>JARDYJ010000002.1:97535867-98258367 GCA_029215755.1 Spea hammondii
CCTCTCAAGATCCAGTAGCAAAGAGGGCCAAAAAGTCTTTAAATTGTAAGCATACACATGTGTCAAATTTTTACATAAATTAATGCCTAAATAGGAAATAAAGGTCTTCCTCCAGTCAAAGTCATATGATCTTTTAAGAGCAGTCAAATCATTCCTCTTTATATGGAATGGTAATGCCTGTGTTTTGGTATCATTAATTTTATAAAAGGACACTTCACGAAATTCTCTAAGAAGAGAAAATAAATGACCCATAGAAGTAGCTGGATCACTCAACGTAAGAATTACATCGTCTGCAAATAAACCCAATTTGTGAGTATCTCCATCTATTGTAACACCCTGAATATTACCATCAACTCTTATTGCCTCAGCCAAAGGTTCAATAGCTAAAGCAAAAAGTAAAGGTGACAAAGGGCAACCCTGCCTAGTCCCATTGGATAAAGAGAATGAGTCGGACAAAACTCCAGAGGCCAGCACTTTTGCAGTAGGCTTCTGATACAAAGCAAAAATAGCTTTTCTCAAAGCAACTGGGAACCCAAACCGAATCAAAACATCTTCCAAATATCCCCAATGGACCCTATCAAATGCCTTTTCAGCATCGAGTGATAAAAATAAAGAGGGGTGTTTAGATTTTTGAATATATGAGATCAAATTAATAAAACGTCTCGTATTGTCTGTTGCTTGACGTCTGGGAATAAAACCTACTTGATCGTTATGAACAAGCAAAGGCAATAAATTTGAGATACGATTAGCTAATATTTTCGAGTATAATTTGGTGTCATTATTAATTAGAGAAATGGGTCTAAAATTGGAACACCTATCAGGTTCCTTCCCGGGTTTAGGTAAAGTAGAAATTTGGGCACAAAGGGATTCATCAGGAATATAGCCATTTTTCAAATATTTGTTAAACAATTTCGTTAAATGCGGCAATAAGATATTTTTTAATTTGTGATAGTATAGAGCAGAAAAACCATCAGGACCCGGTGCCTTACCAGATGGAGTATCTTTAGTAGCTTGAAGGACCTCCTCCAAAGAAATGTCCGACCCAAGAAATTCAACATGAGCATCAGGGATTCTAGGGAGATTAATTTTATCCAAAAATTCAGTTATTTTAGCAGAGGTAGGTTGTGTTTCAAGAGGGGAATCTTTAAGGTTATAAAGTTACTTATAATATGCAGCAAAAGAATTAGAAATGTCCCTAGGATGTAAAATTTTCTGGCCAGAATCATCCAATATATAAGCTATTCTAGATTGTATAGTTTTTTGTTTTAATTTATTCGCTAATAAATTAGAGGCTTTATTACCCTTTGAGTAAAATGACATTTTTAAAGATCGTAAAGTTTTAACAGTCTTTTCCAAATTCAGTTTATCCAATTTTGTTTTCACGTCTTTAATTAAAGCTGAAACAGAGAAAGAAGGGCCTAACTTATTTGCTAAATTTAAATTATATAATTCTTTCTCCAAAGTTTTAACATTTGCAGACGATGTTTTCCTAATATAAGAATTTCTCTGAATAAAATGGCCTCACTCTCCCCCTACATTCATCAAGAACTGTTTGCATAACATTTTTCAAATATTGAAATTGGGAACTCGTTGGAAAATAAACATTGAAAATGGAATAATCTAAATTATTCACTTTACCCACCCATAACACATATCTACCTTCAGGATCAATAATAGTTTTCAAAGTCTTGATAGCCAATGATTTGTTAAAAAAAATAGAAGTCCCTCTAGCCTTTGAAGAAAACTTAGAATGAATAAATTGAATGGGATAATACCTAGCAAAAATGTGGGGATTAAAATCATTTTTAAAGTGGGACTCCTGTATGCACAAAATATCTACACGCTTCTCCCTAGCCTCCTTCAACAATAACCTTCTTTTATGAAAAGAGCCCAATCCCTTAACATTAAAGGACATTATTTTCAATACCATTGATTATAAGGAACAGCAAAAATGAACACAAGAATGTAAATGGCTAACACATAAAATAAAGGGATTGGGCCTAACACATCAAATTTTAAAAACATGGAAGGGTATTGTAAAGGAGGAACAGCCAGCGGAACAGCCAGCGAGAGAACTAAAAGAAACAAACTAATAAGTATCACACTTCCAGAGCTTCCATTGATTACAAAATGATAGGTGAAAAATAACAAAACTAAAAGATGTGAATTCTTCTGCAGACCAAGAGCCTGTTCAGTACGATCCACTCGAATGTCCAGTTCGTTTATATCCTTCTTAATAACGGAAATCTCTTTCATCAAATCATCACGAATCCCATTCCTGAGATCCGTAAGCAGCTTAATTAATCGAGGTTCCGAAACAGTCATACCTGATCTCTCCAACTCCTCACCCATCTTAGGCTGTTTCTTACGTGGGGATTCAGTTTCTTCAATCACAAGCTTTTCCACAGGTTTCGAGGCACCCGAAGTTTTGGTTGAAAACTTCTGCTTTTGCATCTTCCAATCAGTCCAGTAGTGGTTCGATTCTGGAACGGGTCCACAAATGAATGCTGATTTTTTAATGAAAAAAGCCCAAATCCTCACAGAGCTCTCACACTATGCTGCCATCTCAGTCGATGGTCAAGCCACGCCCCCCACGATCCACACAATCACCACATCCTTCTTGGACATCTTTCAGAACTTGAATCCTTGCCTTAATATTCAAAAAGAAAAATAGTATGAGAATACGTACTTGTAATATCACTTGACAATATGTCAATATTAATATAGTTGCTGGATGGTATGGAAATTAATGATATGAATATACATGATCGCATAACATAACACACATTTCAAGTTGTATACGATACCACATTGTTGATTTGAATCTTCCGATTTCACACCGATGTTCAGTCTAGGATGACAAACACGCAATTGATTAATATGAACCCATTTTTCAACAAAATCACCATCTTTAGGAATCTTGATCTTATAAGCTACTGGTGAAATCTTGTCAATTATGACATATGGACCCTTCCAAGAAGGTAGAAACTTATTTTCCTTCACTTGGTTTCGTGCAATCTTTCATATTCTTTCTTAGTAGTCTTCAGATCATAATAGGTTTTAGCACTGATCGCTGCTTTTCCTAGATTCTTTTGTGCAAAAGCAAATGCATGTTGAAGATGTTTACGTAGATTTTCAACATACTGATGCAACCCATCCGCATCAGCGTTGATCAAATTATGATCAGATGTACGATATAGCAAATGTTGTGGTAAAACCATTTTTCTGCCCGTCATCAATTCAAAAGGTGACATCTTAGTAGGAGAACTTGGTGTAGCTCTAATAGCCATTAGAACCAAAGGCAATTTAACATCCCAGTCCTTGCCAGATTCTTTCACATACTTTTTGAGTATATTTACTATGGACTGGTTATAACGCTCTACCCCTCCACTAGAGGCTGCACGGTAGGCGATATGTAACTTGCGTTTCACACCTAGGATTTTCCACATTTTTGTCATCACTTCGCTTGTGAAATGACTTCCACGACTCTGACTCGATTCTCTGAGGAAGGCCAAATCTGGAAAAAACATGATTAATTAGTAATGCTGCACACATAGAACTAGTGTTCTCTTTGCATGGAATACATTCTACCCATTTGGTGAACATACATGTAACAGTTAACATATACTTGTTACCTCTTGAGGATCTAGTTACAGGTCCTATGAAATCGATTTGTATGTCAGACCAAGGTAGAGACATTCCTCGTTTCTGAAGTGGTGCACGATGAGTTGGAGCATGAGGTTGGAATTGCGGACAAATCAAACATCCTCGACAATAAGTTTGCACATCTCTTAGCCTCAATAGGCATAATCACGCAGTATTTAGGTGTGTGTATGTAGGTGCATCATGTGCGTGTTGCAACATTAAACCTTTAAAGGTGGTAGGAACTACTCATTGTTGTATGCCATGTTTTGATGTTCTGATCAGCAATCCATCCATCAAATTGAATTGGACTTTATATCTCATCAAGATTCGCAAGTCTTCATTATCCCTACAATCATCATCAGTGATAGGATTGGCAATAGGATCTTTTATATACTCGTAAAATCGACCAATTACGGGATCGTTCTTTTGACTAGCGATCAGATCCTCATTGGGAAAGTCTTGACTCCATTGTGCAATATTAAGGTCCACTTCCTTTCTAGCTTGCTGTCTAGTTATGGCTTCAATCTGAATTGATCCAATAAGATCATCAATGTTATCAAATCATGTTTGATTACCAATTCATCAATCTTACAAAACAGTTTACCATGCTTCACAGGTTGGTGTTACTTCTCATTTGGTTACGTTTCCAGCTAGGCAGATATTCGACAAAACTGTAGTTAGAATCGGTTATAATAACAAATTCTTTAACACCATATTCAATTGCCAGTTGAATGGTTTTATATACGACACAAAGTTCAGCTATCTGACTACTTTTAGGACCAAGACTGTAGCCTACAGATATATTTGGATAATCACCTGTCCAGGTCGACAATATTCCTCGTCATAAAAAGAAAGTAATTGTTCCTCTAGGAAATCATCTCCGGTAGAGTTATCATCCAGAGGTAGAGCGACACAATCATGTAGATCTGCTAGTCCCTGGGCAACTACATTCTTCTTATTTTGATTATAACGGACTTCTAACGGCCATCCCTGTAAGAATAAAGGCCATGCAGTAATTCTACTGTTAGAAAGATTACCGTCTCGTGAGCAGTTTCTACAATAATCTTCTCGCCGTGGATATAGCAATTCTGCAATGCCCATACTGTAGATAATAAAGCTTTCTCACAGTTGTTGAATTTCATTTCAACCGGTGACAAGGTTTTGCTTGCATATGCGATGACCTTGTTCAGATTGTCCTGTTTTTGATACAAAACCGCACTTATGCTTAAATTAGTAAATCCTGTTTCCAGATAGAACGGCTTACCTCCCTCCGGATATGCCAAACAGGGTGCCTGAGTGAGTTTTCTCCTCAGCTCGTCTATGGCTTTGTTCTGGGCTTCCACTCAGTTCCATCTTACATCTTTCTTAAGCAGCTGTCAAATAGTTTTTCTTATTTCTGCATAGTTATCAATAAACTTACGGGAATAATTAATCATTCCTAGAAATGAGCTTAATTCTTTGACATTGGTAGGAGTTTTGGCATTCAGAACGGCTTCACCTTTCTTCTTCTGTGGACTTAATCCTTCAGAAGTTACCTCGTGTCCAAGGAAGTTGACTTTGGTACGACACCATTGAGCGTTCTGTAATGAGAGTTTAACTCCTGCCTCTCTTAATTGATTAAGAACATGTTGGATCTCCAGAATATGTTTATCCTAAGAAATACTGGACACAATCTAAGGCAGTGAATATTTTGGATCCTTGCATTTGTACCAAATATTGGTCTATGTAGGGTACAGGCCATCCAGACATATACACACGTTTATTTAGCTGTCAAACTAACTCCATTGACCATTAGGCTTCAGAATTCCTAGGATGGGGTTATTATACGAACTGTGTACCGAACGGATCATGCCACGGTCCTTTAAATTCCGAATTATATCCTGTAGCGCATCATAGGACGCTAAAGGTAATCTATATTGCTTGATACATACGGGTGGTAGATCGGGATCAGTCTGGATTCTAGCAACATGGAGGTTAGTAAAACCACAATCATAAGAATCTTTGGCAAAGATCTCTTGGAACTCCATTAAGATTTCCCTTAGCTGTTGACGTTCACTGTCATTAGAGCAAGCATCAGCCATGGATATCTGTTCTTCCACCCTTTCCTGAAATCCCGGCAAAACTTCAGGTTGACCTATTTCAAAGGATTCCTCAAGTTTAGAGGTTAGATCCTCTCCAGGTGGATCTTTTGATCATGATATTCTTGTTCATCAATTAGGTTCAATCCTGCACCTATACTGAAAGGATAAACAGATTGGATAGTGAATAAACCTTCTGGAATAGAATTAAACGTTTGTTCCACTATTTGTTCTTCTGTCAGGTAGTCTTCAGGAATGAGACGTATAACATAATTTTGGAACCCAAAAGTATAATATTCTGAATCCAATGCCAAACCTACAACAGTACCTTTGGTAATCTTATGAGGTGTAATGTTGTTTATAACAACATAAATAGGGTTTCCATGAATATTTACCATTATTGTGGGTGTTACCATGATACCTAGTTGCATCCGGTTGGATAAGCAGATAAATACATTGGGATTTCTCAATCTCTGGCCTTTCTTAACCTGTATGGGTAGAAGAAAGTTACTACTCCCTTGTGCAATGGTTACATCTTCAGGAACTTGAACACTGGGGGGCGTGGCTTGACCATCGACTGAGATGGCAGCATAGTGTGAGAGCTCTGTGAGGATTTGGGCTTTTTTCATTAAAAAATCAGCATTCATTTGTGGACCCATTCCAGAATCGAACCACTACTGGACTGATTGGAAGATGCAAAAGCAGAAGTTTTCAACCAAAACTTCGGGTGCCTCGAAACCTGTGGAAAAGCTTGTGATTGAAGAAACTGAATCCCCACGTAAGAAACAGCCTAAGATGGGTGAGGAGTTGGAGAGATCAGGTATGACTGTTTCGGAACCTCGATTAATTAAGCTCCTTACGGATCTCAGGAATGGGATTCGTGATGATTTGATGAAAGAGATTTCCGTTATTAAGAAGGATATAAACGAACTGGACATTCGAGTGGATCGTACTGAACAGGCTCTTGGTCTGCAGAAGAATTCACATCTAGAGTTAGAAAAGCGTGTGGATCTGCTTGAACACCAACTCGAGCTAAGTAAACTAAAAATTGCTGATTTGGAAGATCGTAGTAGGCGCAATAATATACGGATCAGAAATATACCTGAATCCATACAAAATCAAGATCTAGGCGCATATGTTAAAAGAATGATTGGCTCGGTTCTGAAAAATCGTGCTGAACCAGAGATTTTGATTGACCGATGCCATAGGCTGCCGAAGTCCAACCGAGCTCCTAAGGAGGCTGCAAGGGACACTATAGCACGATTAAATTTCTTCCATGTTAAGGATGAGTTCCTGACTGCTGTGAGAAAGGGTGCTAATCTCTGTGAGGAGTATACAAACCTCCAATTTTTTCAGGATTTTTCTGCTTCCACTATGTCACGAAGAAAAGATTTTCAATTTCTTACAAGGGAATTACAAGCTCTGAATATTCGATACAGATGGGGATTCCCTGTTAAAGTTTTATTTAGGCATGATGGTCAGAACTATGTTATAACATCACCGGAAGAAGGAAAGGATTTTTTACAAATATTTTCGCCAAGATATCACGAATCTAAGGGACAAAGATTTGATCGCAGAAGGCATACCAAACTTACAGGAGCTG
The DNA here is from genome assembly GCA_029215755.1 of Spea hammondii. Classification (NCBI taxonomy): domain Eukaryota; kingdom Metazoa; phylum Chordata; class Amphibia; order Anura; family Pelobatidae; genus Spea; species Spea hammondii. The sequence goes on from JARDYJ010000002.1 coordinate 97,543,194, forward strand.
CAGCTATATTAGGTGACAAAGCCATTACTGCGGAGTAATAGGTTTGATTTATTGATATATGCGCTATAAATATAGACATTGTTTTTTTCCCCATGTTTTTCTATTTTTCTGTTTTCTTTTTGCAAGTTAATGGCACTGACTGGGCGTGCCACACCTATTTCAAATCTTTGGAATTTCCCAATTCCACTATTGTTCTCAGGAGTAAACAACCGGAACTTCTTTGTTAAATAAACATTGCAGTATCTCTGCAGGAGCATTGATATGTTGTTAAGAAACACTGCTACAGGGACACCGCCCAGATATTGTTTTAAAACTATCCATGTATTTTTGAGATCTTTTTTAACTGTCTTCATTAGAACTGGCTACTTGTTGATAATGTTTCCTTCTTATTATTTATTTATTTTCATTTTTATTTTATTTCTATGTTTTTTTTTTTTTTTAATCTCATTATTTTGTGGGGGTTTTTTTTTAAATTCTTTTTTCATTTTGTTTTTCATTTTTATGTGTGGGTCTTTAATAGATTTCTTTAATTTTTTTATTTTTTTTCATTAGTTTTTATGCAACGTTAATAATTATGACAATATCCCTGTCCTCACTGTTGGTTTCTCTCACTACCCCCCCAACAGTAAGGCCTTTTTTTTACCATCAATGGAGAGGAGTATATTATTCATTTCTCTTTACTCCAATCTTTGGGCCTATTTTTTTATCTTTGGTATATATTTTATTTGTTCCAAACTTAGTTGGTTCCCCATTAGGAAGGGGATCATTTCTTTTTTAGTTTTGTTATTTTTCACCTATCATTATGTAATCAATGGAAGCTCTGGAAGTGTGATACTTATTAGTTTGTTTCTTTTAGTTCTCTCGCTGCGTGTGCTTGTTCCTACTTTACAATACCCTTCCATGTTTTTAAAATTTGATGTGTTAGGCCCAATCCCTTTATTTTATGTGTTAGCCATTTACATTCAATGGTATTGAAAATAATGTCCTTTAATGTTAAGGGATTGGGCTCTTTTCATAAAAGAAGGTTACTGTTGAAGGAGGCTAGGGAGAAGCGTGTAGATATTTTGTGCATACAGGAGTCCCACTTTAAAAATGATTTTAATCCCCACATTTTTGCTAGGTATTATCCCATTCAATTTCATTCTAAGTTTTCTTCAAAGGCTAGAGGGACTTCTATTTTTTTTAACAAATCATTGGCTATCAAGACTTTGAAAACTATTATTGATCCTGAAGGTAGATATGTGTTATGGGTGGGTAAAGTGAATAACGTAGATTATTCCATTTTCAATGTTTATTTTCCAACGAGTTCCCAATTTCAATATTTGAAAAATGTTATGCAAACAGTTCTTGATGAATGTAGGGGGAGAGTGATTGTTTGTGGTGATACTAATTTTGTATTGGACCCTGAATGTGATGTCTCGAGATTAGAATATATGCAACATAAATTTCTGGCAAGGGGATATACACAGGACCTGTTACAACAATCCCTGAGGTCCCAAAAGAGAAGACGACACCAGATAGTTCCACATTATATTGTAGTACTACGTATAATAGAAGTAGTTATGAATTTACCAGCAGCAGTCATAGAAATTGGAACATGGTAGCCAAAGATAAAACACTTCCTACTATGTTTCGACATAGACCAGTGATCAGTTATAGGCGGAATAAAAGTCTTAAAGATTTACTGGTAAAAGTTGACCCAGTGGATAGCTACATTAAGGAAAGTAAAAATATATGAATAATGGCAGTGTACGATGTTTGAGGTGTGTTACATGCAGTCATATGATACCGAGCAAAACGTTTTCCCATCCACATACAGGAAAGATATTTAATATTAGACATAGGATTACATGTAAAACAATGTACGTAATATATAAAATACAGTGTCCATGTGGACTGTCGTACATTGGTTAAAACTGAAAATACTCTAGGTGAAAGAATTAGGGGACACCGTTCAAGCATTAGAGTAGCATATAGAGATGGGACCTCAGATAAACCAGTAGCTAGACATTTTTTGGAAAAACAACATGCATTATCATCTCTTCGTTTCATAGCTATTGATCACATTCCTGAATCCCGACGTGGGGAGGGGATAGAGGCAAAATTTTACTACAGCGTGAGACATTTTGGATAGTTCATTTAAAAACTATGGCACCAGGGGGGGTTAAATGAGAAATTAACATTTTCCTCGTTTCTATAGCATTAAAGATATTGGCCTAATGAATATAATGGGGTTAAATCTCCTTGGTTAGAAGTGAGAGCCCAAAAACTTAATGACATATATTTAGTATAAATATGAGAGCCTTGCAACTATAGCAATATATAATTATTCTATATGTTTCACAGAAATTAGCATTGTGTTATCGGGTGCATTATTCTATGAATAGTGATTAGGGGACATACTAAAACGAATGACAAAATGGAATGCCCATAGACTATAATGGGGAGGAATGCCCATAGACTATAATGGAAGGGAAAAGAATAATTGATTTTGAAATAAAAGCTTAAAAAATAGCATTTAGACCTCACATGTGATCTAAAACTCAGATTACGTTGGATTATAGCTGTTCTCTATGGAATGACAGGTGAATGACAATTTTGAGGGAATGCCCATAGGATATAATGGGAGAAAAATCAAACCTGTTTTTCAGACAAAACCCTCTGAAATATCATATAGATCTTTGGCACATATAATCCCCTAGTACAGAGACAGGATCTAAAACTCATATTATGTGGGATTATAGCTGTTTTCTATGGAATGACAGGTGAATGACAGTTTTGATGGAATGCCCATAGGACATAATGGGAGAAAAATGTAACTTGTTTTTTTAAAGAAAACACTCTGATATATCATATAGATCTTTGTCATGTATACTCCCCTAGTACAGTTATAGGTTCTAAACCTCATATTAAGTGGAATTATAGCTGTATTCTATGGAATCACAGGTGAATGACAGTATTGATGGAATGCCCATAGGATATAATGGGAGAAAAATCAAACCTGTTTTTCAGACAAAACCCTCTGAAATATCATATAGATCTTTGGCAAATATATACTCCCCTAGTACAGAGACAGGATCTAACACTCATATTATGTTGGATTATAGCTGTTTTCTATGGAGTCCTCACACAAGTATGCCATCCACTCTTCTCTGATAAAACATGTTTGCCAGTTGGTAACAAGCAGCTGCAATAGACAATAATATGTCACAATTTTCTGCATTTCTCACCACTAACTAAAGTAAACCATCTCATACAGGCAATAGGAAGCAACTTCGAATAAAGTAAACATTGCCCTAGTAAATTAGATAAATGGTTTACATGTTATAATGAGGCTTAAAGTGATATTTATTAACTAAAATAAACTGAGATAGTGGGTTCTATCCAATTATGTGAGAGAAATCAGTTATTGGTTTTTTTTTACTAAATAGGTTGTATTTCCGTCTATGGTCTAAGCTGAGATAGATTAATTTAAACCACTGAATAGAGCTGGATATTTCAATATGCTGATTTAGACATGTGTTAAAATAGACCAAACTAGGCTTATTCTGCTGTTAAAACATTTCCAAATTAGCCCAGCATAATACATATTTAAATTGGTAACATTTATTTAAAGGATGTGATTAACCCCAGCGTTTTTTTTTACAATGCTTTCCAAAAAACTACCAGATAAATGTCCATCTTTCTTCATCTATAATTTCCTACCAACTCATTCAGCGCATCCCCACAAATTATATATTGAGTTTTTAGAGGACAAGTAGGATCTTATATACACAAACCATTTAATATTGAAAACAAATTCTAAAAAATGCGAAGAAAATACCATTCTTTTCACAGTTGCTTCTATTAAAAAATATACATAGCCAGTGTAAAGTAAGTAGAATAAAAAATCTAACTTTATTTAGGTATTTACCTTGATTTTGGAAACACCTCCTATGCCTGGTAGTTATATTTATTTTGGTAGTTACTGGGCAAAATATGAAAGATGTGCATCACTGTTTTCAAAAGTATAGAAAAAGCTATACTGCTGTATAAAGGTATTCAGTACCCTTTGTAAATATGAGCAAAAAATGCTGTGAAAATTTGTCTTGACGTATGTTTCCATTGATAGTTTACATTTTTTAGTACATTTGGGTGACTTGGAATAGGAAGTTGTTCAACCATGACTTCCTGTTTCACAGGGGTATAAATATTAGGTAACACATAGGCGAAATTCCCTTAGTCATTGATCATAATGGGTAAAACCAAAAAATATGGCAGTGATGTGGGGCAAAAGATTGTTGAGCTTTACAAAATGGGAAATATTTTTTATTAGTGATATTGTGAATGGAAAGGTATGTCTTTTTGCAGATGACAAAAGTTTGCAACAGGGTCGATGTTCCTGGAGGGATAAAACAAATGGCAAATGATTTAGATAAACTGAAAAAATGGTCAGAGCTGTGGCATTGATAAATGCAAAGTAATGCACCATGTGCAAAACAACCCGAGGGCAGAGTATATGTTAAAAGGAGAAACATCAGAAAATATATAAGGTTAAGCTAGATACTAAGGAAAGTTTTAAGATGATGGGCAGACTGGATGAGGCAAATGGTTGTTATCTGCCGTCACTTTCTATAAGTGGCTTTAAGAAAATGGCAAAAGCACTGAAAATGCCTACTTCCACCACCAGTGAAATAATTAAGGAGTTCCAGTCAACTGGAAATGTTATGAATTAACCTGGAAGGAAGAGTATGTGTGTCTATATTGTCTCAAAGCACTGTGAAGAGGATGGTTCACCTACATCACCACAAGTTGTTTGGAAGGTTTGAAGAAAAAAGTTTCTACTCTCATCCAAAAACAAACTCAACTGGCTTCAGTTCGCCGGACACTACTACAACTTCAGATAGGACCGGGTCCTATGGTCGTGTGAAAGAAGAGTTTTCTTGCCAATAAACACCAGTAGTGGGTTTAGCGCACACAGATAGGTAGCCATATGGAAAAGGACCACATGCCCACAGTTAAATATGGTGGTAGCTTTTTTAATGTTTGGGGGCTGATACAATCCAGGTCCTATTATGGCCATCGCTGTCCCCTGATTTGAACTCCATAGAAAACATGTGGACAGTCCACCAGCGTCGACCTTGAAATTTAACAGATGGGGAGAGATTTTATATGGAGGAATCTGAGATCCCTCGCCATGTATTCTCCAACCTCATCGGCATTATAGAAGACTCAGAGCTGTTATCTTGGCAAAGGGAGGTAAGCACAAAGTATTAACTAAAAGGGTGTCGATAATTCTGCCACACATATATTTCATTTTTATTTATTTTTTTTAAAAAACCTGTGTTGTGTTTGCAATTGTTTGATATCCATGATAGCAGAGCATTTCTGTGTATTCTTTGAAGAAAAGATGAAAGGGTTAAACAATAAAGACAAATTTTCACAGCATTTTTAGCTCAGTTTAAACTAAGGGTGCCTATGTTCGTGGAGGGCACTGCAGTATAGCTTTTTCTGGCCACTTTTGTGGGTTAAATATTATATCCCAGTAACCCAGTTTTCCCCAGTAACTACCAAAATAAATACCAGTCATATGAGGTGTTTCCAAAATCAAGGCTATGTATATTTTGTAATAGAATAAACTGTGAAAAATTGAATTTTTCCTATTTTTAGAATTTTTTTTCATATTAAATAATGGTTTATGTATAAAATATTTTTTTCAAATGAAGATCCTACTTGTCTTTTAAAAACTCAATATAAAATTTAGGGATGGACTGAATGAGTTGGCAGGAAATCATAGTTGAAAAAAGATGGAAATGTATCTGATATTTTTTTTGAAAGCATTGTAAAAAAAAACACAAAAAAAACCTGGTCATTAACGGGTTAATCATAGCCTTAAATAAATGTTACCAATTTAATTATGTATTATGCTGGGCTAATTTGGAAATGTTTTAACAGCAAAATAGCAGTTTGGTCCAGTTTAACACATGTCTAAATCAGCATATTGAAATATCCAGCTCTATTCAGTGGTTTAAATTAATCTATCTCAGCTCATTGAATACCATAGACGGAAATACAACCTATTTAGTAAAAAAAAACAATAACTGATTTCTCTCACATAATTGGATAGAACCCACTATCTCAGTTTATTTTAGTTAATAAATATCACTTTAAGCCTCATTATAACATTTAAACCATTTATCTAATTTACTAGGGCAATGTTTACTTTATTCGAAGTTGCGTCCTATTGCCTGTAAGTATGAGATGGTTTACTTTAGTTAGTGGTGAGAAATGCAGAATTTGCCTTTTTAATACCTTTTTAATACCAGGGAGGTGTTCATAGATTCCATGAAGGAAAAAGAAAGAGCAAAAGAAAATTGTGACATAGTATTGTCTATTGCAGCTGCTTGTTACCAACTGGCAAACTTATATTTTATCAGAGATGAGTGGATGGCATACTTGTGTGAGGACTCAATTCAACAAAATAACAGTTTTATCAACTTGATAAAGACCTCATTGTGAGGTTGAAACGTTGTTGCTGTCTTCCTTTCATAAATCTGCCTGAGCTGGAACCCTTGAGTGCCTGGAGCCTTTATTTATTTTGATCTACTGGGGAGCTGGCCCTTCCTGGCACAGTTAAGCACCAGATTTCCTTTGGTGTGTGTGCAGATTCCTCATTCTGGTGACCAACATATTAAAGTGTCACCAGTGTTCAAAATGACAAAGATCTATATGATATTCCATAGGGTTTTGTCTGAAAAACAGGTTTGATTTTTCTCCCATTATATCCTATGGGCATTCCATCAATACTGTCATTCACCTGTCATTCCATAGAAAACAGCTATAATACCACATAATATGAGTGTTAGATCCTGTCTCTGAACTAGGGGAGTATATGTGCCAAAGATCTATATGATATTTCAGAGGGTTTTGTCTGAAAAACAGGTTTGATTTTTCTCCCATTATATCCTATGGGCATTCCATCAATACTGCCAGTCACCTGTCATTCCATAGAACACAGCTATAATGCCACTTAATATGAGGTATACATGACAAAGATCTATATGATATGTCAGAGGGTTTTCTCTAAAAAACAAGTTTCATTTTTCTCCCATTATATCCTATGGGCATTCCCTCAAAACTGTCATTCACCTGTCATTCCATAGAAAACAGCTATAATCCCACATAACATGAGTTTTAGATCCTGTCTCTGTACTAGGGGAGTATATGTGCTAAAGATCGATATGATATTTCAGAGGGTTTTGTCTGAAAAACAGGTTTGATTTTTCTCCCATTATATCCTATGGGCATATATCAATACTGTCATTCACCTGTCATTCCATAGAATACAGGTATAATTCCACTTAATATGAGGTTTGGAACCTATAACTGTACTAGGGGAGTATACATGACAAAGATCTATATGATATGTCAGAGGGTTTTCTCTAAAAAACAAGTTACATTTTTCTCCCATTATATCCCATGGGCATTCCATCAATACTGTCATTCACCTGTCATGCCATAGAAAACAGCTATAATCCCACTTAATATGAGTTTTAGATCCTGTGTCTGTACTAGGAGAGTATATGTGCCAAAGATCGATATGATATTTCAGAGGGTTTTGTCTGAAAAACAGGTTTGATTTTTCTCCCATATATCCTATGGGCATTCCATCAATATTGTCATTCACCTGTCATTGTATAATTCCACTTAATATGAGGTTTCGAACCTATAACTGTACTAGGGGAGTATACATGACAAAGATCTATATGATATGTCATATGGTTTTCTCTAAAAAAACAATATTATTTTTTCTCCCATTATATCCTATGGGCATTCCCTCAAAACTGTCATTCACCTGTCATTCCATAGAAAACAGCTATAATCCAACGTAATCTCTTCAAATATTTTTTATTAGTTTTATAAAATACAAAACAAAAGTAAATGTAACTTTAACATCAAACATATGAGACTGTCAAATAGTATTGCACATACAATATACAGTGTACAATAATAATTCAAATTGATACCATAAAATTGGGAAACAATTACAACAATTATCACTAGAAAGAGAAAAAAACAACACAAAAACAAGGGGAAAAAACAGGGGGGAAAAAATGGAAATGTAAATTATTAAATTCTTCAATCCGGAAGTCTTCACTCTAACCAAAGTTATCTCACTATATAAAAAAATTAAGAAGAAGCGTGCAGAAATGTAAAATTAAAAAAAATAATAATCTAAAGGAATAAAAAAGATAAACTAAAGGAAAAATATCCTTCTAATTTTCTCTTCCCAGGAGTCCCAGAAAAATAAAAGTTGTGTTTTAAAAGCTGAGGGTAGCCTAATGGAAGATTCATAAGATTTATTCTCCAAGGTCATATACAAGATTTCTTTTATAGTCGGAACAACTCCTGTTTTCCAATACTTAGGAATAAGGATAGTAGCTGCAATCAGCAAATGACCTATGATGATCTTATCTATTTTAGGTACATCAGACGGAAAGTGTTTAAAAATACATAATTCTGGACCAAGCACTTCAATCTCGCTATTCACAAGCTTAATTATTGCTAATAAAGAGTCCCACATAGGTTTAATTAATGGACAGTCCCAGAAAATATGAAGGAGATTACCTGGGCCATTGCAGCCTCTCCAACATTTAAAACTTGTAGTCACCTTCATGCGAAAAAGTTTATCCGGGGTCAAATACCATCTGTAAATAATCTTAAAATGATTTTCAAAATGTTGTGCACATTGTGTTATGCCCCTCAGTCCCGAAAACATATCATTCCAGACAGCTAGATCGTATGTTTTACCTAATTCCTCTTCCCAGGACGATAAAAATTTAAGTTTTTCTGAAACCTTCGAGGAGAGGGAAGAGTAACACAATGAGATAGTACCTTTCCGGTCCGGGGCATTAATATAAACTGTCTCTATATCATTCAAAGCTAAATGAGACTGATCCACATCAAAATCAGATATATTATATCGTTCTTGAAGAATTTGAATAATTAAGTCATAGTCACATTGTCTGTCAGCATCTAAAGTAAATTTTTTTTGTAATTTTGGAAATGATAGAGCCGAATTATTTGTAAAGAAATCGTTAATGGAAAAAACATGTTTGCTATTCCAGTAATTTATATCTAGGTCTGGAAGAACATATCTCAAGGAACTAAGTGACATCGCCCTGGACCAAGTAATAGAACCTGGTAATTTATTAAATAATCTATCCCAAGAGAGTATAGCCAATTTAGTTGAGGGGTACATTTTCGTAAACTTGGGACGATTAGAATGTGAAACCCATAAAACATCTTTAATACAAAAAGGTTTTAGTTTATTAATTTCCATAATAAGCCATCTAGGCCAATCCCTGTCCAAATTAAATTTGAAAGCACTAGAGGCATTCGAGGCATAATAATAATTCCTAAAATCTGGCACCCCCAATCCAAAATTGTCTCTAGAATTAGTCAAAGTGGTAAATTTGACTCTGCTAGGCTTCTTCCTCCAGAGAAACTTTAGGAGCGCAGATCGCACCGAATCAAAAAAAGAAATTGGCACACTTAAAGGTATGGCTCTTAAAAAATACAAAATCTTGGGGAGAATAACCATCTTAATGGAGTGTATTCTACCCAACCATGAAATCTCAAGATTGTCCCACCTCTCAAGATCCAGTAGCAAAGAGGGCCAAAAAGTCTTTAAATTGTAAGCATACACATGTGTCAAATTTTTACATAAATTAATGCCTAAATAGGAAATAAAGGTCTTCCTCCAGTCAAAGTCATATGATCTTTTAAGAGCAGTCAAATCATTCCTCTTTATATGGAATGGTAATGCCTGTGTTTTGGTATCATTAATTTTATAAAAGGACACTTCACGAAATTCTCTAAGAAGAGAAAATAAATGACCCATAGAAGTAGCTGGATCACTCAACGTAAGAATTACATCGTCTGCAAATAAACCCAATTTGTGAGTATCTCCATCTATTGTAACACCCTGAATATTACCATCAACTCTTATTGCCTCAGCCAAAGGGTCAATAGCTAAAGCAAAAAGTAAAGGTGACAAAGGGCAACCCTGCCTAGTCCCATTGGATAAAGAGAATGAGTCGGACAAAACTCCAGAGGCCAGCACTTTTGCAGTAGGCTTCTGATACAAAGCAAAAATAGCTTTTCTCAAAGCAACTGGGAACCCAAACCGAATCAAAACATCTTCCAAATATCCCCAATGGACCCTATCAAATGCCTTTTCAGCATCGAGTGATAAAAATAAAGAGGGGTGTTTAGATTTTTGAATATATGAGATCAAATTAATAAAACGTCTCGTATTGTCTGTTGCTTGACGTCTGGGAATAAAACCTACTTGATCGTTATGAACAAGCAAAGGCAATAAATTTGAGATACGATTAGCTAATATTTTCGAGTATAATTTGGTGTCATTATTAATTAGAGAAATGGGTCTAAAATTGGAACACCTATCAGGTTCCTTCCCGGGTTTAGGTAAAGTAGAAATTTGGGCACAAAGGGATTCATCAGGAATATAGCCATTTTTCAAATATTTGTTAAACAATTTCGTTAAATGCGGCAATAAGATATTTTTTAATTTGTGATAGTATAGAGCAGAAAAACCATCAGGACCCGGTGCCTTACCAGATGGAGTATCTTTAATAGCTTGAAGCACCTCCTCCAAAGAAATGTCCGACCCAAGAAATTCAACATGAGCATCAGGGATTCTAGGGAGATTAATTTTATCCAAAAATTCAGTTATTTTAGCAGAGGTAGGTTGTGTTTCAAGAGGGGAATCTTTAAGGTTATAAAGTTACTTATAATATGCAGCAAAAGAATTAGAAATGTCCCTAGGATGTAAAATTTTCTGGCCAGAATCATCCAATATATAAGCTATTCTAGATTGTATAGTTTTTTGTTTTAATTTATTCGCTAATAAATTAGAGGCTTTATTACCCTTTGAGTAAAATGACATTTTTAAAGATCGTAAAGTTTTAACAGTCTTTTCCAAATTCAGTTTATCCAATTTTGTTTTCACGTCTTTAATTAAAGCTGAAACAGAGAAAGAAGGGCCTAACTTATTTGCTAAATTTAAATTATATAATTCTTTCTCCAAAGTTTTAACATTTGCAGACGATGTTTTCCTAATATAAGAATTTCTCTGAATAAAATGGCCTCACTCTCCCCCTACATTCATCAAGAACTGTTTGCATAACATTTTTCAAATATTGAAATTGGGAACTCGTTGGAAAATAAACATTGAAAATGGAATAATCTAAATTATTCACTTTACCCACCCATAACACATATCTACCTTCAGGATCAATAATAGTTTTCAAAGTCTTGATAGCCAATGATTTGTTAAAAAAAATAGAAGTCCCTCTAGCCTTTGAAGAAAACTTAGAATGAATAAATTGAATGGGATAATACCTAGCAAAAATGTGGGGATTAAAATCATTTTTAAAGTGGGACTCCTGTATGCACAAAATATCTACACGCTTCTCCCTAGCCTCCTTCAACAATAACCTTCTTTTATGAAAAGAGCCCAATCCCTTAACATTAAAGGACATTATTTTCAATACCATTGATTATAAGGAACAGCAAAAATGAACACAAGAATGTAAATGGCTAACACATAAAATAAAGGGATTGGGCCTAACACATCAAATTTTAAAAACATGGAAGGGTATTGTAAAGGAGGAACAGCCAGCGGAACAGCCAGCGAGAGAACTAAAAGAAACAAACTAATAAGTATCACACTTCCAGAGCTTCCATTGATTACAAAATGATAGGTGAAAAATAACAAAACTAAAAGATGTGAATTCTTCTGCAGACCAAGAGCCTGTTCAGTACGATCCACTCGAATGTCCAGTTCGTTTATATCCTTCTTAATAACGGAAATCTCTTTCATCAAATCATCACGAATCCCATTCCTGAGATCCGTAAGCAGCTTAATTAATCGAGGTTCCGAAACAGTCATACCTGATCTCTCCAACTCCTCACCCATCTTAGGCTGTTTCTTACGTGGGGATTCAGTTTCTTCAATCACAAGCTTTTCCACAGGTTTCGAGGCACCCGAAGTTTTGGTTGAAAACTTCTGCTTTTGCATCTTCCAATCAGTCCAGTAGTGGTTCGATTCTGGAACGGGTCCACAAATGAATGCTGATTTTTTAATGAAAAAAGCCCAAATCCTCACAGAGCTCTCACACTATGCTGCCATCTCAGTCGATGGTCAAGCCACGCCGCCCACGATCCACACAATCACCACATCCTTCTTGGACATCTTTCAGAACTTGAATCCTTGCCTTAATATTCAAAAAGAAAAATAGTATGAGAATACGTACTTGTAATATCACTTGACAATATGTCAATATTAATATAGTTGCTGGATGGTATGGAAATTAATGATATGAATATACATGATCGCATAACATAACACACATTTCAAGTTGTATACGATACCACATTGTTGATTTGAATCTTCCGATTTCACACCGATGTTCAGTCTAGGATGACAAACACGCAATTGATTAATATGAACCCATTTTTCAACAAAATCACCATCTTTAGGAATCTTGATCTTATAAGCTACTGGTGAAATCTTGTCAATTATGACATATGGACCCTTCCAAGAAGGTAGAAACTTATTTTCCTTCACTTGGTTTCGTGCAATCTTTCATATTCTTTCTTAGTAGTCTTCAGATCATAATAGGTTTTAGCACTGATCGCTGCTTTTCCTAGATTCTTTTGTGCAAAAGCAAATGCATGTTGAAGATGTTTACGTAGATTTTCAACATACTGATGCAACCCATCCGCATCAGCGTTGATCAAATTATGATCAGATGTACGATATAGCAAATGTTGTGGTAAAACCATTTTTCTGCCCGTCATCAATTCAAAAGGTGACATCTTAGTAGGAGAACTTGGTGTAGCTCTAATAGCCATTAGAACCAAAGGCAATTTAACATCCCAGTCCTTGCCAGATTCTTTCACATACTTTTTGAGTATATTTACTATGGACTGGTTATAACGCTCTACCCCTCCACTAGAGGCTGCACGGTAGGCGATATGTAACTTGCGTTTCACACCTAGGATTTTCCACATTTTTGTCATCACTTCGCTTGTGAAATGACTTCCACGACTCTGACTCGATTCTCTGAGGAAGGCCAAATCTGGAAAAAACATGATTAATTAGTAATGCTGCACACATAGAACTAGTGTTCTCTTTGCATGGAATACATTCTACCCATTTGGTGAACATACATGTAACAGTTAACATATACTTGTTACCTCTTGAGGATCTAGTTACAGGTCCTATGAAATCGATTTGTATGTCAGACCAAGGTAGAGACATTCCTCGTTTCTGAAGTGGTGCACGATGAGTTGGAGCATGAGGTTGGAATTGCGGACAAATCAAACATCCTCGACAATAAGTTTGCACATCTCTTAGCCTCAATAGGCATAATCACGCAGTATTTAGGTGTGTGTATGTAGGTGCATCATGTGCGTGTTGCAACATTAAACCTTTAAAGGTGGTAGGAACTACTCATTGTTGTATGCCATGTTTTGATGTTCTGATCAGCAATCCATCCATCAAATTGAATTGGACTTTATATCTCATCAAGATTCGCAAGTCTTCATTATCCCTACAATCATCATCAGTGATAGGATTGGCAATAGGATCTTTTATATACTCGTAAAATCGACCAATTACGGGATCGTTCTTTTGACTAGCGATCAGATCCTCATTGGGAAAGTCTTGACTCCATTGTGCAATATTAAGGTCCACTTCCTTTCTAGCTTGCTGTCTAGTTATGGCTTCAATCTGAATTGATCCAATAAGATCATCAATGTTATCAAATCATGTTTGATTACCAATTCATCAATCTTACAAAACAGTTTACCATGCTTCACAGGTTGGTGTTACTTCTCATTTGGTTACGTTTCCAGCTAGGCAGATATTCGACAAAACTGTAGTTAGAATCGGTTATAATAACAAATTCTTTAACACCATATTCAATTGCCAGTTGAATGGTTTTATATACGACACAAAGTTCAGCTATCTGACTACTTTTAGGACCAAGACTGTAGCCTACAGATATATTTGGATAATCACCTGTCCAGGTCGACAATATTCCTCGTCATAAAAAGAAAGTAATTGTTCCTCTAGGAAATCATCTCCGGTAGAGTTATCATCCAGAGGTAGAGCGACACAATCATGTAGATCTGCTAGTCCCTGGGCAACTACATTCTTCTTATTTTGATTATAACGGACTTCTAACGGCCATCCCTGTAAGAATAAAGGCCATGCAGTAATTCTACTGTTAGAAAGATTACCGTCTCGTGAGCAGTTTCTACAATAATCTTCTCGCCGTGGATATAGCAATTCTGCAATGCCCATACTGTAGATAATAAAGCTTTCTCACAGTTGTTGAATTTCATTTCAACCGGTGACAAGGTTTTGCTTGCATATGCGATGACCTTGTTCAGATTGTCCTGTTTTTGATACAAAACCGCACTTATGCTTAAATTAGTAAATCCTGTTTCCAGATAGAACGGCTTACCTCCCTCCGGATATGCCAAACTGGGTGCCTGAGTGAGTTTTCTCCTCAGCTCGTCTATGGCTTTGTTCTGGGCTTCCACTCAGTTCCATCTTACATCTTTCTTAAGCAGCTGTCAAATAGTTTTTCTTATTTCTGCATAGTTATCAATAAACTTACGGGAATAATTAATCATTCCTAGAAATGAGCTTAATTCTTTGACATTGGTAGGAGTTTTGGCATTCAGAACGGCTTCACCTTTCTTCTTCTGTGGACTTAATCCTTCAGAAGTTACCTCGTGTCCAAGGAAGTTGACTTTGGTACGACACCATTGAGCGTTCTGTAATGAGAGTTTAACTCCTGCCTCTCTTAATTGATTAAGAACATGTTGGATCTCCAGAATATGTTTATCCTAAGAAATACTGGACACAATCTAAGGCAGTGAATATTTTGGATCCTTGCATTTGTACCAAATATTGGTCTATGTAGGGTACAGGCCATCCAGACATATACACACGTTTATTTAGCTGTCAAACTAACTCCATTGACCATTAGGCTTCAGAATTCCTAGGATGGGGTTATTATACGAACTGTGTACCGAACGGATCATGCCACGGTCCTTTAAATTCCGAATTATATCCTGTAGCGCATCATAGGACGCTAAAGGTAATCTATATTGCTTGATACATACGGGTGGTAGATCGGGATCAGTCTGGATTCTAGCAACATGGAGGTTAGTAAAACCACAATCATAAGAATCTTTGGCAAAGATCTCTTGGAACTCCATTAAGATTTCCCTTAGCTGTTGACGTTCACTGTCATTAGAGCAAGCATCAGCCATGGATATCTGTTCTTCCACCCTTTCCTGAAATCCCGGCAAAACTTCAGGTTGACCTATTTCAAAGGATTCCTCAAGTTTAGAGGTTAGATCCTCTCCAGGTGGATCTTTTGATCATGATATTCTTGTTCATCAATTAGGTTCAATCCTGCACCTATACTGAAAGGATAAACAGATTGGATAGTGAATAAACCTTCTGGAATAGAATTAAACGTTTGTTCCACTATTTGTTCTTCTGTCAGGTAGTCTTCAGGAATGAGACGTATAACATAATTTTGGAACCCAAAAGTATAATATTCTGAATCCAATGCCAAACCTACAACAGTACCTTTGGTAATCTTATGAGGTGTAATGTTGTTTATAACAACATAAATAGGGTTTCCATGAATATTTACCATTATTGTGGGTGTTACCATGATACCTAGTTGCATCCGGTTGGATAAGCAGATAAATACATTGGGATTTCTCAATCTCTGGCCTTTCTTAACCTGTATGGGTAGAAGAAAGTTACTACTCCCTTGTGCAATGGTTACATCTTCAGGAACTTGAACACTGGGGGGCGTGGCTTGACCATCGACTGAGATGGCAGCATAGTGTGAGAGCTCTGTGAGGATTTGGGCTTTTTTCATTAAAAAATCAGCATTCATTTGTGGACCCATTCCAGAATCGAACCACTACTGGACTGATTGGAAGATGCAAAAGCAGAAGTTTTCAACCAAAACTTCGGGTGCCTCGAAACCTGTGGAAAAGCTTGTGATTGAAGAAACTGAATCCCCACGTAAGAAACAGCCTAAGATGGGTGAGGAGTTGGAGAGATCAGGTATGACTGTTTCGGAACCTCGATTAATTAAGCTCCTTACGGATCTCAGGAATGGGATTCGTGATGATTTGATGAAAGAGATTTCCGTTATTAAGAAGGATATAAACGAACTGGACATTCGAGTGGATCGTACTGAACAGGCTCTTGGTCTGCAGAAGAATTCACATCTAGAGTTAGAAAAGCGTGTGGATCTGCTTGAACACCAACTCGAGCTAAGTAAACTAAAAATTGCTGATTTGGAAGATCGTAGTAGGCGCAATAATATACGGATCAGAAATATACCTGAATCCATACAAAATCAAGATCTAGGCGCATATGTTAAAAGAATGATTGGCTCGGTTCTGAAAAATCGTGCTGAACCAGAGATTTTGATTGACCGATGCCATAGGCTGCCGAAGTCCAACCGAGCTCCTAAGGAGGCTGCAAGGGACACTATAGCACGATTACATTTCTTCCATGTTAAGGATGAGTTCCTGACTGCTGTGAGAAAGGGTGCTAATCTCTGTGAGGAGTATACAAACCTCCAATTTTTTCAGGATTTTTCTGCTTCCACTATGTCACGAAGAAAAGATTTTCAATTTCTTACAAGGGAATTACAAGCTCTGAATATTCGATACAGATGGGGATTCCCTGTTAAAGTTTTATTTAGGCATGATGGTCAGAACTATGTTATAACATCACCGGAAGAAGGAAAGGATTTTTTACAAATATTTTCGCCAAGATATCACGAATCTAAGGGACAAAGATTTGATCGCAGAAGGCATACCAAACTTACAGGAGCTGCAGCTATATTAGGTGACGAAGCCATTACTGCGGAGTAATAGGTTTGATTTATTGATATATGCGCTATAAATATAGACATTGTTTTTTTCCCCATGTTTTTCTATTTTTCTGTTTTCTTTTTGCAAGTTAATGGCACTGACTGGGCGTGCCACACCTATTTCAAATCTTTGGAATTTCCCAATTCCACTATTGTTCTCAGGAGTAAACAACCGGAACTTCTTTGTTAAATAAACATTGCAGATATTGTTTTAAAACTATCCATGTATTTTTGAGATATTTTTTAACTGTCTTCATTAGAACTGGCTACTTGATAATGTTTCCTTCTTATTATTTATTTATTTTCATTTTTATTTTATTTCTATGTTTTATTTATTTTTTTATCTCATTATTTTGTGGGTTTTTTTTTTTAAATTCTTTTTTCATTTTGTTTTTCATTTTTATGTGTGGGTCTTTAATAGATTTCTTTAATTTTTTTATTTTTTTTCATTAGTTTTTATGCAACGTTAATAATTATGACAATATCCCTGTCCTCACTGTTGGTTTCTCTCACTACCCCCCCAACAGTAAGGCCTTTTTTTTACCATCAATGGAGAGGAGTATATTATTCATTTCTCTTTACTCCTCTCTTTGGGCCTATTTTTTTATCTTTGGTATATATTTTATTTGTTCCAAACTTAGTTGGTTCCCCATTAGGAAGGGGATCATTTCTTTTTTAGTTTTGTTATTTTTCACCTATCATTATGTAATCAATGGAAGCTCTGGAAGTGTGATACTTATTAGTTTGTTTCTTTTAGTTCTCTCGCTGCGTGTGCTTGTTCCTACTTTACAATACCCTTCCATGTTTTTAAAATTTGATGTGTTAGGCCCAATCCCTTTATTTTATGTGTTAGCCATTTACATTCAATGGTATTGAAAATAATGTCCTTTAATGTTAAGGGATTGGGCTCTTTTCATAAAAGAAGGTTACTGTTGAAGGAGGCTAGGGAGAAGCGTGTAGATATTTTGTGCATACAGGAGTCCCACTTTAAAAATGATTTTAATCCCCACATTTTTGCTAGGTATTATCCCATTCAATTTCATTCTAAGTTTTCTTCAAAGGCTAGAGGGACTTCTATTTTTTTTAACAAATCATTGGCTATCAAGACTTTGAAAACTATTATTGATCCTGAAGGTAGATATGTGTTATGGGTGGGTAAAGTGAATAACGTAGATTATTCCATTTTCAATGTTTATTTTCCAACGAGTTCCCAATTTCAATATTTGAAAAATGTTATGCAAACAGTTCTTGATGAATGTAGGGGGAGAGTGATTGTTTGTGGTGATACTAATTTTGTATTGGACCCTGAATGTGATGTCTCGAGGGAGGACTCCTCTCCTAATTCAAATTCTTATATGTCCACTGCAAAGAGGTGCTCCAAATTGTTGCAATCCAGATGTTACTATGATGTGTGGCGTCTCCTACATCCTAATGAAAGAGATTATACTTTTTACTCAGCTGGCCACAATATGTACTCTCGTATCGATCGCTTTTTAGTGCCTGAAAATATGTTATCTTTCATTGAGAAAGCTGAAATCTTAGATTTTAAATGGTCAGATCATGCTCCTATTACTTTGAATATTCATGAAACAATACCACATGTCCCTTATAGACCTTGGAGACTGAATGATTTCATTTTGAATAACATAGATGAAAGAATTTTGGCTGAAAAAACGTTATCTTCATATTTTGAAGAAAACATTACTGAAGATATTCCATATTCTACTATTTGGAATGCTCATAAGGCTGTGTTAAGAGGCCATTTTATTCAGAGAAATTCTTATATTAGGAAAACATCGTCTGCAAATGTTAAAACTTTGGAGAAAGAATTATATAATTTAAATTTAGCAAATAAGTTAGGCCCTTCTTTCTCTGTTTCAGCTTTAATTAAAGACGTGAAAACAAAATTGGATAAACTGAATTTGGAAAAGACTGTTAAAACTTTACGATCTTTAAAAATGTCATTTTACTCAAAGGGTAATAAAGCCTCTAATTTATTAGCGAATAAATTAAAACAAAAAACTATACAATCTAGAATAGCTTATATATTGGATGATTCTGGCCAGAAAATTTTACATCCTAGGGACATTTCTAATTCTTTTGCTGCATATTATAAGTCACTTTATAACCTTAAAGATTCCCCTCTTGAAACACAACCAACCTCTGCTAAAATAACTGAATTTTTGGATAAAATTAATCTCCCTAGAATCCCTGATGCTCATGTTGAATTTCTTGGGTCGGACATTTCTTTGGAGGAGGTGCTTCAAGCTATTAAAGATACTCCATCTGGAGTGCCTTAGATCCGGGTCCTGATGGTTTTTCTGCTCTATACTATCACAAATTTAAAAATATCTTATTGCCGCATTTAACGAAATTGTTTAACGAATATTGGAAAAATGGCTATATTCCTGATGAATCCCTTTGTGCCCAAATTTCTACTTTACCTAAACCCGGGAAGGAGCCTGATAGGTGTTCCAATTTTAGACCCATTTCTCTAATTAATAATGACACCAAATTATAATCGAAAATATTAGCTAATCGTATCTCAAATTTATTGCCTTTGCTTGTTCATAATGATCAAGTAGGTTTTATTCCCAGACGTCAAGCAACAGACAATACGAGACGTTTTATTAATTTGATCTCATATATTCAAAAATCTAAACACCCCTCTTTATTTTTATCACTCGATGCTGAAAAGGCATTTGATAGGGTCCATTGGGGATATTTGGAAGATGTTTTGATTCGGTTTGGGTTCCCAGTTGCTTTGAGAAAAGCTATTTTTGCTTTGTATCAGAAGCCTACTGCAAAACTGCTGGCCTCTGGAGTTTTGTCCGACTCATTCTCTTTATCCAATGGGACTAGGCAGGGTTGCCCTTTGTCACCTTTACTTTTTGCTTTAGCTATTGAACCTTTGGCTGAGGCAATAAGAGTTGATGGTAATATTCAGGGTGTTACAATAGATGGAGATACTCACAAATTGGGTTTATTTGCAGACGATGTAATTCTTACGTTAAGTGATCCAGCTACTTCTATGGGTCATTTATTTTCTCTTCTTAGAGAATTTCGTGGTGTTCTTTTATAAAATTAATGATACCAAAACACAGGCATTACCATTCCATATAAAGAGGAATGATTTGACTGCTCTTAAAAGATCATATGACTTTGACTGGAGGAAGACCTTTATTTCCTATTTAGGCATTAATTTATGTAAAAATTTGACACATGTGTATGCTTACAATTTAAAGACTTTTTGGCCCTCTTTGCTACTGGATCTTGAGAGGTGGGACAATCTTGAGATTTCATGGTTGGGTAGAATACACTCCATTAAGATGGTTATTCTCCCCAAGATTTTGTATTTTTTAAGAGCCATACCTTTAAGTGTGCCAATTTCTTTTTTTGATTCTGCGCTCCTAAAGTTTCTCTGGAGGAAGAAGCCTAGCAGAGTCAAATTTACCACTTTGACTAATTCTAGAGACAATTTTGGATTGGGGGTGCCAGATTTTAGGAATTATTATTATGCCTCGAATGCCTCTAGTGCTTTCAAATTTAATTTGGACAGGGATTGGCCTAGATGGCTTATTATGGAAATTAATAAACTAAAACCTTTTTGTATTAAAGATGTTTTATGGGTTTCACATTCTAATCGTCCCAAGTTTACGAAAATGTACCCCTCAACTAAATTGGCTATACTCTCTTGGGATAGATTATTTAATAAATTACCAGGTTCTATTACCTGGTCCAGGGCGATGTCACTTAGTTCCTTGAGGTATGTTCTTCCAGACCTAGATATAGATTACTGGAATAGCAAACATGTTTTTTCCATTAACGATTTCTTTACAAATAATTCGGCTCTATCATTTCCAAAATTACAAAAAAAATTTACTTTAGATGCTGACAGACAATGTGACTATGACTTAATTATTCAAATTCTTCAAGAACGATATAATAGCAATGGATTGCTCCTCAGCCACCGACGCTACCTCTGGTCCTGTCGCGGTTGCGCTTTTTGTTTCAAATGGATTGGCTTGAAGCTGTTCTTCATAAAGAGAGCAAAGTCAAATTTCTGTTTAATCATTGGTCCCAGTGTATTGCGACACTGGATAGCGATACCAGGCTGTTGTTATTTCAAACATTTAATACCACTTGAAAGGTACTCGCCCCATACCAGGGTTTGATCTCATTGACGGGCATGTTGTAACTTTGGGGAATGGAGATTTTTTACGCCTTATGGTTGATTCCATGATTGTCATCCGCCTAACTTTACTTTCGGTCACTCAGATTGTTTGCACTGTATGTGATACTGGAATTGTGCATCGCTTGTATCTGTATATGCCTTGTCTTCTCCGTGTAAAAATTATCTTAAATGGTAAACTCTATTCAACTCCGAAACAAATTAGTGCAGTTTCCAGAGTTTATTATAATTCATTGTATAACATACCAGACATAGCACAGATACGTTCTTTCTTAGATAGGCTACATCTTCCCAAATTGTCTACTGGAAAGTTGGCTAATTTAAATACACCTATTCAGATTGCTGGACCCGGCCATCTCCCCGCTTATACTAAAAATGTTTAGAGAGATTTCATTAAAGAAAACATTTCCAATTAAAATGTTACAAGCTTCGATAATCCCCATTCCAAAACCAGGGAAAGATCTAAGCAAAGTCACAAATTATCGTCCTATCTCCCTAATAAATTTAGTTGTAAAAATCTTCTCAAAAATCTTAGCTGAAAGGTTAAGTAGAGTTAAGAGAGACTTAATACACCCGGACCAAACTGGGTTTCTTACAGGAAGAAGTGGGCAGAATTCTAAGTCTTATACAGGAACTACAAGACTCTTAAATCCCCGCTGCTTTCATAGCCTTAGATGACGAAAAGGCTTTTGATCGGGTGAATTGGTTATTTTTGGAAGAAACCCTTAAAACCTTTGGACTGAATGGACAATTTTTAGATAATACACTAGCCCTATATAAAAATCCGCAAGCCAAGATATAAGGACTATGCGTGGACTCTGACATCTTTAACATTAATAATGGTACTAGACAAGGATGCCCTTTAGCTCCCCTGTTATATGCCCTCTCAATATATATGCCCTCTCTTGCAGCCATAATACGACAATCTAATAAAATCAGGGATATAATAAGGGGTATAATAATAATATCCTTCTTACACTATCCTTACCCGAGATATCTGTCCTTGAAACAATAGCATGTATCAAGGAATATGGATTGTACTTTAACTACAAACTCAATATAGATAAAACGCAAGTCATTGACTTCAATATGGAATCTTTTCGAATAGAAGACATGAAAGCTAGAGTAGCATTCCCTTGGGGTCAAAATTCGATTGATTCCCAGGTATTAAAATGTACCCAAAGCTTAAAGATATAATTAATAATAACTATGTGCTACTTCTTGATTGCTTGAAAAGCCAACTTAACGAATGGAAGGTATCAGACAGAACATGATAGTTCATAACATACAAGTACAGAGGCATAATGTTGAAAGCGGCAGGCATACAACGACAATCGTAATGAGGCATGACAAAGTGCAGCACATAGCAACACATAGATGACTCCGTGGGAGAACAGTGGGTCAATGTAGAAATGGAGTGAAGGAGAGCCTAAAAGGCGCCCCGGGCCACAAAGGTGAGCCAATGGAACCAGGTGGCTGTGTATCTTTCTTTTTTTTCTCAATTCTCTGTTTATTGCACGTTTGGTAAGAGAAATACAATAAAGAGCATCATATACAGAGTCACAGTGTACACCCATTTACATTTCGCAAAAGAGCAAAACACAAACACCAGGATGTAGCAAACATTAATACCAAATGTGCTAGGTCTTACAGATTGATACAGTATGGGAAACACAAGACATTGAGATCTTATAGACAACAAACCAGGTACCTTGGGAGTATAGATACCAAGTGAGGCGATGTAAAACCAAGTAGGCGCAAAGGTACCCAGCATGGTTAGTGCCATGGGAACCAGAAGGCAAAACAAAAGATAAATACAACTAAATAAAACATGTCCGAAAAACACCAACAGGGGAGTGTATAGGGATATTCACGGAAGACGACCCTCCTCGATGGCCAGAGTCGTAACAAGAAAGTGGCTCAAGAAACCTAAATGGAGACAGATAAAGGGCGCTGCTCTAGATTTGCTACGTATGACCTCCAGTGGAACCATTTGAGATAGATGTTATGACCCTTGGCAGACCCTAAATTCGGGCCGGTGGGCCGGACTGACGAGCATTCAATGCGGCTGCGGCCGCAAAGTTAAAAACTAAGCGGCCGCGAGCAGGATTGAATGCGGCCGTCATGCGTACCTGGCGTGGGGGGGAGGGGGGCGGTCCGCCCCGGCTGCCGCTCATCTGAGGGGTGCCACCATGCCGGCACGCCTTCAGAAACGATGCGCGCGGCACAACATTGAAGCCACGCCCACCGTCTTCCGCGCTCAGTGCACCGGAAGGACAGGAAGAAGAAGAAGAGGAGGAGGAGGAAAAGTGAGAGTGAAAGAAGAAAAGGTAGGAAAGAGTGGATTAGTAAGTGTGTGAGAGTGATGGGTGTTATGCTGAATGTAAGTGTGTGAGAGTGATGGGTGTTATGCTGAATGTAAGTGTGTGAGAGTGATGGGTGTTATGCTGAATGTAAGTGTGTGAGAGTTATGGGTGTTATGCTGAATCTAAGTGTGTGAGAGTGATGGGTGTTATGCTGAATGTAAGTGTGTGAGAGTGATGGGTGTTATGCTGAATGTAAGTGTGTGAGAGTGATGGGTGTTATGCTGAATGTTTGTGAATGAGGGTTTCAGATAGCATGGATGTGTAAGTGTTGGGGGATAGCTTGGCATAGGGAGTCCGTAATCACATTCCTTTCATGCCCAGATTCCAGCATGTAGTGGCTGCCTAGGCATGATAGGAGTGTGATTGCTGTTATAAATTATTTTTTGGTCCAACTTCGGTGTGTTAACACTTTTATTGGACAGAATAATTCAATGACAGTATTAATATATATATATATAATTGCAAACAGCAATCACACTCCTATCATGCTAAGTCAGCCAGCACATGCTAGAACCTGGGCATGATAGGATTGTGATTGTTGTTATATATATGTGTGTTTGTGTGTATATATATGTTAATATTGTTGTTGATTTTTTTGTCTAATTTTGGTGTTACTTTTAATAAAGTATTTTAATGTTTTTTTTTTGTTTTTTTTTTCAGTTTTGGCCAAGTGAATGCTGAATTTTTAGTTTCAGTCCAGAATTTTCATTTCGTTGCATCCCTACTATATACTATGCCAGTCACTAAAGTGGTAAGCCTACACCACATCAATGTTTGGCTTAGTATATAGTGATAGGGGTTGTCAGTGTCTGGCTCAATGTATAGGCACACATTGACGGTGGTACCGCATAATCCCTAAGCATATAATGATAACAAATATGCTGTACCCCTGTCAATGTTTGCCTAACCATAGAAACTATGCAGTTTTAAAGTGTGTGTGTGTGTGGGGGGGGTGCCACATACAGGGTCTGCCACAGGTGCCAAATACTCTAGGTACCCCCCTGCATCATGCGGCTGTCAGACCCAATGGCCATGCCTCAGCTCCTCTTCCCACGTCTTAAAAGTGGTGGGATGAAGAGCTGAGGCATGCGGTGCGTGCACGCCGGCCACTTTAATTTCATTAGGCGCTGGTGGAGTGACTGCCGCACGACGGCCGCTTTCAATGTCGCTCGCAGCCGCTTTGATGGTGCAACGGGCCAGTTGACTAGACTTGCCCCCCAGGCCTTAGGCTGCCAGCCCTCCCCTGGGCAGACCACACTAAAACATCCATCTGATTGACCTGAAATTCGACCTGATTAACCCAGGCCGTGAAAGAGGGAGGAGTGGCTGATTTCCAGTGTCGGGGGAGGCCAGGGCTTTTGCCAGCGGGAGAGTCTTTGACGGCCGCGTCAACCTCAGCCAGCGAGATTGGGCTGGCCAGGAGGTCCCTGGCGTCAGGTGGCAAAATTTTGGTCATAAATTTTGATAAGTATTCAATGGTGGCCTCATCTGAGTCAGTGTGGGGGGTCCCCGGGCGCGGCAGGTTATACAAGGAGGTATAATATTGTCTGAAGCAGTCAGCTATTCGTTCCGAGAGGAAATTAAGCTGATTGGCATGGTCTCTAATATGGGTGATATAGCTCTGTGCCCTTCCAAAATAGTAGCCGAATTCAGTTTCTTAACTGAGGCACCCAACTTTATCAGGTGGCCCCTCATGACAGCCTTATGTGCTTCCCATATGACTGGTAGTGAGACATCAGGGGTGATATTATCCTCAAAGTAGTGTTTAATATGGGAGGACAACTGGGAGACATGGTGAGGATTGGTCAGAAGATTTTCATTAAGTCTCCAATGCCATGGTGACCGGGGCATGGTCACTAAGAGAGGCTACACCAATTCTAGCCGAATGCAGGACCGACAGGTGAAAATGCTAAAGAAAAAAGGTGTCTATGCGTGAGTATTTACAGTGACTTGGGGAAAAGTAGGTGTAATCCCTCTCGTTTGGATGGAGGGTCCTTCATGCATCCATCAATTGGTTTAATCTTAAATGGTGTAGCACCTTGCGTATCATGGAGAAAGGAACATGAGAGCTCCCAGAGGATGTATCAATTTTAGGTGGATCAAATTTACAGCAACCACCGGGGAGACCAATAGTTTCTGCCATTGGGGGAATCTTAGAACCAGCGGCAAAATGGCTTGATTTTCAGTTTAAAGAATCAGTAGAAGCCATACCCACGATTTTGAAGGACAATAATACCTTGATTAAACATTTGGATAAAATGGACATGGACATGGAAGATATAGTCCTAATATCTATGGATATCAGTAGCTTATACACAGTAATCCCGCATGAAGAAGGAGTCGAAGCAATGAGAAGTTTATTGTCCATTATAATGGACCTCCGATTGAATTTGTCTTAGAATTACTAACATTAACCTTACAATTGAACTATTTTAGGTTCGAAAATGATTGGTTCATACAACTATCAGCCACATCCATGGGAGCAGCTATGGCTCCTATGTATGCCAATGCCTATGTTTATGGGGTGGAGAAAGTCTATTGGTTGGACAAATATAGTGAGAATATCGTCAGATATATCGACGATATTCTCATTATATGGAAAGGTACAGAGGAAGAAGCTAAGAAATTTGTACAGTATATTAATGAATTACCTACACCGATTAAGGTTACTTCACAGATACATAAATTTAGGATTCAATATCTGGATCTAGAAATTTATATTGTAGATAATAAATTAAATTATACATTATACACTAAACCCACTGATACCATCCTACACGCCAAAAGTGCACATCCCAAACATTTAATTAGGTCTCTAGCATATTCTCAATTTTTGCGGGTGTTTCGCAATAATTCTGATGTAACTAACACAGAGAAACAATTAGAATATATGCAACATAAATTTCTGGCAAGGGGATATACACAGGACCTGTTACAACAATCCCTGAGGTCCCAAAAGAGAAGACGACACCAGATAGTTCCACATTATATTGTAGTACTACGTATAATAGAAGTAGTTATGAATTTACCAGCAGCAGTCATAGAAATTGGAACATGGTAGCCAAAGATAAAACACTTCCTACTATGTTTCGACATAGACCAGTGATCAGTTATAGGCGGAATAAAAGTCTTAAAGATTTACTGGTAAAAGTTGACCCAGTGGATAGCTACATTAAGGAAAGTAAAAATATATGAATAATGGCAGTGTACGATGTTTGAGGTGTGTTACATGCAGTCATATGATACCGAGCAAAACGTTTTCCCATCCACATACAGGAAAGATATTTAATATTAGACATAGGATTACATGTAAAACAATGTACGTAATATATAAAATACAGTGTCCATGTGGACTGTCGTACATTGGTTAAAACTGAAAATACTCTAGGTGAAAGAATTAGGGGACACCGTTCAAGCATTAGAGTAGCATATAGAGATGGGACCTCAGATAAACCAGTAGCTAGACATTTTTTGGAAAAACAACATGCATTATCATCTCTTCGTTTCATAGCTATTGATCACATTCCTGAATCCCGACGTGGGGAGGGGATAGAGGCAAAATTTTACTACAGCGTGAGACATTTTGGATAGTTCATTTAAAAACTATGGCACCAGGGGGGGTTAAATGAGAAATTAACATTTTCCTCGTTTCTATAGCATTAAAGATATTGGCCTAATGAATATAATGGGGTTAAATCTCCTTGGTTAGAAGTGAGAGCCCAAAAACTTAATGACATATATTTAGTATAAATATGAGAGCCTTGCAACTATAGCAATATATAATTATTCTATATGTTTCACAGAAATTAGCATTGTGTTATCTGGTGCATTATTCTATGAATAGTGATTAGGGGACATACTAAAACGAATGACAAAATGGAATGCCCATAGACTATAATGGGGAGGAATGCCCATAGACTATAATGGAAGGGAAAAGAATAATTGATTTTGAAATAAAAGCTTAAGAAATAGCATTTAGACCTCACATGTGATCTAAAACTCAGATTACGTTGGATTATAGCTGTTCTCTATGGAATGACAGGTGAATGACAGTTTTGAGGGAATGCCCATAGGATATAATGGGAGAAAAATCAAACCTGTTTTTCAGACAAAACCCTCTGAAATATCATATAGATCTTTGGCACATATAATCCCCTAGTACAGAGACAGGATCTAAAACTCATATTATGTGGGATTATAGCTGTTTTCTATGGAATGACAGGTGAATGACAGTTTTGATGGAATGCCCATAGGACATAATGGGAGAAAAATGTAACTTGTTTTTTTAAAGAAAACCCTCTGATATATCATATAGATCTTTGTCATGTATACTCCCCTAGTACAGTTATAGGTTCTAAACCTCATATTAAGTGGAATTATAGCTGTATTCTATGGAATCACAGGTGAATGACAGTATTGATGGAATGCCCATAGGATATAATGGGAGAAAAATCAAACCTGTTTTTCAGACAAAACCCTCTGAAATATCATATAGATCTTTGGCAAATATATACTCCCCTAGTACAGAGACAGGATCTAACACTCATATTATGTTGGATTATAGCTGTTTTCTATGGAGTCCTCACACAAGTATGCCATCCACTCTTCTCTGATAAAACATGTTTGCCAGTTGGTAACAAGCAGCTGCAATAGACAATAATATGTCACAATTTTCTGCATTTCTCACCACTAACTAAAGTAAACCATCTCATACAGGCAATAGGAAGCAACTTCGAATAAAGTAAACATTGCCCTAGTAAATTAGATAAATGGTTTACATGTTATAATGAGGCTTAAAGTGATATTTATTAACTAAAATAAACTGAGATAGTGGGTTCTATCCAATTATGTGAGAGAAATCAGTTATTGTTTTTTTTTTACTAAATAGGTTGTATTTCCGTCTATGGTCTAAGCTGAGATAGATTAATTTAAACCACTGAATAGAGCTGGATATTTCAATATGCTGATTTAGACATGTGTTAAAATAGACCAAACTAGGCTTATTCTGCTGTTAAAACATTTCCAAATTAGCCCAGCATAATACATATTTAAATTGGTAACATTTATTTAAAGGATGTGATTAACCCCAGCGTTTTTTTTTACAATGCTTTCCAAAAAACTACCAGATAAATGTCCATCTTTCTTCATCTATAATTTCCTACCAACTCATTCAGCGCATCCCCACAAATTATATATTGAGTTTTTAGAGGACAAGTAGGATCTTATATACACAAACCATTTAATATTGAAAACAAATTCTAAAAAATGCGAAGAAAATACCATTCTTTTCACAGTTGCTTCTATTAAAAAATATACATAGCCAGTGTAAAGTAAGTAGAATAAAAAATCTAACTTTATTTAGGTATTTACCTTGATTTTGGAAACACCTCCTATGCCTGGTAGTTATATTTATTTTGGTAGTTACTGGGCAAAATATGAAAGATGTGCATCACTGTTTTCAAAAGTATAGAAAAAGCTATACTGCTGTATAAAGGTATTCAGTACCCTTTGTAAATATGAGCAAAAAATGCTGTGAAAATTTGTCTTGACGTATGTTTCCATTGATAGTTTACATTTTTTAGTACATTTGGGTGACTTGGAATAGGAAGTTGTTCAACCATGACTTCCTGTTTCACAGGGGTATAAATATTAGGTAACACATAGGCGAAATTCCCTTAGTCATTGATCATAATGGGTAAAACCAAAAAATATGGCAGTGATGTGGGGCAAAAGATTGTTGAGCTTTACAAAATGGGAAATATTTTTTATTAGTGATATTGTGAATGGAAAGGTATGTCTTTTTGCAGATGACAAAAGTTTGCAACAGGGTCGATGTTCCTGGAGGGATAAAACAAATGGCAAATGATTTAGATAAACTGAAAAAATGGTCAGAGCTGTGGCATTGATAAATGCAAAGTAATGCACCATGTGCAAAACAACCCGAGGGCAGAGTATATGTTAAAAGGAGAAACATCAGAAAATATATAAGGTTAAGCTAGATACTAAGGAAAGTTTTAAGATGATGGGCAGACTGGATGAGGCAAATGGTTGTTATCTGCCGTCACTTTCTATAAGTGGCTTTAAGAAAATGGCAAAAGCACTGAAAATGCCTACTTCCACCACCAGTGAAATAATTAAGGAGTTCCAGTCAACTGGAAATGTTATGAATTAACCTGGAAGGAAGAGTATGTGTGTCTATATTGTCTCAAAGCACTGTGAAGAGGATGGTTCACCTACATCACCACAAGTTGTTTGGAAGGTTTGAAGAAAAAAGTTTCTACTCTCATCCAAAAACAAACTCAACTGGCTTCAGTTCGCCGGACACTACTACAACTTCAGATAGGACCGGGTCCTATGGTCGTGTGAAAGAAGAGTTTTCTTGCCAATAAACACCAGTAGTGGGTTTAGCGCACACAGATAGGTAGCCATATGGAAAAGGACCACATGCCCACAGTTAAATATGGTGGTATCTTTTTTAATGTTTGGGGGCTGATACAATCCAGGTCCTATTATGGCCATCGCTGTCCCCTGATTTGAACTCCATAGAAAACATGTGGACAGTCCACCAGCGTCGACCTTGAAATTTAACAGATGGGGAGAGATTTTATATGGAGGAATCTGACATCCCTCGCCATGTATTCTCCAACCTCATCGGCATTATAGAAGACTCAGAGCTGTTATCTTGGCAAAGGGAGGTAAGCACAAAGTATTAACTAAAAGGGTGTCGATAATTCTGCCACACATATATTTCATTTTTATTTATTTTTTTTAAAAAACCTGTGTTGTGTTTGCAATTGTTTGATATCCATGATAGCAGAGCATTTCTGTGTATTCTTTGAAGAAAAGATGAAAGGGTTAAACAATAAAGACAAATTTTCACAGCATTTTTAGCTCAGTTTAAACTAAGGGTGCCTATGTTCGTGGAGGGCACTGCAGTATAGCTTTTTCTGGCCACTTTTGTGGGTTAAATATTATATCCCAGTAACCCAGTTTTCCCCAGTAACTACCAAAATAAATACCAGTCATATGAGGTGTTTCCAAAATCAAGGCTATGTATATTTTGTAATAGAATAAACTGTGAAAAATTGAATTTTTCCTATTTTTAGAATTTTTTTTCATATTAAATAATGGTTTATGTATAAAATATTTTTTTCAAATGAAGATCCTACTTGTCTTTTAAAAACTCAATATAAAATTTAGGGATGGACTGAATGAGTTGGCAGGAAATCATAGTTGAAAAAAGATGGAAATGTATCTGATATTTTTTTTGAAAGCATTGTAAAAAAAACCACAAAAAAAACCTGGTCATTAACGGATTAATCATAGCCTTAAATAAATGTTACCAATTTAATTATGTATTATGCTGGGCTAATTTGGAAATGTTTTAACAGCAAAATAGCAGTTTGGTCCAGTTTAACACATGTCTAAATCAGCATATTGAAATATCCAGCTCTATTCAGTGGTTTAAATTAATCTATCTCAGCTCATTGAATACCATAGACGGAAATACAACCTATTTAGTAAAAAAAAACAATAACTGATTTCTCTCACATAATTGGATAGAACCCACTATCTCAGTTTATTTTAGTTAATAAATATCACTTTAAGCCTCATTATAACATTTAAACCATTTATCTAATTTACTAGGGCAATGTTTACTTTATTCGAAGTTGCGTCCTATTGCCTGTAAGTATGAGATGGTTTACTTTAGTTAGTGGTGAGAAATGCAGAATTTGCCTTTTTAATACCTTTTTAATACCAGGGAGGTGTTCATAGATTCCATGAAGGAAAAAGAAAGAGCAAAAGAAAATTGTGACATAGTATTGTCTATTGCAGCTGCTTGTTACCAACTGGCAAACTTATATTTTATCAGAGATGAGTGGATGGCATACTTGTGTGAGGACTCAATTCAACAAAATAACAGTTTTATCAACTTGATAAAGACCTCATTGTGAGGTTGAAACGTTGTTGCTGTCTTCCTTTCATAAATCTGCCTGAGCTGGAACCCTTGAGTGCCTGGAGCCTTTATTTATTTTGATCTACTGGGGAGCTGGCCCTTCCTGGCACAGTTAAGCACCAGATTTCCTTTGGTGTGTGTGCAGATTCCTCATTCTGGTGACCAACATATTAAAGTGTCACCAGTGTTCAAAATGACAAAGATCTATATGATATTCCATAGGGTTTTGTCTGAAAAACAGGTTTGATTTTTCTCCCATTATATCCTATGGGCATTCCATCAATACTGTCATTCACCTGTCATTCCATAGAAAACAGCTATAATACCACATAATATGAGTGTTAGATCCTGTCTCTGAACTAGGGGAGTATATGTGCCAAAGATCTATATGATATTTCAGAGGGTTTTGTCTGAAAAACAGGTTGGATTTTTCTCCCATTATATCCTATGGGCATTCCATCAATACTGCCAGTCACCTGTCATTCCATAGAACACAGCTATAATTCCACTTAATATGAGGTATACATGACAAAGATCTATATGATATGTCCGAGGGTTTTCTCTAAAAAACAAGTTTCATTTTTCTCCCATTATATCCTATGGGCATTCCCTCAAAACTGTCATTCACCTGTCATTCCATAGAAAACAGCTATAATCCCACATAACATGAGTTTTAGATCCTGTCTCTGTACTAGGGGAGTATATGTGCTAAAGATCGATATGATATTTCAGAGGGTTTTGTCTGAAAAACAGGTTTGATTTTTCTCCCATTATATCCTATGGGCATATATCAATACTGTCATTCACCTGTCATTCCATAGAATACAGGTATAATTCCACTTAATATGAGGTTTGGAACCTATAACTGTACTAGGGGAGTATACATGACAAAGATCTATATGATATGTCAGAGGGTTTTCTCTAAAAAACAAGTTACATTTTTCTCCCATTATATCCCATGGGCATTCCATCAATACTGTCATTCACCTGTCATGCCATAGAAAACAGCTATAATCACACTTAATATGAGTTTTAGATCCTGTGTCTGTACTAGGAGAGTATAAGTGCCAAAGATCGATATGATATTTCAGAGGGTTTTGTCTGAAAAACAGGTTTGATTTTTCTCCCATATATCCTATGGGCATTCCATCAATATTGTCATTCACCTGTCATTGTATAATTCCACTTAATATGAGGTTTCGAACCTATAACTGTACTAGGGGAGTATACATGACAAAGATCTATATGATATGTCATATGGTTTTCTCTAAAAAAACAATATTATTTTTTCTCCCATTATATCCTATGGGCATTCCCTCAAAACTGTCATTCACCTGTCATTCCATAGAAAACAGCTATAATCCAACGTAATCTCTTCAAATATGTTTTATTAGTTTTATAAAATACAAAACAAAAGTAAATGTAACTTTAACATCAAACATATGAGACTGTCAAATAGTATTGCACATACAATATACAGTGTACAATAATAATTCAAATTGATACCATAAAATTGGGAAACAATTACAACAATTATCACTAGAAAGAGAAAAAAACAACACAAAAACAAGGGGAAAAAACAGGGGGAAAAAATGGAAATGTAAATTATTAAATTCTTCAATCCGGAAGTCTTCACTCTAACCAAAGTTATCTCACTATATAAAAAAATTAAGAAGAAGCGTGCAGAAATGTAAAATTAAAAAAAATAATAATCTAAAGGAATAAAAAAGATAAACTAAAGGAAAAATATCCTTCTAATTTTCTCTTCCCAGGAGTCCCAGAAAAATAAAAGTTGTGTTTTAAAAGCTGAGGGTAGCCTAATGGAAGATTCATAAGATTTATTCTCCAAGGTCATATACAAGATTTCTTTTCTAGTCGGAACAACGCCTGTTTTCCAATACTTAGGAATAAGGATAGTAGCTGCAATCAGCAAATGACCTATGATGATCTTATCTATTTTAGGTACATCAGACGGAAAGTGTTTAAAAATACATAATTCTGGACCAAGCACTTCAATCTCGCTATTCACAAGCTTAATTATTGCTAATAAAGAGTCCCACATAGGTTTAATTAATGGACAGTCCCAGAAAATATGAAGGAGATTACCTGGGCCATTGCAGCCTCTCCAACATTTAAAACTTGTAGTCACCTTCATGCGAAAAAGTTTATCCGGGGGCAAATACCATCTGTAAATAATCTTAAAATGATTTTCAAAATGTTGTGCACATTGTGTTATGCCCCTCAGTCCCGAAAACATATCATTCCAGACAGCTAGATCGTATGTTTTACCTAATTCCTCTTCCCAGGACGATAAAAATTTAAGTTTTTCTGAAACCTTCGAGGAGAGGGAAGAGTAACACAATGAGATAGTACCTTTCCGGTCCGGGGCATTAATATAAACTGTCTCTATATCATTCAAAGCTAAATGAGACTGATCCACATCAAAATCAGATATATTATATCGTTCTTGAAGAATTTGAATAATTAAGTCATAGTCACATTGTCTGTCAGCATCTAAAGTAAATTTTTTTTGTAATTTTGGAAATGATAGAGCCGAATTATTTGTAAAGAAATCGTTAATGGAAAAAACATGTTTGCTATTCCAGTAATTTATATCTAGGTCTGGAAGAACATATCTCAAGGAACTAAGTGACATCGCCCTGGACCAAGTAATAGAACCTGGTAATTTATTAAATAATCTATCCCAAGAGAGTATAGCCAATTTAGTTGAGGGGTACATTTTCGTAAACTTGGGACGATTAGAATGTGAAACCCATAAAACATCTTTAATACAAAAAGGTTTTAGTTTATTAATTTCCATAATAAGCCATCTAGGCCAATCCCTGTCCAAATTAAATTTGAAAGCACTAGAGGCATTCGAGGCATAATAATAATTCCTAAAATCTGGCACCCCCAATCCAAAATTGTCTCTAGAATTAGTCAAAGTGGTAAATTTGACTCTGCTAGGCTTCTTCCTCCAGAGAAACTTTAGGAGCGCAGATCGCACCGAATCAAAAAAAGAAATTGGCACACTTAAAGGTATGGCTCTTAAAAAATACAAAATCTTGGGGAGAATAACCATCTTAATGGAGTGTATTCTACCCAACCATGAAATCTCAAGATTGTCCCACCTCTCAAGATCCAGTAGCAAAGAGGGCCAAAAAGTCTTTAAATTGTAAGCATACACATGTGTCAAATTTTTACATAAATTAATGCCTAAATAGGAAATAAAGGTCTTCCTCCAGTCAAAGTCATATGATCTTTTAAGAGCAGTCAAATCATTCCTCTTTATATGGAATGGTAATGCCTGTGTTTTGGTATCATTAATTTTATAAAAGGACACCACGAAATTCTCTAAGAAGAGAAAATAAATGACCCATAGAAGTAGCTGGATCACTCAACGTAAGAATTACATCGTCTGCAAATAAACCCAATTTGTGAGTATCTCCATCTATTGTAACACCCTGAATATTACCATCAA
Organism: Spea hammondii; assembly: GCA_029215755.1. Classification (NCBI taxonomy): domain Eukaryota; kingdom Metazoa; phylum Chordata; class Amphibia; order Anura; family Pelobatidae; genus Spea; species Spea hammondii. The sequence goes on from JARDYJ010000002.1 coordinate 97,578,184, forward strand.
CTCTTATTGCCTCAGCCAAAGGTTCAATAGCTAAAGCAAAAAGTATGCATCGAGTGATAAAAATAAAGAGGGGTGTTTAGATTTTTGAATATATGAGATCAAATTAATAAAACGTCTCGTATTGTCTGTTGCTTGACGTCTGGGAATAAAACCTACTTGATCGTTATGAACAAGCAAAGGCAATAAATTTGAGATACGATTAGCTAATATTTTCGAGTATAATTTGGTGTCATTATTAATTAGAGAAATGGGTCTAAAATTGGAACACCTATCAGGTTCCTTCCCGGGTTTAGGTAAAGTAGAAATTTGGGCACAAAGGGATTCATCAGGAATATAGCCATTTTTCAAATATTTGTTAAACAATTTCGTTAAATGCGGCAATAAGATATTTTTTAATTTGTGATAGTATAGAGCAGAAAAACCATCAGGACCCGGTGCCTTACCAGATGGAGTATCTTTAATAGCTTGAAGCACCTCCTCCAAAGAAATGTCCGACCCAAGAAATTCAACATGAGCATCAGGGATTCTAGGGAGATTAATTTTATCCAAAAATTCAGTTATTTTAGCAGAGGTAGGTTGTGTTTGAGGAGGGGAATCTTTAAGGTTATAAAGTTACTTATAATATGCAGCAAAAGAATTAGAAATGTCCCTAGGATGTAAAATTTTCTGGCCAGAATCATCCAATATATAAGCTATTCTAGATTGTATAGTTTTTTGTTTTAATTTATTCGCTAATAAATTAGAGGCTTTATTACCCTTTGAGTAAAATGACATTTTTAAAGATCGTAAAGTTTTAACAGTCTTTTCCAAATTCAGTTTATCCAATTTTGTTTTCACGTCTTTAATTAAAGCTGAAACAGAGAAAGAAGGGCCTAACTTATTTGCTAAATTTAAATTATATAATTCTTTCTCCAAAGTTTTAACATTTGCAGACGATGTTTTCCTAATATAAGAATTTCTCTGAATAAAATGGCCTCACTCTCCCCCTACATTCATCAAGAACTGTTTGCATAACATTTTTCAAATATTGAAATTGGGAACTCGTTGGAAAATAAACATTGAAAATGGAATAATCTAAATTATTCACTTTACCCACCCATAACACATATCTACCTTCAGGATCAATAATAGTTTTCAAAGTCTTGATAGCCAATGATTTGTTAAAAAAAATAGAAGTCCCTCTAGCCTTTGAAGAAAACTTAGAATGAATAAATTGAATGGGATAATACCTAGCAAAAATGTGGGGATTAAAAGCATTTTTAAAGTGGGACTCCTGTATGCACAAAATATCTACACGCTTCTCCCTAGCCTCCTTCAACAATAACCTTCTTTTATGAAAAGAGCCCAATCCCTTAACATTAAAGGACATTATTTTCAATACCATTGATTATAAGGAACAGCAAAAATGAACACAAGAATGTAAATGGCTAACACATAAAATAAAGGGATTGGGCCTAACACATCAAATTTTAAAAACATGGAAGGGTATTGTAAAGGAGGAACAGCCAGCGGAACAGCCAGCGAGAGAACTAAAAGAAACAAACTAATAAGTATCACACTTCCAGAGCTTCCATTGATTACAAAATGATAGGTGAAAAATAACAAAACTAAAAGATGTGAATTCTTCTGCAGACCAAGAGCCTGTTCAGTACGATCCACTCGAATGTCCAGTTCGTTTATATCCTTCTTAATAACGGAAATCTCTTTCATCAAATCATCACGAATCCCATTCCTGAGATCCGTAAGCAGCTTAATTAATCGAGGTTCCGAAACAGTCATACCTGATCTCTCCAACTCCTCACCCATCTTAGGCTGTTTCTTACGTGGGGATTCAGTTTCTTCAATCACAAGCTTTTCCACAGGTTTCGAGGCACCCGAAGTTTTGGTTGAAAACTTCTGCTTTTGCATCTTCCAATCAGTCCAGTAGTGGTTCGATTCTGGAACGGGTCCACAAATGAATGCTGATTTTTTAATGAAAAAAGCCCAAATCCTCACAGAGCTCTCACACTATGCTGCCATCTCAGTCGATGGTCAAGCCACGCCCCCCACGATCCACACAATCACCACATCCTTCTTGGACATCTTTCAGAACTTGAATCCTTGCCTTAATATTCAAAAAGAAAAATAGTATGAGAATACGTACTTGTAATATCACTTGACAATATGTCAATATTAATATAGTTGCTGGATGGTATGGAAATTAATGATATGAATATACATGATCGCATAACATAACACACATTTCAAGTTGTATACGATACCACATTGTTGATTTGAATCTTCCGATTTCACACCGATGTTCAGTCTAGGATGACAAACACGCAATTGATTAATATGAACCCATTTTTCAACAAAATCACCATCTTTAGGAATCTTGATCTTATAAGCTACTGGTGAAATCTTGTCAATTATGACATATGGACCCTTCCAAGAAGGTAGAAACTTATTTTCCTTCACTTGGTTTCGTGCAATCTTTCATATTCTTTCTTAGTAGTCTTCAGATCATAATAGGTTTTAGCACTGATCGCTGCTTTTCCTAGATTCTTTTGTGCAAAAGCAAATGCATGTTGAAGATGTTTACGTAGATTTTCAACATACTGATGCAACCCATCCGCATCAGCGTTGATCAAATTATGATCAGATGTACGATATAGCAAATGTTGTGGTAAAACCATTTTTCTGCCCGTCATCAATTCAAAAGGTGACATCTTAGTAGGAGAACTTGGTGTAGCTCTAATAGCCATTAGAACCAAAGGCAATTTAACATCCCAGTCCTTGCCAGATTCTTTCACATACTTTTTGAGTATATTTACTATGGACTGGTTATAACGCTCTACCCCTCCACTAGAGGCTGCACGGTAGGCGATATGTAACTTGCGTTTCACACCTAGGATTTTCCACATTTTTGTCATCACTTCGCTTGTGAAATGACTTCCACGACTCTGACTCGATTCTCTGAGGAAGGCCAAATCTGGAAAAAACATGATTAATTAGTAATGCTGCACACATAGAACTAGTGTTCTCTTTGCATGGAATACATTCTACCCATTTGGTGAACATACATGTAACAGTTAACATATACTTGTTACCTCTTGAGGATCTAGTTACAGGTCCTATGAAATCGATTTGTATGTCAGACCAAGGTAGAGACATTCCTCGTTTCTGAAGTGGTGCACGATGAGTTGGAGCATGAGGTTGGAATTGCGGACAAATCAAACATCCTCGACAATAAGTTTGCACATCTCTTAGCCTCAATAGGCATAATCACGCAGTATTTAGGTGTGTGTATGTAGGTGCATCATGTGCGTGTTGCAACATTAAACCTGTAAAGGTGGTAGGAACTACTCATTGTTGTATGCCATGTTTTGATGTTCTGATCAGCAATCCATCCATCAAATTGAATTGGACTTTATATCTCATCAAGATTCGCAAGTCTTCATTATCCCTACAATCATCATCAGTGATAGGATTGGCAATAGGATCTTTTATATACTCGTAAAATCGACCAATTACGGGATCGTTCTTTTGACTAGCGATCAGATCCTCATTGGGAAAGTCTTGACTCCATTGTGCAATATTAAGGTCCACTTCCTTTCTAGCTTGCTGTCTAGTTATGGCTTCAATCTGAATTGATCCAATAAGATCATCAATGTTATCAAATCATGTTTGATTACCAATTCATCAATCTTACAAAACAGTTTACCATGCTTCACAGGTTGGTGTTACTTCTCATTTGGTTACGTTTCCAGCTAGGCAGATATTCGACAAAACTGTAGTTAGAATCGGTTATAATAACAAATTCTTTAACACCATATTCAATTGCCAGTTGAATGGTTTTATATACGACACAAAGTTCAGCTATCTGACTACTTTTAGGACCAAGACTGTAGCCTACAGATATATTTGGATAATCACCTGTCCAGGTCGACAATATTCCTCGTCATAAAAAGAAAGTAATTGTTCCTCTAGGAAATCATCTCCGGTAGAGTTATCATCCAGAGGTAGAGCGACACAATCATGTAGATCTGCTAGTCCCTGGGCAACTACATTCTTCTTATTTTGATTATAACGGACTTCTAACGGCCATCCCTGTAAGAATAAAGGCCATGCAGTAATTCTACTGTTAGAAAGATTACCGTCTCGTGAGCAGTTTCTACAATAATCTTCTCGCCGTGGATATAGCAATTCTGCAATGCCCATACTGTAGATAATAAAGCTTTCTCACAGTTGTTGAATTTCATTTCAACCGGTGACAAGGTTTTGCTTGCATATGCGATGACCTTGTTCAGATTGTCCTGTTTTTGATACAAAACCGCACTTATGCTTAAATTAGTAAATCCTGTTTCCAGATAGAACGGCTTACCTCCCTCCGGATATGCCAAACAGGGTGCCTGAGTGAGTTTTCTCCTCAGCTCGTCTATGGCTTTGTTCTGGGCTTCCACTCAGTTCCATCTTACATCTTTCTTAAGCAGCTGTCAAATAGTTTTTCTTATTTCTGCATAGTTATCAATAAACTTACGGGAATAATTAATCATTCCTAGAAATGAGCTTAATTCTTTGACATTGGTAGGAGTTTTGGCATTCAGAACGGCTTCACCTTTCTTCTTCTGTGGACTTAATCCTTCAGAAGTTACCTCGTGTCCAAGGAAGTTGACTTTGGTACGACACCATTGAGCGTTCTGTAATGAGAGTTTAACTCCTGCCTCTCTTAATTGATTAAGAACATGTTGGATCTCCAGAATATGTTTATCCTAAGAAATACTGGACACAATCTAAGGCAGTGAATATTTTGGATCCTTGCATTTGTACCAAATATTGGTCTATGTAGGGTACAGGCCATCCAGACATATACACACGTTTATTTAGCTGTCAAACTAACTCCATTGACCATTAGGCTTCAGAATTCCTAGGATGGGGTTATTATACGAACTGTGTACCGAACGGATCATGCCACGGTCCTTTAAATTCCGAATTATATCCTGTAGCGCATCATAGGACGCTAAAGGTAATCTATATTGCTTGATACATACGGGTGGTAGATCGGGATCAGTCTGGATTCTAGCAACATGGAGGTTAGTAAAACCACAATCATAAGAATCTTTGGCAAAGATCTCTTGGAACTCCATTAAGATTTCCCTTAGCTGTTGACGTTCACTGTCATTAGAGCAAGCATCAGCCATGGATATCTGTTCTTCCACCCTTTCCTGAAATCCCGGCAAAACTTCAGGTTGACCTATTTCAAAGGATTCCTCAAGTTTAGAGGTTAGATCCTCTCCAGGTGGATCTTTTGATCATGATATTCTTGTTCATCAATTAGGTTCAATCCTGCACCTATACTGAAAGGATAAACAGATTGGATAGTGAATAAACCTTCTGGAATAGAATTAAACGTTTGTTCCACTATTTGTTCTTCTGTCAGGTAGTCTTCAGGAATGAGACGTATAACATAATTTTGGAACCCAAAAGTATAATATTCTGAATCCAATGCCAAACCTACAACAGTACCTTTGGTAATCTTATGAGGTGTAATGTTGTTTATAACAACATAAATAGGGTTTCCATGAATATTTACCATTATTGTGGGTGTTACCATGATACCTAGTTGCATCCGGTTGGATAAGCAGATAAATACATTGGGATTTCTCAATCTCTGGCCTTTCTTAACCTGTATGGGTAGAAGAAAGTTACTACTCCCTTGTGCAATGGTTACATCTTCAGGAACTTGAACACTGGGGGGCGTGGCTTGACCATCGACTGAGATGGCAGCATAGTGTGAGAGCTCTGTGAGGATTTGGGCTTTTTTCATTAAAAAATCAGCATTCATTTGTGGACCCATTCCAGAATCGAACCACTACTGGACTGATTGGAAGATGCAAAAGCAGAAGTTTTCAACCAAAACTTCGGGTGCCTCGAAACCTGTGGAAAAGCTTGTGATTGAAGAAACTGAATCCCCACGTAAGAAACAGCCTAAGATGGGTGAGGAGTTGGAGAGATCAGGTATGACTGTTTCGGAACCTCGATTAATTAAGCTCCTTACGGATCTCAGGAATGGGATTCGTGATGATTTGATGAAAGAGATTTCCGTTATTAAGAAGGATATAAACGAACTGGACATTCGAGTGGATCGTACTGAACAGGCTCTTGGTCTGCAGAAGAATTCACATCTAGAGTTAGAAAAGCGTGTGGATCTGCTTGAACACCAACTCGAGCTAAGTAAACTAAAAATTGCTGATTTGGAAGATCGTAGTAGGCGCAATAATATACGGATCAGAAATATACCTGAATCCATACAAAATCAAGATCTAGGCGCATATGTTAAAAGAATGATTGGCTCGGTTCTGAAAAATCGTGCTGAACCAGAGATTTTGATTGACCGATGCCATAGGCTGCCGAAGTCCAACCGAGCTCCTAAGGAGGCTGCAAGGGACACTATAGCACGATTACATTTCTTCCATGTTAAGGATGAGTTCCTGACTGCTGTGAGAAAGGGTGCTAATCTCTGTGAGGAGTATACAAACCTCCAATTTTTTCAGGATTTTTCTGCTTCCACTATGTCACGAAGAAAAGATTTTCAATTTCTTACAAGGGAATTACAAGCTCTGAATATTCGATACAGATGGGGATTCCCTGTTAAAGTTTTATTTAGGCATGATGGTCAGAACTATGTTATAACATCACCGGAAGAAGGAAAGGATTTTTTACAAATATTTTCGCCAAGATATCACGAATCTAAGGGACAAAGATTTGATCGCAGAAGGCATACCAAACTTACAGGAGCTGCAGCTATATTAGGTGACGAAGCCATTACTGCGGAGTAATAGGTTTGATTTATTGATATATGCGCTATAAATATAGACATTGTTTTTTTCCCCATGTTTTTCTATTTTTCTGTTTTCTTTTTGCAAGTTAATGGCACTGACTGGGCGTGCCACACCTATTTCAAATCTTTGGAATTTCCCAATTCCACTATTGTTCTCAGGAGTAAACAACCGGAACTTCTTTGTTAAATAAACATTGCAGATATTGTTTTAAAACTATCCATGTATTTTTGAGATATTTTTTAACTGTCTTCATTAGAACTGGCTACTTGATAATGTTTCCTTCTTATTATTTATTTATTTTCATTTTTATTTTATTTCTATGTTTTATTTATTTTTTTATCTCATTATTTTGTGGGTTTTTTTTTTTAAATTCTTTTTTCATTTTGTTTTTCATTTTTATGTGTGGGTCTTTAATAGATTTCTTTAATTTTTTTATTTTTTTTCATTAGTTTTTATGCAACGTTAATAATTATGACAATATCCCTGTCCTCACTGTTGGTTTCTCTCACTACCCCCCCAACAGTAAGGCCTTTTTTTTACCATCAATGGAGAGGAGTATATTATTCATTTCTCTTTACTCCTCTCTTTGGGCCTATTTTTTTATCTTTGGTATATATTTTATTTGTTCCAAACTTAGTTGGTTCCCCATTAGGAAGGGGATCATTTCTTTTTTAGTTTTGTTATTTTTCACCTATCATTATGTAATCAATGGAAGCTCTGGAAGTGTGATACTTATTAGTTTGTTTCTTTTAGTTCTCTCGCTGCGTGTGCTTGTTCCTACTTTACAATACCCTTCCATGTTTTTAAAATTTGATGTGTTAGGCCCAATCCCTTTATTTTATGTGTTAGCCATTTACATTCAATGGTATTGAAAATAATGTCCTTTAATGTTAAGGGATTGGGCTCTTTTCATAAAAGAAGGTTACTGTTGAAGGAGGCTAGGGAGAAGCGTGTAGATATTTTGTGCATACAGGAGTCCCACTTTAAAAATGATTTTAATCCCCACATTTTTGCTAGGTATTATCCCATTCAATTTCATTCTAAGTTTTCTTCAAAGGCTAGAGGGACTTCTATTTTTTTTAACAAATCATTGGCTATCAAGACTTTGAAAACTATTATTGATCCTGAAGGTAGATATGTGTTATGGGTGGGTAAAGTGAATAACGTAGATTATTCCATTTTCAATGTTTATTTTCCAACGAGTTCCCAATTTCAATATTTGAAAAATGTTATGCAAACAGTTCTTGATGAATGTAGGGGGAGAGTGATTGTTTGTGGTGATACTAATTTTGTATTGGACCCTGAATGTGATGTCTCGAGGGAGGACTCCTCTCCTAATTCAAATTCTTATATGTCCACTGCAAAGAGGTGCTCCAAATTGTTGCAATCCAGATGTTACTATGATGTGTGGCGTCTCCTACATCCTAATGAAAGAGATTATACTTTTTACTCAGCTGGCCACAATATGTACTCTCGTATCGATCGCTTTTTAGTGCCTGAAAATATGTTATCTTTCATTGAGAAAGCTGAAATCTTAGATTTTAAATGGTCAGATCATGCTCCTATTACTTTGAATATTCATGAAACAATACCACATGTCCCTTATAGACCTTGGAGACTGAATGATTTCATTTTGAATAACATAGATGAAAGAATTTTGGCTGAAAAAACGTTATCTTCATATTTTGAAGAAAACATTACTGAAGATATTCCATATTCTACTATTTGGAATGCTCATAAGGCTGTGTTAAGAGGCCATTTTATTCAGAGAAATTCTTATATTAGGAAAACATCGTCTGCAAATGTTAAAACTTTGGAGAAAGAATTATATAATTTAAATTTAGCAAATAAGTTAGGCCCTTCTTTCTCTGTTTCAGCTTTAATTAAAGACGTGAAAACAAAATTGGATAAACTGAATTTGGAAAAGACTGTTAAAACTTTACGATCTTTAAAAATGTCATTTTACTCAAAGGGTAATAAAGCCTCTAATTTATTAGCGAATAAATTAAAACAAAAAACTATACAATCTAGAATAGCTTATATATTGGATGATTCTGGCCAGAAAATTTTACATCCTAGGGACATTTCTAATTCTTTTGCTGCATATTATAAGTCACTTTATAACCTTAAAGATTCCCCTCTTGAAACACAACCAACCTCTGCTAAAATAACTGAATTTTTGGATAAAATTAATCTCCCTAGAATCCCTGATGCTCATGTTGAATTTCTTGGGTCGGACATTTCTTTGGAGGAGGTGCTTCAAGCTATTAAAGATACTCCATCTGGAGTGCCTTAGATCCGGGTCCTGATGGTTTTTCTGCTCTATACTATCACAAATTTAAAAATATCTTATTGCCGCATTTAACGAAATTGTTTAACGAATATTGGAAAAATGGCTATATTCCTGATGAATCCCTTTGTGCCCAAATTTCTACTTTACCTAAACCCGGGAAGGAGCCTGATAGGTGTTCCAATTTTAGACCCATTTCTCTAATTAATAATGACACCAAATTATAATCGAAAATATTAGCTAATCGTATCTCAAATTTATTGCCTTTGCTTGTTCATAATGATCAAGTAGGTTTTATTCCCAGACGTCAAGCAACAGACAATACGAGACGTTTTATTAATTTGATCTCATATATTCAAAAATCTAAACACCCCTCTTTATTTTTATCACTCGATGCTGAAAAGGCATTTGATAGGGTCCATTGGGGATATTTGGAAGATGTTTTGATTCGGTTTGGGTTCCCAGTTGCTTTGAGAAAAGCTATTTTTGCTTTGTATCAGAAGCCTACTGCAAAACTGCTGGCCTCTGGAGTTTTGTCCGACTCATTCTCTTTATCCAATGGGACTAGGCAGGGTTGCCCTTTGTCACCTTTACTTTTTGCTTTAGCTATTGAACCTTTGGCTGAGGCAATAAGAGTTGATGGTAATATTCAGGGTGTTACAATAGATGGAGATACTCACAAATTGGGTTTATTTGCAGACGATGTAATTCTTACGTTAAGTGATCCAGCTACTTCTATGGGTCATTTATTTTCTCTTCTTAGAGAATTTCGTGGTGTTCTTTTATAAAATTAATGATACCAAAACACAGGCATTACCATTCCATATAAAGAGGAATGATTTGACTGCTCTTAAAAGATCATATGACTTTGACTGGAGGAAGACCTTTATTTCCTATTTAGGCATTAATTTATGTAAAAATTTGACACATGTGTATGCTTACAATTTAAAGACTTTTTGGCCCTCTTTGCTACTGGATCTTGAGAGGTGGGACAATCTTGAGATTTCATGGTTGGGTAGAATACACTCCATTAAGATGGTTATTCTCCCCAAGATTTTGTATTTTTTAAGAGCCATACCTTTAAGTGTGCCAATTTCTTTTTTTGATTCTGCGCTCCTAAAGTTTCTCTGGAGGAAGAAGCCTAGCAGAGTCAAATTTACCACTTTGACTAATTCTAGAGACAATTTTGGATTGGGGGTGCCAGATTTTAGGAATTATTATTATGCCTCGAATGCCTCTAGTGCTTTCAAATTTAATTTGGACAGGGATTGGCCTAGATGGCTTATTATGGAAATTAATAAACTAAAACCTTTTTGTATTAAAGATGTTTTATGGGTTTCACATTCTAATCGTCCCAAGTTTACGAAAATGTACCCCTCAACTAAATTGGCTATACTCTCTTGGGATAGATTATTTAATAAATTACCAGGTTCTATTACCTGGTCCAGGGCGATGTCACTTAGTTCCTTGAGGTATGTTCTTCCAGACCTAGATATAGATTACTGGAATAGCAAACATGTTTTTTCCATTAACGATTTCTTTACAAATAATTCGGCTCTATCATTTCCAAAATTACAAAAAAAATTTACTTTAGATGCTGACAGACAATGTGACTATGACTTAATTATTCAAATTCTTCAAGAACGATATAATAGCAATGGATTGCTCCTCAGCCACCGACGCTACCTCTGGTCCTGTCGCGGTTGCGCTTTTTGTTTCAAATGGATTGGCTTGAAGCTGTTCTTCATAAAGAGAGCAAAGTCAAATTTCTGTTTAATCATTGGTCCCAGTGTATTGCGACACTGGATAGCGATACCAGGCTGTTGTTATTTCAAACATTTAATACCACTTGAAAGGTACTCGCCCCATACCAGGGTTTGATCTCATTGACGGGCATGTTGTAACTTTGGGGAATGGAGATTTTTTACGCCTTATGGTTGATTCCATGATTGTCATCCGCCTAACTTTACTTTCGGTCACTCAGATTGTTTGCACTGTATGTGATACTGGAATTGTGCATCGCTTGTATCTGTATATGCCTTGTCTTCTCCGTGTAAAAATTATCTTAAATGGTAAACTCTATTCAACTCCGAAACAAATTAGTGCAGTTTCCAGAGTTTATTATAATTCATTGTATAACATACCAGACATAGCACAGATACGTTCTTTCTTAGATAGGCTACATCTTCCCAAATTGTCTACTGGAAAGTTGGCTAATTTAAATACACCTATTCAGATTGCTGGACCCGGCCATCTCCCCGCTTATACTAAAAATGTTTAGAGAGATTTCATTAAAGAAAACATTTCCAATTAAAATGTTACAAGCTTCGATAATCCCCATTCCAAAACCAGGGAAAGATCTAAGCAAAGTCACAAATTATCGTCCTATCTCCCTAATAAATTTAATTGTAAAAATCTTCTCAAAAATCTTAGCTGAAAGGTTAAGTAGAGTTAAGAGAGACTTAATACACCCGGACCAAACTGGGTTTCTTACAGGAAGAAGTGGGCAGAATTCTAAGTCTTATACAGGAACTACAAGACTCTTAAATCCCCGCTGCTTTCATAGCCTTAGATGACGAAAAGGCTTTTGATCGGGTGAATTGGTTATTTTTGGAAGAAACCCTTAAAACCTTTGGACTGAATGGACAATTTTTAGATAATACACTAGCCCTATATAAAAATCCGCAAGCCAAGATATAAGGACTATGCGTGGACTCTGACATCTTTAACATTAATAATGGTACTAGACAAGGATGCCCTTTAGCTCCCCTGTTATATGCCCTCTCAATATATATGCCCTCTCTTGCAGCCATAATACGACAATCTAATAAAATCAGGGATATAATAAGGGGTATAATAATAATATCCTTCTTACACTATCCTTACCCGAGATATCTGTCCTTGAAACAATAGCATGTATCAAGGAATATGGATTGTACTTTAACTACAAACTCAATATAGATAAAACGCAAGTCATTGACTTCAATATGGAATCTTTTCGAATAGAAGACATGAAAGCTAGAGTAGCATTCCCTTGGGGTCAAAATTCGATTGATTCCCAGGTATTAAAATGTACCCAAAGCTTAAAGATATAATTAATAATAACTATGTGCTACTTCTTGATTGCTTGAAAAGCCAACTTAACGAATGGAAGGTATCAGACAGAACATGATAGTTCATAACATACAAGTACAGAGGCATAATGTTGAAAGCGGCAGGCATACAACGACAATCGTAATGAGGCATGACAAAGTGCAGCACATAGCAACACATAGATGACTCCGTGGGAGAACAGTGGGTCAATGTAGAAATGGAGTGAAGGAGAGCCTAAAAGGCGCCCCGGGCCACAAAGGTGAGCCAATGGAACCAGGTGGCTGTGTATCTTTCTTTTTTTTCTCAATTCTCTGTTTATTGCACGTTTGGTAAGAGAAATACAATAAAGAGCATCATATACAGAGTCACAGTGTACACCCATTTACATTTCGCAAAAGAGCAAAACACAAACACCAGGATGTAGCAAACATTAATACCAAATGTGCTAGGTCTTACAGATTGATACAGTATGGGAAACACAAGACATTGAGATCTTATAGACAACAAACCAGGTACCTTGGGAGTATAGATACCAAGTGAGGCGATGTAAAACCAAGTAGGCGCAAAGGTACCCAGCATGGTTAGTGCCATGGGAACCAGAAGGCAAAACAAAAGATAAATACAACTAAATAAAACATGTCCGAAAAACACCAACAGGGGAGTGTATAGGGATATTCACGGAAGACGACCCTCCTCGATGGCCAGAGTCGTAACAAGAAAGTGGCTCAAGAAACCTAAATGGAGACAGATAAAGGGCGCTGCTCTAGATTTGCTACGTATGACCTCCAGTGGAACCATTTGAGATCGATGTTATGACCCTTGGCAGACCCTAAATTCGGGCCGGTGGGCCGGACTGACGAGCATTCAATGCGGCTGCGGCCGCAAAGTTAAAAACTAAGCGGCCGCGAGCAGGATTGAATGCGGCCGTCATGCGTACCTGGCGTGGGGGGGAGGGGGGCGGTCCGCCCCGGCTGCCGCTCATCTGAGGGGTGCCACCATGCCGGCACGCCTTCAGAAACGATGCGCGCGGCACAACATTGAAGCCACGCCCACCGTCTTCCGCGCTCAGTGCACCGGAAGGACAGGAAGAAGAAGAAGAGGAGGAGGAGGAAAAGTGAGAGTGAAAGAAGAAAAGGTAGGAAAGAGTGGATTAGTAAGTGTGTGAGAGTGATGGGTGTTATGCTGAATGTAAGTGTGTGAGAGTGATGGGTGTTATGCTGAATGTAAGTGTGTGAGAGTGATGGGTGTTATGCTGAATGTAAGTGTGTGAGAGTTATGGGTGTTATGCTGAATGTAAGTGTGTGAGAGTGATGGGTGTTATGCTGAATGTAAGTGTGTGAGAGTGATGGGTGTTATGCTGAATGTAAGTGTGTGAGAGTGATGGGTGTTATGCTGAATGTTTGTGAATGAGGGTTTCAGATAGCATGGATGTGTAAGTGTTGGGGGATAGCTTGGCATAGGGAGTCCGTAATCACATTCCTTTCATGCCCAGATTCCAGCATGTAGTGGCTGCCTAGGCATGATAGGAGTGTGATTGCTGTTATAAATTATTTTTTGGTCCAACTTCGGTGTGTTAACACTTTTATTGGACAGAATAATTCAATGACAGTATTAATATATATATATATAATTGCAAACAGCAATCACACTCCTATCATGCTAAGTCAGCCAGCACATGCTAGAACCTGGGCATGATAGGATTGTGATTGTTGTTATATATATGTGTGTTTGTGTGTATATATATGTTAATATTGTTGTTGATTTTTTTGTCTAATTTTGGTGTTACTTTTAATAAAGTATTTTAATGTTTTTTTTTTGGTTTTTTTTTCAGTTTTGGCCAAGTGAATGCTGAATTTTTAGTTTCAGTCCAGAATTTTCATTTCGTTGCATCCCTACTATATACTATGCCAGTCACTAAAGTGGTAAGCCTACACCACATCAATGTTTGGCTTAGTATATAGTGATAGGGGTTGTCAGTGTCTGGCTCAATGTATAGGCACACATTGACGGTGGTACCGCATAATCCCTAAGCATATAATGATAACAAATATGCTGTACCCCTGTCAATGTTTGCCTAACCATAGAAACTATGCAGTTTTAAAGTGTGTGTGTGTGTGGGGGGGGTGCCACATACAGGGTCTGCCACAGGTGCCAAATACTCTAGGTACCCCCCTGCATCATGCGGCTGTCAGACCCAATGGCCATGCCTCAGCTCCTCTTCCCACGTCTTAAAAGTGGTGGGATGAAGAGCTGAGGCATGCGGTGCGTGCACGCCGGCCACTTTAATTTCATTAGGCGCTGGTGGAGTGACTGCCGCACGACGGCCGCTTTCAATGTCGCTCGCAGCCGCTTTGATGGTGCAACGGGCCAGTTGACTAGACTTGCCCCCCAGGCCTTAGGCTGCCAGCCCTCCCCTGGGCAGACCACACTAAAACATCCATCTGATTGACCTGAAATTCGACCTGATTAACCCAGGCCGTGAAAGAGGGAGGAGTGGCTGATTTCCAGTGTCGGGGGAGGCCAGGGCTTTTGCCAGCGGGAGAGTCTTTGACGGCCGCGTCAACCTCAGCCAGCGAGATTGGGCTGGCCAGGAGGTCCCTGGCGTCAGGTGGCAAAATTTTGGTCATAAATTTTGATAAGTATTCAATGGTGGCCTCATCTGAGTCAGTGTGGGGGGTCCCCGGGCGCGGCAGGTTATACAAGGAGGTATAATATTGTCTGAAGCAGTCAGCTATTCGTTCCGAGAGGAAATTAAGCTGATTGGCATGGTCTCTAATATGGGTGATATAGCTCTGTGCCCTTCCAAAATAGTAGCCGAATTCAGTTTCTTAACTGAGGCACCCAACTTTATCAGGTGGCCCCTCATGACAGCCTTATGTGCTTCCCATATGACTGGTAGTGAGACATCAGGGGTGATATTATCCTCAAAGTAGTGTTTAATATGGGAGGACAACTGGGAGACATGGTGAGGATTGGTCAGAAGATTTTCATTAAGTCTCCAATGCCATGGTGACCGGGGCATGGTCACTAAGAGAGGCTACACCAATTCTAGCCGAATGCAGGACCGACAGGTGAAAATGCTAAAGAAAAAAGGTGTCTATGCGTGAGTATTTACAGTGACTTGGGGAAAAGTAGGTGTAATCCCTCTCGTTTGGATGGAGGGTCCTTCATGCATCCATCAATTGGTTTAATCTTAAATGGTGTAGCACCTTGCGTATCATGGAGAAAGGAACATGAGAGCTCCCAGAGGATGTATCAATTTTAGGTGGATCAAATTTACAGCAACCACCGGGGAGACCAATAGTTTCTGCCATTGGGGGAATCTTAGAACCAGCGGCAAAATGGCTTGATTTTCAGTTTAAAGAATCAGTAGAAGCCATACCCACGATTTTGAAGGACAATAATACCTTGATTAAACATTTGGATAAAATGGACATGGACATGGAAGATATAGTCCTAATATCTATGGATATCAGTAGCTTATACACAGTAATCCCGCATGAAGAAGGAGTCGAAGCAATGAGAAGTTTATTGTCCATTATAATGGACCTCCGATTGAATTTGTCTTAGAATTACTAACATTAACCTTACAATTGAACTATTTTAGGTTCGAAAATGATTGGTTCATACAACTATCAGCCACATCCATGGGAGCAGCTATGGCTCCTATGTATGCCAATGCCTATGTTTATGGGGTGGAGAAAGTCTATTGGTTGGACAAATATAGTGAGAATATCGTCAGATATATCGACGATATTCTCATTATATGGAAAGGTACAGAGGAAGAAGCTAAGAAATTTGTACAGTATATTAATGAATTACCTACACCGATTAAGGTTACTTCACAGATACATAAATTTAGGATTCAATATCTGGATCTAGAAATTTATATTGTAGATAATAAATTAAATTATACATTATACACTAAACCCACTGATACCATCCTACACGCCAAAAGTGCACATCCCAAACATTTAATTAGGTCTCTAGCATATTCTCAATTTTTGCGGGTGTTTCGCAATAATTCTGATGTAACTAACACAGAGAAACAATTAGAATATATGCAACATAAATTTCTGGCAAGGGGATATACACAGGACCTGTTACAACAATCCCTGAGGTCCCAAAAGAGAAGACGACACCAGATAGTTCCACATTATATTGTAGTACTACGTATAATAGAAGTAGTTATGAATTTACCAGCAGCAGTCATAGAAATTGGAACATGGTAGCCAAAGATAAAACACTTCCTACTATGTTTCGACATAGACCAGTGATCAGTTATAGGCGGAATAAAAGTCTTAAAGATTTACTGGTAAAAGTTGACCCAGTGGATAGCTACATTAAGGAAAGTAAAAATATATGAATAATGGCAGTGTACGATGTTTGAGGTGTGTTACATGCAGTCATATGATACCGAGCAAAACGTTTTCCCATCCACATACAGGAAAGATATTTAATATTAGACATAGGATTACATGTAAAACAATGTACGTAATATATAAAATACAGTGTCCATGTGGACTGTCGTACATTGGTTAAAACTGAAAATACTCTAGGTGAAAGAATTAGGGGACACCGTTCAAGCATTAGAGTAGCATATAGAGATGGGACCTCAGATAAACCAGTAGCTAGACATTTTTTGGAAAAACAACATGCATTATCATCTCTTCGTTTCATAGCTATTGATCACATTCCTGAATCCCGACGTGGGGAGGGGATAGAGGCAAAATTTTACTACAGCGTGAGACATTTTGGATAGTTCATTTAAAAACTATGGCACCAGGGGGGGTTAAATGAGAAATTAACATTTTCCTCGTTTCTATAGCATTAAAGATATTGGCCTAATGAATATAATGGGGTTAAATCTCCTTGGTTAGAAGTGAGAGCCCAAAAACTTAATGACATATATTTAGTATAAATATGAGAGCCTTGCAACTATAGCAATATATAATTATTCTATATGTTTCACAGAAATTAGCATTGTGTTATCTGGTGCATTATTCTATGAATAGTGATTAGGGGACATACTAAAACGAATGACAAAATGGAATGCCCATAGACTATAATGGGGAGGAATGCCCATAGACTATAATGGAAGGGAAAAGAATAATTGATTTTGAAATAAAAGCTTAAGAAATAGCATTTAGACCTCACATGTGATCTAAAACTCAGATTACGTTGGATTATAGCTGTTCTCTATGGAATGACAGGTGAATGACAGTTTTGAGGGAATGCCCATAGGATATAATGGGAGAAAAATCAAACCTGTTTTTCAGACAAAACCCTCTGAAATATCATATAGATCTTTGGCACATATAATCCCCTAGTACAGAGACAGGATCTAAAACTCATATTATGTGGGATTATAGCTGTTTTCTATGGAATGACAGGTGAATGACAGTTTTGATGGAATGCCCATAGGACATAATGGGAGAAAAATGTAACTTGTTTTTTTAAAGAAAACCCTCTGATATATCATATAGATCTTTGTCATGTATACTCCCCTAGTACAGTTATAGGTTCTAAACCTCATATTAAGTGGAATTATAGCTGTATTCTATGGAATCACAGGTGAATGACAGTATTGATGGAATGCCCATAGGATATAATGGGAGAAAAATCAAACCTGTTTTTCAGACAAAACCCTCTGAAATATCATATAGATCTTTGGCAAATATATACTCCCCTAGTACAGAGACAGGATCTAACACTCATATTATGTTGGATTATAGCTGTTTTCTATGGAGTCCTCACACAAGTATGCCATCCACTCTTCTCTGATAAAACATGTTTGCCAGTTGGTAACAAGCAGCTGCAATAGACAATAATATGTCACAATTTTCTGCATTTCTCACCACTAACTAAAGTAAACCATCTCATACAGGCAATAGGAAGCAACTTCGAATAAAGTAAACATTGCCCTAGTAAATTAGATAAATGGTTTACATGTTATAATGAGGCTTAAAGTGATATTTATTAACTAAAATAAACTGAGATAGTGGGTTCTATCCAATTATGTGAGAGAAATCAGTTATTGTTTTTTTTTTACTAAATAGGTTGTATTTCCGTCTATGGTCTAAGCTGAGATAGATTAATTTAAACCACTGAATAGAGCTGGATATTTCAATATGCTGATTTAGACATGTGTTAAAATAGACCAAACTAGGCTTATTCTGCTGTTAAAACATTTCCAAATTAGCCCAGCATAATACATATTTAAATTGGTAACATTTATTTAAAGGATGTGATTAACCCCAGCGTTTTTTTTTACAATGCTTTCCAAAAAACTACCAGATAAATGTCCATCTTTCTTCATCTATAATTTCCTACCAACTCATTCAGCGCATCCCCACAAATTATATATTGAGTTTTTAGAGGACAAGTAGGATCTTATATACACAAACCATTTAATATTGAAAACAAATTCTAAAAAATGCGAAGAAAATACCATTCTTTTCACAGTTGCTTCTATTAAAAAATATACATAGCCAGTGTAAAGTAAGTAGAATAAAAAATCTAACTTTATTTAGGTATTTACCTTGATTTTGGAAACACCTCCTATGCCTGGTAGTTATATTTATTTTGGTAGTTACTGGGCAAAATATGAAAGATGTGCATCACTGTTTTCAAAAGTATAGAAAAAGCTATACTGCTGTATAAAGGTATTCAGTACCCTTTGTAAATATGAGCAAAAAATGCTGTGAAAATTTGTCTTGACGTATGTTTCCATTGATAGTTTACATTTTTTAGTACATTTGGGTGACTTGGAATAGGAAGTTGTTCAACCATGACTTCCTGTTTCACAGGGGTATAAATATTAGGTAACACATAGGCGAAATTCCCTTAGTCATTGATCATAATGGGTAAAACCAAAAAATATGGCAGTGATGTGGGGCAAAAGATTGTTGAGCTTTACAAAATGGGAAATATTTTTTATTAGTGATATTGTGAATGGAAAGGTATGTCTTTTTGCAGATGACAAAAGTTTGCAACAGGGTCGATGTTCCTGGAGGGATAAAACAAATGGCAAATGATTTAGATAAACTGAAAAAATGGTCAGAGCTGTGGCATTGATAAATGCAAAGTAATGCACCATGTGCAAAACAACCCGAGGGCAGAGTATATGTTAAAAGGAGAAACATCAGAAAATATATAAGGTTAAGCTAGATACTAAGGAAAGTTTTAAGATGATGGGCAGACTGGATGAGGCAAATGGTTGTTATCTGCCGTCACTTTCTATAAGTGGCTTTAAGAAAATGGCAAAAGCACTGAAAATGCCTACTTCCACCACCAGTGAAATAATTAAGGAGTTCCAGTCAACTGGAAATGTTATGAATTAACCTGGAAGGAAGAGTATGTGTGTCTATATTGTCTCAAAGCACTGTGAAGAGGATGGTTCACCTACATCACCACAAGTTGTTTGGAAGGTTTGAAGAAAAAAGTTTCTACTCTCATCCAAAAACAAACTCAACTGGCTTCAGTTCGCCGGACACTACTACAACTTCAGATAGGACCGGGTCCTATGGTCGTGTGAAAGAAGAGTTTTCTTGCCAATAAACACCAGTAGTGGGTTTAGCGCACACAGATAGGTAGCCATATGGAAAAGGACCACATGCCCACAGTTAAATATGGTGGTAGCTTTTTTAATGTTTGGGGGCTGATACAATCCAGGTCCTATTATGGCCATCGCTGTCCCCTGATTTGAACTCCATAGAAAACATGTGGACAGTCCACCAGCGTCGACCTTGAAATTTAACAGATGGGGAGAGATTTTATATGGAGGAATCTGAGATCCCTCGCCATGTATTCTCCAACCTCATCGGCATTATAGAAGACTCAGAGCTGTTATCTTGGCAAAGGGAGGTAAGCACAAAGTATTAACTAAAAGGGTGTCGATAATTCTGCCACACATATATTTCATTTTTATTTATTTTTTTTAAAAAACCTGTGTTGTGTTTGCAATTGTTTGATATCCATGATAGCAGAGCATTTCTGTGTATTCTTTGAAGAAAAGATGAAAGGGTTAAACAATAAAGACAAATTTTCACAGCATTTTTAGCTCAGTTTAAACTAAGGGTGCCTATGTTCGTGGAGGGCACTGCAGTATAGCTTTTTCTGGCCACTTTTGTGGGTTAAATATTATATCCCAGTAACCCAGTTTTCCCCAGTAACTACCAAAATAAATACCAGTCATATGAGGTGTTTCCAAAATCAAGGCTATGTATATTTTGTAATAGAATAAACTGTGAAAAATTGAATTTTTCCTATTTTTAGAATTTTTTTTCATATTAAATAATGGTTTATGTATAAAATATTTTTTTCAAATGAAGATCCTACTTGTCTTTTAAAAACTCAATATAAAATTTAGGGATGGACTGAATGAGTTGGCAGGAAATCATAGTTGAAAAAAGATGGAAATGTATCTGATATTTTTTTTGAAAGCATTGTAAAAAAAACCACAAAAAAAACCTGGTCATTAACGGGTTAATCATAGCCTTAAATAAATGTTACCAATTTAATTATGTATTATGCTGGGCTAATTTGGAAATGTTTTAACAGCAAAATAGCAGTTTGGTCCAGTTTAACACATGTCTAAATCAGCATATTGAAATATCCAGCTCTATTCAGTGGTTTAAATTAATCTATCTCAGCTCATTGAATACCATAGACGGAAATACAACCTATTTAGTAAAAAAAAACAATAACTGATTTCTCTCACATAATTGGATAGAACCCACTATCTCAGTTTATTTTAGTTAATAAATATCACTTTAAGCCTCATTATAACATTTAAACCATTTATCTAATTTACTAGGGCAATGTTTACTTTATTCGAAGTTGCGTCCTATTGCCTGTAAGTATGAGATGGTTTACTTTAGTTAGTGGTGAGAAATGCAGAATTTGCCTTTTTAATACCTTTTTAATACCAGGGAGGTGTTCATAGATTCCATGAAGGAAAAAGAAAGAGCAAAAGAAAATTGTGACATAGTATTGTCTATTGCAGCTGCTTGTTACCAACTGGCAAACTTATATTTTATCAGAGATGAGTGGATGGCATACTTGTGTGAGGACTCAATTCAACAAAATAACAGTTTTATCAACTTGATAAAGACCTCATTGTGAGGTTGAAACGTTGTTGCTGTCTTCCTTTCATAAATCTGCCTGAGCTGGAACCCTTGAGTGCCTGGAGCCTTTATTTATTTTGATCTACTGGGGAGCTGGCCCTTCCTGGCACAGTTAAGCACCAGATTTCCTTTGGTGTGTGTGCAGATTCCTCATTCTGGTGACCAACATATTAAAGTGTCACCAGTGTTCAAAATGACAAAGATCTATATGATATTCCATAGGGTTTTGTCTGAAAAACAGGTTTGATTTTTCTCCCATTATATCCTATGGGCATTCCATCAATACTGTCATTCACCTGTCATTCCATAGAAAACAGCTATAATACCACATAATATGAGTGTTAGATCCTGTCTCTGAACTAGGGGAGTATATGTGCCAAAGATCTATATGATATTTCAGAGGGTTTTGTCTGAAAAACAGGTTGGATTTTTCTCCCATTATATCCTATGGGCATTCCATCAATACTGCCAGTCACCTGTCATTCCATAGAACACAGCTATAATTCCACTTAATATGAGGTATACATGACAAAGATCTATATGATATGTCCGAGGGTTTTCTCTAAAAAACAAGTTTCATTTTTCTCCCATTATATCCTATGGGCATTCCCTCAAAACTGTCATTCACCTGTCATTCCATAGAAAACAGCTATAATCCCACATAACATGAGTTTTAGATCCTGTCTCTGTACTAGGGGAGTATATGTGCTAAAGATCGATATGATATTTCAGAGGGTTTTGTCTGAAAAACAGGTTTGATTTTTCTCCCATTATATCCTATGGGCATATATCAATACTGTCATTCACCTGTCATTCCATAGAATACAGGTATAATTCCACTTAATATGAGGTTTGGAACCTATAACTGTACTAGGGGAGTATACATGACAAAGATCTATATGATATGTCAGAGGGTTTTCTCTAAAAAACAAGTTACATTTTTCTCCCATTATATCCCATGGGCATTCCATCAATACTGTCATTCACCTGTCATGCCATAGAAAACAGCTATAATCACACTTAATATGAGTTTTAGATCCTGTGTCTGTACTAGGAGAGTATAAGTGCCAAAGATCGATATGATATTTCAGAGGGTTTTGTCTGAAAAACAGGTTTGATTTTTCTCCCATATATCCTATGGGCATTCCATCAATATTGTCATTCACCTGTCATTGTATAATTCCACTTAATATGAGGTTTCGAACCTATAACTGTACTAGGGGAGTATACATGACAAAGATCTATATGATATGTCATATGGTTTTCTCTAAAAAAACAATATTATTTTTTCTCCCATTATATCCTATGGGCATTCCCTCAAAACTGTCATTCACCTGTCATTCCATAGAAAACAGCTATAATCCAACGTAATCTCTTCAAATATGTTTTATTAGTTTTATAAAATACAAAACAAAAGTAAATGTAACTTTAACATCAAACATATGAGACTGTCAAATAGTATTGCACATACAATATACAGTGTACAATAATAATTCAAATTGATACCATAAAATTGGGAAACAATTACAACAATTATCACTAGAAAGAGAAAAAAACAACACAAAAACAAGGGGAAAAAACAGGGGGAAAAAATGGAAATGTAAATTATTAAATTCTTCAATCCGGAAGTCTTCACTCTAACCAAAGTTATCTCACTATATAAAAAAATTAAGAAGAAGCGTGCAGAAATGTAAAATTAAAAAAAATAATAATCTAAAGGAATAAAAAAGATAAACTAAAGGAAAAATATCCTTCTAATTTTCTCTTCCCAGGAGTCCCAGAAAAATAAAAGTTGTGTTTTAAAAGCTGAGGGTAGCCTAATGGAAGATTCATAAGATTTATTCTCCAAGGTCATATACAAGATTTCTTTTCTAGTCGGAACAACGCCTGTTTTCCAATACTTAGGAATAAGGATAGTAGCTGCAATCAGCAAATGACCTATGATGATCTTATCTATTTTAGGTACATCAGACGGAAGCACTTCAATCTCGCTATTCACAAGCTTAATTATTGCTAATAAAGAGTCCCACATAGGTTTAATTAATGGACAGTCCCAGAAAATATGAAGGAGATTACCTGGGCCATTGCAGCCTCTCCAACATTTAAAACTTGTAGTCACCTTCATGCGAAAAAGTTTATCCGGGGTCAAATACCATCTGTAAATAATCTTAAAATGATTTTCAAAATGTTGTGCACATTGTGTTATGCCCCTCAGTCCCGAAAACATATCATTCCAGACAGCTAGATCGTATGTTTTACCTAATTCCTCTTCCCAGGACGATAAAAATTTAAGTTTTTCTGAAACCTTCGAGGAGAGGGAAGAGTAACACAATGAGATAGTACCTTTCCGGTCCGGGGCATTAATATAAACTGTCTCTATATCATTCAAAGCTAAATGAGACTGATCCACATCAAAATCAGATATATTATATCGTTCTTGAAGAATTTGAATAATTAAGTCATAGTCACATTGTCTGTCAGCATCTAAAGTAAATTTTTTTTGTAATTTTGGAAATGATAGAGCCGAATTATTTGTAAAGAAATCGTTAATGGAAAAAACATGTTTGCTATTCCAGTAATTTATATCTAGGTCTGGAAGAACATATCTCAAGGAACTAAGTGACATCGCCCTGGACCAAGTAATAGAACCTGGTAATTTATTAAATAATCTATCCCAAGAGAGTATAGCCAATTTAGTTGAGGGGTACATTTTCGTAAACTTGGGACGATTAGAATGTGAAACCCATAAAACATCTTTAATACAAAAAGGTTTTAGTTTATTAATTTCCATAATAAGCCATCTAGGCCAATCCCTGTCCAAATTAAATTTGAAAGCACTAGAGGCATTCGAGGCATAATAATAATTCCTAAAATCTGGCACCCCCAATCCAAAATTGTCTCTAGAATTAGTCAAAGTGGTAAATTTGACTCTGCTAGGCTTCTTCCTCCAGAGAAACTTTAGGAGTGCAGATCGCACCGAATCAAAAAAAGAAATTGGCACACTTAAAGGTATGGCTCTTAAAAAATACAAAATCTTGGGGAGAATAACCATCTTAATGGAGTGTATTCTACCCAACCATGAAATCTCAAGATTGTCCCACCTCTCAAGATCCAGTAGCAAAGAGGGCCAAAAAGTCTTTAAATTGTAAGCATACACATATGGAAAAGGACCACATGCCCACAGTTAAATATGGTGGTAGCTTTTTTAATGTTTGGGGGCTGATACAATCCAGGTCCTATTATGGCCATCGCTGTCCCCTGATTTGAACTCCATAGAAAACATGTGGACAGTCCACCAGCGTCGACCTTGAAATTTAACAGATGGGGAGAGATTTTATATGGAGGAATCTGAGATCCCTCGCCATGTATTCTCCAACCTCATCGGCATTATAGAAGACTCAGAGCTGTTATCTTGGCAAAGGGAGGTAAGCACAAAGTAAAGTAAAAGGGTGTCGATAATTCTGCCACACATATATTTCATTTTTATTTATTTTTTTAAAAAAACCTGTGTTGTGTTTGCAATTGTTTGATATCCATGATAGCAGAGCATTTCTGTGTATTCTTTGAAGAAAAGATGAAAGGGTTAAACAATAAAGACAAATTTTCACAGCATTTTTAGCTCAGTTTAAACTAAGGGTGCCTATGTTCGTGGAAGGGCACTGCAGTATAGCTTTTTCTGGCCACTTTTGTGGGTTAAATATTATATCCCAGTAACCCAGTTTTCCCCAGTAACTACCAAAATAAATACCAGTCATATGAGGTGTTTCCAAAATCAAGGCTATGTATATTTTGTAATAGAATAAACTGTGAAAAATTGAATTTTTCCTATTTTTAGAATTTTTTTTCATATTAAATAATGGTTTATGTATAAAATATTTTTTTCAAATGAAGATCCTACTTGTCTTTTAAAAACTCAATATAAAATTTAGGGATGGACTGAATGAGTTGGCAGGAAATCATAGTTGAAAAAAGATGGAAATGTATCTGATATTTTTTTTGAAAGCATTGTAAAAAAAAAAACACAAAAAAAACCTGGTCATTAACGGGTTAATCATAGCCTTAAATAAATGTTACCAATTTAATTATGTATTATGCTGGGCTAATTTGGAAATGTTTTAACAGCAAAATAGCAGTTTGGTCCAGTTTAACACATGTCTAAATCAGCATATTGAAATATCCAGCTCTATTCAGTGGTTTAAATTAATCTATCTCAGCTCATTGAATACCATAGACGGAAATACAACCTATTTAGTAAAAAAAAACAATAACTGATTTCTCTCACATAATTGGATAGAACCCACTATCTCAGTTTATTTTAGTTAATAAATATCACTTTAAGCCTCATTATAACATTTAAACCATTTATCTAATTTACTAGGGCAATGTTTACTTTATTCGAAGTTGCGTCCTATTGCCTGTAAGTATGAGATGGTTTACTTTAGTTAGTGGTGAGAAATGCAGAATTTGCTTTTGCAGCTCAGTTATACTGGCCTTTTTAATACCTTTTTAATACCAGGGAGGTGTTCATAGATTCCATGAAGGAAAAAGAAAGAGCAAAAGAAAATTGTGACATATTATTGTCTATTGCAGCTGCTTGTTACCAACTGGCAAACTTATATTTTATCAGAGATGAGTGGATGGCATACTTGTGTGAGGACTCAATTCAACAAAATAACAGTTTTATCAACTTGATAAAGACCTCATTGTGAGGTTGAAACGTTGTTGCTGTCTTCCTTTCATAAATCTGCCTGAGCTGGAACCCTTGAGTGCCTGGAGCCTTTATTTATTTTGATCTACTGGGGAGCTGGCCCTTCCTGGCACAGTTAAGCACCAGATTTCCTTTGGTGTGTGTGCAGATTCCTCATTCTGGTGACCAACATATTAAAGTGTCACCAGTGTTCAAAATGACAAAGATCTATATGATATTCCATAGGGTTTTGTCTGAAAAACAGGTTTGATTTTTCTCCCATTATATCCTATGGGCATTCCATCAATACTGCCAGTCACCTGTCATTCCATAGAACACAGCTATAATTCCACTTAATATGAGGTATACATGACAAAGATCTATATGATATGTCAGAGGGTTTTCTCTAAAAAACAAGTTTCATTTTTCTCCCATTATATCCTATGGGCATTCCCTCAAAACTGTCATTCACCTGTCATTCCATAGAAAACAGCTATAATCCCACATAACATGAGTTTTAGATCCTGTCTCTGTACTAGGGGAGTATATGTGCTAAAGATCGATATGATATTTCAGAGGGTTTTGTCTGAAAAACAGGTTTGATTTTTCTCCCATTATATCCTATGGGCATATATCAATACTGTCATTCACCTGTCATTCCATAGAATACAGGTATAATTCCACTTAATATGAGGTTTGGAACCTATAACTGTACTAGGGGAGTATACATGACAAAGATCTATATGATATGTCAGAGGGTTTTCTCTAAAAAACAAGTTACATTTTTCTCCCATTATATCCCATGGGCATTCCATCAATACTGTCATTCACCTGTCATGCCATAGAAAACAGCTATAATCCCACTTAATATGAGTTTTAGATCCTGTGTCTGTACTAGGAGAGTATATGTGCCAAAGATCGATATGATATTTCAGAGGGTTTTGTCTGAAAAACAGGTTTGATTTTTCTCCCATATATCCTATGGGCATTCCATCAATATTGTCATTCACCTGTCATTGTATAATTCCACTTAATATGAGGTTTCGAACCTATAACTGTACTAGGGGAGTATACATGACAAAGATCTATATGATATGTCATATGGTTTTCTCTAAAAAAACAATATTATTTTTTCTCCCATTATATCCTATGGGCATTCCCTCAAAACTGTCATTCACCTGTCATTCCATAGAAAACAGCTATAATCCAACGTAATCTCTTCAAATATTTTTTATTAGTTTTATAAAATACAAAACAAAAGTAAATGTAACTTTAACATCAAACATATGAGACTGTCAAATAGTATTGCACATACAATATACAGTGTACAATAATAATTCAAATTGATACCATAAAATTGGGAAACAATTACAACAATTATCACTAGAAAGAGAAAAAAACAACACAAAAACAAGGGGAAAAAACAGGGGGGAAAAAATGGAAATGTAAATTATTAAATTCTTCAATCCGGAAGTCTTCACTCTAACCAAAGTTATCTCACTATATAAAAAAATTAAGAAGAAGCGTGCATAAATGTAAAATTAAAAAAAATAATAATCTAAAGGAATAAAAAAGATAAACTAAAGGAAAAATATCCTTCTAATTTTCTCTTCCCAGGAGTCCCAGAAAAATAAAAGTTGTGTTTTAAAAGCTGAGGGTAGCCTAATGGAAGATTCATAAGATTTATTCTCCAAGGTCATATACAAGATTTCTTTTATAGTCGGAACAACTCCTGTTTTCCAATACTTAGGAATAAGGATAGTAGCTGCAATCAGCAAATGACCTATGATGATCTTATCTATTTTAGGTACATCAGACGGAAAGTGTTTAAAAATACATAATTCTGGACCAAGCACTTCAATCTCGCTATTCACAAGCTTAATTATTGCTAATAAAGAGTCCCACATAGGTTTAATTAATGGACAGTCCCAGAAAATATGAAGGAGATTACCTGGGCCATTGCAGCCTCTCCAACATTTAAAACTTGTAGTCACCTTCATGCGAAAAAGTTTATCCGGGGTCAAATACCATCTGTAAATAATCTTAAAATGATTTTCAAAATGTTGTGCACATTGTGTTATGCCCCTCAGTCCCGAAAACATATCATTCCAGACAGCTAGATCGTATGTTTTACCTAATTCCTCTTCCCAGGACGATAAAAATTTAAGTTTTTCTGAAACCTTCGAGGAGAGGGAAGAGTAACACAATGAGATAGTACCTTTCCGGTCCGGGGCATTAATATAAACTGTCTCTATATCATTCAAAGCTAAATGAGACTGATCCACATCAAAATCAGATATATTATATCGTTCTTGAAGAATTTGAATAATTAAGTCATAGTCACATTGTCTGTCAGCATCTAAAGTAAATTTTTTTTGTAATTTTGGAAATGATAGAGCCGAATTATTTGTAAAGAAATCGTTAATGGAAAAAACATGTTTGCTATTCCAGTAATTTATATCTAGGTCTGGAAGAACATATCTCAAGGAACTAAGTGACATCGCCCTGGACCAAGTAATAGAACCTGGTAATTTATTAAATAATCTATCCCAAGAGAGTATAGCCAATTTAGTTGAGGGGTACATTTTCGTAAACTTGGGACGATTAGAATGTGAAACCCATAAAACATCTTTAATACAAAAAGGTTTTAGTTTATTAATTTCCATAATAAGCCATCTAGGCCAATCCCTGTCCAAATTAAATTTGAAAGCACTAGAGGCATTCGAGGCATAATAATAATTCCTAAAATCTGGCACCCCCAATCCAAAATTGTCTCTAGAATTAGTCAAAGTGGTAAATTTGACTCTGCTAGGCTTCTTCCTCCAGAGAAACTTTAGGAGCGCAGATCGCACCGAATCAAAAAAAGAAATTGGCACACTTAAAGGTATGGCTCTTAAAAAATACAAAATCTTGGGGAGAATAACCATCTTAATGGAGTGTATTCTACCCAACCATGAAATCTCAAGATTGTCCCACCTCTCAAGATCCAGTAGCAAAGAGGGCCAAAAAGTCTTTAAATTGTAAGCATACACATGTGTCAAATTTTTACATAAATTAATGCCTAAATAGGAAATAAAGGTCTTCCTCCAGTCAAAGTCATATGATCTTTTAAGAGCAGTCAAATCATTCCTCTTTATATGGAATGGTAATGCCTGTGTTTTGGTATCATTAATTTTATAAAAGGACACCACGAAATTCTCTAAGAAGAGAAAATAAATGACCCATAGAAGTAGCTGGATCACTCAACGTAAGAATTACATCGTCTGCAAATAAACCCAATTTGTGAGTATCTCCATCTATTGTAACACCCTGAATATTACCATCAACTCTTATTGCCTCAGCCAAAGGTTCAATAGCTAAAGCAAAAAGTAAAGGTGACAAAGGGCAACCCTGCCTAGTCCCATTGGATAAAGAGAATGAGTCGGACAAAACTCCAGAGGCCAGCACTTTTGCAGTAGGCTTCTGATACAAAGCAAAAATAGCTTTTCTCAAAGCAACTGGGAACCCAAACCGAATCAAAACATCTTCCAAATATCCCCAATGGACCCTATCAAATGCCTTTTCAGCATCGAGTGATAAAAATAAAGAGGGGTGTTTAGATTTTTTAATATATGAGATCAAATTAATAAAACGTCTCGTATTGTCTGTTGCTTGACGTCTGGGAATAAAACCTACTTGATCGTTATGAACAAGCAAAGGCAATAAATTTGAGATACGATTAGCTAATATTTTCGAGTATAATTTGGTGTCATTATTAATTAGAGAAATGGGTCTAAAATTGGAACACCTATCAGGTTCCTTCCCGGGTTTAGGTAAAGTAGAAATTTGGGCACAAAGGGATTCATCAGGAATATAGCCATTTTTCAAATATTTGTTAAACAATTTCGTTAAATGCGGCAATAAGATATTTTTTAATTTGTGATAGTATAGAGCAGAAAAACCATCAGGACCCGGTGCCTTACCAGATGGAGTATCTTTAATAGCTTGAAGCACCTCCTCCAAAGAAATGTCCGACCCAAGAAATTCAACATGAGCATCAGGGATTCTAGGGAGATTAATTTTATCCAAAAATTCAGTTATTTTAGCAGAGGTAGGTTGTGTTTGAGGAGGGGAATCTTTAAGGTTATAAAGTTACTTATAATATGCAGCAAAAGAATTAGAAATGTCCCTAGGATGTAAAATTTTCTGGCCAGAATCATCCAATATATAAGCTATTCTAGATTGTATAGTTTTTTGTTTTAATTTATTCGCTAATAAATTAGAGGCTTTATTACCCTTTGAGTAAAATGACATTTTTAAAGATCGTAAAGTTTTAACAGTCTTTTCCAAATTCAGTTTATCCAATTTTGTTTTCACGTCTTTAATTAAAGCTGAAACAGAGAAAGAAGGGCCTAACTTATTTGCTAAATTTAAATTATATAATTCTTTCTCCAAAGTTTTAACATTTGCAGACGATGTTTTCCTAATATAAGAATTTCTCTGAATAAAATGGCCTCACTCTCCCCCTACATTCATCAAGAACTGTTTGCATAACATTTTTCAAATATTGAAATTGGGAACTCGTTGGAAAATAAACATTGAAAATGGAATAATCTAAATTATTCACTTTACCCACCCATAACACATATCTACCTTCAGGATCAATAATAGTTTTCAAAGTCTTGATAGCCAATGATTTGTTAAAAAAAATAGAAGTCCCTCTAGCCTTTGAAGAAAACTTAGAATGAATAAATTGAATGGGATAATACCTAGCAAAAATGTGGGGATTAAAAGCATTTTTAAAGTGGGACTCCTGTATGCACAAAATATCTACACGCTTCTCCCTAGCCTCCTTCAACAATAACCTTCTTTTATGAAAAGAGCCCAATCCCTTAACATTAAAGGACATTATTTTCAATACCATTGATTATAAGGAACAGCAAAAATGAACACAAGAATGTAAATGGCTAACACATAAAATAAAGGGATTGGGCCTAACACATCAAATTTTAAAAACATGGAAGGGTATTGTAAAGGAGGAACAGCCAGCGGAACAGCCAGCGAGAGAACTAAAAGAAACAAACTAATAAGTATCACACTTCCAGAGCTTCCATTGATTACAAAATGATAGGTGAAAAATAACAAAACTAAAAGATGTGAATTCTTCTGCAGACCAAGAGCCTGTTCAGTACGATCCACTCGAATGTCCAGTTCGTTTATATCCTTCTTAATAACGGAAATCTCTTTCATCAAATCATCACGAATCCCATTCCTGAGATCCGTAAGCAGCTTAATTAATCGAGGTTCCGAAACAGTCATACCTGATCTCTCCAACTCCTCACCCATCTTAGGCTGTTTCTTACGTGGGGATTCAGTTTCTTCAATCACAAGCTTTTCCACAGGTTTCGAGGCACCCGAAGTTTTGGTTGAAAACTTCTGCTTTTGCATCTTCCAATCAGTCCAGTAGTGGTTCGATTCTGGAACGGGTCCACAAATGAATGCTGATTTTTTAATGAAAAAAGCCCAAATCCTCACAGAGCTCTCACACTATGCTGCCATCTCAGTCGATGGTCAAGCCACGCCCCCCACGATCCACACAATCACCACATCCTTCTTGGACATCTTTCAGAACTTGAATCCTTGCCTTAATATTCAAAAAGAAAAATAGTATGAGAATACGTACTTGTAATATCACTTGACAATATGTCAATATTAATATAGTTGCTGGATGGTATGGAAATTAATGATATGAATATACATGATCGCATAACATAACACACATTTCAAGTTGTATACGATACCACATTGTTGATTTGAATCTTCCGATTTCACACCGATGTTCAGTCTAGGATGACAAACACGCAATTGATTAATATGAACCCATTTTTCAACAAAATCACCATCTTTAGGAATCTTGATCTTATAAGCTACTGGTGAAATCTTGTCAATTATGACATATGGACCCTTCCAAGAAGGTAGAAACTTATTTTCCTTCACTTGGTTTCGTGCAATCTTTCATATTCTTTCTTAGTAGTCTTCAGATCATAATAGGTTTTAGCACTGATCGCTGCTTTTCCTAGATTCTTTTGTGCAAAAGCAAATGCATGTTGAAGATGTTTACGTAGATTTTCAACATACTGATGCAACCCATCCGCATCAGCGTTGATCAAATTATGATCAGATGTACGATATAGCAAATGTTGTGGTAAAACCATTTTTCTGCCCGTCATCAATTCAAAAGGTGACATCTTAGTAGGAGAACTTGGTGTAGCTCTAATAGCCATTAGAACCAAAGGCAATTTAACATCCCAGTCCTTGCCAGATTCTTTCACATACTTTTTGAGTATATTTACTATGGACTGGTTATAACGCTCTACCCCTCCACTAGAGGCTGCACGGTAGGCGATATGTAACTTGCGTTTCACACCTAGGATTTTCCACATTTTTGTCATCACTTCGCTTGTGAAATGACTTCCACGACTCTGACTCGATTCTCTGAGGAAGGCCAAATCTGGAAAAAACATGATTAATTAGTAATGCTGCACACATAGAACTAGTGTTCTCTTTGCATGGAATACATTCTACCCATTTGGTGAACATACATGTAACAGTTAACATATACTTGTTACCTCTTGAGGATCTAGTTACAGGTCCTATGAAATCGATTTGTATGTCAGACCAAGGTAGAGACATTCCTCGTTTCTGAAGTGGTGCACGATGAGTTGGAGCATGAGGTTGGAATTGCGGACAAATCAAACATCCTCGACAATAAGTTTGCACATCTCTTAGCCTCAATAGGCATAATCACGCAGTATTTAGGTGTGTGTATGTAGGTGCATCATGTGCGTGTTGCAACATTAAACCTTTAAAGGTGGTAGGAACTACTCATTGTTGTATGCCATGTTTTGATGTTCTGATCAGCAATCCATCCATCAAATTGAATTGGACTTTATATCTCATCAAGATTCGCAAGTCTTCATTATCCCTACAATCATCATCAGTGATAGGATTGGCAATAGGATCTTTTATATACTCGTAAAATCGACCAATTACGGGATCGTTCTTTTGACTAGCGATCAGATCCTCATTGGGAAAGTCTTGACTCCATTGTGCAATATTAAGGTCCACTTCCTTTCTAGCTTGCTGTCTAGTTATGGCTTCAATCTGAATTGATCCAATAAGATCATCAATGTTATCAAATCATGTTTGATTACCAATTCATCAATCTTACAAAACAGTTTACCATGCTTCACAGGTTGGTGTTACTTCTCATTTGGTTACGTTTCCAGCTAGGCAGATATTCGACAAAACTGTAGTTAGAATCGGTTATAATAACAAATTCTTTAACACCATATTCAATTGCCAGTTGAATGGTTTTATATACGACACAAAGTTCAGCTATCTGACTACTTTTAGGACCAAGACTGTAGCCTACAGATATATTTGGATAATCACCTGTCCAGGTCGACAATATTCCTCGTCATAAAAAGAAAGTAATTGTTCCTCTAGGAAATCATCTCCGGTAGAGTTATCATCCAGAGGTAGAGCGACACAATCATGTAGATCTGCTAGTCCCTGGGCAACTACATTCTTCTTATTTTGATTATAACGGACTTCTAACGGCCATCCCTGTAAGAATAAAGGCCATGCAGTAATTCTACTGTTAGAAAGATTACCGTCTCGTGAGCAGTTTCTACAATAATCTTCTCGCCGTGGATATAGCAATTCTGCAATGCCCATACTGTAGATAATAAAGCTTTCTCACAGTTGTTGAATTTCATTTCAACCGGTGACAAGGTTTTGCTTGCATATGCGATGACCTTGTTCAGATTGTCCTGTTTTTGATACAAAACCGCACTTATGCTTAAATTAGTAAATCCTGTTTCCAGATAGAACGGCTTACCTCCCTCCGGATATGCCAAACAGGGTGCCTGAGTGAGTTTTCTCCTCAGCTCGTCTATGGCTTTGTTCTGGGCTTCCACTCAGTTCCATCTTACATCTTTCTTAAGCAGCTGTCAAATAGTTTTTCTTATTTCTGCATAGTTATCAATAAACTTACGGGAATAATTAATCATTCCTAGAAATGAGCTTAATTCTTTGACATTGGTAGGAGTTTTGGCATTCAGAACGGCTTCACCTTTCTTCTTCTGTGGACTTAATCCTTCAGAAGTTACCTCGTGTCCAAGGAAGTTGACTTTGGTACGACACCATTGAGCGTTCTGTAATGAGAGTTTAACTCCTGCCTCTCTTAATTGATTAAGAACATGTTGGATCTCCAGAATATGTTTATCCTAAGAAATACTGGACACAATCTAAGGCAGTGAATATTTTGGATCCTTGCATTTGTACCAAATATTGGTCTATGTAGGGTACAGGCCATCCAGACATATACACACGTTTATTTAGCTGTCAAACTAACTCCATTGACCATTAGGCTTCAGAATTCCTAGGATGGGGTTATTATACGAACTGTGTACCGAACGGATCATGCCACGGTCCTTTAAATTCCGAATTATATCCTGTAGCGCATCATAGGACGCTAAAGGTAATCTATATTGCTTGATACATACGGGTGGTAGATCGGGATCAGTCTGGATTCTAGCAACATGGAGGTTAGTAAAACCACAATCATAAGAATCTTTGGCAAAGATCTCTTGGAACTCCATTAAGATTTCCCTTAGCTGTTGACGTTCACTGTCATTAGAGCAAGCATCAGCCATGGATATCTGTTCTTCCACCCTTTCCTGAAATCCCGGCAAAACTTCAGGTTGACCTATTTCAAAGGATTCCTCAAGTTTAGAGGTTAGATCCTCTCCAGGTGGATCTTTTGATCATGATATTCTTGTTCATCAATTAGGTTCAATCCTGCACCTATACTGAAAGGATAAACAGATTGGATAGTGAATAAACCTTCTGGAATAGAATTAAACGTTTGTTCCACTATTTGTTCTTCTGTCAGGTAGTCTTCAGGAATGAGACGTATAACATAATTTTGGAACCCAAAAGTATAATATTCTGAATCCAATGCCAAACCTACAACAGTACCTTTGGTAATCTTATGAGGTGTAATGTTGTTTATAACAACATAAATAGGGTTTCCATGAATATTTACCATTATTGTGGGTGTTACCATGATACCTAGTTGCATCCGGTTGGATAAGCAGATAAATACATTGGGATTTCTCAATCTCTGGCCTTTCTTAACCTGTATGGGTAGAAGAAAGTTACTACTCCCTTGTGCAATGGTTACATCTTCAGGAACTTGAACACTGGGGGGCGTGGCTTGACCATCGACTGAGATGGCAGCATAGTGTGAGAGCTCTGTGAGGATTTGGGCTTTTTTCATTAAAAAATCAGCATTCATTTGTGGACCCATTCCAGAATCGAACCACTACTGGACTGATTGGAAGATGCAAAAGCAGAAGTTTTCAACCAAAACTTCGGGTGCCTCGAAACCTGTGGAAAAGCTTGTGATTGAAGAAACTGAATCCCCACGTAAGAAACAGCCTAAGATGGGTGAGGAGTTGGAGAGATCAGGTATGACTGTTTCGGAACCTCGATTAATTAAGCTCCTTACGGATCTCAGGAATGGGATTCGTGATGATTTGATGAAAGAGATTTCCGTTATTAAGAAGGATATAAACGAACTGGACATTCGAGTGGATCGTACTGAACAGGCTCTTGGTCTGCAGAAGAATTCACATCTAGAGTTAGAAAAGCGTGTGGATCTGCTTGAACACCAACTCGAGCTAAGTAAACTAAAAATTGCTGATTTGGAAGATCGTAGTAGGCGCAATAATATACGGATCAGAAATATACCTGAATCCATACAAAATCAAGATCTAGGCGCATATGTTAAAAGAATGATTGGCTCGGTTCTGAAAAATCGTGCTGAACCAGAGATTTTGATTGACCGATGCCATAGGCTGCCGAAGTCCAACCGAGCTCCTAAGGAGGCTGCAAGGGACACTATAGCACGATTAAATTTCTTCCATGTTAAGGATGAGTTCCTGACTGCTGTGAGAAAGGGTGCTAATCTCTGTGAGGAGTATACAAACCTCCAATTTTTTCAGGATTTTTCTGCTTCCACTATGTCACGAAGAAAAGATTTTCAATTTCTTACAAGGGAATTACAAGCTCTGAATATTCGATACAGATGGGGATTCCCTGTTAAAGTTTTATTTAGGCATGATGGTCAGAACTATGTTATAACATCACCGGAAGAAGGAAAGGATTTTTTACAAATATTTTCGCCAAGATATCACGAATCTAAGGGACAAAGATTTGACCGCAGAAGGCATACCAAACTTACAGGAGCTGCAGCTATATTAGGTGACGAAGCCATTACTGCGGAGTAATAGGTTTGATTTATTGATATATGCGCTATAAATATAGACATTGTTTTTTTCCCCATGTTTTTCTATTTTTCTGTTTTCTTTTTGCAAGTTAATGGCACTGACTGGGCGTGCCACACCTATTTCAAATCTTTGGAATTTCCCAATTCCACTATTGTTCTCAGGAGTAAACAACCGGAACTTCTTTGTTAAATAAACATTGCAGTATCTCTGCAGGAGCATTGATATGTTGTTAAGAAACACTGCTACAGGGACACCGCCCAGATATTGTTTTAAAACTATCCATGTATTTTTGAGATCTTTTTTAACTGTCTTCATTAGAACTGGCTACTTGTTGATAATGTTTCCTTCTTATTATTTATTTATTTTCATTTTTATTTTATTTCTATGTTTTTTTTTTTTTTTAATCTCATTATTTTGTGGGGTTTTTTTTTTAAATTCTTTTTTCATTTTGTTTTTCATTTTTATGTGTGGGTCTTTAATAGATTTCTTTAATTTTTTTATTTTTTTTCATTAGTTTTTATGCAACGTTAATAATTATGACAATATCCCTGTCCTCACTGTTGGTTTCTCTCACTACCCCCCCAACAGTAAGGCCTTTTTTTTACCATCAATGGAGAGGAGTATATTATTCATTTCTCTTTACTCCTCTCTTTGGGCCTATTTTTTTATCTTTGGTATATATTTTATTTGTTCCAAACTTAGTTGGTTCCCCATTAGGAAGGGGATCATTTCTTTTTTAGTTTTGTTATTTTTCACCTATCATTATGTAATCAATGGAAGCTCTGGAAGTGTGATACTTATTAGTTTGTTTCTTTTAGTTCTCTCGCTGCGTGTGCTTGTTCCTACTTTACAATACCCTTCCATGTTTTTAAAATTTGATGTGTTAGGCCCAATCCCTTTATTTTATGTGTTAGCCATTTACATTCTTGTGTTCATTTTTGCTGTTCCTTATAATCAATCTTATTGAAAATAATGTCCTCTAATGTTAAGGGATTGGGCTCTTTTCATAAAAGAAGGTTACTGTTGAAGGAGGCTAGGGAGAAGCGTGTAGATATTTTGTGCATACAGGAGTCCCACTTTAAAAATGATTTTAATCCCCACATTTTTGCTAGGTATTATCCCATTCAATTTCATTCTAAGTTTTCTTCAAAGGCTAGAGGGACTTCTATTTTTTTTAACAAATCATTGGCTATCAAGACTTTGAAAACTATTATTGATCCTGAAGGTAGATATGTGTTATGGGTGGGTAAAGTGAATAACGTAGATTATTCCATTTTCAATGTTTATTTTCCAACGAGTTCCCAATTTCAATATTTGAAAAATGTTATGCAAACAGTTCTTGATGAATGTAGGGGGAGAGTGATTGTTTGTGGTGATACTAATTTTGTATTGGACCCTGAATGTGATGTCTCGAGGGAGGACTCCTCTCCTAATTCAAATTCTTATATGTCCACTGCAAAGAGGTGCTCCAAATTGTTGCAATCCAGATGTTACTATGATGTGTGGCGTCTC
The DNA here is from genome assembly GCA_029215755.1 of Spea hammondii. Taxonomy (NCBI): domain Eukaryota; kingdom Metazoa; phylum Chordata; class Amphibia; order Anura; family Pelobatidae; genus Spea; species Spea hammondii. The sequence continues at coordinate 97,616,052 of JARDYJ010000002.1, forward strand.
CTACATCCTAATGAAAGAGATTATACTTTTTACTCAGCTGGCCACAATATGTACTCTCGTATCGATCGCTTTTTAGTGCCTGAAAATATGTTATCTTTCATTGAGAAAGCTGAAATCTTAGATTTTAAATGGTCAGATCATGCTCCTATTACTTTGAATATTCATGAAACAATACCACATGTCCCTTATAGACCTTGGAGACTGAATGATTTCATTTTGAATAACATAGATGAAAGAATTTTGGCTGAAAAAAACGTTATCTTCATATTTTGAAGAAAACATTACTGAAGATATTCCATATTCTACTATTTGGAATGCTCATAAGGCTGTGTTAAGAGGCCATTTTATTCAGAGAAATTCTTATATTAGGAAAACATCGTCTGCAAATGTTAAAACTTTGGAGAAAGAATTATATAATTTAAATTTAGCAAATAAGTTAGGCCCTTCTTTCTCTGTTTCAGCTTTAATTAAAGACGTGAAAACAAAATTGGATAAACTGAATTTGGAAAAGACTGTTAAAACTTTACGATCTTTAAAAATGTCATTTTACTCAAAGGGTAATAAAGCCTCTAATTTATTAGCGAATAAATTAAAACAAAAAACTATACAATCTAGAATAGCTTATATATTGGATGATTCTGGCCAGAAAATTTTACATCCTAGGGACATTTCTAATTCTTTTGCTGCATATTATAAGTAACTTTATAACCTTAAAGATTCCCCTCTTGAAACACAACCTACCTCTGCTAAAATAACTGAATTTTTGGATAAAATTAATCTCCCTAGAATCCCTGATGCTCATGTTGAATTTCTTGGGTCGGACATTTCTTTGGAGGAGGTGCTTCAAGCTATTAAAGATACTCCATCTGGTAAGGCACCGGGTCCTGATGGTTTTTCTGCTCTATACTATCACAAATTAAAAAATATCTTATTGCCGCATTTAACGAAATTGTTTAACAAATATTTTGAAAAATGGCTATATTCCTGATGAATCCCTTTGTGCCCAAATTTCTACTTTACCTAAACCCGGGAAGGAACCTGATAGGTGTTCCAATTTTAGACCCATTTCTCTAATTAATAATGACACCAAATTATACTCGAAAATATTAGCTAATCGTATCTCAAATTTATTGCCTTTGCTTGTTCATAACGATCAAGTAGGTTTTATTCCCAGACGTCAAGCAACAGATAATACGAGACGTTTTATTAATTTGATCTCATATATTCAAAAATCTAAACACCCCTCTTTATTTTTATCACTCGATGCTGAAAAGGCATTTGATAGGGTCCATTGGGGATATTTGGAAGATGTTTTGATTCGGTTTGGGTTCCCAGTTGCTTTGAGAAAAGCTATTTTTGCTTTGTATCAGAAGCCTACTGCAAAAGTGCTGGCCTCTGGAGTTTTGTCCGACTCATTCTCTTTATCCAATGGGACTAGGCAGGGTTGCCCTTTGTCACCTTTACTTTTTGCTTTAGCTATTGAACCTTTGGCTGAGGCAATAAGAGTTGATGGTAATATTCAGGGTGTTACAATAGATGGAGATACTCACAAATTGGGTTTATTTGCAGACGATGTAATTCTTACGTTAAGTGATCCAGCTACTTCTATGGGTCATTTATTTTCTCTTCTTAGAGAATTTCGTGAAGTGTCCTTTTATAAAATTAATGATACCAAAACACAGGCATTACCATTCCATATAAAGAGGAATGATTTGACTGCTCTTAAAAGATCATATGACTTTGACTGGAGGAAGACCTTTATTTCCTATTTAGGCATTAATTTATGTAAAAATTTGACACATGTGTATGCTTACAATTTAAAGACTTTTTGGCCCTCTTTGCTACTGGATCTTGAGAGGTGGGACAATCTTGAGATTTCATGGTTGGGTATAATACACTCCATTAAGATGGTTATTCTCCCCAAGATTTTGTATTTTTTAAGAGCCATACCTTTAAGTGTGCCAATTTCTTTTTTTGATTCGGTGCGATCTGCGCTCATAAAGTTTCTCTGGAGGAAGAAGCCTAGCAGAGTCAAATTTACCACTTTGACTAATTCTAGAGACAATTTTGGATTGGGGGTGCCAGATTTTAGGAATTATTATTATGCCTCGAATGCCTCTAGTGCTTTCAAATTTAATTTGGACAGGGATTGGCCTAGATGGCTTATTATGGAAATTAATAAACTAAAACCTTTTTGTATTAAAGATGTTTTATGGGTTTCACATTCTAATCGTCCCAAGTTTACGAAAATGTACCCCTCAACTAAATTGGCTATACTCTCTTGGGATAGATTATTTAATAAATTACCAGGTTCTATTACTTGGTCCAGGGCGATGTCACTTAGTTCCTTGAGATATGTTCTTCCAGACCTAGATATAGATTATTGGAATAGCAAACATGTTTTTTCCATTAACGATTTCTTTACAAATAATTCGGCTCTATCATTTCCAAAATTACAAAAAAAATTTACTTTAGATGCTGACAGACAATGTGACTATGACTTAATTATTCAAATTCTTCAAGAACGATATAATATATCTGATTTTGATGTGGATCAGTCTCATTTAGCTTTGAATGATATAGAGACAGTTTATATTAATGCCCCGGACCGGAAAGGTACTATCTCATTGTGTTACTCTTCCCTCTCCTCGAAGGTTTCAGAAAAACTTAAATTTTTATCGTCCTGGGAAGAGGAATTAGGTAAAACATACGATCTAGCTGTCTGGAATGATATGTTTTCGGGACTGAGGGGCATAACACAATGTGCACAACATTTTGAAAATCATTTTAAGATTATTTACAGATGGTATTTGACCCCGGATAAACTTTTTCGCATGAAGATGACTACAAGTTTTAAATGTTGGAGAGGCTGCAATGGCCCAGGTAATCTCCTTCATATTTTCTGGGACTGTCCATTAATTAAACCTATGTGGGACTCTTTATTAGCAATAATTAATCTTGTGAATAGCAAGATTGAAGTGCTTGGTCCAGAATTATGTATTTTTAAACACTTTCCGTCTGATGTACCTAAAATAGATAAGATCATCATAGGTCATTTGCTGATTGCAGCTACTATCCTTATTCCTAAGTATTGGAAAACAGGAGTTGTTCCGACTATAAAAGAAATCTTGTATATGACCTTGGAGAATAAATCTTATGAATCTTCCATTAGGCTACCCTCAGCTTTTAAAACACAACTTTTATTTTTCTGGGACTCCTGGGAAGAGAAAATTAGAAGGATATTTTTCCTTTAGTTTATCTTTTTTATTCCTTTAGAGTATTATTTTTTTTAATTTTACATTTCTGCACGCTTCTTCTTAATTTTTCATCCATATGTATTTTTTTTATATATAGTGAGATAACTTTGGTTAGAGTGAAGACTTTAATAATTTACATTTCCATTTTTTCCCCCTGTTTTTTCCCCTTGTTTTTGTGTTGTTTTTTTCTCTTTCTAGTGATAATTGTTGTAATTGTTTCCCAATTTTATGGTATCAATTTGAATTATTATTGTACACTGTATATTGTATGTCCAATACTATTTGACAGTCTCATATGTTTGATGTTAAAGTTACATTTACTTTTGTTTTGTATTTTATAAAACTAATAAAAAAAAATATTTGAAAAGATAATTTATTCTATACCATACAAATTCACTATGTGCACTATCCTTATCTGGTCATAGAGAGATAGTTAACACTTGATTCAATGTAACAAGAGCCAATTAACACGTCACAGAGAGACAATTGATACTGGGTACAAAGTAACGAGAGACAATTAATACACCACACGTGAGATCGAGTATTTAAGGAGGGAGGAGAGAACCAACCAACACGTCAGTGAAGAAGCCCGATTGGGTGAAACGCGTTTGCGTGTTGGATTGCGTTGGATTACTTTATATCTGAAAGTCGTTTGCCTTCGAAAGGAACGGAGAAATTCAGACGCGCTACAGATTGTTATTTTAAATGTAAGCATGCTGCCCTTTTTTAAATATTAAATATACATTTATACCTCACCTCCCTACCTTTTCTGTCTCTCGTACTGACTCGACCCGCATTCCTGCTGTGTGGACGGCATAATACTCGAAGAAGCGATTCAGAGAGGGCGTCCTGAAACAACTTGTTCGGCGGGAATGGAGTTGAAACTCCTTTGCCATAGAATTCAATAAGTCAGAGCAAACTTATTGCTCATCTCCATGTGAGTGAAACACCATATAGAAGATACACTTGATTCACATATATTTACGGAAAGCACTATATTTTGACACAACGAATGGAGACTGGAAAATCAATATAAGTATGGTTTTTCGTTTATTTATATTGCACATTATATTGATAAGTAATTTACTGTCACTTTTATAACAACAGGCGCAACACTTTATTATATTTTATATACTGATGAGGCAAAGTATACATGATTTGTTTTCATGTAAGAGTTGTACGGATGGATGGATAGGGTTTGTCTGGGTGTTTCACGGGGGGCAGGGTTGAGGCATCCATTAATTGCCAAGGATTGAATTCTCCTCATAAAAGAGCTTTTCTATACGATAAGTTGATTAAAGAGCGAATTGATATATGTTTTTCGCACGAAACACACTGGAAAATAGGACTTATTTGTCTCCAATTGAACATACTCGGCTGGACTATCTGAAAACTCATCATGCTTATCACACGTTTTCTTACTTTCTCACTTTTGGGGTTCATCATTAGCTAGGTGGGCTAAGGGGGTGGGCTCTAGTTAGGTTGGGTGGTTTGGGCCCGATTTAGAAGGGGTACGCATCACATCAAGCAGGACCACGGCACGCTCTAAGCGCACAAGGCCATACCTCAGAGTGACTACACCTGACCTGCTTTTTTTACGTTTCTATCCTTAGTTGGACTATGGGATAGATTGGGCTCGGTTTATTTTTCTTACCCATTGTTGTGATACGCTCAGTGCTTCTGTACTATATCTGTAAGTGTATGTATGCTTGAATACTTTACCTTATCAACATATCTGTGACCAGATTGTAGTTTTGTGTCATATCCCCTTGTGCTATCCCATTCTTTCCTACTCTTGGGGGGTGAGTTCCTCACGGCCTCTAGTCTACACATGGAAAAATATATGGATCCGCCACCTAAAACATCCACCCGACAAAGCAAGACAAGAGATAAATCCACAGCGACCTTCAAACCAGCGCCACCTCCTTGGTCGGGCTCTATTGTAGCGGAGGGACACGCCATGTCCGACGCCTCCTCCAAAGATACACTGACAGCTCAAGACCTTATTGGTGTCATATCTCCGCACTTGGATGTCAAGCTTGAAAAATTGTCTGATTCCATCCATGCCGTTCTCGCTGAGATGGGAACATCTCCATGGCTGCATCCCTCCGCTCACAGGATCATTTAATCACATAATTACAGGAATGTATAGATGATCTTGAAAATCGTATTAGACGCAATAACTTGCGTCTGGTTGGACCTGTCTGAGGAGGTTAAGGGCACAGCGCTGCATGACCTTGTAATAACCTGGCTTCCCAAGTCTTTGGGTCTGGTGCTTCCTCAGGGTGAACCACTATCCTACTCTCCAGAAGGTTGCCCTATGTTGTCAAGTCTGAGATTAATGACCCGGAGGGAAGATACATTATTCTTGAGGTTAAATTATTTAACAAATCTTTCACCTTTGTCAATATATATGCTCCCAACTCTGATCAGCCCACTTTTCTGGCCAAAGTTTATTCGCTCCTGCTGGAAATTTTAGCCCCCAACGTCATTTTGGGGGGTGACTTTAATTTAGTGGCCAACGTTTCTTTAGATGTATCTGGTAGACTTGGGGGCTCCAGGGGGCTCTTCGTGTTCGTCTTCGTGCTCGTCTTCGGGGGGAAAAAACCTTCGTATTCCGCGAATATTCGCCCGTTCCTGTCTTCTCTTCGGGCGAATATTCGCGGACATTCTTCGTGCTCGTTTAATCTTCGTTTCCTTCCCGGTTGCCTAGCAGGGGTTAAACTATCTGGCCCTTCCTCTTGCCCTGTCGGACTCACCTCCCTACCTGTGCTGGATCACCTCTGTTTGCGGGATACTTGGAGGTTTCTCAACCTGACTGATTAACAATATACGTTCTACTCTCTTCCCCATATCTCCTTTTCTAGGCTGGACTACCTGTTCATACCTGTGTTATTTTTACACAGGTTGAAAGATGCCCACATAGGTCAAATAGTAATCTCTGACCATGCCCCTATCTGGGTGGATATCTGTTTGACTTCCTCATATCAGGTATCCCGTAATTGGAGGTTTCCTAATTATTTATATACTTCGGAGGCGCTTAAACAATTCCTGATGGCAAAATGGAATGACTATGTGGATGATAACCATGAACATCTCGATGACCCTGATCTATTCTTGGGTGCTTTTAAGCCGGTTCTGAGGGGACATATCATTGCTTATGTTGTGTGACGCAGGAGAGAGGCCGAAGCCAAACTTGTCCAACTCACAGATGATCTGTCCAGGGCATATGCTGCCCATAAAACCCATCACAGTCCAAATACCCTAAAAACATATAAAGAAATTAAATCCCTCTACGATGCCTGGGTTACTGAAAAGGCACAGCTTTCTTATAAATACTCGTAATACCTTTTTCCGCTGGGGCAATAGATCCGGCAAGCATTTGGGCAAACTTATCCGTCACTCTAAATCTAAGTATCATAATGTGACTTGGCTCCATGATACTTCCCATTCCCAATCGGCAGGGGAGGGCTGGCAGCCTAAGGCCTGGGGGGCAAGTCTAGTCAACTGGCCCGTTGCACCATCAAAGCGGCTGCGAGCGACATTGAAAGCGGCCGTCGTGCGGCAGTCACTCCACCAGCGCCTAATGAAATTAAAGTGGCCGGCGTGCACGCACCGCATGCCTCAGCTCTTCATCCCACCACTTTTAAGACGTGGGAAGAGGAGCTGAGGCATGGCCATTGGGTCTGACAGCCGCATGATGCAGGGGGGTACCTAGAGTATTTGGCACCTGTGGCAGACCCTGTATGTGGCACCCCCCCCACACACACACACACTTTAAAACTGCATAGTTTCTATGGTTAGGCAAACATTGACAGGGGTACAGCATATTTGTTATCATTATATGCTTAGGGATTATGCGGTACCACCGTCAATGTGTGCCTATACATTGAGCCAGACACTGACAACCCCTATCACTATATACCAAGCCAAACATTGATGTGGTGTAGGCTTACCACTTTAGTGACTGGCATAGTATATAGTAGGGATGCAACGAAATGAAAATTCTGGACTGAAACTAAAAATTCAGCATTCACTTGGCCAAAACTGAAAAAAAAAACAAAAAAAAACATTAAAATACTTTATTAAAAGTAACACCAAAATTAGACAAAAAAATCAACAACAATATTAACATATATATACACATAAACACACATATATATAACAACAATCACAATCCTATCATGCCCAGGTTCTAGCATGTGCTGGCTGACTTAGCATGATAGGAGTGTGATTGCTGTTTGCAATTATATATATATATATATATATATATATATATATATATATTAATACTGTCATTGAATTATTCTGTCCAATAAAAGTGTTAACACACCGAAGTTGGACCAAAAAATAATTTATAACAGCAATCACACTCCTATCATGCCTAGGCAGCCACTACATGCTGGAATCTGGGCATGAAAGGAATGTGATTACGGACTCCCTATGCCAAGCTATCCCCCAACACTTACACATCCATGCTATCTGAAACCCTCATTCACAAACATTCAGCATAACACCCATCACTCTCACACACTTACATTCAGCATAACACCCATCACTCTCACACACTTACATTCAGCATAACACCCATCACTCTCACACACTTACATTCAGCATAACACCCATAACTCTCACACACTTACATTCAGCATAACACCCATCACTCTCACACACTTACATTCAGCATAACACCCATCACTCTCACACACTTACATTCAGCATAACACCCATCACTCTCACACACTTACTAATCCACTCTTTCCTACCTTTTCTTCTTTCACTCTCACTTTTCCTCCTCCTCCTCTTCTTCTTCTTCCTGTCCTTCCAGTGCACTGAGCGCGGAAGACGGTGGGCGTGGCTTCAATGTTGTGCCGCGCGCATCGTTTCTGAAGGCGTGCCGGCATGGTGGCACCCCTCAGATGAGCGGCAGCCGGGGCGGACCGCCCCCCTCCCCCCCACGCCAGGTACGCATGACGGCCGCATTCAATCCTGCTCGCGGCCGCTTAGTTTTTAACTTTGCGGCCGCAGCCGCATTGAATGCTCGTCAGTCCGGCCCACCGGCCCGAATTTAGGGTCTGCCAAGGGTCATAACATCGATCTCAAATGGTTCCACTGGAGGTCATACGTAGCAAATCTAGAGCAGCGCCCTTTATCTGTCTCCATTTAGGTTTCTTGAGCCACTTTCTTGTTACGACTCTGGCCATCGAGGAGGGTCGTCTTCCGTGAATATCCCTATACACTCCCCTGTTGGTGTTTTTCGGACATGTTTTATTTAGTTGTATTTATCTTTTGTTTTGCCTTCTGGTTCCCATGGCACTAACATGCTGGGTACCTTTGCGCCTACTTGGTTTTACATCGCCTCACTTGGTATCTATACTCCCAAGGTACCTGGTTTGTTGTCTATAAGATCTCAATGTCTTGTGTTTCCCATACTGTATCAATCTGTAAGACCTAGCACATTTGGTATTAATGTTTGCTACATCCTGGTGTTTGTGTTTTGCTCTTTTGTGAAATGTAAATGGGTGTACACTGTGACTCTGTATATGATGCTCTTTATTGTATTTCTCTTACCAAACGTGCAATAAACAGAGAATTGAGAAAAAAAAGAAAGATACACAGCCACCTGGTTCTATTGGCTCACCTTTGTGGCCCGGGGCGCCTTTTAGGCTCTCCTTCACTCCATTTCTACATTGACCCACTGTTCTCCCACGGAGTCATCTATGTGTTGCTATGTGCTGCACTTTGTCATGCCTCATTACGATTGTCGTTGTATGCCTGCCGCTTTCAACATTATGCCTCTGTACTTGTATGTTATGAACTATCATGTTCTGTCTGATACCTTCCATTCGTTAAGTTGGCTTTTCAAGCAATCAAGAAGTAGCACATAGTTATTATTAATTATATCTTTAAGCTTTGGGTACATTTTAATACCTGGGAATCAATCGAATTTTGACCCCAAGGGAATGCTACTCTAGCTTTCATGTCTTCTATTCGAAAAGATTCCATATTGAAGTCAATGACTTGCGTTTTATCTATATTGAGTTTGTAGTTAAAGTACAATCCATATTCCTTGATACATGCTATTGTTTCAAGGACAGATATCTCGGGTAAGGATAGTGTAAGAAGGATATTATTATTATACCCCTTATTATATCCCTGATTTTATTAGATTGTCGTATTATGGCTGCAAGAGAGGGCATATATATTGAGAGGGCATATAACAGGGGAGCTAAAGGGCATCCTTGTCTAGTACCATTATTAATGTTAAAGATGTCAGAGTCCACGCATAGTCCTTATATCTTGGCTTGCGGATTTTTATATAGGGCTAGTGTATTATCTAAAAATTGTCCATTCAGTCCAAAGGTTTTAAGGGTTTCTTCCAAAAATAACCAATTCACCCGATCAAAAGCCTTTTCGTCATCTAAGGCTATGAAAGCAGCCTTGTAGTTCCTGTATAAGACTTAGAATTCTGCCCACTTCTTCCTGTAAGAAACCCAGTTTGGTCCGGGTGTATTAAGTCTCTCTTAACTCTACTTAACCTTTCAGCTAAGATTTTTGAGAAGATTTTTACAACTAAATTTATTAGGGCGATAGGACGATAATTTGTGACTTTGCTTAGATCTTTCCCTGGTTTTGGAATGGGGATTATCGAAGCTTGTAACATTTTAATTGGAAATGTTTTCTTTAATGAAATCTCTCTAAACATTTTTAGTATAAGTGGGGAGATGGCCGGGTCCAGCAATCTGAATAGGTGTATTTAAATTAGCCAACTTTCCAGTAGACAATTTGGGAAGATGTAGCCTATCTAAGAAAGAACGTATCTGTGCTATGTCTGGTATGTTATACAATGAATTATAATAAACTCTGGAAACTGCACTAATTTGTTTCGGAGTTGAATAGAGTTTACCATTTAAGATAATTTTTTTAAACTTCTTTATTACACGGAGAAGACAAGGCATATACAGATACAAGCGATGCACAATTCCAGTATCACATACAGTGCAAACAATCTGAGTGACCGAAAGTAAAGTTAGGCGGATGACAATCATGGAATCAACCATAAGGCGTAAAAAATCTCCATTCCCCAAAGTTACAACATGCCCGTCAATGAGATCAAACCCTGGTATGGGGCGAGTACCTTTCAAGTGGTATTAAATGTTTGAAATAACAACAGCCTGGTATCGCTATCCAGTGTCGCAATACACTGGGACCAATGATTAAACAGAAATTTGACTTTGCTCTCTTTATGAAGAACAGCTTCAAGCCAATCCATTTGAAACAAAAAGCGCAACCGCGACAGGACCAGAGGTAGCGTCGGTGGCTGAGGAGCAATCCATTGTGACAGTATAGCCTGTTTTGCCACTGCCGAGAGAATGAGCAAGAGAAATTTAGCTCTCGCTACAGGGGGAGGAACATGTTCAAGAAGTATACCAAAAATCGCCCATTCTACAGAAATTACAAAACGAATGCCCAGAGTGTCTGTGACGTACAATTGCAGTGCATCCCAAAATGGGGCAATAGAGCTACAGGACCATAGGCCATGAAGGAGATCAGCCTCAGGTAAGTGGACCTTTAAACACCGGGAATGATCTAAAAACCGGAGCTTGGGGGTGACATATGCTTTATGCAAGATCTTAAGGAACATCTCACTATAGTCCCTAGACGGAAAGACTTTAGAATTGCATGTGTACGTCTGGAGAACCTGTTTTCCAGCTTTCCAGGAGGTAATACCTGCTCTGTGGGACTCCCAATCGATGACCTGTCTGATCAGATTATATATATTGTGGACATTGTGAGCATTGTGGCGGGGGACAGTATCGTAATCTGGTCTAAGGGGTTGTTGGAATTAGCCCCAGAAAGGTAAGGAAGTAGAGTGTTAACATAGTTACGGAGTTGAAGGTAGTGAATAGGGTGAATCTGAACAGTAGAGTATTTAGATTGGAACTGCAAGAAGGACCCTCTCGTGGGTCAAGGAAGTCACACATGGCGCGACCCCCCCCCCCCCGCCCGGGCGAGTCGTCTAAAGACACCATCCTCCCTCCCATGCTGAAACTGCGGGTTACGAACCAGGGGCAAGAACCGGGAATAATGAACCTCCAAGCCCAGGCGACGTCTAACACACTCCCAGGCCTTCGACGTATGATATGGAGACAACGTCCGACGGTAAGTTAACTTTAGACAGATGCAGGAGAAAGGCCAAAGAAATGGTTGGAGATAGTTGTTGCTCCGGAGTCACATTTAGATCTTGGTTCAATAAGGAAATGGGGCGATAGGAGGAGAGCATGGTAGGGTCCCTGTGAGGTTTGGGAAGGACTATGATGTGGGAGGCTGTAAATTCCCTCGGGGGAATCTCTCCCTGCAGAAATCCGTTATAAATATCAGTAAGATGTGTCGGTAGGTATGTAGAAAGAAGTTTATAGTATTCAGCCCCCAGGCCTGGGGATTTGCCGCTAGGAAGGGATTTTATAGCAGCGGCAATTTCAGGAGGGGTGAACGGTTTAACCAAACGCTCACGGTCTACAGGCGTGAGTTTTGGAATATTAGCCTTCCTAAACATTTGAAGCATCATGTCAGGGTCATTGGATTCTGAGGAATAAAAATCCTTAAAGTATTTAGCAAAGAGTTGCGTAATTTCACTAGGTTCGGTCACAACCGATTGGCAGGGGCGGACTGGGCCGGGGGGCAGGGGGGCAATTGCCCCCCAGGCCTCCCTAAATTCGGGCCGGTGGGCCGGACTGACGAGCATTCAATGCGGCTGCGGCCGCAAAGTTAAAAACTAAGCGGCCGCGAGCAGGATTGAATGCGGCCGTCATGCGTACCTGGCGTGGGGGGGAAGGGGGGCGGTCCGCCCCGGCTGCCGCTCATCTGAGGGGTGCCACCATGCCGGCACGCCTTCAGAAACGATGCGCGCGGCACAACATTGAAGCCACGCCCACCGTCTTCCGCGCTCAGTGCACCGGAAGGACAGGAAGAAGAAGAAGAGGAGGAGGAGGAAAAGTGAGAGTGAAAGAAGAAAAGGTAGGAAAGAGTGGATTAGTAAGTGTGTGAGAGTGATGGGTGTTATGCTGAATGTAAGTGTGTGAGAGTGATGGGTGTTATGCGGAATGTAAGTGTGTGAGAGTGATGGGTGTTATGCTGAATGTAAGTGTGTGAGAGTGATGGGTGTTATGCTGAATGTTTGTGAATGAGGGTTTCAGATAGCATGGATGTGTAAGTGTTGGGGGATAGCTTGGCATAGGGAGTCCGTAATCACATTCCTTTCATGGCCAGATTCCAGCATGTAGTGGCTGCCTAGGCATGATAGGAGTGTGATTGCTGTTATAAATTATTTTTTGGTCCAACTTCGGTGTGTTAACACTTTTATTGGACAGAATAATTCAATGACAGTATTAATATATATATATATATATATATATATATATATATAATTGCAAACAGCAATCACACTCCTATCATGCTAAGTCAGCCAGCACATGCTAGAACCTGGGCATGATAGGATTGTGATTGTTGTTATATATATGTGTGTTTGTGTGTATATATATGTTAATATTGTTGTTGATTTTTTTGTCTAATTTTGGTGTTACTTTTAATAAAGTATTTTAATGTTTTTTTTTGTTTTTTTTTTCAGTTTTGGCCAAGTGAATGCTGAATTTTTAGTTTCAGTCCAGAATTTTCATTTCGTTGCATCCCTACTATATACTATGCCAGTCACTAAAGTGGTAAGCCTACACCACATCAATGTTTGGCTTAGTATATAGTGATAGGGGTTGTCAGTGTCTGGCTCAATGTATAGGCACACATTGACGGTGGTACCGCATAATCCCTAAGCATATAATGATAACAAATATGCTGTACCCCTGTCAATGTTTGCCTAACCATAGAAACTATGCAGTTTTAAAGTGTGTGTGTGTGTGGGGGGGGTGCCACATACAGGGTCTGCCACAGGTGCCAAATACTCTAGGTACCCCCCTGCATCATGCGGCTGTCAGACCCAATGGCCATGCCTCAGCTCCTCTTCCCACGTCTTAAAAGTGGTGGGATGAAGAGCTGAGGCATGCGGTGCGTGCACGCCGGCCACTTTAATTTCATTAGGCGCTGGTGGAGTGACTGCCGCACGACGGCCGCTTTCAATGTCGCTCGCAGCCGCTTTGATGGTGCAACGGGCCAGTTGACTAGACTTGCCCCCCAGGCCTTAGGCTGCCAGCCCTCCCCTGCCGATTGGGAATGGGAAGTATCATGGAGCCAAGTCACATTATGATACTTAGATTTAGAGTGACGGATAAGTTTGCCCAAATGCTTGCCGGATCTATTGCCCCAGCGGAAAAGGTATTACGAGTATTTATAAGAAAGCTGTGCCTTTTCAGTAACCCAGGCATCGTAGAGGGATTTAATTTCTTTATATGTTTTTAGGGTATTTGGACTGTGATGGGTTTTATGGGCAGCATATGCCCTGGACAGATCATCTGTGAGTTGGACAAGTTTGGCTTCGGCCTCTCTCCTGCGTCACACAACATAAGCAATGATATGTCCCCTCAGAACCGGCTTAAAAGCACCCAAGAATAGATCAGGGTCATCGAGATGTTCATGGTTATCATCCACATAGTCATTCCATTTTGCCATCAGGAATTGTTTAAGCGCCTCCGAAGTATATAAATAATTAGGAAACCTCCAATTACGGGATACCTGATATGAGGAAGTCAAACAGATATCCACCCAGATAGGGGCATGGTCAGAGATTACTATTTGACCTATGTGGGCATCTTTCAACCTGTGTAAAAATAACACAGGTATGAACAGGTAGTCCAGCCTAGAAAAGGAGATATGGGGATGAGAGTAGAACGTATATTGTTAATCAGTCAGGTTGAGAAACCTCCAAGTATCCCGCAAACAGAGGTGATCCAGCACAGGTAGGGAGGTGAGTCCGACAGGGCAAGAGGAAGGGCCAGATAGTTTAACCCCTGCTAGGCAACCGGGAAGGAAACGAAGATTAAACGAGCACGAAGAATGTCCGCGAATATTCGCCCGAAGAGAAGACAGGAACGGGCGAATATTCGCGGAATACGAAGGTTTTTTCCCCCCGAAGACGAGCACGAAGACGAACATGAAGAGCCCCCTGGTGCCCAAGTCTACCAGATACATCTAAAGAAACGTTGGCCACTAAATTAAAGTCACCCCCCAAAATGACGTTGGGGGCTAAAATTTCCAGCAGGAGCGAATAAACTTTGGCCAGAAAAGTGGGCTGATCAGAGTTGGGAGCATATATATTGACAAAGGTGAAAGATTTGTTAAATAATTTAACCTCAAGAATAATGTATCTTCCCTCCGGGTCATTAATCTCAGACTTGACAACATAGGGCAACCTTCTGGAGAGTAGGATAGTGGTTCACCCTGAGGAAGCACCAGACCCAAAGACTTGGGAAGCCAGGTTATTACAAGGTCATGCAGCGCTGTGCCCTTAACCTCCTCAGACAGGTCCAACCAGACGCAAGTTATTGCGTCTAATACGATTTTCAAGATCATCTATACATTCCTGTAATTATGTGATTAAATGATCCTGTGAGCGGAGGGATGCAGCCATCGAGACGTTCCCATCTCAGCGAGAACGGCATGGATGGAATCAGACAATTTTTCAAGCTTGACATCCAAGTGCGGAGATATGACACCAATAAGATCTTGAGCTGTCAGTGTATCTTTGGAGGAGGCGTCGGACATGGCGTGTCCCTCCGCTACAATAGAGCCCGACCAAGGAGGTGGCGCTGGTTTGAAGGTCGCTGTGGATTTATCTCTTGTCTTGCTTTGTCGGGTGGATGTTTTAGGTGGCGGATCCATATATTTTTCCATGTGTAGACTAGAGGCCGTGAGGAACTCACCCCCCAAGAGTAGGAAAGAATGGGATAGCACAAGGGGATATGACACAAAACTACAATCTGGTCACAGATATGTTGATAAGGTAAAGTATTCAAGCATACATACACTTACAGATATAGTACAGAAGCACTGAGCGTATCACAACAATGGGTAAGAAAAATAAACCGAGCCCAATCTATCCCATAGTCCAACTAAGGATAGAAACGTAAAAAAAGCAGGTCAGGTGTAGTCACTCTGAGGTATGGCCTTGTGCGCTTAGAGCGTGCCATGGTCCTGCTTGATGTGATGCGTACCCCTTCTAAATCGGGCCCAAACCACCCAACCTAACTAGAGCCCACCCCCTTAGCCCACCTAGCTAATGATGAACCCCAAAAGTGAGAAAGTAAGAAAACGTGTGATAAGCATGATGAGTTTTCAGATAGTCCAGCCGAGTATGTTCAATTGGAGACAAATAAGTCCTATTTTCCAGTGTGTTTCGTGCGAAAAACATATATCAATTCGCTCTTTAATCAACTTATCGTATAGAAAAGCTCTTTTATGAGGAGAATTCAATCCTTGGCAATTAATGGATGCCTCAACCCTGCCCCCCCGAAAGCCCATTATGCTGACGTGAAACACCCAGACAAACCCTATCCATCCATCCGTACAACTCTTACATGAAAACAAATCATGTATACTTTGCCTCATCAGTATATAAAATATAATAAAGTGTTGCGCCTGTTGTTATAAAAGTGACAGTAAATTACTTATCAATATAATGTGCAATATAAATAAACGAAAAACCATACTTATATTGATTTTCCAGTCTCCATTCGTTGTGTCAAAATATAGTGCTTTCCGTAAATATATGTGAATCAAGTGTATCTTCTATATGGTGTTTCACTCACATGGAGATGAGCAATAAGTTTGCTCTGACTTATTGAATTCTATGGCAAAGGAGTTTCAACTCCATTCCCGCCGAACAAGTTGTTTCAGGACGCCCTCTCTGAATCGCTTCTTCGAGTATTATGCCGTCCACACAGCAGGAATGCGGGTCGAGTCAGTACGAGAGACAGAAAAGGTAGGGAGGTGAGGTATAAATGTATATTTAATATTTAAAAAAGGGCAGCATGCTTACATTTAAAATAACAATCTGTAGCGCGTCTGAATTTCTCCGTTCCTTTCGAAGGCAAACGACTTTCAGATATAAAGTAATCCAACGCAATCCAACACGCAAACGCGTTTCACCCAATCGGGCTTCTTCACTGACGTGTTGGTTGGTTCTCTCCTCCCTCCTTAAATACTCGATCTCACGTGTGGTGTATTAATTGTCTCTCGTTACTTTGTACCCAGTATCAATTGTCTCTCTGTGACGTGTTAATTGGCTCTTGTTACATTGAATCAAGTGTTAACTATCTCTCTATGACCAGATAAGGATAGTGCACATAGTGAATTTGTATGGTATAGAATAAATTATCTTTTCAAATATTTTTTTTTATTAGTTTTATAAAATACAAAACAAAAGTAAATGTAACTTTAACATCAAACATATGAGACTGTCAAATAGTATTGGACATACAATATACAGTGTACAATAATAATTCAAATTGATACCATAAAATTGGGAAACAATTACAACAATTATCACTAGAAAGAGAAAAAAACAACACAAAAACAAGGGGAAAAAACAGGGGGAAAAAGTGGAAATGTAAATTAGTAAAGTCTTCACTCTAACCAAAGTTATCTCACTATATATAAAAAAAATACATATGGATGAAAAATTAAGAAGAAGCGTGCAGAAATGTAAAATTAAAAAAAATAATACTCTAAAGGAATAAAAAAGATAAACTAAAGGAAAAATATCCTTCTAATTTTCTCTTCCCAGGAGTCCCAGAAAAATAAAAGTTGTGTTTTAAAAGCTGAGGGTAGCCTAATGGAAGATTCATAAGATTTATTCTCCAAGGTCATATACAAGATTTCTTTTATAGTCGGAACAACTCCTGTTTTCCAATACTTAGGAATAAGGATAGTAGCTGCAATCAGCAAATGACCTATGATGATCTTATCTATTTTAGGTACATCAGACGGAAAGTGTTTAAAAATACATAATTCTGGACCAAGCACTTCAATCTTGCTATTCACAAGATTAATTATTGCTAATAAAGAGTCCCACATAGGTTTAATTAATGGACAGTCCCAGAAAATATGAAGGAGATTACCTGGGCCATTGCAGCCTCTCCAACATTTAAAACTTGTAGTCATCTTCATGCGAAAAAGTTTATCCGGGGTCAAATACCATCTGTAAATAATCTTAAAATGATTTTCAAAATGTTGTGCACATTGTGTTATGCCCCTCAGTCCCGAAAACATATCATTCCAGACAGCTAGATCGTATGTTTTACCTAATTCCTCTTCCCAGGACGATAAAAATTTAAGTTTTTCTGAAACCTTCGAGGAGAGGGAAGAGTAACACAATGAGATAGTACCTTTCCGGTCCGGGGCATTAATATAAACTGTCTCTATATCATTCAAAGCTAAATGAGACTGATCCACATCAAAATCAGATATATTATATCGTTCTTGAAGAATTTGAATAATTAAGTCATAGTCACATTGTCTGTCAGCATCTAAAGTAAATTTTTTTTGTAATTTTGGAAATGATAGAGCCGAATTATTTGTAAAGAAATCGTTAATGGAAAAAACATGTTTGCTATTCCAATAATCTATATCTAGGTCTGGAAGAACATATCTCAAGGAACTAAGTGACATCGCCCTGGACCAAGTAATAGAACCTGGTAATTTATTAAATAATCTATCCCAAGAGAGTATAGCCAATTTAGTTGAGGGGTACATTTTCGTAAACTTGGGACGATTAGAATGTGAAACCCATAAAACATCTTTAATACAAAAAGGTTTTAGTTTATTAATTTCCATAATAAGCCATCTAGGCCAATCCCTGTCCAAATTAAATTTGAAAGCACTAGAGGCATTCGAGGCATAATAATAATTCCTAAAATCTGGCACCCCCAATCCAAAATTGTCTCTAGAATTAGTCAAAGTGGTAAATTTGACTCTGCTAGGCTTCTTCCTCCAGAGAAACTTTATGAGCGCAGATCGCACCGAATCAAAAAAAGAAATTGGCACACTTAAAGGTATGGCTCTTAAAAAATACAAAATCTTGGGGAGAATAACCATCTTAATGGAGTGTATTATACCCAACCATGAAATCTCAAGATTGTCCCACCTCTCAAGATCCAGTAGCAAAGAGGGCCAAAAAGTCTTTAAATTGTAAGCATACACATGTGTCAAATTTTTACATAAATTAATGCCTAAATAGGAAATAAAGGTCTTCCTCCAGTCAAAGTCATATGATCTTTTAAGAGCAGTCAAATCATTCCTCTTTATATGGAATGGTAATGCCTGTGTTTTGGTATCATTAATTTTATAAAAGGACACTTCACGAAATTCTCTAAGAAGAGAAAATAAATGACCCATAGAAGTAGCTGGATCACTTAACGTAAGAATTACATCGTCTGCAAATAAACCCAATTTGTGAGTATCTCCATCTATTGTAACACCCTGAATATTACCATCAACTCTTATTGCCTCAGCCAAAGGTTCAATAGCTAAAGCAAAAAGTAAAGGTGACAAAGGGCAACCCTGCCTAGTCCCATTGGATAAAGAGAATGAGTCGGACAAAACTCCAGAGGCCAGCACTTTTGCAGTAGGCTTCTGATACAAAGCAAAAATAGCTTTTCTCAAAGCAACTGGGAACCCAAACCGAATCAAAACATCTTCCAAATATCCCCAATGGACCCTATCAAATGCCTTTTCAGCATCGAGTGATAAAAATAAAGAGGGGTGTTTAGATTTTTGAATATATGAGATCAAATTAATAAAACGGCTCGTATTGTCTGTTGCTTGACGTCTGGGAATAAAACCTACTTGATCGTTATGAACAAGCAAAGGCAATAAATTTGAGATACGATTAGCTAATATTTTCGAGTATAATTTGGTGTCATTATTAATTAGAGAAATGGGTCTAAAATTGGAACACCTATCAGGTTCCTTCCCGGGTTTAGGTAAAGTAGAAATTTGGGCACAAAGGGATTCATCAGGAATATAGCCATTTTTCCAATATTTGTTAAACAATTTCGTTAAATGCGGCAATAAGATATTTTTTAATTTGTGATAGTATAGAGCAGAAAAACCATCAGGACCCGGTGCCTTACCAGATGGAGTATCTTTAATAGCTTGAAGCACCTCCTCCAAAGAAATGTCCGACCCAAGAAATTCAACATGAGCATCAGGGATTCTAGGGAGATTAATTTTATCCAAAAATTCAGTTATTTTAGCAGAGGTAGGTTGTGTTTCAAGAGGGGAATCTTTAAGGTTATAAAGTTACTTATAATATGCAGCAAAAGAATTAGAAATGTCCCTAGGATGTAAAATTTTCTGGCCAGAATCATCCAATATATAAGCTATTCTAGATTGTATAGTTTTTTGTTTTAATTTATTCGCTAATAAATTAGAGGCTTTATTACCCTTTGAGTAAAATGACATTTTTAAAGATCGTAAAGTTTTAACAGTCTTTTCCAAATTCAGTTTATCCAATTTTGTTTTCACGTCTTTAATTAAAGCTGAAACAGAGAAAGAAGGGCCTAACTTATTTGCTAAATTTAAATTATATAATTCTTTCTCCAAAGTTTTAACATTTGCAGACGATGTTTTCCTAATATAAGAATTTCTCTGAATAAAATGGCCTCTTAACACAGCCTTATGAGCATTCCAAATAGTAGAATATGGAATATCTTCAGTAATGTTTTCTTCAAAATATGAAGATAACGTTTTTTCAGCCAAAATTCTTTCATCTATGTTATTCAAAATGAAATAATTCAGTCTCCAAGGTCTATAAGGGACATGTGGTATTGTTTCATGAATATTCAAAGTAATAGGAGCATGATCTGACCATTTAAAATCTAAGATTTCAGCTTTCTCAATGAAAGATAACATATTTTCAGGCACTAAAAAGCGATCGATACGAGAGTACATATTGTGGCCAGCTGAGTAAAAAGTATAATCTCTTTCATTAGGATGTAGGAGACGCCACACATCATAGTAACATCTGGATTGCAACAATTTGGAGCACCTCTTTGCAGTGGACATATAAGAATTTGAATTAGGAGAGGAGTCCTCCCTCGAGACATCACATTCAGGGTCCAATACAAAATTAGTATCACCACAAACAATCACTCTCCCCCTACATTCATCAAGAACTGTTTGCATAACATTTTTCAAATATTGAAATTGGGAACTCGTTGGAAAATAAACATTGAAAATGGAATAATCTACGTTATTCACTTTACCCACCCATAACACATATCTACCTTCAGGATCAATAATAGTTTTCAAAGTCTTGATAGCCAATGATTTGTTAAAAAAAATAGAAGTCCCTCTAGCCTTTGAAGAAAACTTAGAATGAAATTGAATAGGATAATACCTAGCAAAAATGTGGGGATTAAAATCATTTTTAAAGTGGGACTCCTGTATGCACAAAATATCTACACGCTTCTCCCTAGCCTCCTTCAACAATAACCTTCTTTTATGAAAAGAGCCCAATCCCTTAACATTAAAGGACATTATTTTCAATACCATTGATTATAAGGAACAGCAAAAATGAACACAAGAATGTAAATGGCTAACACATAAAATAAAGGGATTGGGCCTAACACATCAAATTTTAAAAACATGGAAGGGTATTGTAAAGGAGGAACAAGCACACGCAGCGAGAGAACTAAAAGAAACAAACTAATAAGTATCACACTTCCAGAGCTTCCATTGATTACAAAATGATAGGTGAAAAATAACAAAACTAAAAGATGTGAATTCTTCTGCAGACCAAGAGCCTGTTCAGTACGATCCACTCGAATGTCCAGTTCGTTTATATCCTTCTTAATAACGGAAATCTCTTTCATCAAATCATCACGAATCCCATTCCTGAGATCCGTAAGCAGCTTAATTAATCGAGGTTCCGAAACAGTCATACCTGATCTCTCCAACTCCTCACCCATCTTAGGCTGTTTCTTACGTGGGGATTCAGTTTCTTCAATCACAAGCTTTTCCACAGGTTTCGAGGCACCCGAAGTTTTGGTTGAAAACTTCTGCTTTTGCATCTTCCAATCAGTCCAGTAGTGGTTCGATTCTGGAACGGGTCCACAAATGAATGCTGATTTTTTAATGAAAAAAGCCCAAATCCTCACAGAGCTCTCACACTATGCTGCCATCTCAGTCGATGGTCAAGCCACGCCCCCCTGCTTTTGCATCTTCCAATCAGTCCAGTAGTGGTTCGATTCTGGAACGGGTCCACAAATGAATGCTGATTTTTTAATGAAAAAAGCCCAAATCCTCACAGAGCTCTCACACTATGCTGCCATCTCAGTCGATGGTCAAGCCACGCCCCTTCTTCTGTCTTCTTCGCTCCTCTTCTGTCTTCTTCCGGTTCAGAGGGCACGGACGGCGGTGGGCGCGGCTTCCGTGTTGTGCGCCTGGATCTGACAACAAACCCCGGCGCACAGCAGCATTTGCCACATGGCTCGCGAGGGAGCGGTATCGAAGGTCTTTAACAGACCTCCAGCTCCCTTGAGTGATTTTAAGCCGGTTCAAGGTTAAAGACCTCCGATACCGCTGCCTTGCGAGCCTTCTCTGGAGGGGTGCCGGCAAGTTGGCACCCCCCCCGATGAGCGGCACCCGGTGCGGACCGCCCCCCCCCGCCCCCCGCTAGGTACGCTACTGATTGCAAGCCACATGGGCATTGCAATAAATATATAACCCCCTTGGTATGGCATGTTATTAATTGCCTAATTCTATATTGCTTATTTGAAACACTAGATGTAAAGTTAGTAATTGCATCACTATTTCTAGAATTTGTATCTCGACATGTGGTACAATAACCACATCTAAAAAAAACCTTTGTGTTTATTCAAGAAATGTTCATTCTGGTTATTCCTTAATGGTCGGGTGTAACTGGAGGTCAAATCCCGGCTTAAGTTAGGTGCCCCTCTAAATATAACTCTAGGGTTTTTTGGGAGTATTTTTTGTAAATCATTATCTTTCAGTAAAAGAGGCCAGTGTCGTTTAATTATTTTCTTCATATCATAATGGCATTTATTAAAATTTATATTTATAATATCTTCTTGATTATTGGTTGTTCTTTTTATTCTTTTGGATTGTAATAGATCTTTTTGTTCAATCTTAGAAACTTCCTACAAAGTTTTATTTATTTATTTATTTTAAATTTTTCTTTATTTGTGTTTCATAATACAAACATTTAAATTACATAAAAACATTGTGACACATCAAAGGATAAATAGGTAAAACAACGAAAGTGGATGGTACAGTACAAAAAATACTCTGTTGCTTATATTACTTATTATCCTCATAGACAAACAAAAGAAAGAAAGAAGAAAAAAAACAAAAAAAAAACCACAAAAACATATACTACAAAGAACAGTGAACATCCGAGATGAAGCTGGGGAGAGGGGTATTATGAGGCAAGACCTGTTGAGTATTGCATGTTGAGTAGACTTATACTATTGACTTTTTGAAGACAAATATCCCATATTTGAGTTTTTTTGAAAGACATATGGTTTGTACACGACACTTCCCTCTCCATTGTAAACTGAAACTTAATTTGGTTTATCACTTGGGACAGATTAAAATATTTGTTTTGTTTCCACTCTTTAGCTATTAATCTCTTAACAGCTATACAAGTATGAATAGTTATATTCAACTGAGTTTTAGATAAGGGGGGCCATCCTAGATGCAGTATTAAAGATGCCGGAGTATCTGGAATTGTGATATTATTTTCTTTAGAAAAGAAAGAATTTCCTTCCAAAGAATATTTACTTTGGGGCAAGACCACCAAATATGAATATAAATTCCAATAGATTGTTCACATCGCCAGCATATATTAGAATTCGATGGAAACATCCTAGAAATACGAGTTGGAACTAAATACCATTTCTTTATGACCTTATATTGTGTCTCCAGGAGGGAGAGATCGTGTACCCTAGATAGACAGTTCTTAATCTCTTTTAACCAATCTCCAACGGGTATCGAGATATTAAGTTTCGTTTGTTTTATTGGACTGAAGATTTGAGCTAGTTTCTTAATATGTATATCTTGTGGAGTTAAAACATGTTTGTTAATACAAGTCTTTACACGTAGATAGCTAAAGATAGTTGGTTTTATTAATTTAAATTTATTTAAGATAGAGGGAAAGGGAATTATCTCTCCATATGCCATTATGTCTGATATCGTATTAACTCCTACTTGTTGCCAATGTTCTAATGAGTTATTGTCAATAAGTTCTTCCAGAATATTGAACTTTAATGTATCAATTAGCTTATCTTTGATACCCAATTTTTTTTTAATTTTTAACCATTCCGGTATGATATTCTCTAATATCATATTTTTACTTTTAACCTTATTTACTATATCTTTATCTTTCAAGGCCCAAATAAGTCTATTTAGACTATTTATCTCACACGTCTTACATTCTATCTTGTACCATACTTCTTGTCTGGAGGTTTCTTGGTAAGTTTTAGCAATGTGATACAATGTACTGATTTCGTAATATTTTTTTATCTGTGGAAAACCCATCCCTGGCCCGTGCGCTCATCCGGTTTGCATTAATCCTGGGGATCTTCCCCTTCCAAACAAAATTTAAAAAAGACGTATGTATTATAGCGAGCCAACATTGTGGAAATTTTAATGGTAGCATACGAAATAGGTAGCTCCATCTTGGCATTAAATAAGAATTCAAAGCGTTAACTCGGCCCCACCAAGACAATTCAATTTGTCTCCATTCTTTTATAAAAATATTTGATATTCTTAAGAGACGGAGAAAATTGTTTTCTCGGGGATAACGATCCCTAGATGCTCGAAGTCCTTTATTTTTTAATTTAGAGAAAATTGTTTAGATAAAGTATCTTGAGGACTAATGTTCTTAGCTTGTACTATGGTTTTATCGAGATTGAGTTTGTAATTCGACACGGAACTATAGTTTTCCACTTCTCTTAAAAAATATTGCATTGAAATTAATGGATTAGTTAATGGATTAGTTATCGTGATGATCACATCATCCCATAAAGCGATATTTTAAATTCTTCATTGTCTATTTTGATGCCTGTTATATCTTGATTAGTGCGGATTTTATTAGCGAAAGATTCCAAAGTAAAAATATAAAGAATTGGTGAAAGAGGGCATCCCTGTCTGGTGCCATTTTTATGATCAAATTAAGAAGAGCATAATCCCTGTCCAACTACTCGTGCGCTGGGGTTAGAGTAAAGAGATATAATAGCATTATAAAACCAGCACGACATTCCAAATGCTCTAAGAGTGGCCCTAAGAAACCCCCAACTGACCCTATCAAAAGCCTTCTCGGCATCTAATGAGAGGGCCAGGAGGGGGTAACCATGTTTTTCTACGTGATCTAGTTCGTCAATCAACCGTCTGATATTATTGGTGGTCTGAGTGTATCAAATTATCCAATGTGGATTTTAATCTTTCTGCCAATAATGCAGAGAATAGCTTAACATCTACATTAATTAAGGAGATGGGACGATAGCTTTTTAATTCCTCTGGATTCTTATTCTTTTTTAGTATTGGGAGAATGTTGGCTTGCAAGATCTCTTTTGGAAGTATACCCGTATTTGCAATTTCTTCAAAAGTCAGAATAAGATGGTCTAATAATTCTGATTTCATAGATTTCTATAAATCTATAAAATCAGAATTATTAGACCATCTTATTAATAGGTTAGTGAAGCCGTCCGGACCTGGGGTTTTATATTTCTGAAGTTTGTCAATAATGTCATTTAACTCCTTTTACTCCAATGTCCTATACAAAATTTCCTTTTGTTCTTCAGACAGTGTTGGTAGTTTTATTGTTGCCAAATATTTTTCTATATCAATATCATTCACTTCATTTGAACTACTATAAAGGTTTTCGTAATATAACCTAAATCCCTCAGCTATATCCTCTGGAGACAATCTTGTATGGGCATCTGAAACTATTTTTGTTATTTTTTCATTTGCTCTTTTCTTTTTAAGTTGGTTACTCAAAATTTTATCTGGTCTATTGCTTTTGTGATAGTATGTTGCTCTTAGTTTTTCCATGTAATATCTTGTTTTTTCTAATTCCCTTTGATTTATTTTATCTCTAATGATTTGTACTTGAAGTATAGAATCTTGTGTGGATTAATCTTAGCTTTAAAAGCTAAATTATAATATGCTATGTAAAGTTCATTTAATGGCTGCTCCCTATTTATTCTCATCCTTTTCTTTATTTTAATAAAGTGGCCTTATAGACACACCATCTAATGGCTTGTGTTGTTTGCCCTATTTTGTTCTCTAAAAAAAGGCATTAGTCATCTCTATAATATGCTTTCTATTTTCTTCGGAGTATAGAATATAGTCGTCTAAACGCCATGTTGTAAATGGCGATGGTTCCCACCTGTCCTTTATCTCAAAAATAATATAACTGTGGTCAGACCAAACATTGTCTTTCATCTTTATTTTCTGTAATTGACTTACTGCTTTTCCATCACCAAAAATCATATCTATTCTCGAAAAGGTATTGTGTACTTTCGAAAAGTGGGAGTAATCTCTTGTAGTGGGATATTTCAGTCTCCATAAGTCATATAGCTCTGCTTTTAATATAATTTTACAGAAGGATTTTGCTCTTTTTTTTAGGTTTTTATTAATCTTTTTTCTTCCAACCTCTTTATCCATTTTCTCGTCTAGAAAACAATTATAGATATTTACTAACGTATATTTTATGTCATTGCGAGTCCCAACCCATATGAGATAACACCCTTCTTCATCGTGGTCTAAAAAATTCATTTTAGTCCGTATTCTATTTGAAAATGCAATGGCCACTCCTCTCTTTTTTTTGTCTAACATTGATGCCTGACAGATAGTTGGAAATATTCTACCGCCCCATTTGATTTTGTCTATAGTCCTCCAGTGTGTTTCTTGGAAAAAAGCCACGTCTATTTTTTCTTTACGTAAGCAAGAATATACTCGGTTTCATTTGATCGGCGAATTGAGCCCCTGAGTATTTACCGAAATACACTTAATCGATTTGTTTCGTCTCACCCCACCTCCCCCCAACTCCATCTCGGAAGTAAACATACACATATTGAAACATAAAAGAAAACAAATAAAAATTATACTTGGACATAATTAAACAAGACACATGCATCGAAATAACTCTATGCTTATCTGGATGCACACTTAGGTTCTTATTGAACCAAAATGGGGGAGTGCAAATGGGTATCCTAGTTGACAATGAGAGCCCCCCGGGCGTGGGTCGGCATATATTGCTACAGACTTAATTAATAAAATCTATCAAATACAGAAGATAAAGTGCATTAGAGTACAATCTTATAAGGATTTCATTTCGAATCTTACTATGTATCCTACTATATTTTTTTTTCCACCATATACGTAAACTACTTGTGAATTTCTTTGTACAGAATAATGAAAAATTGAAAACACATTCATATTCTGTTAATTACTCACACTTTTAGCCTTTTAGGTGATATCTAGGAGATTGTGAGAAAAAAAAAAAAAAGTAAAAAACTAATCAATAGATGAACACATATAGTGCCAAATTGATAAAGTGCAGAGATTTGATGTAGAGATTTCATTTCGAATTCATCTATAATTCATAGGTTGCTTACTATCCTCTTAATAAGGAGCATGGATATCTCTTTATCTAAAAAGGTGGAGAAATTATAACCTGTTGATGTATTAATATTAACTCACAAGATTATTTTAATTAATTAGTACATATATTATATCGACCAAAGTACCAAGTAATAAGTGCATTTCTATACTTGTTGCCTTTTCAAGACTAAAGTGCCAAAAAAATAAAGTGCCATCGTGTAAGAATTTCTTTTCAAATTCTACTACAAACCATGATTTAATTACCATCATCTTAATAAAATATGAATACATTTCATCGTACAAAAAAAAAAAAAAAAAAGAATATATATATATATATATATATATATATGTACTAAAGTGCAATAAATAGATCTTATTCGTTGGTCCCAAATTTATCCTATTAACTAATATATATATATATATATATATATATTTAAAAAGAGAAGATAAAGTGCAAAGTGATTTAAATAGTCCTGTAACTATATTCATTTCCATTTTTGCTATCCACAGTGATTAGATTGTTATTCTCTTGATAAAGTGCAATAAAATTAATTGTGCATAGGGACTAAACATTTAAACCCAACGTTGTATTTTAATAATTATTCCCAATTTTATAATATAAAGCTAAAGTGATTAAAATACCACCATATGGAGATTTTAGTGCAATTTCTACCATGGAAAATAATTTAAATAACATCTTAAAAAAAAAAAACTACATATAAAGTTCGTTATATTATATTATGTATTAATAGATATTCTCAATTTTGTCTTATTGACTAAACAAAAACAAAAAAAATAAATAAAAAAAAACCAAAAACATATTAAAGTATCATCTTATACAAATTTCTTTTCAGGTTCTACTATAGTGCATAAGTTAGTTGCCATCTTCTTAAAAATACAATACAAAGTGATATGTGCAATCATATGTCCAATTCATTTCTAATTTGCCTATAGAGCATATTTTTAATTCCGTCCTCTTAATAGAGTGCACCAGATTTCTTTAAAAATAAAAAAAAGGGTTAAGACCCTATTAATATTTAAAACTTGCGCCCAAAATTAAAGTATAATATATATATAAATTACTGAAATACTAACTGAAAGAAAGTTTCGATTCAATCATATTATAGGGCCTAATTTTGTGTATATGAGATTCATGCATAATCTCCTCTTAATAATATACATGAAAAATCAAGATATATATTGTACTAAAGTGATTCAATTATTATGAAATGGACCCAGATTTCTCATCTTAAATATATATAATTATGGGGGGAGAAAAAAAAAAAAGAACAAAATACTAAAGGAAGTGTGCAGTTCTATGAGTATTTCCGTTTGAAATTTCAGTTTGAAATTAAAATAAAACTATAGAGCCCTTAGTCACTCTCGATATTAATAGAATACTTATGTAGATTATTATAAATGACAAAAAGAAAAAGGAGTTATATCAAATATTGTTCTGTATTATCCATTCCTTCAGTGTAATTTGGGTCATAAATGTCTCGACAGAGGCGTTACAGAAAACTCTTACGGCCCTTGGAAAGACCCATATATACTTAATATTCTTTTCGCGTAGATATTTTAGGTTCTGGTTCCTGGGGACAAATCAGGATATATTTCGGGAATCAGGAATTTCGGAGAACTTCGCATCTATTGAAGTATTCTGTCTTCGTGATTTTAGTATATTGTCTTTCCGATGTACTGAAGTAAAGGAGACCAATACATCTCTTGGAGTATTATCTGCATGATCTTTAGGTCTCCTCAAACGGTAAAATTTATCTATTAAATTAGGAGGCAGATCATCAACTTTCTTCATATCTTTAATTAAATCTAGTAAAAAAGGTTGAAGTTTATCTGTTGAGTATGATTCAGGAATATTCCTAAAACGTAAATTATGTCTTCGAAAGCGATCTTCCAGTTCTGAAATTTTAGTTTGTAAATCTTCAAATTTCCTTTCTAAAGCTATGGTCGATTCTGAAGTTATCTTGTGTTGTTTCTCTAGTGATTCATATTTGGCTTCTACATTAGTAATTTTTGTAGTTAAATTAACGATTTCCAGCCTAATTTCAATAGAGCTAGTAGAGATTTCTTGTTTTATGTTTTTCAATAGCTCGTCTAAAGCTCCTTTTAATGTGTCTTGCGTAATGGCAGTAGAATCCGATCTAATAGGGCTGGACAAGATATCTTCCATTGAGGCCGTTGATTCTGCCTGAGAATAGTCAAGAGACTCTTTAGTTTGTATCGGTGAGAAAAAAGACGTAGCTCCTTTATTTAATTTAGAGTCTTTTTTATCTTTTTCTCTATTTTTAGATATCTGTTGTTTAGGCGGCATTTTTAAATTTGTGTGTTTAACTTAATAACGTTTGGAAGAGCTTTACCAGTCAGTACAGAAGTCAAAAGCTCAGATAATAAAATGGTACTTGTTAAGTTCTCCAATTGTAGACATAACCACAGACGATGTCTGGGCATTAGCCCTATAGAAAACAGTTCAAACAATTCATTTCCTTAAGGAAATAAAAAAAAAAAAAGTTTATAAATGGAACTTTCCGTGTCTGAGCCGTTAAGGCCTTCTCCTACTTCTCTTCTTTAGATGATGAGATTAGAGCTATTTAGACCCACATGATATTATTGTGATCAATTTTCATCAGCAACAAGCAAAAATTCAGATAAGAGAGTAAAATTATATGGTATGAAATTTAAAGCACTTATCTGCATATTTTCTGACTTGGCCAGACGTCCCAGCTAAATTTAAATAGGAGAAAAAGCGTTGCAAATACTTAAATGGTTCCTTTCACGGAGATACAGCTTCTTATATATGAGAAATCTTTCGTTGGCGTCAGCTCTTTAGAGGCAGGGGTCAGCGCATCTGGGCTGGAATCAGACGACAGCTCCCCAGAGCGAGCAGATTATGGATACAGCGGCCCTCAGCGGTTAAGGAGCTTTTCTCACACAGCTCCCCTGTACCTCAGCGACCGGGTAAAAACAGCAATCCTGTCCGCACTCCTCCGTCCTCCACACCTCGGATGCTGGGGTCGGCACGCGGCCTGACCGTCCCCGCCTCAGTCAATTTTGCGGTACACCCCTGCTCCTCAGCGGTCCAGCAAAACAGCGGTCCCACCCGCACGAACTCCGTCCTCCGTCCTCCGTCCTCCGCACCTCCGCACCTCCACAACTCCACAAGTCCACAACTCAAACACTGGGATCGCCGCTCGGCCCAACCTTCCCGTCCTCCTACTGGTGCGTGCATCCTCACATACAACACGCCCCTACCGGTTACCGGATCGAAACGGATGATTTTTAATCAGCAAAGTTTTATTTAATAGATCTAGTGGGTACCCTTTTTCCAAAAACATCATTTTTAATTTTGTTAGTCTGTTGTTTAAATGTGTCCTCACTTGTACAATTTCTTTTAACCCTTATTAGTTCTCCCTTCGGAATACATGTTAGCCAGGGACTATAATGTCCACTGCTAAATAAAACATTTGTTTGAAATCTACTGAAATATGTTTTGGTGTGAAATTGTGAATTATTTATATAAATTAAAAGATCTAAAAAAGCAATTTCTTGAACACTTTGTTCCATAGTTAGGCTGATACCCCAATCATTATTATTGAGGTGAGAGAAGAACAAATTAAGTTCTTCTATAGTGCCAGACCAAATAAAAAACATATTGTCTATATAACGACGATAGGTAATCAACTTGCCTCCCAGCTATGTGGCGAAAAAAACAAAAGATTCTTCCCAATGTGCCATGAATAAATTCGCATAGCTGGGAGCGAAGCGAGTGCCCATCGCCGTACCCTGTTGCAAGAAAAAAATGTCCTCAAAAACAAAATAATTGTTCTGCAATATCCACTTAATTGCTGAAATAATAAAATTAATCTGTGTTTTAGGAATAGAAATATCTTGATTCAAAAAAAATTCCACTGCCTTACATCCTCTATCATGGTTGATATTGGTGTAAAGAGAGGAAACATCGCATGTTACCAGTATATAATTCTCTCTCCATTCAATTTCTTTCAGCAAATTTATAAGGCTCATGGAGTCTTTCAGATATGATTTCGTTTTAAGTACTACTGATTGTAAACATATATCAACATATTGGGATAAATTAGCAGAGAGGGATCCAATACCAGAAACTAATGGTCGGCCAGGGGGGTTAGTCAAACTTTTGTGAATTTTTGGTAATATATAAAAAGTGGGTGTAATATATTCAAAAATTGGTATTCCTTATTATTCAAAATGCCCTGTTGTTTTCCTAAGTCCAATAAATAAGTTAAACTCTTTTTCATTTCGGTAATGGGATTACCTTTGAGCTTTTTATAGACAAGAGGGAGGATCATTCAATTGTTTATAGCATTCATTAATATATTGGTGTCTGTCCATTAAAACCATACCTCCTCCTTTATCAGCTGGTTTTATTATTATGGTTTTATTGGCTCTAAGATTTAGGAGATTTAGGATTTAGGAGTTAGATTATTAGATGAATAATAGGTTTTCTTTTTTGACAATTTATCTATCTCCTCAATAACCGATTTTTCGAAAATATCAATAGCTGATAATTTGCAATAAGCTGGGTAGAAGTGAGATTTTTTAGATAACATTGTGTGTTTAAATTCTGTACAGACAGGTATATCAGTATGTATTATAGGATTATTTTAAAAAAAATTTTTTTAACAAACGTCTGGAAAATTTTTGTACATCTATAAATGCATGAAAAGAGTTAAAGTTCCTGTTTGGTGCAAATTTCAAACCCCTATTTAGAAGTCTAATTTCGTCCTGTAATAAAATATGTGAGGACAAATTAAAAATGCCTATTGGTTCCACAGGCATCCTCTCTTTCCTTCTCTATAATTTTCGCCCCCCAAGGCACCCTCTTTTTCTAGTGATCTCCCTCTCTTCGAGAGGGGTGTTGGAGTTGTATTCCACCACTGTGCCCTTGTTGTTCCACCCCCTAAAAAAGAGGGATCTTCAGAGAAATTACTTTTTTCTTCTCTATAATTAGTTAACCTTTCATATCGATTTTTTTAGAGGAATTGTATTGGGGTTATTCTGTTTATAAAGGGGTATTTTGCTTAAAGGGGGTATTCCTCTGTGGATGTCTATAATAATTTTAGGTTCTATTATCATGATTATAATTCTTATGTGTATCCTTATGTTTATTATCATTATTACTACCATCATTATAATTTCTTTTGTTTCTAGTTACTGGAATAAATTTATCATAGCTGTCTGTCCTACCTTTATGCCAACGAAGAATTTTTTTCTTTTTATCACATTGTTCCTGATATGATTTAGAGATCTCTTTTTTCATATATGTTCTTACTTTATTATTCGTATAGTCATTTTTATCCCTCATGTACTTTTTCTGTTTCATATTTTTGATCTCTTGTTCAATTTTTTCTAGTTCTTTAGTACATTTTTCAGACAATTCACTACAATCTTTGGTATTGAGAAAAGGTTGTAATTTTTCCCTAATATTAGTTATTTCATGATCTAATTTAACCAAAGTTTCTCTACGTAGACGGATGATTAAAGTCATCCATTCTATCGTGCATCTTTGTGAAATAGAGTGCCACTCATTTAGGAAAGTCATATTGTCCAATTCCATAGTAGGGAGTTTCATAATTCTTAAACCTCTCGGGGTAATTTTCTCTTTTAAATATCTTTCAAGGGTAGCAATTTCCCATTTATATTTTATTTCTTTCGTTAGTAATTTATCTAAATCTTTAAAAACTCCCTCTAGACTTTCCGAAATGGGTGTATACTCTCCTGATGGAAAATCGATGGTAATCCCAATCAAAACATAAACCATTCCGATATTCAAAAATAGACATTGCCAACTAATTTAGTTAACGCAGCAGCCTTCACTAATAGGGGGAATAAATAAACTAATAGTGATAAAAATAATAGTGATCAGGCGCTAAATAAATAATTATTATAAAAAACAAAATTTTTTGTAAATATATATATAAGTGAAAATAAATAATGCTGCAAACACTAATAGGGTAACCCCAAAATACCTATAATAAACAAAATATAATAAAGTGTTGCGCCTGTAAATTACGCCTGTGACAGTAAATTACTTACCAATATAATGTGCAATATAAATAAACGAAAAACAATACTTATATTGATTTTCCAGTCTCCATTCGTTGTGTCAAAATATGTCTCAATATATGGAAACAAAAAAGAAACAAAAAATCATAGTGCTTTCCGCAAATATATGTGAATCAAGTTTCACTCACATGGAGATGAGCAATAAGTTTGCTCTGACTTATTGAATTCTATGGCAAAGGAGTTTCAGCTCCGTTCCCGCCGAACAAGTTGTTTCAGGACGCCCATTTGGTCTGGCACTATAGAAGAACTTAATTTGTTCTTCTCTCACCTCAATAATAATGGTTAGGGTATCAGCCTAACTATGGAACAAAGTGTTCAAAAAATTGCTTTTTTAGATCTTTTAATTTATATAAATAATTCACAATTTCACACCAAAACATATTTCAAACAAGTAGATGTCAATAGTTACGTTTTATTTAGCAGTGGACATTATAGTCCCTGGCTAACAGGTATTCCGAAGGGAGAACTAATAAGGGTTAAACTAAATTGTACAAGTGAGGACACATTTAAACAACAGGCTAACAAAATTAAAAATGATTTTTTGGAAAAAGGGTACCCACTAGATCTATTAACCGCTTAACGACCTTTGCCGGTTCAGGACCGTCATGGAAAAACGGTGACTTAATGACCTTTGACGGTCCTGAACCGTCAAAAAATTAAATAAGCTTAGAAAGTGATCAACGATCACTTTCTTCGCTTAAACGGCGTTACTGTAATGCCTCGATGTCGATACATACGTTGTATGGCGGCGGACGCCTGTTTTAAAAGCGTTTAGAAGGCGATCAACGATCGCCTCCTAAACTTAAATGGTGTCGCTGGAATGCCTCGATCAGGAGGCATCCAGCGACACCAAACACTTACCTCTGGATGGGCTGTGACCGCTCCGGAGAGCGGTCACAGCCGCAGCTGCCGGTGATCTTCGCCATCGGCAAGATGGCGGCGGCCCGGGAAAAAACACAATAAAGATGAAAGAGTTCGCTAGAAGGTCTCCAGACCCTCTAGAGAACTCTGGCTCCACTTTCAGGTTGAATACAGGTATTGCATTCAACCATGCAACAATGTGATTAGTAAAATATTAAATAAATAAATAAATAAATGTGCTAACATTTAAAAATAATTATGCAGTGATGTCACTAGATGAACCATCCAGTACCAGCAAAATGTGAAAAAAAATATAAAAAAAAGTATTAAAAAAATAAAATAAAATAAAAAAATAAAGTTTATTATTTTGAGCAAGTGCTAAAATTTCTCAAAAATCTCAACAGAGTTAAAATAAAAGCACTTCAAATACCCAAGGTGTGTCTAATAAAAAAAAAAATGGCTGATGGGGTAAATTGGAGTGGCCGAGCTCAAAGATAGGGCATAGGTACAGACTGACCAAAATGGAGAAAAAAAGCGCACTTCCCAAATGTGGCATTTTAAATCTCAAACAACACGACAAACCCATGCATGTCGGGTATCACTGCACTCAGGAGATGTTCCTGAACACACATTGACAGTGACATATACCAGAACTAAAGTACAATTTGTGTGGAAAAAAACAAATTACTATTACAAAGTTTGACAAAGTGTGGTTGTATAACTGTTGCATGGAAAGGGTTAAAATAACAGCATTTGGAATACACTGGGGTGTCTAGTTTTCAAAAATATATGGTTTGACAGGGTTAAATTGAGTTAACCAGATTCAAAGATATTCCAAAGAGGAGATGGAGGCAGAATGACCTCCTTCTCCTCAAAAGTTGCCTCAAAAGTAGCCCTTTACCAGCCAAACAATCTAATAAACCCATGATGTGGGGTATCGCTGTACTCAGGAGATGTTCCTGAACACACATTGGGGTGTTGTTTGACAGTGACATATACCAGAACCTGTATATCTATAACTAAAGTACAATTTGTGTGAAAAAAAAAATAAAAAAAATTACTATTACAAAGTTTGACAAAGTGTGGTTGTATAACTGTTGCATGGAAAGGGTTAAAATAACAGCATTTGAAATACCCTGGGGTGTCTAGTTTTCAAAAATATATGGTTTGAATGGGTTAAATTGAGTTAACCGGCTTCAAAGATTTTCCAAAGAGGCAGACTGACCAGATTTGTTAACCCTTAAGGACCGGGCTTGTTTTTTCTTTTTGTACCCTGTGGGACTGAGGCTGTTTTAATACTTTTGTGGTGCTTGTGTTCAGCTGTAATTTTCTCCTCACCCATTTGGTGTACCCACATAAGTAATATATTGTGTTTTTCAGGACAAGATGGGCTTTCTTCAGATACCATTATTTTGATCGTATAATCTTATTTACTATAAAAAAAAAATAAAAAAAACATGGTGAAAATTTGAAAAAAAACATTTTATGACTTTTATTTGAAAAATCTTTTACTCACCTAAAAAAGCAAGTAAAAAAACTAGCTAAATAGATTCTACTACTTGTCCTGAGTTTAGAAATACCCAATGTTTTTATGTTTTTTTGCTGTTTTTTGTAAATTATAGGGCAATAAGTACAAGCAGCGTTTTATGATTTCCAAACCTTTTTTAAAGTGAGTTTCTTGTAAAAAGGCTATTTTAGTTTTAGTGGATTGCAAGAAGTGGAATAACTTAGAACGGTGTTCAGGCTTATTAAGTCCTCTGATATTCAAAGTGGTAAGTTTATTAGTGTTTGGTTGCATCTAAGGGACACCGGAAAGAACCAAGGGGTCGGCGACAAGGTGACATGTCAAAACAATAACAAATAATGGAAATAAACTCATAAAGAGAACCATGTAACAGAAAAATTCCAGTTATCATGCAGGGTATGGTTAGATGTTTGCACGTCAAAA
Organism: Spea hammondii; assembly: GCA_029215755.1. NCBI lineage: Eukaryota > Metazoa > Chordata > Amphibia > Anura > Pelobatidae > Spea > Spea hammondii. The sequence continues at coordinate 97,651,812 of JARDYJ010000002.1, forward strand.
GGAGTGCTATTAATTACGAAAATGCCTATTACCTGGGTCACAGAGGACCTGGATGGTTGGCTCAAAGGCAAATAAGTGGTAACAAGGTTAAAAACATAAACACCAATGTATAATGATAAATGTTAAAACTACAGGGATATCATTTATTGCATACAAAGATGCCAACAAAGCTTGCAAAAAAGGCATTTAAAATGGCTAAATTGGATAATAGGAAACTAATTGCCAAGGTGGGTAAAACTAATCCCAAGATAAGTATGTAAATGGGAAAAAAAAGGTAGAGAATGTTGGTCCTTTATTATCTGAAACGGGAAACTTGGTAAGTGAAGACAGGGAGAAAGATGCCATCTTAAATACTTTTTTTCTTCTGTTTATACCAAGGAAGAACCAATGACGGAGCCCCTGCTGCCTAATTTTAAGGAACCACTACAGCAAACATGGGAATGGCTGACGCAAGAAAAAGTGCTCAAGCAATTAAATACTGTTAAGGTAGACAAGGCCCCTGGACTGAATGGTATACACTATGGGTACTTAAGAAGCTAAGCCTAATTCTGGCCCAACCATTATTACTGATCCTTAGGGATTCTTTTAGTTCAGGCACAGTTCCATTAGATTGGCACAAGGCAGATATTGTGCCCATATTTAAAAAGAGATCAAAATCTCAACCGGGCAATTACAGCCCAGTAAGCTTAACATCGATAGTGGGGAAATTATTTGAAGAGTTGCTAAAGGTATACATTCATGAACCCAATTAGTAGAAATAAACATGGATTTGTGAAAGACCGGTCTTGTCAAACCAACTTATTAGCATTCTATGAAGAAGATAGTAAAAATATAGATCTTGGTGTGGCCGTAGATGTGATTTATCTGGACTTTGCTAAGGCATTTGATACAGTTCCACATAAAAAGTTACTCCACAAATTAACAGAAATAGGCTTAGGGGGAAATGTCTGTATTTGGATTGGAAATTGGCTAAAAGATAGAATACAGAGAGTTGTTGTGAATGGATGTTTCTCAGGCTGTACATCGGTATAAAGTGGAGTGCCTCAGGGTTCTGTCCTCTTCTTTCTAATGTGTTTATAATTGATCTCCCAAGATGCATTAAGAGCCATGTCACAGTTTTTGCTGATCACACAAAATGAAGCAGGGTAATTCAGACTAATCTTAATGTTTCTTCTTTGCAAGAGGATTTACACAGAGTTGGGGGCAAGCAGGTGGCAGATGAGGTTCAACACAGATAAATGCAAAGTTATGCATTATGGTAAAAATAATAAAAGTGCAACCTATACTATGAATGGAATATCCCTGGGGAAACTACCAACGAGAAGGACCAACTGGCAATGCCAGTAAGCAGGTTTCGGCATGCATAAAACAAGGTATTGATTCACAAGAATACAGCAAGGTATTGATTCACCTTGTCTCTTTACAGAGACTATGCAGTACAATTCTGGGCACTGGTCTTTAAAAAGGACATTATGGATCTAGAAAAAGTGCAAAGGAGGGCTACAAGAGTAATACGGGGATTGGAAGATACTAGTTATGAGAGACTAGAAAAGTTGAAATTATATACAGTGGAAAAACAGCATCTGCGAGGGGATATCATAACATTATATAAATATATATGCAGGGCCAATATAAAGAGCTCTACAGTGACCTGTTCATTAACAGAAATGTACAAAGAACAAGAGTTCACCCTCTGAGACTGGAAGAGTGGAGATTTCATGGACAACAAAGGAAGGGATTCTTTACAGTAAGGACAATAAACATCGGCATCCATGTGTAATGAATAAAGGGAACATCAGCACACAAACCAGACACACAAACCAGGACAGGCTCTGCCACACCAACACTCACACACACACCAGGACAGGCTCTGCCACACCAACACTGATACACACACTAGGACAGGCTCTGCCACACCGACACCCAAACACACTTATTATTATTTATTATTTTATATAGCACCATCAAGTTCCGTAGCGCTGTACAATGGGTGGACAGCACATAAGTAGTACTATTTGACTTAGAGACAACAGGTGAGGAGGGCCCTACTCAAACCTGCTTACAGCCCACACCAGGACAGCCTCTGACACCCAAACACACACACCAGGACAGGCTCTGCCACACTGAAACCCGCATTAACCACAGGCTAAGCTAACAATTTTTTTCCCCCACACTAATGTCTTTTGTGTTTTTGCCCACTTGTGTATCACCCCCAGCCAGCCCTATGTGGAAGAGGTTTAATTGCACCTCCCCTAACACATTAATAAGGTTTTGGTAGCAGTATAAACTGCTTTGTGTGCCCACTAAGTAGGAGGTGAGAGTGGGTTCTCACCCTATTGAGAGTGTGCCTTGACGTGGCTGGTGAGCTTATTATACTTTGGCCAATTCATATAACCAAAACCTCTCATTTATATTATGTTTATATATTTGTTGCCAACTTTATAAGGGTAAGAAGCGCAGACAGTTTTTGGTCTATGTGTATTTATGTCCACAGCCTGCCCCTCCCATTGATATTGATTTATGTGATGGCTCTAGCTGCCCCCCTTGTTTATTTGTGCACTCCAGCGAGCTCTCCATTTTGTATTTATGCCCCTAGCCAGCCCCACATTGTATATTTACCCCACAAGACAGCCTCACATTGTGTATTTATCCCACCAGACCCCTGTGTATTGCACCCAGCCAACCCCACATTGTGAATTTATGCCACCCAGCCAGACCCTCCCCTTTAGTTTCAAGCCAGCCCTGGCATCCAGTTTTCATCCACAGGACCTGCCTAGTACCCAGATTGGATGGCCATAGGACTGGCCATCTTTGCCCCCAAAATGCCTCCATATGGCATCTTTGCCCCCCAAAAAGCATGCCTGTGGCATCTCTGCCCCCACACAGACCCCAGTGCCATGCCTCCCCCACTTACACATCCTATGCTATCACACATATATTCATTTATTCATTCCACAGACTTTGACAAAGGCTGGTGGTAAAATTAGTAGGGTGTTTGACAGTGATGTATACCAGGAGCTTTGTACCAGAAGTATAAAGATCTATAAAATTAGGCAGAAAGAAGCAAAGAAAGTTATAAGAGCTGCCAAATCACATGCAGAAGAATGAATTGCCCTGTCAGTAAAAAAGCAAGATACAACATTTTTTAGATATATAAATGAGAAAAGTAAAGTAAAACAAGGATTAGTTAGATTAAATACAAAAGGAATGTATGTAGAAGATGATAAAGGTCTAGCTGCCTCTTTGAATATTTCTGTTCAGTTTTTACAAATGGGAATGGGACCTCAGTCATTTGAAATATGTGAGTTTATCGAGGCGGAGGTTCTACTTCAGTTGTCTAAGGTAAAGACAAATAAGTTGATGGAGCCTGATGGGATACACACCAAGTTATTAAAAGAGCTTGGTGGTGTACTAGCAAAACTAATTTATATAAAAAATCATTGGTAAAAGAAGTCGTCCCAGGGGATTGGAAATCACCGAATGTTGTGCTCATTCACAAAATAAGGCAGTAGGGAGGAGTCTGGCAACTACAGGCCAGTTAGTCTTACATCTGTAGTGGGGAAATTAATGGAAACAATGTTAAAGGACAGGATTGTTGAACATCTGAAGTCACATGGGTTTCAAGATCAAAAATAACATGGGTGTACCTCAGGAAGATAATGCCAAACGAATCTTATTGATTTTTTTGATTGGGTGACCAAAGTAATTGATCAAGGTGGTGCAGTAGACATTGCGTTTCTGGATTTCAGTAAGGCCTTTGACACTGTGCCACATAGAATACTGCAATCTCTGAGTTTAGATCCCAATGTTGTTGAATGGATTAAGGAGTGGCTGAGTGACAGACAACAGAGGGTTGTAGTCAATGGCGTATATTCAGAGCAAGGTCTTGTTACTAGTGGGATACCTCAGGGATCTGTACTTGGACCCATTCTCTTTAATATGTATTAGTGATATTGCAGATGGTCTTGATGAAAAGGTATGTTTATTTGCAGACGACACAAAAATTTGCAACAGGGTTGATGTTCCTGGAGGTAAACTGTAAAATGCAAACTAATTCATCTAGGGCATAAAAATCCATGGGCAGAGTATAGAATATTTGATAGTGTTCTTACCTCAACGTGTGAGGAAAGGGGTTTAGCGGTAAATATTTTTGAGGATTTAAAGGTAGGTAGACAATGCAGTAGAGCAGCAGGTATTGCTAGCAGAATGGTTGGTTGTATATCGAGAGGTATTAGCAGTAGAAAGAGGGAAGTGCTCATGCCGTTGTACAGATCAACAGATCACTGGTAAGACCTCATCTCCAGAAGGATATAGATATGTTGGAGAAAGTTCAGAGAATGGCTACTAAAATAGTTCATGGAGTACAGGATAAACCTTACCAGGACAGGTTAAAGGATCTTAATATATATATAGCCTGGAAGAAAGACGTGACAGGGGGATATGAAACATTTAAATACTTCAATAAGATAAAGGAAGATAGAGGGGGCGTGGCCAACCGGACTCCAAGATGGACGTGCAGTGATTCTGCTCCTCCACGACGCCCTATCTTCAGCACTCAAAAATAGCGCTTTACCCACCTGCACAACGCTCTAATAGAACGACGACCTGTAGGAATGCCAGGCGGTGTCCGAAAACCCGCTAAAAAGAAGATTGCGCTTTCTCCAATGGCGACTCCAGGCCAAATTCCTGATGGAGAGGAGGTTTTGGGCATTATCCTTAAACAGCTTCTGCCGCACACGCCGACAGACGAGATCTCCGTTGATCGCGCTCATAGAGAGCTGCGGCCTAGGCCTAGACCTTCTGAAAGACCTTGCGACATCGTCGTGAAGCTCAGAGACTATGCAGTCAAAGAGGAGGTCATGAAAGCTGCTAGATCCATGACTTTATCTCTAGACAACGTGGCGATACAAATCTATGCTGATCTCTCCCCCAGAACACTGCAAAGGCGTAAAGCCCTCAAACCTATGACAGACCATTTACGGGCACTAGGTGTCTCCTACCGATGGAGATTTCCTTTTCTCCTTCAATTGATTGCTGGCGACAAAAGCTACTCACTTAAATCGATGTCAGAAGCACCTGAGCTCCTCCACCCTATGGAGTTACTGCCTCTACCTACGGGCCACAAGAGAAGTAGACAGGACCCGGGGTCCCAACCTACAGGGGAATGGTTCGAGGTCCCAGCTGCTCCTAGGAGACAAGACCATGACGGATCAGACACAGATCGGGAGGCGGTTGGCCAGACCTAGCCGCATCACCTCTGATCCACGCTGTCTTTCACCGTCGTCCAAGCTCACTCGTGATGGTTACCTCCTCGAACTTCAGTCCTCCTCTTTGACACTCAGAGGGATATTGTCAGGACTACCCATACAATGGCACTTACTGCAGGAGTTATTCTGCCCAGTCCCCTGATACAAAGGGAGAAGCCCCAAGTAACAGAGAACCAGGACTTAGAGGATCCCAACAGTAAGGAGGCCTAGTACGGGCAGGTAGATATAGGTACTGAGTAAACAGGTGAAAGAATCTCCGGACGAGCCAAACTGGTACTCAGAGCTGGAAGTCACACAAGCCAGGAGTCGAGACACGGAGCGGGTAGTCAGACGAGCCAAACTGGTACACAGGGCAGGTAGTCAAACAAGCCAGGAGTCGAGACACGGAGCGGGTAGTCAGACGAGCCAAACTGGTACACAAGTCACCGAGCAGAGGTACAGAAATGCAATCCAAAAGGGTAAACAGGCAGGCCGAGGGTCAAAATAACGAAGATCTGGAGTACAGCAATATACAAGATTTAGGACCACAACAGGGTGCAGGAGAAACGGATTTCCAGCTTTTTAAAGCCGGCGCCAACCTAAAACCCCGCCTCCAAGCAGACGTCACGGCCGAGCCGTCAGCTGTCCGTCACCACCCCGATGCCAGCCACGCGCCTCCAGAGTTCCTGCGGTAGCCGCCAGAGGAGGAGGTAAGTATGGAGGCCGGGGGGATCTCGAACTCCCGGTTACCGCGGACGGTAGCCCTTCCTCCGGTACCGGGAACCGAGGGATCGAGAACCCGACGTCCGCGAGCGGCGATCCGCCCGCCGGAGCCGGGTGCCAGGTTATCGGGCGCCCGACATCTGCGAGCAGCGGTCCCCCCCGCCAACGCCGGGAGTCGGATCAGTGACAGATATCTTCCGTTGAGCCCCGGCTGCATCCGTCATCACACATCTCATCTCTCAGACCGCCCAGCCGCGCATCGGATGCTGAGCCACGTGGGACCATGCGTGTTCCTGAGAACGCACCTACACCACACAAGGCTCGCCCAGGACACACACACCCACACCGACTCACGGTTGCGGCTTGTAGCCTCGGTGATGAGAAGCCACACGATGGACAAGATTCTCGGCTATGAACTCTTGGATGCGGTTGTCCATACATGGCAGATGTTTGGGACTCGAGACATCTATGTCCAGCTCTACCTTTTATGTGTTTGGTTTTCTTACTATGCTGTTTTATCATTTATTTTTATATAACGTTGGGTTTTGACTGCACTTCTGTGGAGTGTCGGTTTTGATTAAGATACCCATGATGGCCATATGGCCTATACTATAGCGGATCCTAGGATCCTTGTTTAAGTTCTACTGTTCTATTTTCATTGCGATGTTGGGTAAAACCAGTCCAAGCGGGGCTGGAGAAACCATTTTGGTAGTACCTCAGCTAACAACCCTCTGAGACCAAGCTTGGGCCTCTCACGGCCTGACGTACTTATTACTAACACATTTTCCACCCCACGCCAAGTCAGAGTGGTGATATGCTGGTCAAGTTCGCTACTCTCACAATATTCTTGGTAGACCAGTTTCTTTGTTACATGCAACTCTGTTGGATGCAATTGTATGTACCTGTTTGCTATGTCTTCTCCCCGTCCCTCCTGGTTTTTTTTCTTTCTCTCTTTCTTTCTCTCCCCACCAAGGATGCCTCTGGTCGCGGTCCTTTTCTTCACCAAATGGTTTGCTTCGCTACCTCCTGTCCACCAGGATAAATGTCTAGTGCTCTTAAAATAATCTCCCATAATGTCAAGGGCCTGAACTCGCCCCAGAAACGAAGGGCGGCTATGCGCTACTACCGTAAACTACACGGCGACATTCTACTCCTGCAAGAGACACATCTAGGTAGCACTCACCTTCCTACGTATTGGGACACGCTGCACACCCGAGCCAAAAGAAGAACGGCGTCAGTATCTTTATGTTCCTCCCTGGGATTCCAATTGCACTCATTTCATACCGATAAATGGGGCCGATATCTTCTGCTATCGGGGCTTCTTCACAACAAACCAACGGCAATTTTAAACGTTTATGCACCATCTTCATCAGCGGATACCTTCTACTCACATATTATAGATCTCCTATTACCACTACGTAAATATCAACTCGTGGTTGGTGGTGACTTCAATACGCAGAGGCGTATCTACTGAAAATAGCGCCTATGGCAAGCACTGAAATTGTGCCCCTGTCCAAATATCTAAAACCCATTTACTAGCCCCTGCTGCCCACATATATATATATATAAATATTAGTCCCTGCTGCCGATAGCAGGTATAGATCAACAGACAAACCCAGATCAATTGAAATTCATTTGTGATCTCAGCACTGAAGGAATATATACCCTCCCCCCAACCCACTATATACCCTCTACCCCCCTACCCACTATATATCCTCCCCCCTACCCACTATATACCCTCTCCCCCCGCCCACTAGATACCCTCTCCCCCCCTACCCACTATATATCCTCTCCCCCCACCCACTATATACCCCCCCTACCCACTATATACCCTCCCCCCCCACCCACTATATACCCCCCCCACCCACTATATACCCTCCCCCCTACCCACTATATACCCTCCCCCCATAGTTCTCTCACCTTGAAGTCCAGCGACTGGAGCACGATGCTGCTGTCATCCTGCACCGCTTGCTGGTGCCCGCTGCTTCACTGCTGAGCGCCGTAATATGACGTCATATTTCGGCACCCGCGCAGTGAAGCAGCGGGCACCAGCGAGCGGCTTTTAAACACTGTCTTCTTTTTTTGATGCAGGGGAGAACGAGGGGCGCCGAGCGGTTGCTAGGCTCCCCTCTCTCTCCTCCGCATCAAAAAAAAAGACGCCGTTTGAAAGCCACTCACTGGCGGCGCCTTCAAATGGCGCCTATGGCACGAGCCATAGGTGCCTTACCCTAGATACGCCTCTGTCAATACGCTTTGGGATGGGTTTCTGGACAGAAAAGGCATTATCTCATTATCTTCATTATCTCATCCCCTGCTGAATTCTAGATGCCTTAAAGACTTTGCGAAGACGGTTGCTTTAGTTGATGTCTGGAGGCTACTCCATCCTAAGGAGCTTGATTACTCTTTTTTTACCCATCCTCACCAATCCTATTCTAGAATAGACTATATATTCGTAGGCCAACACATGGCTACATCACTTCACACCGCACAAATCCACCCCATAATTTGGTTGGACCACGGGGCTGTGGAATGCGTCCTTCATCTAACTGATTGGCCGAGAGGCCCTAGACAATGGAGGTTAGACGAGTTCCTGCTGACAGATCCTTTGACACTTTCGGAAATTACCAAAGACCTTCAAGAGTTTTTTGAATTCAATGAGACACCAGAAATGGACCCTCTCTTGATTTGGCAGAAACATAAAGCGTTTATCCGGGGCTCCTTCCTTAGAATAGCAGCACGTCGTCGGAAACTTTGACAAGAACCAATTGACTCCCTCACGTCCAGCTTAGCTGACTTGGAAGCCCGACACAAACAACTTCTGGATGAATCACTCCTCCGCGATATTATCCAGACGAGGGGGAATTAAACCTTCTGCTAAGTCAAGATGTTTTACACTCCCTGAACCTCACCAAGCAAAAGTTCTTTGAAAAAGCCAATAATGCTGGCGAGGCGTCTGAGAGCACAACAGAAAATTCAAACCATCTCCAAGATAGTAGATACTCATAAGAAATGCTGGATTCACCCTAGAGACATCACGGATCAATTCGCTACATATTATCAAGACTTATACGATGGTAACAAAGCCCCTAAGAACCTCCGCCGCAACCATTTAAACCACTTCCTAGATTCAGTCTCCTTGCCGCACCTCTCACAAGCACAACTGGATTCCCTTAATAGCCCTGCCATGGAAGATGAAATCCGAGCAATGATCTCCACCCTTAAACCGTCTAAGGCTCCGGGACCAGATGGACTCCCGGGATCGTACTATAAAACATTTCAGTTTGGGGGGGCGTGGCCGGCCGAACTCCAAGATGGACGTGCAGTGAACCTGCTCCTCCACGACGCCCTATAATTTGCACTGCTAAAGGCTACCTACCTCGATTTTTTGCTCGCTACGTGACAGCCGAAACGCCCGGCATGACTGGGGGCTCTCGCAAGTTGCCGAAGAGGAAGACAGTGTCAGCTATCTTCCAGAAGAAGACGCCTGAGGCCGCAGCTCCCGCGCTTCCCATGATGGCGGCGTCGGGCCTAACCGCGGACGACGCTTCGGTTTCCTGCACTAAGCGAGACGTGGAGGAACTTAAAGATTTGGTCTTATCGGTCAAGAAGGACCTGATGGAACACATCCACGCCGAATTGCGCCAACTGACGCATGAAATCACAGCAATTGGTTCCCGCACGGATGTACTGGAGCGCACCCATACTGACCTGCGGCGGGGACAACACGTGCTGGAGACGGAGGTGGCTGCTCTTCGCCTCGAAATTGATGCGCTTCATGATGCCCAGGAGGACCTGGAGAATAGGTCCTGGAGGGCTAATTTTCGGCTACGGGGCGTTCCGGAGACGTACCAAGATGCCGATGAGGTGCTGCGCAGGATTCTCCTACAGCTCTTACCTGATGTCCCACCGTCAGAAGTTGCAGTGGACAGGATCCATAGAGCATTGCGGCCTAAACCCAAGACGACTGACAATCCCAGGGACATTATTGTTAAACTACGCGACTACGCACTCAAGGAGGACATCATGAAGGCAGCTAGAACTGCACAGGTGCGTCTCGACAATGTTGCTCTCCAACTTTATGCGGATCTATCGCCCAGGACACTCCATCGGCGCAAGGCTCTCCAGCGCTCCCACGATGTGCCATATAGATGGAGATTCCCTTTCACGCTCCAGGTCCTTAAGGAGGGTACCAGCTTTCTCCTTAGGTCCCCGTCAGAGGCCGTGGAGTTCATTCATGCTCTGGGTCTTCCCCCCTTAACATCGAGCCGCAAACGAAGTCGCCAGGACCGCGGACCCACCCCGCCGGATGACTGGACGGACGTCCCGAGTTCCTCCCGAGCAGCTCCGTAGGCTGGGATCTCTCTAGATTTCGGCCCTCGAGATGCCACATCGCACCGCTCCGGCTCTCCTGCTGACCTGCCCACCCTGGGCTCGACCACCTGGCTGTAGTGCTCCACACTTCTGGCGCCGTCTCGCTCTTCGACAGCCCCCGCCGCTGACGGGCTCTCCAGCCTGCTCGTCGCTTCGGTGTTTCGTCCACTTCGGGGAGACCCGTCACGCTTCAGGACTCACTACCAGCTCGGTATCCTTTGGGGTATTGGGGGGTTGCGGACTCCACGGACTCCGTTCGCTGTGCTGTGGCGGGCAGCCCCTACCGTGTCGCTATGCCTACTAGGTCCCATCTGGGTGGCTTAGATATAGGGGCCTGCTCCGGATCACCGTAGCTTATTGTTTCTTTTTCGGGATATCGCGTTTTTTATTATTTACCGTTCTTATATTTTATGATTTATCGCCGTTTATCGGCATTTATCGGCATTTGTTTTCGGCGTTCGTACATAAGTTTGTCTTCCTCTGGCACACACCTACACTTCCCTGCCTAGAGGTAGCATCACGTTATTGAGGGCCATGGAGGCCATTGAGGTTGAGCGTGCCGCTTGTTCCCCTTTAAGACCGATGTTGGTCTTCACACAGTCTGGCGCTAAACATCTGCTACCGCCGATATCTCGGAGGTTGCTAGCCGGGTTGTTCTGTTATGTGTAGCCGTGCACACTATACCGTTATATGCATCACGTTTTGTGCTGTATGCTCTCTGTTCTACTCTTTCTTTCTTTTTCTGTTTCTTTTGCTTCCTCTTTTCCCCCCCTCCTTCCCTCTCACCCTCCTTTTTTTTTTTTTTTTTCTCGTCTCCAGGCGGCCTTTCTCAGCTTTCTCCCCACCGGGTTAAATGTCTGGTGATGTGAAGATTGTTTCCCACAACGTCAAGGGGCTCAACGCTCCCCAGAAACGGAGACTGGCGATGACCTACTACCACAAACTCCATGCCGACATTGTCCTCCTCCAGGAAACTCACCTACGCTCCTCTCACCTCCCCCAACGGAGTCAGCATTTTTCTCAACACGACGCTTGGCTTTCAACACCACTCGACCAAGAAGGATAAATGGGGCAGATACCTCCTTGTCACGGGTCTCTTGCACACTAAACCGGTAGCAATTCTTAACGTTTATGCACCTTCTCCTTCGGCGGCCTCTTTTTACTCCGCCCTAGCGGACTCCCTGTTGCCTCTGAAAGATCATCAACTATTTGTTGGGGCGTATTGCTCTGGGATCTACACTTAGACAGACGGGGCCCTGCTCTGCTGGCCCACCCTCCACTCAATTCTAAACATCTCAAAGATTTTGCAACGACATCAGCATTAGTTGACGTGTGGCGTCTCCTCAACCCGCGGGCATTGGACTATACTTTTTTCTCACATCCTCACCAATCCTACTCGAGAATTGACTATCTGTTTGTGGCCCAGCATCAAGCTAATGTGGTCCGCTCCTCAAAGATTCACCCTATTATCTGGTCCGATCATGGAGCTGTTGAATGCATCTATCGCCTATTTGATTGGCACCCGGGTCCCAAACACTGGAGGATGGACGAGTTTCTGCTTACGGACCCATCGGTGCTGGAGGAGATTTCGGGCGACCTGGATGAGTTTTTTTCGTTTAACGACACACCTGACATGGACCCGTATTTGATTTGGCAGACGCATAAAGCGTATATTAGAGGCTCCTTTATACGTATCAAAGCACGTCGCAAGAAGCTGCGCCAAGAGGCTATCACATCCCTTACCAACAAAGTGAGCGCTTTGGAAGCGAAGCACAAGGACTCCTTGGATGCTGCTGCGCTGCGCGAATTGATCCAACTAAAGGGGGAATTGAACCTTCTCCTTAGTGATGCCGTATTGCACTCGCTGAATACCACTAAACAGCGATTCTTTGAAAAGGCCAACAAACCCGACACGATGCTGGCCAGGAGATTGCGCTCTCAAAGGAAGGCACAAAATATCACGAAGATTATTGACGCGAATGCCAAATGCTGGGTCCACCCTCGCGATATAGCGGACCAATTTGCGTCTTTTTACCAAACCCTCTATGATGGCAAGAAGGCTCCCCTTACAGCCCGGGACCCGACTCATCTTCACGCTTTTCTGGACTCGGTATCCTTGCCCAGGCTATCGACGGCCCAGGTGGAGCGACTCGGCGAGCCCTTTAGCGAAGAGGAACTTCGTGTCGCCACTGCCTCCCTCAAGGCATCTAAAGCCCCAGGGCCTGATGGCCTTCCAGGTTCTTATTATAAGAAATTCCAGCGTCAGTTACTGCCTCGTCTGCTCTCAATGTTCAACTTGTTCCTTACAGGAGTGCCCCCGACTCGAGAAATGCAAATGGCCAAAATCATCGTCATACATAAGGAGGGGAAGGATCCCGCTAGCTGTAGTAGCTATCGCCCCATATCCCTCATCAACGCGGGTATTAAGCTGTATGCAAAGTTGTTGGCGACCCGCTTGGGAACTGTTCTCCCCTCCTTGGTGCATCCGGATCAGGTGGGGTTTGTTCCCAATAGAGAGGCTCCAGATAATATACGCCGAACGGTCAATCTCATTGACGTTGCCAGACTCACCAGCCAAGAATCCCTGTTGTTGGCTTTGGACGCCGAGAAAGCCTTCGACAGGGTCGACTGGAGGTATATGTGGGAGGTTTTACGGAAGTTTGGCTTTACTGAAGGCTTCCTGAGGGGTGTTCGTACGCTCTATGACCAACCTTCCGCCACGATAGCCCTGATGGGCTGTGAATCTTCCTCTATTAACATCAAGAACGGTACCCGTCAGGGGTGCCCTTTATCCCCGCTCCTGTTTGCACTCTGCATTGAACCCCTGGCAGCGGCCATCCGACAACACCCAGATATCACGGGGATCGTGGTCCGGGACGCTCAGTACAAGTTGAGCCTTTTTGCTGACGACGTTTTGCTTACAGCCAACCCTGTGTTTTCCCTTCCTAACTTATATGGCACTCTTCGAGAGTTTTCACGGATCTCCGGGTATAAAATCAATGAGACCAAGTGTGAGGCACTTAATGTCAACTGGACGCATCCAATCCGCTCTTCTATTGCGACTTCATTTAAATTCACTTGGCAATCCTCCAGGTTGAAATATCTGGGTGTCTACCTCACCAACGACTTTCACTCCTTGTACAGGGCTAATTATCCTCCGCTCCTTGCAGCCCTTCGGAAAGAGCTTAAACGTTGGTCCCAATACCCTATCTCGTGGTTGAGTCGTATCTATGCAGTAAAAATGACTCTCTTGCCCCGTCTCCTCTACCATTTCCGTGCTCTTCCATCGCCAGTCCGACGGGACGAGATTGACTCTTTTCAAGTAGCTGTATTCCGCTACATATGGGGCTCCAGGCGATCGAGAATCAACAGATACACTATGTATAAAGCAAAACACTCTGGAGGCCTGGCGGTTCCCAATTTCTACCTGTACTACCTGGCGGCCAGGATATCCCAACTGGAAGCCTGGTCCCTCCCCCCAGGTACTCTCCCCTGGATCGACGTGGAAAGCCGATTTCTGCCTTGCACAGCAGAACCCTCTGGACCCTCTGGTTCTCCCGGGGGCTCCCACTTTACCGGCGATCACCACTACTCTTACCATTTGGCGCAAATGGAGACGTAAATTATCCCTCATGGGCTCCGTATCCCAGATGTCGCCCTTGTTGCACAATCCCCTATTTCAGGATGGTGTTCAAGCGTCTAAATTCAGGTGGTGGCGAGATGCGGATTTGACCAGGCTTGGGGCATTGGCTAAAGGCAATACGGTGCTCTCCTTTCAAGCACTCCAGGAGACTAAAGGTGTCCCCGGTTCGGAACTGTTTCGCTACTTACAGTTGCGCCATTTTGCCCAATCCCTGCTTCGTGCCGGGGATCTATCGGCCCTCACGACCTTCGAACAGCGTTTTCTACTCCGCAAACGCCTCCGAGGTTCTATATCGATACACTACGCTCACTTTGTGTCTGTGCTCTATCCTCAGCCGCCGGCCTACAGATCTTTATGGCATGGGGAACTCCAGGAGGAAATCCCCGACGTATCGTGGGATGAGGCCGCGGAACGCATTCACAAGCTCACCGCCAACACGGTTATCCGTGAAAGGTCTTATAAAGTTGTAGCCCACTGGTATCTATCGCCTGTGAGACTCTCGCGCATGGCCCAGGAGAGTGCCAGCGGCTGCTTTAGGAATTGCGGGGAACCTGGTACCTACCTCCACGCCTGGTGGGCGTGTGACCATCTTCGCCCGATTTGGTCCTCCTGCTTTGACATGTTGTCGCGAGCGCTTGGCATTATCATCACGCCATCCCCTGAACTTGCACTGTTGCTCGTAGACACAACGGACTCTCTGTCCCCCACCGCTTCTCGCCTTATTCACCGTGTATGTGCGGCGGTGAAACAAGCAATAGCCCGACACTGGAAGGGTCCTCCCCCCACGCAGAGAGAAATCACAGCTAACATCTGGCATATCTTCACTATGGAAAAAATGACAGCTTCCCTGCGTGATGAAGTGCCAAAATTCGAGGCGATTTGGGACCCTTGGATATCTACCTTCATGGATCCTGTTAGGGTCCATTCCGTTCTGCGCCTCTAGGTTCCTGGAGACCCTTTTTTTTTTTTTTCCCCCTCTTTGTTTTCCCTCTTTCCTTCCTACTCCCTCTTCTCTCCTTTTCTTCCCTCTTTGTCTCTCCCCTCTCGTTCAGGAGTGGTTTCTCGCCACTTCTGTGTAAAAATAGAAAACCGCTTTGTTGTCACCATATTGCTTTCATGGTCGACCGAGCATTTGTATGGTTGGACCTTCCTGGTTCATCTCTGTGTATCCGACATATTACGCTATACTCGGGGCTTCTTGTTATACACCTTCTATGTATGTGAGCGTTGACTTTACTAATGCTCTCCATGTATGTTTTTGACCTTGGGCGCGCACCGTCCCTGTTTATTGACCGTGCGACCATTGAATTTTATGTCATTTGTTTCTGCTTGGTGACCAATGCTAATAAAAAGATTTAAACAAAAAAAAACATTTCAGTTTCTCCTCACGCCTCGTTTGCTTGTACTCTTCCAACGATTCCTAAGCGGAGATCCCCCAACCAGTGAAATGTTGAAGGCCAAGATTGTTGTGATACACAAAGAGGGCAAGGACCCCTCTAACTGCAGGAGCTATCGCCCCGTTTCGCTTATCAATTCCGATATGAAGCTAAACTGCTCTCATCTCGACCAGGAGACCAGGCCAGGTTGGATTTATCCCCCACAGAGAGGCTCCGGACAACATCAGGCGTACGATTGACTTGATTGGGGCCGCCAAATCTACTAAACAGAGATCCATGTTGTTGGCTTTAGACGCCGAGAAAGCCTTCGATAGAATCGACTGGACATATATGTGGGAGGTGCTGGAACGGTTTGGCTTTCGAGGGAGCTTTCTGAGAGGTATCCAAACGCTATACAGCAATCCACTGGAAATCAGGAACGGCACTCGCCAGTGGTGCCCGCTTTCCCCACTCCTGTTTGCATTATGCCTCGAGTCCCTTGCGGCAGCTGTCAGAGCCCGTCCGGACATTCAGGGGATCACAGTACACCATGTTCACTACAAATTAAGTTTGTTTGCCGAAGACATATTGCTCACCCTGACGAATCCCATGATCTCACTTCCAAACCTCTTTGACCTGTTGAAGGACTTCTCCCAAATATCCGGCTACAAGATCAATGATTCCAAATGTGAGGCACTAGATGTTAATTTGGAGACAACGGTCCAACAACTCATTGCAAATAACTTTAAATTCTCTTGGCAACCGTCTTCTATTAGATACTTGGGTATACGTATCACCATGGACTCTACCTCGCTCTACCAGGCAAATTACCCTCCGCTCCTGGGAACCTTGCTTACAGAGCTAAGACAATGGGCCCGCTTTTCTATCTCGTGGATGGGGCGCATTTGTATTGTGAAGATGAATATACTACCCAGACTTTTGTACTTATTTCGTGCGCTGCCAATACCAATCAAGAAAGAGGAGATTGCTACTTTTCAGTCTTCTATCTTTGAATATGTGTGGGGGGGCCAGACGTGCTCGAATCAACAAGTCAACAATGTACAAGCCCAAACAGGTTGGGGGTTTAGCAGTTCCGGACCTATATATGTACTATGTGGCGGCCAGGATTTCTCAGTTGGAAGCCTGGTCTTACCCCACCAATACCCTACCTTGGGTGGATATTGAACAAACCTATTTCCCACACCAGAAGCTTAGCCTGATCCTGTGGATAGATAATCCAGCGCTACCGAGTTCTTCCTCATCAGCTACTGTATCTGCGGCACTCAACCTATGGCGCTCCTGGCGACACAAACTTCGTCTTACCGGCAAAGTCTCTCAATTGACACCATTGCCGTTTAATCCCAATTTCCCTGAAGGCATGAACACGACGTCCTTCCGCTGGTGGACCGACGCTGGTCTGCTCACTCTGGGAAACCTGGTGCGAGGCGGAAAGATGCTTTCTTTTTCTACGCTTTGGGAATCCAAAAATATCCCCCTACACGAAACATTCCATTATTTGCAGGTCCGACATTTTGTGCGCTCTTTACTAGCCAGAGGCGAGATGTCAGACTATTTTCGAATGCAGATTCTCGACGAAAAAGAGACTTAAAGTCTCTACGCATTACTCACACTTTATTTCAGTTACCTCCGCCCCTCCTCCGTTATATTGGTCCCAATGGCACAAAGACATGCTCACTACTTACCCCCATGAAGCTTGGGACTCAGCGGCAGTTAATCTACAGAAGGACTACGGTTAATACGCTGATAAAAGAGAGAGCTTATAAGGTAATCGCTCGGTGGTACACCTCGCCCGTGCAACTATGGCGCATGATCCAGGGTTACAGTGACTGCTGTTTCTGAGGATGTGGAGAAAGGGGCACCTACCTCCATGCGTGGTGGACATTTAGCTTAATTCAACCACTTTGGTCCTCTTTCTCCGACAAACTATCGAAGGCGTTGGGTACTAGCCTCCACCTTTCTCCTGAAATTGCTCTCCTGATGATGGATGCTCCTGGTGCCAATTTGTCACCTCCTAACCAGCAACTTATACACCGAATTTGCGCAGCCGTCAAGCATGCTATAGCTAAAAGGTGGAAGGGAGAACCGCCAACGAACGGAGAAATCCAGTCTCATATATGGCACATCCTCAATATGGAAAAGATCACAGCCAAACTCCGAGATGACATGCAAAAATTTGAGGCCATTTGGGATCCATGGCTTTCTACAGTCACAGGGCCCAGACCAGTCCATTCGCTACTTCACCTCTAAACCATCGCGAGAGTCACTCATTTCCCCACTTTTTTTTTGTTTTTCCTCTTTCTTTTCTTTTCCTACATTCCATACCTCCCCTCATCTTGTTTTTTGCTAGCCATGCCAATGCCTAACTATCATAGGTCTATGTTTGTGAGCACAATATGTACACTTGGGCTTCGATATTCATTTTGTCAACCGTTGTTGTATTTTTGCTGAATTACCATGGCACTCCTTGCGGTCATGTATACTACGCATTGGGGTATGCATTTGTGTATATGTATGATAGTCTGTTGCGATGTATTGCCCTGGCTACGGCTTTGTCGTTTATACTGTGTTAAAATGCCAATAAACTGATTTAAATTAAAAAAAAGATAAAGGAAGATAGTTTATTTAAAAGGAGAAATACTACCACAACAAGAGGACATAGTCATAAGCTAGAGCGGCAAAGGTTTAATGGTAACATCCAGGGCTGGGCTTAGGGGTGTGCGGCTGTCCCATCACCAACACCGAGGGGGCAGGGAGAGGAGGAGAGAAAGGGGGCGCCGAGTGGTCGCACATGAAATTTTTTACCAACCACTTTGTCTCCTTGGCTCCCTACCGCTATCCTGACTGCAGTGGTGAGAGCTCGAGGCCTCTGTCGCAGTGTGGCGCTTCATGAAGAGTACTGGAATATGACGTTAAGGAGGGGGGAGTGGGGGAGAGGGTAGATAGTAAGAAGGGGGAGAGGGGGTAGATAGAAGGGGAGAGGAGGTAGATAGTAAGAAGGGGGGAGGGGGGTTGATGGTAAGAAGGGGCAGAGGGGTAGATAGTAAGAAGGAGAAGAGGGGGTAGATAGTGTGAGAAGGGGGAGAGGGGGTAGATGGTAAGAAGGAGGTAGATAGAAGGGGAGAGGGGGGAGATAGTAAGAAGGGGGAGAGGGGGTTGATAGTAAGAAGGGGAGAGGGAGGAGGGGTTTGATAATAAGAAGAGGAGAGGGGTAGATAGTGAGAAAGGGAGGAGATTGTGAGACAGGGGAGGAGATTGTAAGAATCTTTAAAGAAAGAGCGTGTGGATGAATTGTGTGAATGAGTAAGGATGAATGAATTGGTATGTGGATGAATTTTCTGAATGTGTGAGAGAATAAATGAATTAATGTGTGGATGAATTGTGTGAAAGCATGAGATAATAAATGAATTAATGTGTGGATGAATTATGTGAATGAATTAGAGAATTGTGTAAATGACAGATTGAAGGAGTGACTGTATAAGTGTTTTGTGTGTATGATAGATGTATAAGTGATTTGGGGAAAGGCAAAGATGACACAAGAAGGGTGTTTGATCTTTGGGGACCAAGACAGGGTGTTTATGGGACAAAGATGGCATAGGCAGGGTGTTTATGGGACAAAGATGGCACAGGCAGGGTGTTTATGGGACAAAGATAGCTGACGCTGGGCTGTTTGGGGACAAAGATGGCTCACACTGGGCTGTCATTTGTGTGTGTAATCTGGGTGCTGGTCAAGTTCTATGTGGACACCAGGGATGGCCTTTACGGTGTGCAATCTGTGATCTATGCCTGTAATTTACATAGTTACATAGTTATATAGGCTGAAAAAAGACATCAAGTTCAGCCTTTCCTATATCTGTTAATTTGTTGCTGTTGATCCAAAAGTAGGAAAAAACCCCCAGTTTGGCTCTTTGGCTCCAATTTTACACTAACCAGGGAAAAAATTCCTTCTTGTCCCCAAAATGGCAGTCAGATTTCTCCTTGGATCAATAAGCTGTTTCCCCATAATTAAAGATTATATCCCCGAATATTATGTTTTTCCAAGTATCCATCCAGTTGCTGTTTAAACGTCTGTACAGACTCCGATAAAACTACCTCTGCAGGCATATAATTCCACATCCTTATTGTCCTTACTGTAAAAAACCCTTTCCTCTGCTTTAGACTAAATCTCCTTTCTTCCAGTCCAGTCACCCCTCATATGTTTGCCTCTGAAAAAGCTAAAGTGGGCTATCTCATTTAATTGTTGTCGGGTAAAGCCTTGGCCTGGACTTCGCCGTTATGGGAAAAAGACTCTCCTTTAATTTACAACAGTGCATCATTCATTTCTGCATTTCGTAAGACCTTTGATGTCCCTGGAAAAGCGGCCACGGCTTCGTTGTCTTTATTACACTCTTCTCAAGGTTCCCGCTCTGTAGCCGAATACGCAATTGAATTCAAGACTTTAGCAGTGGAGGCTAATTGGTCGGATGAGGCTCTAATTGCGGCATTTTATGACGGGTTGTCTGAGCGTTTTAAGGATGAACTGTCTACTAGAGATCAACCTGCTGACCTAGAAGATTTTGTTTCTTTGGCTCTGAGGTTAGATAACCGTATTCGTCAGAGACACTCGTCAGAGCTAAAAGATATGAATACAGATCCTACCATCAGCTACCCTCCAGCCCACCCCCAGACCTTCGTCACCTGTTTTACCTCCAGAAGAGCCTATGCAACTGGGCGCTACTAAACTGTCTTATACGGAAAAGAATCGTCGCTAGGCAGAAGGTTTATGTCTATATTGTGGAAAGAAAGGTCATTTTGTTTGAACCTGCCCCAACAAGCCGGGAAACTACCGTGCCCAGTCCAAGTAAAGGGGCCTTGTCTGGGTGAGCATGCTTCAGCCCCTAAATCTAAAGATTGTTTTCATGTTCCCGTTTTCCCTGGAATGGGGTGGGACGAAGATTTCTTCATCAGCTATGATAGACTCTGGAGCTCCTTTATTGATAATAATTTTGCTCTCCTTCATAAGATTCCGCTTGTCAATGTATTTCCTCCCATCGCCATTTTTGCCATTGATGGTCGACTGTTACAACCTTCGTTCATTACACAACAAAATTCTACTATGCTGCTCTCCGTGGGATTATTTCTAGACTTGTGCATTAGTCTTCGGGTGAACATGGAAACGAACACGAAGAGTGCGTTTTCGTTCCGAAGACACGCCGAAGAGAAGACGGCGGCGGTAAAACGTAGGCGAAGACGAAGACACACACCACGAAGATCTTTGTGATTGTCTTCGTCTTCGTCTACCATTCTCCCCCCCTCTTCTAACTTACCTTGTCTTCACGGCTTCGCGGCAGTTCCTGGAAGTGGAAATCCGCAGGTTCGCCGTCACGGGTTACAGGGCAGTGCGAATGAGCTTATTGGTCGCCTACAGGGACCTCCTCTGGCATCAACCAATTGGACCCAATAGGCTCACTCGCACGGTCTTTGTAACCCCTGACAGCGAACCTATGGATTTCCGCTCCCGTTAACCCCTTCAATGCTGCGTTATCTAACACAGCATCGAAGGGGTTAATGGGAGCGGAAATCCATAGGTTAAAGGGCCGTGCAAGCGACCAATAGGCTCACTTGCACGGTCCCTTAACCCTTTAAAAAACAAAGTTAACCCCTAACTAATTGAACAGGGAGGGAGACCAGTGGGATCTGCCGGGTAAGTTGTAGCATTGAGGTTTTAAAACCCCAATGCTGCAACTTACCCTGCCGATGCCACTGATCTCCCTCCCTGTTCAATTAGTTAAATGTCCGTACGAGCGACTTTATTGTTCGCTCGTACGGACATTTAATTAATTAAACAGGGAGGGAGATCAGTGGCATCAGGGAGATCATACCCTGCAGATGCCACTGGTCTCCCTCCCTGTTCAATTAGTTAAAGACCAGTGGCATCTGCAGGGCAAGTTGCAGCATTGGGGTTTTAAAACCTCAATGCTGCAACTTACCCTGCCGATGCCACTGGTCTCCCTCCCTGTTCCATTAGTTACATGTCCATACGAGCGACTTTATTGTTCGCTCGTACGGACATTTAATTAATTGAACAGGGAGGGAGACCAGTGGGATGTGCCGGGTAAGTTGCAGCATTGGGGTTTAAAAAGTCTGCACGAGCGACTAACAGAGTGGCTCGTGCAGACTTTTAAAACCCCAATGCTGCAACTTACCCGGCACATCCCACTGGTCTCCCTGTTCTATCAGTTAATAAATGATAGAACAGGGAGAACAGCGGGATCTGCCGGACAATTACGGCACCAGGAGTTTAACAGTCTGTACGAGCGACCCTATTGGTCGCCAGCAGGGGGCTCGTCTGCCATTGCTTGATGCCCCTGCTGACGACCAATAGAGTTGCTCATACGGACATTTAAACTCCTGGCGCCAGAGCGGCTTTAACCCCGTTTTAACCCCTTAACCGGGGAAAACGAAGAAAACCCGAACACGAAGAATGTCCGCGAATATTCGCCCGAAGAGAAGACAGGACCAGGCGAATATTCGCGGAATACGAAGTTTTTTTTTTTGCCGAAGACGAGCACGAAGACGAACACGAAGAGCCCCCTGGTGCCCAAGTCTAATTATTTCATTAAGAAACCATATCGTTCCACGTCATTTCGTCCCCTTCATGTCCGGTTATTTTAGGCCTTCCTTGGCTTCGGCTTCACAACCCTTCACTCAACTGGCGTTCCGGGGATATCCTTGGATTTGGTGGGACTGTTTCTAGGAAAACATCCATTCGATCTATAGCATCTACAGCGGTGCCTTGGGTTTTACAGGAATACCAGGATGTATTTGATAAATAACAGGCCGAAGTGTTGCCCCCTCACAGACTGTACGATTGTCCTATTGAATTGCTTCCTGGCACTATGCCTCCACGGGGACGTACCTATGCCTTGTCTTTACCTGAGTCACAGACGTTAGAGCAATATATTAAGGACAATTTGAATAGGGGATTCATATGTAAATCTACCTCCCCTGCCGGAGCAGGTTTTTTTTTCATTACTAAGAAAGATGGGGGATTACGGCCATGCATTGACTATAGAGGTCTGAATCGTATAACAATTAAAAAAATATCCGCTCCCCCTCATTCCTGACCTTTTTGATCGCTTACTTGGCTCTACTGTTTTTGCGAAATTGGATCTTCGTGGGGCATATAACTTGATACGTATTCGGGAAGGTGACGAGTGAAAGACCACCTTCAATACTAGAATGGGACATTACGAGTATACGGTCATGCCCTTCGGATTGTGTAACGCTCCGGCTGTGTTTCAAGAATTCATCATTGATATATTTCGCGATATTTCTCTTCAATTCGTTATTGTGTACCTTGACGATATCCTGATTCACTCGCCGGATCTTCAATCACACCGTACCCATGTCCGGGTTGTTCTACAGCGCCTTTGTCATAACAGACTGTATGCTAAACTTGAAAAATGTTTGTTTGAAGCCGCCTGTGTCCCGTTTCTGGGGTTCATAATTTGAGATGGATCCCAACAAGTTGTCTGCCATCTCCGATTGGCCTCAACCTCAAGCTTTACATCCTCTGCAAAGATTTCTAGGGTTTGCTAACTACTATAGAAAGTTCATTAAAGATTTCTCAAAAATCGTACACCCCCTTACTGCCATGACAAAGAAGGGGGCCGATTGTAAAACTGGTCTGATGGGTCCCTTCGGGCATTTACACTCCTTAAAAAAGCTTTCGCATCTGCTCCAGTGTTACGACATCCTGCTGTCACTAAGCCTTTTGTCGTTGAAGTGGATGCCTCAGAGATCAGGGTGGGGGCTGTGCTTTCTCAGAGGAAAGACTTTAATGCGAAACTTCATCCGTGTGCTTATTTCTCCAAGAAATTTTCTCCTGCTGAAATGAACTATGATGTGGGCAACCGTGAACTCTTGGGTATTGTTTTAGCACTCAAAGAGTGGAGGCACCTTTTAGAAGGGGCAAGGAATACCGTCACTATTTTGACTGATCATAAAAATCTAGAATACCTCAGTCACGCCAAGAGGCTTAATCCCAGACAAGCTAGATGGTCCTTGTTCCTCTCTAGATTCATTTTTCTTATTTCCTACCGTCCCGGGTCTAAGAATACTGACACTACCTCCGAACCTGAACCTATTATCTCCCTATCTCAGATTATTGCGTCAGTTTCTACTCATGTGTATTCGCCGATGTATACACGTATTCTTAAAGCCCAAAGTAAGGTACCCGTCCATAGTAAATGGCCTATAGGCACTCTGTTTGTTCTGGCTTCAGAACGGCTTAGGGTTCTATCCTGGGCCCATTCGGCCCTTCCGGCAGGTCACCCTAATGCTCGGCGTACTCTGGAGATTTTAGGCAGACACTTTTGGTGGCCTGAGATAAAGTCGGATTGTGTAGATTATGTTGCTTCTTGTCTGTGCCACAGCTAAAGCGTCTCATTCTAAGCCTTCCGGTTTGCTTCTACCTTTACCTGTTCCCTTTCGTCCTTGGACCCATTTAGCCATGGATTTTATCGTTGATCGTTTCTCTAAAATGGCACACTTTGTTCCGCTCCCTAAACTGCCTTCGGCTCCTGATTTGGTTCCTATATTTGTCAATAACGTGGTACGTCTACATGGTATTCCTATGCAATTTACGGCGTTATTCTGGAAAACCTTTTGTTCCTCATTAGGGATATCCCTCAGCGTATCACCCCCAGACCAATGGCATTTCAGAAAAAACGAATCAGACTTTAGAGCAGTTTTTACGTTTATTTATAAATAAACAAGACAATTGGACCCAGCTTTTGCCCTGGGCCGAATTCACTAGAAATAACACTATTCATGAATCGTCATCATTTACTCCTTTTTTTTGTAATTATGGTTATCATCCCTCCTCTCTGCCCGATTCCTTTAATGATTCCCAGGTCCCAGCAGTAGACTCTTATGTTAAACAATTACCATCCGTATAGAACAAAGTCCGTCATGCCTTGTCCGCAGCGACCCTCAGATACAAACGGCATTCTGATCGTCGTCGTCGTTTGGGTCCGTCCTACATGTCTAACGATCGTGTGTGGTTATCCACAAGAAATATTAAACTTAAAGTTCCCTCCATGAAACTTGCCCCTCGTTACATTGGTCCTTTTCGAATTCTGAGTAAAATTAATCCAGTAGCCTATGAACTTAACCTTCCCTCCTCCCTCAGAATGTTTCATGTTTCCCTACTTAAGCCCCTCACCTGCAACCGTTTCACCAGATTCATTCCTCGCCCTCGCTCGGTTATAATTGATTCCCATGTTGATTTCGAGGTTCAATCCATCTTGGATTCCAAGAAAGTCAGAAACTCTGTTTTTTATTTAGTTCACTGGAAGGGTTACGGTCCGGAAGAAAGGTCTTGGGTTAAGTCTAAAGATGTACATGCTCCTGCGTTACTCCGGTCCTTTCACCTCAAATATCCAACCAAGCCTGGGACGTCTTAGGGCACGCCCCTGACGCACTGTTGGGGGCGTGGCTTTAGGTGGCACCAGATTTAAAACCCCTGTAGTACTCCTCACAGTCACCCTGTTGTGGTCTATTCACTTGGATTGAGTTTGTTACTGCTGCTACTTTGGTTGACCATTGGCTTTCCTGACTACCCTCTTGCCTGCTGATTTTGTACCTCTGCCTGAGACTCTTGTTACCGACCCGGCTCATCTGACTACCCGCTTAGTGTACCTGACCCCTGGCTCGTCTGACTACTCGCATAGTTTACCTGACCCCTGGCTCGTCTGACTACCCGCTTAGTGTACCTGACCCCTGGCTCGTCTGACTACCCGCATAGTGTACCTGACCCCTGGCTCGTCTGACTACCTGCATCGTGTACCTGACCCCTGGCTGTTCCTATCATCTGCTGCTTGCTGCGCCTCGCTGCTTCAGCTCAGTATCTACCCTTTTCTGCTATCACTGCGGCTTCCTCACGGTTGGGATCATCCTGAGTTACCTGGTGGTTCCCTGTTCTAAAGATCTCCTGCGGTGAGTGCCTTTTGTGCGAGCATACGTGACAGCGTGACCACGTGTCCTATGCATAGTCCTGTTTATGAATAGATTTCCACGCAATGGTTTGTATTGGCCCCGAATATATTTATATAATGCTACTCTGAGGTGCCGTTTTTATAAACTAAACAGATTTACATTTGTTAACCTTTCTTCACAACGAAAGTGTTCTATTCCTTTTATTAATTTTGTAGTTCGCTTCTGCACCCTTTCTAGTGCTATGATATCCTTCTTTAGAATAGGTGCCCAAAATTGCCCAGCATATTCAAGGTGTGGCCTTACCATTGATTTTTACAGAGGCAAAATTATATTTTTATCCCGTGAATTGATGCCCCTTTTTATACACAACAATACCTTACAGGCCTTTAGCAACTGCTGACTGACATTGCACATTGTTGCCTAGTTTGTTGTCTAACAATTCCCAAATCCTCCTTATTTGTCGTTACCCCTAATTCACTACCGTTTAGGGTACACCCTGCTTGTGCATTCCCTACCCCAAAGGGCATAACCTTACATTTATCTACATTTAATTTCATCTGCCATTTGTGTGCCCAGTCCCCCAGTCTATCTAGATCCCTCTGCAGCACTATATTACTTTACCTAGTTTAGTGTCATCTGCAAACACAGAAACATGACTTTCAACACCTATTGCAAAAAGTCCACTAGGGGGCGCTCGTATGTTCCATTCAATGAAAAATAAAAATAAAACAGAGAAAAAAAAAATAATATATAGTGTAGGAGTAAAACAGTGTGTTATGCCCTGTGTATCGCAGATTTCCCACTCACAGTGTGTTGATCGGGTTCAGTGCGTCATAGAGATGGCCTTGGGGTCCATATATAGGAATATATACCGAGGAAACAAACCAGAAAAGAATCCAATAGTGTATTATGTATATGGCGCTAGATACGCAACAAGTGGAAATATACTTACACTTAAATAAGTGTCAAGATGCCCGTAATTTCTGGCGATAATCTGGTCACATCCGTATATTCTTCTGATTTGAAGGGTCCAATGGTAGGATACCAATGTGTGTGTGGTGTATAGAAACAGCCACTATCCACATAGAAAGTATGTAAAAACAAGTATTTATTCTTAATTAGCAGCCAGCTGGATCCATATCAGCTGCAGCTATAAAAAGTTTTTTTAAAAATAACATAAAAAGTACTAATACAAATATAAATGCTGATACAAATAAAAAATATATCATAAAAGTCCTTAAAAAAGTCACTCTACGCGTTTCGCCGTGTGCGGCTTCATCAGGAGTATTTTCTTCTTTTTAAATGTGCAGCACCATCTGTTGTGGCGTCTGACGTCAGTCCAGTAATTGCTTCCGGATTCCATTCGTTTGTCTGCCTGTAGAGGTCACTGTCTTCAGCATAACAGATGTCCCGGTCGGAGATTTCGTTTCACCATAAAATTAAGGTAAGTAAAGATAGTGTTTGTCTCAATCGTACTAATAGATTTTTTTCTCGTTCTTTTAGGTTAGAAGGTCACCAGAAGACGGGACAGATTTATCAGAACAAGGGGTGAAACGGGAAGAGCCGTCACCGTGTAGAATGTGTATTCTCCCTGGCCTGCTTGCCGGTGTATAAATCAGAGACGGGGGGAGGAGGGGAGGGGGACACGGGTCTCAGCAAGAATGTCTGACAACATTTTTGGCTTCCAGAGGACGTGGACAGAAGAACTCTTTCAGGGGTTACAGCCGGAGTATTGGATATGCAAATACAAATCCTATCGACAGTGCGGGGGTGAAACAGCTTGAAGGGCTGCTAATAATGTGAATCATGTTGGTCATAAAATTTTTTGTAGATAGATAGGAAATCAAGTAAAATAAGGTTAAATAAAAATGAAATGAGTATCTAATTGTATAATCCAAATCATGTGGGTCAGAAAATCTTGTAAACGAGTGTAATAAAATGAGATAATGCAAATAAATGAATAGCTGATTCTATTGTTATGTTATAATATGATCTATATTCTGTGAATGCACCCATGATGAACGTTAATAAAACCCAATAAAATACTCTTTCGTGGTTATTTGTATGCTGTGGTGTATGAAGGGAGAAAAAATAAAAATAAAATAAAAATAAATAAATAAATAATAATAATAATAAAATTTTTTTGTAGATAGATAGGAAATCAAGTAAAATAAGGTTAAATAAAAATGAAATGAGTATCTAATTGTATAATCCAAATCATGTGGGTCAGAAAATCTTGTAAACGAGTGTAATAAAATGAGATAATGCAAATAAATGAATAGCTGATTCTATTGTTATGTTATAATATGATCTATATTCTGTGAATGCACCCATGATGAACGTTAATAAAACCCAATAAAATACTCTTTCGTGGTTATTTGTATGCTGTGGTGTATGAAGGGAGAAATAAATAAATAAATAAATAAATAAATAAATAATAATAATAATAAAAAATAATAATAATAATAATTAGATCTAAATGTGAGTTAGGATATCTAACTCCATATTTAATCCCCCACTCTTGAAGGTTTTTAATTTAAATATCCACTCTGTCTCTTTTTTAATGAGGTTCTCCGTTGTATTGCCTCCCCTCCAATTCTTGGGCACCCAGTCTATGCCTATGATTTTAAATGTGTCCTGTGAAAAGAGAGGGCAAGCGTTACAGTGTCTTGGGACACTGTGTTTGGGATTTTTATTTCTGATGTTGCCCAGATGTTCTAAGATTCTCTCTTTTAGTGGTCTTGTTGTCATTCCCACGTACTGCAAGCCACAGCCGCACTGGAGCAAATATATGACATTTCTGGTGGAACAATTGATAAAGTGTTTGATAGTGTACGTTAAACCTGTTTTGTGTCCTGTAAAGTGTTCGGTCTTTCTGGGTAGTGGACCACACATTTTACAGTGGCCACATTTGTGGAAACCGTTAGGTTTGGCCCCTAGAAACGTAAATGAAGATGTATCTGGCTTTGGTTTAGAGAGTACACTGGGTGCAAGCATGGTTTTTAGGGAACCTGTTTTCTTAAAGATGATTTGTGGCTTATCTGGTAGGACTGTCCCCAAAATCTCATCATTTTTTAATACATGCCAATGTTTATTGAATATTCTTTTTATCTGATTGGCGTGGGTATTATATTTAGTGAAAAAAGAAAAGCTATAATCTTTCTTTAGGTCTGGTTTCTTGTTTTTGGTGTCAAGGAGGTGTTCTCTATTTATTCCCTGGACTTGTAATAGGCTGCTCTTTAAGGTTTCTATGGGATATTTTTTATCAATTAACTTTTTTGTTATTTCGTCTGCTTTTTTCATGAAATCGTCATCTTTTGAGCAGTTTCTCCTTATTCGTGTAAACTGGCCCTTAGGGATATTGTTCAGCCACTGTGGGTGGTGGCAGCTGGTATAGTGGATATAACCATTTCTATCTGTGGGCTTAGTGTAATTTCTAGATAAGATATGATTATTTTCTATGAATAGTTCTACATCCAGAAATTCAATTTGGGTGGTCTGGATGTTGGAAGTGAATTTGAGATTAAAGTTATTGTCATTTATATGTTTTATGAATCCTTGTAATCTGTCCTCTGTCCCCTTCCAGATGATCAAGATATCGTCGATGTATCTTTTCCAGAGCACCAGGTCTGCACCGTATGGATTGTTGTTCCAGACCGATTGATCTTCCCACTCTGCTACAAATAAATTGGCGTAGCTGGGTGCAAACCTGGTGCCCATTGCTGTACCGCATAATTGTAAATAAAATGTGTCCTCAAACCAAAAATAGTTATATTTGAGGATGTGTTCTATGCATTCAAGGATGAATGATTTTTGTCTGGGGTCCATGTCTCTATCCCTAGAGAGTATGTTGTTAATTGCTTCAATTCCTTGTGTATGGTCTATGACCGTGTAAAGTGAGGAAACATCCATGGTGGCCCATAGCCACCCAGGGGACCACTGTATGTGCTTTAAAGTGTTCAGTAGATGTGTAGTGTCTTTTAGGAAAGATGGAGTGTTGGGAACATATTTTTGTAAAAAATAATCCACATATTCAGACGTGTTGCAGGTGAGGGAGTCTAAACCACTAATTATGGGTCTCCCGGGAGGTTCCTTGAGATCCTTGTGTATCTTCGGTAGGAAGTAGAACACCGGGATTTTGGGATGTTCTGCCTTTAAATAAGCATGTTCTTTCTTATTCAGAACTTCAGAATTTAGACCCTTCTCCAGTATGGTATACAATACCGCACTAAAATCTTTTGTTGGGTCTTGGTTAAGTATTTTATATGTGGTTGTATCCCCCAATATTCTGTTTGCCTCTTTGATGTAATATGTTCTGTCCATAACCACTATGGCCCCCCCTTTGTCCGCTTGTTTTACAACTATATCGTATCTTTCTTTAATAGTGCGTATAGCTAGTTGTTCCTCCTTGCTTAAATTAAATGATTTGTGTTTAGGGTTTAGTTTTTCTATATCCCTCAGAATTAAATCAGTGAACACGCCTATGTGATCACTCTTTTCGTTGTATGGAAAAAATCTCGATCTGGGTTTGAGATCTGTATGTATAAACTTAGTTTGAGCTTGATTATTTGTGTTGTCCATAAGTTCAACGGATGTTTCTATGGATTTTTCTGATTTGCAAAAGAATCTCTTAATGGTGAGTTTTCTAAGATATTTCTGCGTGTCTAAAAAAAGTTCAAACTGGTTGGGTCCTTTTGCCGGGGCGAATTTGAAACCTTTTCTGAGGAGACGAATTTCGTTTTGTTTTAGTTGTATCTGGGATATGTTTATGATCCCTTCCTCCTCAGGTGTTAGTATCTGTTGGTGTTCACTCTCCTTTCCTCTGCCCCTCTGACCTCTTGTTCTTTTTGGTATTTTCTTTTCTTCCATGGACTCTGCTCTAGAGGGATGTACCGATTTCTTAATTCTATCGCTTCCCTTCGTGGGGGGGGAGTGTCTTTCCTCTTTGTGCCACCCTTTCGGGATGGCTCCCTGTCTGCTCTTGTTCAATATTCCTATTTATTCTGTTAAAGGTGTCGTCTTGTGGTGAGGGTGCAGAAGTGGTAGGAGCGGACTTATAGTCCATATGTGGTAACCTAGGTCGTGAAGGTGAAGTGAGACCCATATCGCTATATTCTTGTTGTGATCTGGGACGTGTAAATGAATTAGAATGCGTTCTGATGTATTCGTGTCGGGTGTTCCTCTTATGTGGGTGAGTGTGATTGTGTATAGGTCTACCCCATTGGTTCCTATGGGGCAAGTAGTGTTGATTATTAGTGGTCCTGGCTGGGTGAATTCCATTCTGCATGTCGTTCTTGTCTCTGAAGAACTTTCTCTTTTTGTTATAAATAATCTCTTCTTCTATTCTATTTAGTTTTCTTTCTATATTAGCCCTGTGAGACTTGGCATTGGTTGAGTCAACCTTAATTTTTATGTCGTCTTCAAGTGTATGTATGTCTTGCTCTATATGTTTTAATTGTTCTTTTTGCTGTGCTACAATAAGTTCCATCAATTTATAAGAACACTCATCTAACGTGTCGTGCCATTTGTGCATAAACTCTTGGTCATCATGACCAAAGGCTGGAGTTTTTTGAATTCTCAAGCCTCTAGGTATAGTTTTATTTTTAATATATTGCTCAATAAACGTGATTTCCCACCACCTTTTGATCTCTTTTTCCATGAGTCTTTCTAGATTGATGAAGAGATTAGTGTCAGGGATAGTGTCTTTGTATTCTTGCGAGAAAATGTTATCTAATTTTCTATTCCTTTCTTCTCTTGATGTAAGGAAAGAATCCATCATATGAGTGATGATTGGGTATAATGTGATGAAAGCACCTAACTGTTATCTATTCCACTATAACTGGAGGTCTCGTGGAGAGGTAAAGAGATATGTGTAAAAAAAAACCATACGAGCGCCCCCTAGTGGACTTTTTGCTGTATTACTTCAACACCCTTGCTTAAGGGTTGCAGCTGTGGTTCCAGATACACAAGGAAAGTCATTAAGGTTGATTATTCCTACCATTCACTATCCTATTCCCTATACTGGTTTTTCTCACCTTTTTTTACACATTTCAACACCTATTGCCAGGTCATTTATAAATATGTTGAATAAAATTGGTCCCAGCTTGAAAATGTACCATTTCTAACAACCCTCTGTTCGCTATCTCTAAGCCATCTAGTTTGAATACTAAGCTATTGTGTGGAACCGTGTCAAACGCCTTGGCAAAATCCAAGTAGATTACATCCACTGCCACACCCTAATCTACACGTCTACTTCTTCAAAGAATGCAATTAGATTGGTTTGAAAGGACCTATGTTTCATAAAACCATGCTGATTTTTGCTAATAATAATTCCCAATGAATTCCTGAATATTATCCCTAAACAGCCCTTCAAATACTTTCCCAAACACAGAAGTTAAGCTCACAGATCTATAATTTCCAGGCACAGAGTTTGAACCCTTTTTGAATATAGGAACCACATCTGCCTTTCTCCAATCCTCTGGCACAATTCCTGAAAGAAAAGAATCCCGAAAGATTAGAAACAGAGGTTCACTTATTTCCTGACTCAGCTCCTTAAGTACTCGTGGGTGAATACCGTCAGGCCCCGGAGCTTTGTTAACATTAACTTTCTTTAGTTGCTGCAGCACCTTGTCCTGAGCCATCCAATCACAGTTTGACTGCAATTTTTTTAACTAGTCCTATGTATATCCATTGAAATAGGTTCCTCTTTAACCCCTTCAATCCTAGGAGTTTTTGGTACCTCAAGTCCCAGAGCAATTTTGCCATTTATGTCGGTTCAGCGATTATTCTCTTTTCCTGATAGAGCTTTGTTTTGATACCATAGTTGGATGATTAACTGAAAATTTAGAATGAGAAATTTAGAAAAACTAGCGAAAATTAGAAAAAAACACTTTTTCTTTTTTATTTTCCCTCTGAATCCTCACAAAATTAGGTAAAGTGATGGAAAATCCCCTCCAAGTTTATCAATTCAGGTGTCCTGATTTCAGAAATACCTAATTTATATAGATTTCCCATACTTTCCCAGCACCAGGGAACATACTATAAGGTGTAAATTTTTTGTAGAATTTTTATGCTTATGGCTTAACGGGTTTGGGGGATGTGAACGGGGGCAGGAGGGTTATACTGGGTAGATGTTATGCTAGGGGAATGGGATGTAAGGTTTTTTATTTTTTTTATGATTTTTATCTTTTTTATATATATTTTTTAATTTTTTATTTATTTATTTTGTATATATATATATATATTTTTTTTTTTATTTTTTTTAAATAGTTAGAGGTCCTCTTAGGGACCTCCTGAACATGCCAGTGATGTCACAATGACATCACTTAGCTCACATTATTATTTTATTATTATTATTTTTTAAATGAATAACATTTTTTTTTTCTCCTTCTCTGTTTCAGGACGGGAGGGGGGTGAGAGACATGGTTTCTCACTCCCCTCCCCGCGATCCCCCTGCACCGATCACACTGTTATCTCTATGCAGGTCCTCACAGACGTGCATAGAGATCGCAGCCTCTGTGCCTCATCGGAGGACAGGATATTCCCGGGAAGGGAATGCCCGATCGCGCGATCAGGCAGTCTGAAATGTAACAGCTTGATCTCCCGTGCAGCGGCAGGGATGTGTCCCTGTGTTTTACCCGCTCAAAGTATGTTAGCTCTCCCGCCCTCATTGACATACAAGTCAAGCACACTGAAACAGTTTTGTGGTAAAACATATTCTTTATCTTGCTTATTCAATTAAAGCATGCAATACATGGCCAATTGCAAATCCCCGTTCATTTATACACTAACTTGTTGACAAGAATGTTTCCGATCTGGTGCAGTGAATGAATACATGCGTAGTATTACATTCTAGAAGATTCGAGTGCCAACGTTAGGGGCCTTAACTCGCCTGAGAAGCGGTCACGGGTTTTCCGGACCCTTTGCAAAGCTGACCCTTCGGTGGTATTCCTCCAGGAGACCCACTTTCGTGATGGGCATGCCCCAGCGTTTCGCCATCCGGCCTTCCTGCAGATATACACGAGTAATTTTGTAGATTCTAAGTCACGCGGCACGGCTATCCTGCTCTCCCGTCGTGTTCCCTTCCTTATGACTGCTCATCAGGAGGCCCCCGAGGCAGATACACGTTTGTCAAGGGCACTGTTCATGATCAGGTGTTCACCTTCGCTTCGGTGTATCTCCCCAACAAGGGACAGTGCTCCGCCCTGTCTCGTATCCTCCGTGCCCTTATGGGTTTCAAGGAGGGCATATTAATTGTGGGGGGGGGACTTTAATGTAACGCCGGACCACAGGGCAGACTCAACAACACGCCCATCCCCTACTCCACCATCACATGTCAAACAGTTTAACTCCATTTTACGACGATACAGGCTTGTTGATTGTTGGCGAGCATTTCACCCGGGCGAGCGGGACTTTACTTGTTATTCTGCTCCGCACTGGTCATACTCCCGGATTGATCTCTTCTTGATGGAATATTATCACTTGGGCCAGGCAGAAGGGTGTTCTATCGGTGTTGCTGAAATATCAGATCATTCCCCGGTGACTTTGCGACTTCAGGCTCCCCTTTATAAGCCTACTGCTACTTCATTGCGCCTTAATGACTAATGATGATGCAGTTCAGGCTGCTTCGGAGCTACTTTCCCATTTTTTCCTAGATCATGCCGATTCGGAGGTGTGCTGCCCCGCTGTCTGGGAAGCTCACAAGTGCACGGCTCTTTATCAGTAAAGCATCTTATCTTAAGAAACTCCGCTCCCAGGAGATCTCCGACCTCTCTCAGCGTATCGCGATGTGGATGCTCTCCACAAACGCACCTGTGACGATCGTACCTATCTTGACCTACTCACCTTGCGGAAACGCTTGAATACTCTTCTCAACCACGATATTCAGAGGTCGTTCCTCCGCACTCGCTCCCTCTTTTATGAGCATGGCAACAAAAGCGGTCGTCTCCTAGCTAGAGCACTCCGATCCAAGCAGCAATCTCTTTATGTTAGAAAGGTTAAAACTCCTAGGGGTCTAGTTTCCTGCTCTCCCACTGACATCGCTGATGCCTTTTGCCATTATTATCGCTCTTTATATAATCTCCCTGCTGGCTCCTCGGGCGCTGGTCGGGAATCTCTCATACGCGAATACGTAGAAGAACATATCTGTCGTAAACTGTGGAACAGTCGGCGGCCTTGGAGGAGGAGATTGGAGAGGAGGAAGCGTGGGTGGCTGTGAAGTCGATGGCGGCGGGAAAGGCTCCGGGGCCGGACGGCCTCCCCTTGCGGTATTACCGCGTCTTCTGGGAGCAGTTGAAGGTCCCCTTTATGACTCTTCTTAACGCTGTACGGCAAGGGGACCTCTTACACCCCCATTCGTTGATGGTGACGATTGCTGTGTTGCCTAAGGAGGGGAAAGACCCGTTACTATGTCAAAGCCATCGGCCCATATCTCTCCTGAACGCCGATTTAAAAATATTTGCTAAGGTACTGGCTTCTAGACTGCAGGGTGTGCTGGGCTCCTTGATTCATCCTGATCAGTCGGGTTTTATCATTGGCAGGGAGGGACGAGACGGGACTTATAGAGCGTTAAATTCGATTCACCTTGCCCAGGCGACGGGACAAAAAATACTTCTTTTGTCAATGGACGCCGAAAAGGCGTTCGACAGAGTGGCTTGGGACTTTCTGTTCCAGACTATCCAGACCATGGGTTTCGGCCGGTTTTGGCTTCATTGGGTCATGTCGTTGTATTCTGCCCCGTCTGCATGAATTTGCCTGAATGGAGCCCTCATGGACTCATTCTCGATCCGCGATGGCACCAGGCAGGGGTGTCCCCTGTCACCCCTCCTCTTTGCCATCACACTGGAGCCCTTCCTACAGGCAGTTCGAACTGACCCTGGCATACACGGCCTGACTGAAGGTGTCGGCATACGCTGATGATTTGCTTTTTGTGATCTCGCAACCGGTAGGCTCCCTTCCACACTTACACGGCGCGCTCAGGCTGTTTGGCTCCCTCTCCAACTTTAAAATCAACACAGACAAATCTGAAGTTATGGATGTTTCTCTGTCCGCAGCTGAGTCCCGTGCTGTTGGCGCTTCCTACCCATACCGGTGGTGTCATGATTGTCTCAAATATTTAGGGGTCTGGGTTCCAACGGACCTCTCTTCTGTCTACAGGGTAAATTTCCCCAGCCTTCTGATACGACTACGACGCGACCTCCGCCGATGGGATTTCTCCCACGTGTCGTGGCATGGGCGTGTTAATGTAATCAAAATGAACGTCCTGCCGAGGATATTGTATCTCTTTCAGACGCTGCCGGTGACCGTTCCGAGCGCCTTTTTCTCTGAGCTCCGCACGCTCGTTGCGCGCTATGTCTGGAGAGGATCCCGACCTCGGCTAAGTTATGCGGTGCTTACGCGCTTGAAAGAAAATGGGGGACTTTCACTCCCTGACTTCTTCAATTATTACTGTGCTACTCACTTATTGCGAATGCTGGAGTGGAAGTTTCGGACGCCTTCTAAGCTCTGGATTGCCATGGAGCAGGCTGATACGCCATTCTCCCTCTCTGGTAGCATGGGGCTCCGCCCCGAGGCCCTCCGACTCTCCTCTTGTCCGAACCCTTTTGTACGGGCTACACTGGGAACTTGGCGTAGATGTCGAGTCGGTGGGGTGCTTTCCTCCTTTCCGTCCCCGCTAACCCCCCTTGCTGGGAACCCGGATTTTCCTCCGGGACTGGAGAGGGGATACCTTGACGCTCTTGTGCTGCCTCCGGACGCTACTCTGTCCGCCATGTGGGATGGCAATGATATCCTGCCTTTTGAACGGGCTGCTCCTGCCGCTACGGGCACTCTGATGCAGCGCTTTCGGTATGCACAGATATCGCGATATGTTTGGTCAGTACCGGGCAAGCATCATCTTTCCAGACCTCTTACCCCTTTTGAACAACTTGTCCAGTGGCCTTGTGTCCCCAGAGGGGGGGATCTCCATCCTTTACCGCATGCTGTTGGCAAAAGACTCTCTGGTCCCTCCGGTGTTCATGGGACGCTGGGAGGCTGACCTGGGGGAACCGCTCTCGGAACCCCAGTGGCTGAAGGTTTGCGTCTTGGCCCACAAATGCTCTATTGCAACTCGTTATCAGGAGACAGCCTACAAGCTGTTGTCCCGGTGGTACAGGACTCCAGTGGCGGTTAGTCGGGTTGTGCCGGGGAGCGACCCTGCTTGTTGGAGATGCGGGGAGGACACATACTATTAGATATTTTATTGAGTCTGGATGGAACCATATACCAACGATGCAACAACTTATAATATTGTTCATGAAGATTTAAACAATGAACTGCTTTCCTAGTGTATTGCCAAGCTTTGTACCAATTTTGTAATGGGAACTCTTTCTGTAAATCTCTTTCCCACATTAAAATTGTTTTACTTTATCACAAGGTGAAGAAGAATTTGCTAATAATTTTAATATTTCGGATATCATGTTTGTTTGAGGGGGTTTAAAAAAAAAATCATTCCATTTATCTCGTTTTCTTAATAGATTTTTTAACAAAATTTTTAATACGAAGAAATGAGAATAGTTCTCTATTTGAAATGTTATATCTAAGTTGAACATCCAAGAATGGTATCACTCTTTGGTCCTCCATGATGTCGCCGATGTTAGAGATTCCACAGCGAGTCCATTCATGGATGTTCAGATCTTCTAAATATATACAAAGAGTTTCGATTGGAGAAGATTCAGAAAGAGTCGTTGGTAATCTGTATGTTTTCCGGATTCTACGTAAAGCTTTCAGTAGATCTTTCACTATAGAGCTGGTTATGCCCAGTTTTTTAATTGTATTCTTATCGAGCCAGATTAATATAAATGGGTTTATTTTATTACATAAGAATTTCTCTATTTTATACCAGCCTAAATTGTATTTATTTTTTAAGCCCCATGCCAAGATGTTTGAAATTTGTGTAGCATCATGTAATCTATATAAGGCTGGGTAGCCTAGTCCTTCTTGGGAAGTACTCTTCCTCAAGATGTTTTTAGGGATTCTAGGTTTCTTTGCTGCCCAAACAAATGAGGAAAACAGATTATCGAAGCCTCTCAAAATAAATTTAGGAACCGTATATGGTATGGATCTAAATAGATATAATATTTTTGGTAATAAATAAGATTTAATAATATTAATTCGACCCATCCATGATAGTTCTAATTTCTTCCATTTATTGGTTTGATCTTTTAATTCCTCTAGTAACATATCAAAATTTAATGAGATTATATCAAATACATTCTTAGTTTTTTTAATGCCTAAGTAATCTACCATCTTCTGAATTTTTATCGGGTTAATTTTTTTAATAAAAAATTGTTGTTGAATTTCACTCAGGTTTAACGTAATCACTTGCGTTTTGGTTAAGTTTATCTTGTAGTCGGAAAAAAACGAGTACTTCTTTATTTCTTCTAAAAGAAAATGATATGACTTTACAGGGGAGGACAATGTTAGTAATGCATCGTCTGCATACAGTATTATTGTGTGTTCCTGCGAGCCAATTTTTATACCATGAATCTCCTGTGAATTCCTTATAGATGCTGCAAACGGTTCGATAGATAAGGCATAGATCAGAGGTGCTAAAGGGCAACCCTGACGAGTACCATTTCTAATAGGAAAAGATTTTGATTCAAATGCCGTTCCTTTTATCATGGCCGTAGGAGTAGAATATAATGCCATGACTAATTTTATAAATCTAGGATTTAGGCCAAATACTTGGAGAGTCTTTCTCATAAATTTCCAATTAACCCTATCAAAAGCTTTTTCTGCGTCTAATGCAAACAAAGCGGACAGAATTTTTTTTCGGTCAATTTCATCAAGTATATTAAAGACTCTGCGAGTGTTATCTCCTCCTGACCTGCCTGATATAAATCCTGTTTGATCCAGATGTATAATGTTTGGAATAATCTTTTGAAGTCTATGAGCTAGAATCCTAGAATACATTTTTACGTCTAAATTTATTAAGGAGATTGGTCTATAGCTAGTGACTACTGTTGGGTCTTTCCCTGGTTTTAATATTGGGGATATAGTGGCCATCAGCATTTCAGATGGGAATTCACCACAATCCCCTATTTCCTCAAAAAGTCTTTTAAAGATTGGTAGTATTATTGGTTCTAAGATTCTAAAAAATAATGGTGCTTTCCCTGATGGTAGACTGTGTATGGCTTCTTCAATTTCAGTAGTGGAAAATGACTGGGCTAAAGAGTCTGATTGATCAGGCGTAATTTGTGGAAGATCTAAATCTACTAGATAAGAAGATATTGAAGATTCCGTAATATTTAAGTCCTCTAAATTATAAAGTGATTCATAGTAAAGCTTAAAAGCATCTCCTATCGGAGCTGGAGATAAACAAGTTTTACCATTGAAATTTATTTGTTTTATTCTACAATTTTGATTTTGAGATTTAAGCTTGTTAGTTAACTCTCGAGATATTCGATTATTACTGCAATACCATTTTTGCTTTAATCGAGTCAGAGCATCATCCGCTTTAATTTGAAGTTTTTCAATTATTTCCGCTCTAATAGAATTTATTATATTTATTTTAGCTTCATTAGGATTAATCTTATTATCTCTTTCTGCCTTTGCTAAAGCAATATATAAATCAGTCAGATTTTTTCCCCTTGATTTTTTAATCCAAGAAGCTTTTTTAATTAAATGGCCTCTTAAATAGCATTTCATTGCGCACCATAATGTGCTCACTGATGTCTCTCCCGTATCATTCATTTCTAAAAATTGCTTTGCAAGATTGCGAATCTCCTCCTTATTTATTTCTGAACTTAATATTTGTTCATCTAAGCGCCATTATCTAATATTTGTATAAGAACTGGTGCATGATCCGACCAAGTAATATTGCCAATCTTTGAAGATGAACATCTAATCAAAGTTAATCCTAACATAAAAAAAGTATCTATTCGTGTATATGTTCTATGAGGAGCCGAGTAAAAAGTATAGTCTGACTCTTCTGGGTGCATTGTCCGCCAAACATCATAAAGATTATGTTTAAATAGAGATGCTGTAAAAGCTTCAGCTCTTTTCTTTAACTTATCATCGTATAATTTTGTTTTCTTTGATGATTTCCTATCTATCTTAGGATCTTGAATACAATTTAGGTCTCCCGCAATGATAATTAAACCTTTTGCTATCTTTTCCAAATCTTCCATTGAATCATTTATAAATTTAGGGGTTCGCTCTGATGGGGCATAAAGCGCCATCAGTGTGTAAGTAATATCATTTATTTTACAGAGTAGAATTACCCGTCTACCTTCTTTATCCGATTTATGTAAGATATATTAAAATTTGAGTTTCTGAGATATGATAATTGCAACCCCTCTTTTCTTTTTACTAGTCATGGAAGAAGTATATATATATGGATATCTACGATATTTCCATAGGGGAGGTTGATGTTGTTTCCAATGAGACTCCTGAATGAGTGCTACATCTATATTTTCCTTAAGTAGAAGATCATACAGATAAGATCTTTTATAAGGTGAGTTTAACCCTTGCGTATTTAATGTCATTAAATTAAGGGTCATAAAAATATTTCAAAGAGTCTTATCCGGTCGACCTCTACGAGGTCTATGTTTAACAAGTCGAAGCAGTAATCCCAATAAGAGGTTCCAATAGGTCTCAATGATAGGTCTATAGGGCTTAACACAAACATAGTAAACCATAAATTAAACATTAAGATCACCATTACAATATACATATAAAACATTAAAACATTCATACTATCTCCAACCTTCAGAAAAAGGTCGTTAATCGACCTAACTTTGTGGAGAAAAAGTCACTGTGCCATCAGGGAACCTAGTTAGGGGCGTGTACGGACTCTTTTAAAAGTAAACTAATAAAATTGTGAAATCCCATTTAGTTTTGTTTAATAATATTTCCTTAATTGTATATATAGTGTCTACATGACTTCTTAGTGCAATCTCCAAAGGTAACACTTATGAAAAAAAAAAAAATATATATATATATATTGTAACAAGGTGCGGGGTGTTGTCGTGGAAGGGGTATACATTCCCCCTCGATTTTGCAGGGTTTTATACGACATATAGGGCAGGCTGGTGCTCCACCCCGCAGTTTACATGCACCTGGACTGACACGGGTTCCAGGCCGGGAGTTTAAGCTGACTCCAATGCACTGGTCAGCTGCAAGTAATTAGCTGCACTGACTGCAATATAACCTGACCTGTTGGACAGAGGGAGAGAAGAGATTTTGTTTGGAAGCAGCAGAGCTTGCTATGCCCAAAAGAGACCATCAAAGAGGTTGGTGGGATTATGTTTTGTGTTAGTTTAGACCCTTAGTAGTGAGGGAGTTATATGTTAGTAAGCGCTCAGACGAGCTAGGCTTTTGTTTGTAGCGAATTTGTGTTCTATGTAATCCTGTAAATATCTGCATACGTGGACTACAAATAAATCGATGGTGATTACCTAACTGAGATGTGGCGTTAATACCCTAGAGGACCGTGCTGTTTGGTACCCTGTGTGGGTGCAGGATCACAATATATATGTTTTACTTATATATAAGTTATACTGTACTTAATTAAATAATGATCAATGAGGTACTACTTCGCACTTCCATATTACCTCAGCCATTATTTTCTTCCTTTAGTGTAATACAAATCAGTGGTTATTAAATTGTAGAATTCCCCTTAATATTAGTGATCCTTGATTAAGCAACATTCCAATTAATACCGTTAATATAGTGTCTGTTTACATGGTATATCATTGTGTTTTGTGTGATGTCATTTCATCCGGAATGACTTGCATATGGGGTGATGTTGTGTATATGTGGTGAAAACACATTTTATATATGTTAATATATGAGAGGAAAAAAAAAAAAAAAAAAAAGGCTGTTTTACATCTCAGTGACTGGTAAGGTCATAAAATTCCCAATTCCCTTTAGTGTTATTTAACAATATTTTCTTAATTATGTATGTAGTGTCTACATGATTTCCTAGTGCCCCCCCATAGGTAGTACTTATGATTTTTCCGTCTTTTTTTCCTTTCCTCTTTCTTTTCTTTTTTAATTAGTATTGTTTAACAGTATTACCTTCATTATATATGTGATATCTACATAATTTCCTAATACCATCCCCATAAGTGACTCGTGACGGAGAAGAGGAGAGAAAAAAAATAAATAATTAGTAATAATAATGTATAATATATAACATTAACTCTCCAAAATCATGGCGGAGGATTTTACTTTAATAGACCCCAGTTATTTAATTTCATTTTCAACTGTTCTGGGTCCAGGCAAGTATAAGTTTTTTCTTTATATGTAAGTCGAATTTTTATAGGAAAACCCCATACGTATGGTATATTATTTTCTCTTAAACATGCTGTATATTCAGCGAATTTCTTCCTATTCAGTCTTGTGGTTTGTGAAAGATCCGGAAAAGTGGTTAAGGATGCAAACTTTTTATTTTTTTGTGGATTCTTCCTCCATTCTTTAAGGAATTGATCTTTTATCGAAAGATTAGAAAAAGTGACGATAATATCCCTTCCGATATCCTTTCGTATAAGATTAGGCGGAATAGGAAGTCTATAGGCTTTTTAAATTGGTAATGGGCCACAATTTTTAGGATCCATATACGTTGCTAGGAGTTCTTTCATGCATTGTTCAAGGTGGGTTATTTCCTCTGGGACTCCTCTAATTCTCAAAGTTTTTCCTTTTAGAGCTATCTTCTAAGTCAGCTAGTTTATGTTCCATTTTCTTAATCTCCATATTTAAATTTCCATTTTGTATTTTTAGGTCTTTAACTGTTGATTGTAGTATGGAGATCTCTTCAGTGTGGAAAAGCAATGTTGATTTTAAAGTAGATATCTCTTCTTTATAATCTCTAAGGTTGTTATCTAAATCAGACTTTATTTTCAAATATAATGACTCCAAGGCTACTGATAACTCCTTTTGAGATATATAAGATTGGTAAGAAAATTCCGTTTCATCAGAACCATGATCTAACAAAGATTTATCAGGTGAATCAGAAAGACATAATTGACTTTTTTGGATTTATTAATATTCTTGGATTTGTCCGCTTTACCCATTTTATCTAATCTCTCAGATTTATCATTCTTAGGTGGCATACTGAATTATATAATTTCAATGCTGAATTTCTCCAGCCTGTGTTTTAATGAAAATGCAAAATATAAGATATACTAGATTTTGCTTAGTGTTCTCAGAGACTATGATTCATCAGCATGTTCAGGTTATTAGCTTATGATATATCCACCAAAAAAAGTCCAGCATGAATTTATAAAACAAAAAAATGGTTTCCTACCAAATCGTCTTTATTTAAATATACTGGCTGTACGTTGGTGAGGCATACTCCTAAACCCATACGTTTGGTCTGCTGTGATGCCGTTCTCCTGACCTGCTGCCAAATTTCTGGTGACCCTTCCAGGATATCAAGCGAGTCTCGGCTCCCTGGTCTCGGCGTCCGGCTCCGATCCAAACTCCCGGGTCCCGAGTCTCAGCTCTCGACTTCCGGAACACGGCTCCAGGTTCCCGGATCCCAAGATCCCTTCTGCCGTCTCCCGGGTCTCCACTTCCTTGGGACGTGGTTCTCGGGTTTCGGCTCCCGGGTCTTAGCCCCCGGGTCCCAGGTGTCCGCTCCCGGCTCCCGGACGTCAGCTCCCGGGGACCAGCTCCCGGCTATCAGTTCCCGGCTCCCGGGGATCAGCTCCCGGCTCCCAGGCATCGGTTTCAGTCTCTGGGGCCCGGCTCTCGAGTCCCAGTTCGCGGGCTCTCGGGTCAGTGAGCCCCCGCCAAACATGCTGCTCGGGACACGCCCCTCGTAGACGCGTACGTCCTACGTCATTCGCATTCCATCTAATCACCAACCTATTGTTTATTATCTGCAAAGCTTTAGTTAGTTTATCTCTTCATTGCCCATAACTATCAATTCCAGTTATTTTCTTTAAAGTTGCTTTTAATATGCCATTCATTCTTTCCACTAACCCTGCAGCTTGGGGATAGTAGGGCATATGATAGACCCATTCAATATTATGCTGTCTAGCATAATCTTTTACCTGCTGCCCACTAAAATGTGATCCATTATCAATTTGTATTTGCAAAGGAGTACCATAATACTGAGTTATTATCTCCAGAGTCCTTAGGGTACTCCACTGAGTGGCGGTTTTGCAAGGGAATCCAACCATCACTCCAGAATAAGTATCCACAGCGGTGCAAACATATTTGCACCCTCTACTTTCCGGTAAAGGCCCAATGAAATCCATTTGCCATATCTGTGCTGGTAACTGCCCTCTTCCTATGTGTCCCATTACAGTGTGTGGATGTCACGGGGTCGGGTAGCGAAGGAGGATCCAACTATGCAGATATGCACTGTTAGAGAAGTAAAGTAAACAGTCCGCGATCAAAGGGCAAAGGCAGCAAGGTCAAACGTATCCGAGGTCAAGGCAGGCAGAACAGAAGCAATAACGAGTAAACAGGTCCGAGGTCGTAGGCAGGCAGCAAAGAATCGTGGTCAAAAAACAGGCAAGGCCGGTACACAAGGCAATAGAGATAATACAGGAAAACAGCACACCCAAAAAGCATAACACTTTGAACGGGTGAAGACTGGAGAGAACAATGGGGCTTAAATAGGAGATCTACTTACAGGCCGCGGCGTTACGTGCGTGGCGTGCGTTGCGTACGTGGCGTGCGTTGCGTACGTTGCGTGCGTGACGTCGTAGCGGCCGATGCGGACCTTCGCCGCGTCATACCCGCGTTCCCGGCGGTAAGTGTAGGAGACGCGCCCGCGCGTCCACAGCGTGTAGGCGCGATCCCTGCCGAGGTGGAGGAGGCAGGGCTGCCCTACCGGCATCCGATCGTGGCGGAAGCGGAGCCGCGACACTGATGCGCGCGCACGGCCGCCGTGACGGAGGTGCCGGGAGCAGGCGAGGCAACGCGAGCGCCGGCGGTACATGCCGCGGCGGCACGCGTGACAGAGGTGCCGGGAGCAGATGAAGCAACGCGAGCGCCGGAGGTACGTGCCGCGGCGGTGCGCGTGACAGTGGAACATCCCTTTTCTGTGTATGTTGACAAACTGGACATTGTGCAATTATCATCTTAATCATGTCCAGAGTAATCGGAATTCCCCTTTCCTGCGCCCACCTGTGAGTGGCTTTCTCTCCCAGATGTCCGCTTTTTTGATGTGCCCAAAGGGCAGTACCTTGAAGCCATGCTTCTTTCTCTTTGTCCGTATCGGTTGCGGCAGTAGAGATATTAGCTGCCGCATCTGCTTGGGAATTATACAAACGTTCCAATGAGTCAAGGGGAACATGAGCATCAACATTGAAAACTTCAATGTCCTGCCAAATTTCTTTCCCCCACAATTCTTTCCCATGGATCTGCCAATCACGTTTTTTCCATCCCATTAGCCAGGTGGCTAACCCATTGGCCACTGACCAAGAATCT
Source organism: Spea hammondii (assembly GCA_029215755.1). Taxonomy (NCBI): domain Eukaryota; kingdom Metazoa; phylum Chordata; class Amphibia; order Anura; family Pelobatidae; genus Spea; species Spea hammondii. The sequence goes on from JARDYJ010000002.1 coordinate 97,696,595, forward strand.
GTGTACAGGTGACATTCATCACCTTGTTCCTGTTTTAATGCCATAAAAACAGCATAAAGCTCTGCATATTGACTACTTTTCCCTTCTCCCTCCATTACAAGAGTTTTCTCAAGCCTAGGATTAAATGCCACACTTTTCCACCGTCGCCTACCATTGACACATTTGGTGGACCTGTCAGTGAACCTAGCATGTTCTCTGATTGCGTTAAATCGGAGTAAGGTTTTCCCCATTTTACTGGGGATTCCTCCATTTTGGGTGCTTGCGATTGAAGCTGCCCTTCGGGGGGTATTTCAGCAACCTTCTTGTGTAATGTTGCCACTCCCCCTTCCCCTTTCTTAGCCCTTTCGGAAATATACCATTTCCATTTTATGACACTCTGCTCTTGGGCATGTCCTTTCCTGTTTGATTTAGGATTAGAAAGAATCCATTGCATTATGGGTATTTGTGGTCTCAACAATACCTCATGGTTCAACGTCAACTGCTCTGTCTCCACTAGAGCCCAATAACATGCCAGCAATTGCTGCTCCAGCGGAGTATATTTTTCTCCTGCATCAGGTAGTTTCCTATTCCAGAATCCAAGGGGTACCCTTTTTGCCCCTTGTTTTTGCCATAATGACCAATTAGCATACATATGCTGAACGGACACATGTAACACTATCTGTCCCTCCTTTATTGGCCATAGGTCTACTGCCTGCTGAACTGCTTCTTTCACTTTTTCAAATGCCATTTGCTGCTTTTCTCCCCAGGAAAATTCTTACTTTTTCCTGGTTACCTTGTACAAGGGAGACCGCAATTGACCCAAATGCGGTATATGTTGTCTCCAAAATCCAAACAATCCTATATAGGATTGTGTTTCCTGCTTTGTCTTGGGGGTAGGAAAATCCAGAATCTTTTGCCTAGCCTTCAGGGCGCTGCCTAAATTTTGTCAAAATATCCTGGACCTCAGCTTGCGAGAACTCTTCCAACATTAATTTGGTTCTCACATGCGGTACTGGTTCATCAACCAATATTCAGTTACCAACCTGATCAAATAACGGATTCCCATTACCATCAACCACCTGCAGATGTTCCCCTCCGGGACCCCTGACAGGCCGTCTATCCGGCCCATACATTCCTCCTTACGTCTTTGTATTGGTTTCACTCGTCTATGTGTCGAATAAGGGTTAACGGTGGGCTTTCATCTGGCAAATCCTCTCAATCTTCTTCATCAGAAGAAGAGGAGTCCCAGATATCCCCATCCCAGATCTCAGGATCCCAATCCTTAGCTACAGAGGCAGTAGCTCTACACACTTTTTGCTTATTAACTCGTCCCTTTCTTTTCTTATATTTATTTTGTGGCACCTTTATTGACGCTTTTTCGGCTATATTCTGAAAATGTTCTAATTTTTCTTTCATTAATCGCTGATTACACTCTAAAACTATTCGCTTTCCTTCTGACTCAAGCAGTTTTTGTTCTGCCTGACAACTTTCAAGAAAACATCCTGCCGACTACGCCAATTTATGTTTTACCCGCTCAAAGTATGTTACCTGTCCCGCCCTCATTGACATACAAGTCAAGCACACTGAAACAGTTTTGTGGTAAAACGTATTCTTTATCTTGCTTATTCAATTAAAGCATGCAATACATGGTCAATTAATCAATAAAGAGTAAACATCAATACATCACCGGATATTGTAGCATCACTCCTCAATCGGGGGACTTTCACAAGCGATTGCCTTCAGGAGCAACCCGGGAAATCACTGCAAGGTCGACCGATAAACGCAGGCTCGAAGCCTCAGTAAATCCCAGATTCTCCTGCAAATCCCCGTTCATTTATACACTAACTTGTTGACAAGAATGTTTCCGATCTGGCGTAGTGAATGAATAAAAACACCTGTATCCTATGAGTATCACGCGCATATATAGTAGTATAACATTCTAGAAGATTCAAGTGCATGATCAACGTATGCTGATCATGCGCATTTAAGTTGTTTTCTTCATAGGAAATCATGAGATTATGAGTCATAATTCTGGTTCTGCACAACAAGTTCTGAACTATATTAACCTTTATATTTCTGACTATAACAGTGGGGAATCATGTTAGTTACTATCCTTTTGGCTGACTGAACATACTAACTTATTCAATCACACCCCATGCTCGTCACATTCGTATCACACCCTAGTGCTCCAAGAAGGGCTGGACGTACCGCTATGTCCAAAGGGGATTTTTGGAATGCGTTTTTTGGACGCACCGGTACGTCCATAGGGGATTGAAGGGGTTAATATATACTGAGGAAAAATAGTTATTTAAAGTTTCTGCTTTTTCCTGGTCCTCCTTAACAAACACTCCCATCTCTGTTTTTAATGAACCTAATTTTTACATTTTTTGTTTTTTTTTAGAATTTATGTACTTAAAGAATTTTTGGGGGTTAGTTTTGCTCTCTTTGGCTATCACTCTCTCATTTTATAGTTTAGCTCATCTAATCACCTTTTTGCATGCTTTATTGGCTTCCTTATATCTTATATAGGATGCCTCTGATTTGTCTGATTTAAATGCTATAAAAGCCATTTTCTTATTTTTTAATTTTCTGCTTAACGTCCCCACTAAGCAACATTGGTTTAAAGTTGTTTCTTTTATACTTATTTCGTAGTGGTACATACTGAGAAGTGTACCCTGCTAATATCTGTTTGAAAATACTCAATTTTACCTCAGTGTTTTTATCCCTAAAGAGTTTATGCCAGTCAATAAGTTGTGAAGCTGCCCTTATCTTATTGAAATTGGCCTTTCTAAAATTATATGTTTTAGTATTCCCCATGGGCAATTTCTTTTTTGAGGTTATTTCAAAAGAGACCATATTACGATCACTATTACCCAAGTGCTCCCCCACTTGAATGTTAGACAAAAGATCAACATTGTTTGTTATCACCAGATCCAGACAAGAATCCTTTCTAGTTGGTGCTTGTACCAGTTGTGACACGAAGGTGTCATTTAACAGCATCAAAAACCTGAATCCCCTTGCAGAACTACTAGTCCCTCTATCCCAATTTATGTCCGGGTAATTAAAATCTCCAATAATTAACGTGTTACCCAGATGTGCAACTTTCTCAGTTTGCTCTAACAGCTGCTCTTCCTCATCATTATTAACATTAGGTGGTTTATAACATATCCCAACCAGTAGTTAATTTCCTTTTTTTTTGCCCCAAGATGATATCAACCCATAACGCTTCCACATTTCCCTTGTCGCATTCAAGATGCTTAATATTTGACTTTAGCTTGTTGTTAACATACACGCATACTCCTCCTCCCTTCCTGCTTTTTCTGTCCTTCCTATATAACATGTAACCTTTTAAGTTATCTCATCCCACCATATGGCTTAGTGTATGCTATTGCTTCTAGTTACCCCATTTTGTTGTTTAGGCTCCTTGCATTAGCAAGCATACATGTAATATTATCCTGAGTCTCTTGAATTTTATGAGAATGTTTATTAATACATACCTCCAGAGTCTTGCCCCTCCCCATCTCCACCCCCCTTGTTCTGATCTGAAGCCCCTCGCCTTTCTGTGCTATCTCCATTTTCAATATCTGTCCCCCCCTACAGTTTAAAAATCCCTCCAGCCTTCTAGCCATCCTCTCCCGTAGCACAGCAGACCCTCTTCCGTTTAGGTACAATTCATCACCCCTATAAAGATTGTACCCAAGCGCAAAAACAGCCCAGTGCTCTAGAAAGCCAAAACCCTCCTTCCTACACCATGATTTTAGCCACACATTAACCTCCCTGATCTCCCGCTGCCTTTCCACTGTTGCGCGTGGCACAGGTAATATTTCTGAAAATACTACCTTTTCTTTTCCTCAGTTTATCCCCTAATTCCCTGAAATCATTCTTTAGGACCTTCCATTTTCTACTGACTTTGTCATTGGTACCGATATGGACCATGACAGTCTTCCCCAACCTCTCCAAATAATCCATCCACTCTTTCAGCAACATGCCAGACCTGAGCACACAGGAGACAGCAAACTGTCTGGTTGAGCCTTTCAGAGCGGCAGATTACCGCTTATTAGCTACTCTCTTAATAATAGAGTCCCCTACCACAACAACTGTCTAGCCTTTCTTACGCTCTCAACCCCACTCATACTAGAGGGGCTGTTTCCTCGGCTGTAAGAAGGAACAGCTTCCTCCAGTACAGTTACTCCTGAGTTGATGCACCCAACATCTTCACTCAAGCGGGCAAATCTGTTAGGCTGCACAAGGTCAGGACTAGCTAAACCTTTCCTCTCCTCTCCCCCTCTGCTACCACGTCTGCTACAAATTTCATTTTTTTCTTAATCTATACCTTTAATGTTGAGTTTAAATGTGATTTCCATTTGATCTATACGTGCAAAGCTGGATTTGTGTGTTATTCTGTTGATCTATATCTGCTATCCAGGGTTTGTAGATCCTATTTAGTTGATCTATACCTGCAGTGCTGTTACCATGTGTTTATTTGAGCTATACCTTCAGTGCTGAGTTTGCATGTGATCCCCAGATGATCTATACCTGCAAAGCTGGGTTTGTGTGTTAATCTGTTGGACTATACCTGCAATGCTATACACGCAAGTGTTGTTTACATCTGTTTATTCCTTCCTCCATGTAGTTCAGGTATAGACCTGAACTACAGGGATGAAGGAAAAGAGAGGTGTGGCTTCAGTGGAGGCTCCTCCATAGGAGCACATGCGCACGTGAACTCCCAAGTGCAAAAGGAAAAAAAAAGCAAAATTCAAAAATCTATTTTAATCTAATTTAGATTAAAATGGATTTTTGATGAATTTTACAATTTTTGTTTTCCTTTTGTGATTTGGGATTCACATGCCATGAAGCCTCCTGTCCCCTGTTGTAGCCTGCCTATGCCTCTGCCTATCGCATGTGCGGTAGGCAGAAGATCCTATTTGGCTCAATGCTGCCGCGCTTGCTAAAGCGCTGGCTGAGCCTCCCATTTGAACCCTGTTCGCACAGTAAAAGCTGTGCGATCGGGGGAGGAGGTCCCAGCCGTCAGCTCCCAGCCAACACACTCCCTGCCCAGACCAGAGTCTCCCCTCCTCAGTGACTGACTGCAATCCTGCAGTCACATGGCCCCGCCCATTTCCTTATAGTATCCACACGGCTCTAACTGTAAGTATAAAATTAATATTTGGGCTGCTGAAAGTAGAGGTTAATTTATGGGCATTTATGGTTAATGGGGTGTTTAGGGTTAATTTAGGGATAGTTATGTTTAATGAGGTCTTTAGTTGATGGGGTGTTTAGGGTTAAATGAGGGGCAGTTGTGGTTGATGGGGTGTTTAGGGTTAATTTAGAGGCAGGTATGGTTAATGAGGTATTTAGGGTTAATTTAGGGTCGGTTGTGGTTGATGGGGTCTTTAGGGTTAAGTGAGGGGCAGTTGTGGTTGATGGGGTGTTTAGGGTTAATTGAGGGGCATTTATGGTTAATTAGGTCTTTAGGGTTAATTTAGGGGCAGTTATGGTTGATGGAAGGGGCCTGAGGGCCAAGCCTCCTCCTTACACACTATGGGCCCTGGTGCAGAGTGCCACACTCCAAAGACTGTGGTGCGGACACAATCTAATAACCAGCTTACTTTCCCGGACAGTCCCAGGCCATCGGGTAAATCGATGCCGTCTGTGGTAGTTATTGTCTGAATTCTGTATGTCCCAATATATGTGTGATTATTGTTATAGGCAGGCTACAACAGGGGACAGGAGGCTTCATGGCATGTGAATCCCAAAGCACAAAGACCCCAGTAGCCATAACTGCCCCTAAATTAACCCTAAACACCCCATCAACCATAACTGCCCCTAAATTAACCCTAAGCACAGCATCAACCATAACTGCCCCTAAATTAACCCTAAACACCACATCAACCATAACTGCCCCTAAATTAACCCTAAGCACAGCATCAACCATAACTGCCCCTAAATTAACCCTAAACACCCCATCAACCATAACTGTCCCTAAATTAACCCTAAACACCCCATGCTACTTTAGGGTTAATTTAGGGGAAGTTATGGTTGATGGGGTCTTTAGGGTTAATTGAGGGGCAGTTGTGGTTGATGGGATGTTTATGGTTAATTTAGGGGCATTTATGGTTGATGGGGCAATTATGGTTAATGAGGTCTTTAGGGTTAATTTAGGGGAAGTTATGGTTTATGGGGTGTTTAGGGTTAATTCAGGGACAGTTATGGTTGATGGGGTGTTTAGGGTTAATTTAGGGGCAGTTATGGTTGATGCTGTGCTTAGGGTTAATTTAGGGGCAGTTATGGTTGATGGGGTGTTTAGGGTTAATTTAGGGGCAGTTATGGCTAATGGGGTCTTTGTGCTTTGGGATTCACATGCCATGAAGCCTCCTGTCCCCTGTTGTAGCCTGCCTATAACAATAATCACACATATATTGGGACATACAGAATTCAGACAATAACTACCACAGACGGCATCGATTTACCCGATGGCCTGGGGCTGTCCGGGAAAGTAAGCTGGTTATTAGATTGTGTCCGCACCACAGTCTTTGGAGTGTGGCACTCTGCACCAGGGCCCATAGTGTGTAAGGAGGAGGCTTGGCCCTCAGGCCCCTCCAGAAACCCAAGGCACGGAGGCTTCCCTGACAGTCTCCTAGCCCAATTGCCCCTACAAGGGTAGCACTAACCCGGCCAAACTCTGCCTCTCCCGATGACCAGCCGCTGGAGAGAAGTGCCGACTGCCCCTTCTCCCTGGAGAGTACTCAGCCGCTCGGGAGAGATGCCGCCTGCACCCCCTCCCTGTTGCTCTTTCTGCCACTGGGGAGATGGGCGGCCTGCATCCTCTCCCTGGTGCTCCTGCTGCCGCTGGGGGCTGGGCTGGCTGCCATATCTCTCTGCATCCCTGTAGCTGCATCTCCCAGGTGCTAGGTCTCTGTACAGGTCCCAGAACCTATAGCTCTCTGAGCTACTGAAGTCTTCTTCTGCTTCAAAGGCTTCCCAATCTACGTCAGGAAGAATAGTGACTTCCGGACCCCGACTCCGGCTGGTCTGCAGCCCAATATAATGCTTGGTATAGGTCCCTGAGCTTGAGCTCCTTCGCCACCAATCTCCCCAGTTTGGCTACTTCCTCCTCGGTGGGCTGCCATCTCATCAAGCGACGCCACAGCTTCAACATCTCCCCAAAGCGTTGTTCTGGGATGGGCAGGTTCTCGCCTCGGCAGTTGTACCAGTTTTCCATGGCATCTGCCCACAGCTCTAGCCAATCAGGGCTCTCCATTCCAGACATACTTCCTCTGGAATCAGCCCTCCCGTATCGCCAGGGCAACCTCAACTCGCTTCTCAAAGTCCCATAACGGAGCTTCCCACCTGTAGTCATCAGCTCTCTGCAACACAGTTCCCCGTGTATGCGGGTCCCAGGCGAGCTGCCTGTTAAGCTCATCGTCCTCCAGACTGCTTCACCAGATCGAGTGACTCTGTAGTTTGCCAATCTTCTCTGTAGTCTGCTGTAACGCTTCTTCATTACCCGTTCCTTCCACCAGCTTGTTGCTGCACCTCCGCGGTCAGCAAGCCTGTTAGTGCCGGTAGTGGTTGGGCGGTCTCTGTACTGAGGAAGCATCCCACGGCTGCCATCCGTGTGACCTGAACAACCTGTACCCCATCTGGGTACACCCGCCGAACATTGCTTCCTCAACCCCATGGCCACCCCTTCACCGCCAGACAGAACCAGTGTGCAAAGAGAAAGGGCTGCTTTACCACTGTGGCTAGCCAAAGCTGAGCTACATAGTGGGGTTATTGTCCTGAAAAGGACAATAAGTGATCATAGCAGAGGACACAGCTCTTTAGGAACCTCGGCACCACTGTAGTATACAGAAGTACAGCAATACAGCGCTCTACCGCCCCGGTTAAGGGCAGCGCAGAAGCTTACCTCAATAACAAGACAAGAATCCTAGTCAGGTAAAACAGGGACTCTTTACTTGGGAAACACACAGGCTTATATACAGGTTAGGTGAGAAACAAACCATAAATCATGTCCACATCTTCCCGCCCAGCCCAGACAGTCTGGCGCCACACTTAGGCCACCGAGCCCCGCAATGTCTGTACAGCTTTGAACCGTCGTTTTCGGGGTGATCCCAAAGGAGCGGCGATCCCGGGATACCGAAGGATAGCTCGGGGTGCGGAGGATATCCTGTCCAAAAAGTGACGCGAACGGTGAAAGCAACCCTGGACGGCAGCCGTACAAAGTTCCCCGGGACGGAACTGTTGTTTTTTTTTCAGCACAAGTAGGGCTTTCTTTTGAAATAATAATTTTATATATAAACCATTATTTAGTATGAAAAATATCTAAAAATGTGGGGAAAAGTACGAAAAAAGGAAATATTTTCACAGTTTCACCTATAAAAACTATATATAATCAATGCAAATTGAAAAAAACTCCAAAAGTGTATTTAGGTATTTGTCCTGTTGACGCGCATTGCTGTTTCTAAACAAGATTTTCTAAAAATGTGATATGCTGGGAACAATGTTCCCTCTAATTTTTCTTAGGTGGTGTGCGCAGAAAATTTGTGCAAAAATGTTCCCAGAGCCAAAAGTTTGTGCACACAATATGCTTCTGCAAATGTTAAATTTAAATTGTTATTCTATATTTTGGTACAGCTCGCTCATGGTTAATAACACTACATTATAGTGTGATAATATAGTATTAGTTACACAACAGTATTACTTACTGTAATGTTTTTTTAAAGGTGAAATTCTCAATGCATAAGTAAATTATGAGCAAATCACGAGCAGAGGCTCCGGGCCGCATAAAGGATAAAAAATATAAAAAAAATTATGTGCCCCCCCCCCACACACATTAAAACTGCATAGCTTCTATTGTTAGGCAAACATTTACAGGGATACAGCATAACTGTTATTATATACTAAGGCAGACATTGATGGTGGTACAACATAACTGTTGTAATTATGTACTGAGGCAGAGATTGACTGGAGTGCAGCATAACACCTATCACTATATACTGAGGCTGACAGTGGTACAGCACAACTATTATTATATACTACAATGGCACTTTTACCTTTAACCTATTGTGGAATACACCCTAAATCCCTCTAGATTGTAAGCTTGTTTGAGCAGGGACCTGTTGTCTCTGCAAGTAAATTTGTTATGTTACATACTACTTGTTATGTGCTGTCTACCCATTGTATAGCGCTACAAAATTTGATGGCGCTATATAAAACAATAAATCTAAGCAGCTACAGACCCCCAACATATACCGTTGGAAAGGTAATCGCCTCACCTTTCCAATGGTATAATGCTTGTGAAAAGAATAAAAAATATTAAGTTAAAAAAATAAAATGTACAAAAAAAGTAAAAAAAATGATTTGGGGGCCTCTAAAGGCAGATAAATAAAGATCAAAATTGCCTAGAGACCCCCAAATTAAATTACCTAAACATAAACAAGTTTAACTTTAAAAAAAAAAATAAGTTTAAGTATTCTAGCTAAATGATCACTGTGGTCGCCAATGTTACCACAGTGATCATATATCTACGAAAAGTCACATTCCCTTTTTAAAAATGGCCGATACTAAATTTTAACCCCATGATCCCTTTCATCATGGGGTTAAATTTAGCCAATGGTAGAGGGAGGCAATTTTTGAAATCCTGATGAACTGCAAATATTATTAAAATCAGCCATTTAGCCTGTGCGGTACGTGAGTAACCATCTCATCCCTGGAGCTCCTTGCATTTTTACTGCAAAACTTATTTTTGCTGTAAAAGTGATTTTTTTTCTCCCTTTACCATCATTTCTTTGGGATTGTAAGGGGAAAGAATGGTGTGTGTGTTTGTGAGTGAATGTATGGAAAGTATGGTGTGTGCTTCTGCGAGTGAATGGAGATATGAAAGGCGTGTGAATGGTCAGTAATTAGGGTTGAAGCCTTGACGTGGCATTACTGCTCACGTAAGAAGTTAAATTATGGCACAAAAAGTACATATTTGCAAAAACTACACCCCTTGGCGCATCAAATGAGGGGCTGCATGTGTTTCTAGTACAAACCTGGAGTGCGCAAGACACAAATGAACATGTCGCTATGGTTAGAAAAAACATTTTCTAGCCAAAGCGACACATTCCATCATTATTTGTGCACTCAACTTTCGTCCTAGAAATACATGTAGCCCCTCATTTGAAGCGCCAAGGGGTGTAGTTTCTTGAAATGTGTACTTTATGCACCCTAATTTAACTTCCCAGATGTCTAGACCACTTTAACTTCAGATATGGCAGATTGGAGAATCTTGTTAAAAATTGTCTTAAAACATTTAGGGGTGATGCCTGCAATTAGACAGCTCTAGACAGCTGGAAAGTTAAATTATGGTACATGAAGTATACATTTTCAGAAACTACACCCCTTGGCGCATCAAATGAGGGACTGCATGTACTAGTAGCACAAGACTGGAGTGCGCAAGACATAAATGAACTTGGCGCTTTTAACTTAATTTTTTTTTTATTTTTAGAAGTGTGATATTCAGATGTGCATGTCAGATTTGTGATACAAATACAAATAAGACCTCATTTGCTGCGGCTGGGGGTTTAGTTTCTAAAAATATATAGTTTTGTTGGCAAATTTTAACATCCCAGGCAGCTAGAGCTGTTTAATTGACACCAGCCATGCATTAAATGTAAAGATGTCTTTTGTGATAGTCTAATAAATTTTACTTTTAGTAATAAAATACTGTTTTCAATTTCTGTTTATTTTAGACCGGTTACCTACTACAAATATTTAGCAGCACAGCTTAGAGTTTAGAAATTAATTGATATTAGAGTTTAGAAAAATAAAATTACAAACTAGTTTTTATTCAGTCGGAAATGAAAAATTACACTTTTTTCCCATTTTTGGCTATATTTTGCAAACCTAATGAGACATACACATATAAAAACTGATCAGACTCCTGGCGTTGGCGGGCGGACCGCTGTTCGCAGATGTCGGGCGCCCGATAACCCGGCACCCGGCTCCAGCGGGCGGATCGCCGCTCGCGGACGTCGGGTTCTCGATCCCTCGGTTTCCGGTACCGGAGGACGGGCTACCGTCCGCGGTAACCGGGAGTTCGAGATCCCTCCCCGGAGCTCCGTTGCCGACGTCCGTAATATCCGCCACCGGCACGGAACTCAAGGGATTGAGTCTAAGGTCCCCCCAGTCCCCATACTTACCTCCTCCTCTGGCGGCTACCGCAAGAACTCTGGGGGCGCGACTATGCAGCGTGGCTGGCATCGGGGTGGTGACGGACGGCTGAGGGCTCGGCCGTGACGTCAGCTTGGAGGCGGCGTTTTAGGTTGGTGCCGGCTTTAAAAAGCCGGAAATCCATTTCTCCTGCACCCTGTTGTGGTCCTAAACCTCGTATATTGCTGTACTCCAGATCTTCGTTATTTTGACCCACGGCCTGCCTGTTTACTCTTTTGGATTGCGTTTCTGTACCTCTGCTTGGTGACTTGTGTACCAGTTTGGCTTGTCTGACTACCCGCTCCGTGTCTCGACTCCTGGCTTGTTTGACTGCCCGCTCCGTGTACCAGTTTGGCTCGTCTGACTACCCGCTCCGTGTCTCGACTCGTGGCTTGTGTGACTTCCAGCTCTGTGTTACCAGTTTGGCTCGTCCGGAGATTCCTTCACCTGTTTACTCAGTACCTATATCTACCTGCCCGTACTAGGCCTCCTTACTGTTGGGATCCTCTAAGTCCTGGTTCTCTGTTGCTTGGGGCTTCTCCCTTTGTATCAGGGGACTGGGCAGAATAACTCCTGCGGTAAGTGCCATTGTACGGGTAGTCCTGACATACGCAAATCGCATAGACGTCTTCACGCTACCCCAGCTACACACCAGGGACTCAGAAGCACCGGTAAGTTGGAGGGGGGCATAAGACAGGAGGATCCAGGTCCCCTGCAGCGCTGCGGGGGATCTGGATCTTAGTCTCATAGTCAGACCTATTTGAGGTCTGAATTATAAGACGACCCCGATTATAAGACAAGTGGTATTTTTCAGAGCATTTGCTCTGGAAAAAACCTTGTCTTATAATCAAGCAAATAAGGTATATATTTCCTAAAACTAGACAGCTGAGGGAATCTAGTTAGGGGCATATTGGCGTGTCCCATGCAGTTGATTCTACACCGGCGCCTTCTTTTTAAAAACATTTTTCAGATTACTTGTAAGTGACAAGTTTAGGCCGCTGACATCAATCAGGGTGACCGATCAATAATCAGTGATGTAAAATGTGAACAGTGAACAGTCAATAATTATGCATTTTTTTTATTAATAATTTGTGGGAGGGGGTTATAATTACCCTAGATGACCCCTCTTAGGCAGGGTAATTCAGACTAATCTTGATGTTTCTTCTTTGCAGGAAGATTTAGACAGAGTTGGGGACTGGGCGTGCAAGTGGCAGATGAGGTTCAATATTGAGAAATGCAAAGTTATGCATTATGGTAAAAATAATAAAAATGCAACCTATTGTTTAAATTGAATATCCTTGGGCAAAGCTACCAATGAGAAGGACTTAAGAATAACGGTTGACAACAGACTTGACAACAGTGCTCAATGCCAGCAAGCAGCTGCAAGGGCCAATAAGGTTTTGGCATGCATAAAAAGAGGTATTGATTCAAGGGAGGAGGATATTATCTTGCCTCTTTACAGGTCATTGGTAAGACCTCACCTTGAATACGCGGTACAATTCTGGGCACTGGTCCTTAAAAAGGACATTATGGAACTAGAAAAAAGCACAAAGAAGGGCTACAACACTAATAAGGTGATTGGGAGGTACTAGTTATGAAGAGAGACTAATAAAATTAAAATAATATACCCTAGAAAACCGCATTTCAGAGGGGATATGAAAACATTATATAAATATATGCAGGGCCAATATAACAAGCTCTTCAGTGACCTGCTCATTAACAGTACAAAGAACAAGAGGTCACCCTCTGAGACTGGAAGAGCAGAGATTTCATAGACAACAAAGGAAGAGATTCTTTACAGTAAGGACAATAAAGGTATGGAATTCACTGCCAATGGAGGTGGTGTTATCAAATACATTAGATGCCTTCAAAAAGTTAATGTGACAGAGACCCGTACTCCGACTGAGTAGTTCTGTTGTAGAGATCTTCCTTGCCGCGGAAAGCTCAATTGCTCAAGGGATTACCCCAAGCACTAGCCGAGACTTAGTATAGGGGTAAAACAGAACTCTCTTTATTGAGGACAGAACAGGTATTTCTACACACGAACTTTATAGAATTCAGGTATAAACTTATCACCTCCCAGATAGCCCGGTGCCTCCGTACAGATCTATGGCCAGCAATGCCCACCCGACAAAGAGGGACCGGCATCAATCCCGGAGTACCATTAGAGAAGATGTTATGGTCCAAAAAGCAACGTGATCTGACACCTGGACCCTGAGCAACAGTGTAGGAAACTTCCCCAGAAATAGTTTGCGCGGTAGCCAGACCAGAGTTCCATAGCCGAGGCTGGATAACCCTGTTCCTCTTTAGGAACCTCGGCACCACTGTAGTATACAGAAGTACAGCAATACAGCGCTCTACCGCCCCGGTTAAGGGCAGCGCAGAAGCTTACCTCAATAACAAGACAAGAATCCTAGTCAGGTAAAACAGGGACTCTTTACTTGGGAAACACACAGGCTTATATACAGGTTAGGTGAGAAACAAACCATAAATCATGTCCACATCTTCCCGCCCAGCCCAGACAGTCTGGCGCCACACTTAGGCCACCGAGCCCCGCAATGTCTGTACAGCTTTGAACCGTCGTTTTCGGGGTGATCCCAAAGGAGCGGCGATCCCGGGATACCGAAGGATAGCTCGGGGTGCGGAGGATATCCTGTCCAAAAAGTGACGCGAACGGTGAAAGCAACCCTGGACGGCAGCCGTACAAAGTTCCCCGGGACGGAACTGTTGTTTTTTTTTCAGCACAAGTAGGGCTTTCTTTTGAAATAATAATTTTATATATAAACCATTATTTAGTATGAAAAATATCTAAAAATGTGGGGAAAAGTACGAAAAAAGGAAATATTTTCACAGTTTCACCTATAAAAACTATATATAATCAATGCAAATTGAAAAAAACTCCAAAAGTGTATTTAGGTATTTGTCCTGTTGACGCGCATTGCTGTTTCTAAACAAGATTTTCTAAAAATGTGATATGCTGGGAACAATGTTCCCTCTAATTTTTCTTAGGTGGTGTGCGCAGAAAATTTGTGCAAAAATGTTCCCAGAGCCAAAAGTTTGTGCACACAATATGCTTCTGCAAATGTTAAATTTAAATTGTTATTCTATATTTTGGTACAGCTCGCTCATGGTTAATAACACTACATTATAGTGTGATAATATAGTATTAGTTACACAACAGTATTACTTACTGTAATGTTTTTTTAAAGGTGAAATTCTCAATGCATAAGTAAATTATGAGCAAATCACGAGCAGAGGCTCCGGGCCGCATAAAGGATAAAAAATATAAAAAAAATTATGTGCCCCCCCCCACACACATTAAAACTGCATAGCTTCTATTGTTAGGCAAACATTTACAGGGATACAGCATAACTGTTATTATATACTAAGGCAGACATTGATGGTGGTACAACATAACTGTTGTAATTATGTACTGAGGCAGAGATTGACTGGAGTGCAGCATAACACCTATCACTATATACTGAGGCTGACAGTGGTACAGCACAACTATTATTATATACTACAATGGCACTTTTACCTTTAACCTATTGTGGAATACACCCTAAATCCCTCTAGATTGTAAGCTTGTTTGAGCAGGGACCTGTTGTCTCTGCAAGTAAATTTGTTATGTTACATACTACTTGTTATGTGCTGTCTACCCATTGTATAGCGCTACAAAATTTGATGGCGCTATATAAAACAATAAATCTAAGCAGCTACAGACCCCCAACATATACCGTTGGAAAGGTAATCGCCTCACCTTTCCAATGGTATAATGCTTGTGAAAAGAATAAAAAATATTAAGTTAAAAAAATAAAATGTACAAAAAAAGTAAAAAAAATGATTTGGGGGCCTCTAAAGGCAGATAAATAAAGATCAAAATTGCCTAGAGACCCCCAAATTAAATTACCTAAACATAAACAAGTTTAACTTTAAAAAAAAAAATAAGTTTAAGTATTCTAGCTAAATGATCACTGTGGTCGCCAATGTTACCACAGTGATCATATATCTACGAAAAGTCACATTCCCTTTTTAAAAATGGCCGATACTAAATTTTAACCCCATGATCCCTTTCATCATGGGGTTAAATTTAGCCAATGGTAGAGGGAGGCAATTTTTGAAATCCTGATGAACTGCAAATATTATTAAAATCAGCCATTTAGCCTGTGCGGTACGTGAGTAACCATCTCATCCCTGGAGCTCCTTGCATTTTTACTGCAAAACTTATTTTTGCTGTAAAAGTGATTTTTTTTCTCCCTTTACCATCATTTCTTTGGGATTGTAAGGGGAAAGAATGGTGTGTGTGTTTGTGAGTGAATGTATGGAAAGTATGGTGTGTGCTTCTGCGAGTGAATGGAGATATGAAAGGCGTGTGAATGGTCAGTAATTAGGGTTGAAGCCTTGACGTGGCATTACTGCTCACGTAAGAAGTTAAATTATGGCACAAAAAGTACATATTTGCAAAAACTACACCCCTTGGCGCATCAAATGAGGGGCTGCATGTGTTTCTAGTACAAACCTGGAGTGCGCAAGACACAAATGAACATGTCGCTATGGTTAGAAAAAACATTTTCTAGCCAAAGCGACACATTCCATCATTATTTGTGCACTCAACTTTCGTCCTAGAAATACATGTAGCCCCTCATTTGAAGCGCCAAGGGGTGTAGTTTCTTGAAATGTGTACTTTATGCACCCTAATTTAACTTCCCAGATGTCTAGACCACTTTAACTTCAGATATGGCAGATTGGAGAATCTTGTTAAAAATTGTCTTAAAACATTTAGGGGTGATGCCTGCAATTAGACAGCTCTAGACAGCTGGAAAGTTAAATTATGGTACATGAAGTATACATTTTCAGAAACTACACCCCTTGGCGCATCAAATGAGGGACTGCATGTACTAGTAGCACAAGACTGGAGTGCGCAAGACATAAATGAACTTGGCGCTTTTAACTTAATTTTTTTTTTATTTTTAGAAGTGTGATATTCAGATGTGCATGTCAGATTTGTGATACAAATACAAATAAGACCTCATTTGCTGCGGCTGGGGGTTTAGTTTCTAAAAATATATAGTTTTGTTGGCAAATTTTAACATCCCAGGCAGCTAGAGCTGTTTAATTGACACCAGCCATGCATTAAATGTAAAGATGTCTTTTGTGATAGTCTAATAAATTTTACTTTTAGTAATAAAATACTGTTTTCAATTTCTGTTTATTTTAGACCGGTTACCTACTACAAATATTTAGCAGCACAGCTTAGAGTTTAGAAATTAATTGATATTAGAGTTTAGAAAAATAAAATTACAAACTAGTTTTTATTCAGTCGGAAATGAAAAATTACACTTTTTTCCCATTTTTGGCTATATTTTGCAAACCTAATGAGACATACACATATAAAAACTGATCAGACTCCTGGCGTTGGCGGGCGGACCGCTGTTCGCAGATGTCGGGCGCCCGATAACCCGGCACCCGGCTCCAGCGGGCGGATCGCCGCTCGCGGACGTCGGGTTCTCGATCCCTCGGTTTCCGGTACCGGAGGACGGGCTACCGTCCGCGGTAACCGGGAGTTCGAGATCCCTCCCCGGAGCTCCGTTGCCGACGTCCGTAATATCCGCCACCGGCACGGAACTCAAGGGATTGAGTCTAAGGTCCCCCCAGTCCCCATACTTACCTCCTCCTCTGGCGGCTACCGCAAGAACTCTGGGGGCGCGACTATGCAGCGTGGCTGGCATCGGGGTGGTGACGGACGGCTGAGGGCTCGGCCGTGACGTCAGCTTGGAGGCGGCGTTTTAGGTTGGTGCCGGCTTTAAAAAGCCGGAAATCCATTTCTCCTGCACCCTGTTGTGGTCCTAAACCTCGTATATTGCTGTACTCCAGATCTTCGTTATTTTGACCCACGGCCTGCCTGTTTACTCTTTTGGATTGCGTTTCTGTACCTCTGCTTGGTGACTTGTGTACCAGTTTGGCTTGTCTGACTACCCGCTCCGTGTCTCGACTCCTGGCTTGTTTGACTGCCCGCTCCGTGTACCAGTTTGGCTCGTCTGACTACCCGCTCCGTGTCTCGACTCGTGGCTTGTGTGACTTCCAGCTCTGTGTTACCAGTTTGGCTCGTCCGGAGATTCCTTCACCTGTTTACTCAGTACCTATATCTACCTGCCCGTACTAGGCCTCCTTACTGTTGGGATCCTCTAAGTCCTGGTTCTCTGTTGCTTGGGGCTTCTCCCTTTGTATCAGGGGACTGGGCAGAATAACTCCTGCGGTAAGTGCCATTGTACGGGTAGTCCTGACATACGCAAATCGCATAGACGTCTTCACGCTACCCCAGCTACACACCAGGGACTCAGAAGCACCGGTAAGTTGGAGGGGGGCATAAGACAGGAGGATCCAGGTCCCCTGCAGCGCTGCGGGGGATCTGGATCTTAGTCTCATAGTCAGACCTATTTGAGGTCTGAATTATAAGACGACCCCGATTATAAGACAAGTGGTATTTTTCAGAGCATTTGCTCTGGAAAAAACCTTGTCTTATAATCAAGCAAATAAGGTATATATTTCCTAAAACTAGACAGCTGAGGGAATCTAGTTAGGGGCATATTGGCGTGTCCCATGCAGTTGATTCTACACCGGCGCCTTCTTTTTAAAAACATTTTTCAGATTACTTGTAAGTGACAAGTTTAGGCCGCTGACATCAATCAGGGTGACCGATCAATAATCAGTGATGTAAAATGTGAACAGTGAACAGTCAATAATTATGCATTTTTTTTATTAATAATTTGTGGGAGGGGGTTATAATTACCCTAGATGACCCCTCTTAGGCAGGGTAATTCAGACTAATCTTGATGTTTCTTCTTTGCAGGAAGATTTAGACAGAGTTGGGGACTGGGCGTGCAAGTGGCAGATGAGGTTCAATATTGAGAAATGCAAAGTTATGCATTATGGTAAAAATAATAAAAATGCAACCTATTGTTTAAATTGAATATCCTTGGGCAAAGCTACCAATGAGAAGGACTTAAGAATAACGGTTGACAACAGACTTGACAACAGTGCTCAATGCCAGCAAGCAGCTGCAAGGGCCAATAAGGTTTTGGCATGCATAAAAAGAGGTATTGATTCAAGGGAGGAGGATATTATCTTGCCTCTTTACAGGTCATTGGTAAGACCTCACCTTGAATACGCGGTACAATTCTGGGCACTGGTCCTTAAAAAGGACATTATGGAACTAGAAAAAAGCACAAAGAAGGGCTACAACACTAATAAGGTGATTGGGAGGTACTAGTTATGAAGAGAGACTAATAAAATTAAAATAATATACCCTAGAAAACCGCATTTCAGAGGGGATATGAAAACATTATATAAATATATGCAGGGCCAATATAACAAGCTCTTCAGTGACCTGCTCATTAACAGTACAAAGAACAAGAGGTCACCCTCTGAGACTGGAAGAGCAGAGATTTCATAGACAACAAAGGAAGAGATTCTTTACAGTAAGGACAATAAAGGTATGGAATTCACTGCCAATGGAGGTGGTGTTATCAAATACATTAGATGCCTTCAAAAAGTTAATGTGACAGAGACCCGTACTCCGACTGAGTAGTTCTGTTGTAGAGATCTTCCTTGCCGCGGAAAGCTCAATTGCTCAAGGGATTACCCCAAGCACTAGCCGAGACTTAGTATAGGGGTAAAACAGAACTCTCTTTATTGAGGACAGAACAGGTATTTCTACACACGAACTTTATAGAATTCAGGTATAAACTTATCACCTCCCAGATAGCCCGGTGCCTCCGTACAGATCTATGGCCAGCAATGCCCACCCGACAAAGAGGGACCGGCATCAATCCCGGAGTACCATTAGAGAAGATGTTATGGTCCAAAAAGCAACGTGATCTGACACCTGGACCCTGAGCAACAGTGTAGGAAACTTCCCCAGAAATAGTTTGCGCGGTAGCCAGACCAGAGTTCCATAGCCGAGGCTGGATAACCCTGTTCCTAAAGATTGGTATTAAAATCCAGGGTTCCCAAATGAGCTCCCTCTCAGTGACCACCATCGAGTGTTGCCCACCACAAGCAGGGCCGGCCTTTGGGGTGTGCGAGCTGTGCGCCCGGGTCCCGTGCAGCCTATTTGAAACGCTGTCTTTTTTTTTTTTATTGACGCGGAGGAGAGAGAGGGGCACCGGAGGGTCGCTCATGAAGGCAGATCAGGGAGTCAGAGAACTCGCGATCCCACCGCAGGACTTCTGGAATGTAGATAGTCAGAAAGGGGTGGGGATAGGTAGATAGTGAGAAAGAGGGTAGTAAGTAGGGATATATACCGTATTTGCTCGATTATAAGACGACCCTGATTATAAGACGACCCCCCAAAATCTGAATATTAACTTAGGAAAAAAAGAAAAAGCCTGAATATAAGACGACCCTAAAGGAAAAAAGTTTTACCAGTAAATGTTAATTCATGTAAACTATTTTTTTTAATAAAAGCTATGATTGAGAAAAATATTTTTTTTGTTTTTATTTCTTGTATTTTCCAACCTGTCCCCCAGTTACGCACATCTGCCCCCAGGCTTGCCACTCCAATATGGCACTGTGGCCCATGATATGCCTTTTAACCCTCTATATGCCACTGTGCCCCATGGTATGCCTTTTGACCCCCTATGTGCCACTCTGCCTCCAGAAATGCCTTATACCCCTATATGCCACTCTGCCTCCAGAAATGCCTTATACCCCTATATCCCATTCTGGCATTTAGGGGGTTAAAATGCATATTATGGGGCAGAGTGGCATATAGGGAGGTATAAGGCATTTCAGGAGGCAGAGTGGCATTAAGGGAGTTAAAAGGCATTGTATAGAGCACTCTGCCTCCAGAAATGCCTTATACCCCTATATGCCACTCTGGCATTTAGGGGGTTAAAATGCATATTATGGGGCAGAGTGGCATATAGGTGTATAAGGCATTTCAGGAGGCAGAGTGCTCTATTAAATGCCCCCTTAACGCCACTCCAGAAATGCCCTATGCCCCCATTTAACACACACACACACACACACACACACACCCTATACCCCCATTTAACTAACACACACACACACACACACTCTCCCCTCCCCTCCCCTCTCAGCCCTCTCTTACCGGTGCTTCCAGCCGGGGCAGCGGGTTGACGTCGCCTTCTGCTGCAGCCGGAAGGAGGTGGAGTTGGCAGCGGGGGTTTGTATCCGTCCGTCGCGTATACTTTCCCCGGCTGTCAGAGATCAGAGTTCCCCGCACCGGTGCGGGGAACTCTGATCTCTGACAGTCGGGGAAGGTTTGCGCGACGGACGCAGACAACCCCCGCTGCTAGCCACACCTCCTTCCGGCTGCAGCGGACGTTGTCTACGCGGATCGCGTAGACGTCAACCCGCTGCCCCGGCAATACAGCAGGAAGCACCGGTAAGTGTGTGTATGATGGGGGGGGGGTGAGACAGGAGGATCCAGGTCCCCTGCAGCGGTGCGGGGGATCTGGATCTTAGTCTCCTAATCAGACTCTATTTGAGGTCTGATTAGAAGACGACCCCGATTAGAAGACGAGGGGTATTTTTCAGAGCATTTGCTCTGAAAAAAACCTCGTCTTATAATCGAGCAAATACGGTAAACTCCCCCCATTATTATCCCCTGCTTTCTGTCACAATATATGCAGCAGGGGCTAATATTAACCCCTTAAGGACTAGGCTGTGTTTTACCTTTTGTACCCTTGGGGCCGAGGCTGATTTAACACTTTTGTGGTGCTCGTGTTTAGATGTAATTTTCTCCTCACTCATTTAGGGTACCCACACAAGTTATATATTGGTTTTTTTCAGGACAAGAAGGGCTTTCTTCAGATACCATAGTTTTGATCATATTATCTAATTTCCCATAAATTAGATAAATCTTTTACTCATCCAAAAAAGCTAATTTTATAGCAAGACAGGAGGCGTCGCATTAACCTTCTTTACTGTTAACCTCCAGCAGCAAAACAGTTAACAGAGAACAATAAAAACAACCAATAGGAACACAGGATCAGTCTATAAAAGTTTGCACATCCAGAAACTCCACCTCTTTCTTTGCTGCTTAACCTCCAGGTGAGAACATTCCATTATATTCTGTTCATGGCGTTTATTTATGGTTGTTTATTTTTATAGTGCTCTATTATCGTTTTTCATTTTACCTTATTTGCTTTGAGCTCCTTGCGTGCTCGCTCGTTTCCTTCCCTAGGACTCACCCGTCAGCCTGTTTCAGCCACGTGGTGCTGGGCTCCTCTATCCCCGGGGCGGTCTTCTCCGCCCTGCGTTTTTTTCCTCCTTCAATACCTCCTGCGGCGGTTTATCTTTTTTCCGCAAGAGGTTTTGGATGAGTACTGCGCTGGCTCCTCCGTTCCAGCCTCCCCGGTCCGGGACCAGGACTTCACTCCCGATCCACCTAAGATCCCTCTCAACCCGTCATACGCTCCCAATCAACCTTTCGAGGTCACGGATGACCTTGGCACTCCGCTGTTTGATCCCAGGCCCTGCGCCACCCTCGCTCATCAGAGTGGACACCTTTGGCCCACATTGCCGAGTTTTTGAGGTTCTGGATCCGTCGTCCCCTGGATAAGGAGGCCAACGGCTCCGCTCCGAGTGCCCTCGACCCACCATCCGGGATAAAGTCCTCAATACCGCCGAGTTTGACCAAAGTTTTGTGACTTTCTTTACCAAGAATGGGAAAGACCCTCGTAAGGGCATTGAGCTGGGCTTGCGCTCGGCACGGGATAAACTTTTAGACGTCTCGGGCCCCTTGACTCAGGTTCTTCCAAATGGCTGACGAAGCCATAACTGACGGCTCTCCCCTGGATCCTCAGCTGGTCCGTGAATTGACTCAGAGAGCTTTATGTCTACTGGGCAACGCGAATTGCGCTATATCTTCAGAAAGACGTAAGGCGGCTTTATTCAAACTAGACGCAGAACTGGCCGAATTGGCCCCCAAAGAACTGGGCGCTGACGCCAAGGGCTTGCTCTTCGGCGAAAAGTTCATTAAAGACCTCGGTCAACACGTCAATCTGTTCACCTCTCACCAAGGCCCAGACCAACATGAGACGTGTTTTTCGTTCAGGGAATCATTTTTCCCCCAGAGCTGGCCGGCAGAGGGGTTGTGCTGCCAGCAGAACAGCCTCATTTGGCTCTAGACCCCGTTTTCCGGATGCCTCAACCACCTACCGTTCCCAGTTCCGGCTTCCATTCTCCAGAGGTGGCTCCAGAGGCAGAGCATATATGTCCTCCAGAGGAATATCAGCCTCAGGTAAGACTGGTTCCTATTTTTCCTCATATTCCTGTTGCGGGTTGTCTCGCCCATTTTTTCCATGTCTGGTCTCGCCTTACGTCCCACCCTTGGGTCCTTCAAACTGTGGAGGGTTTCTGTCTGGAGTTTATTTCCACTCCTCCTCGTCAGGCTTCTCTCCCTCCACTCCCCAGGTTGTCTCGCGAGGCTGCCTCCCTGGTCCATTCCGAGCTCTCTTCCCTACCAGAGAAGGGTGCCATAGAAAGGGCGTACTCCCCTCCTTGTTTTCTCAGCAACATTTTCTTGGTGCGCAAAAAGACGGGAGAGTTCCATCCCGTCATCAACCTCTGGGCTCTCAACCGGTGCGTCGTGTACCGTCATTTCAAAATAGGGTACACATCTCCTCCGCGACCTTCTCAGGGAGAACGACTGGTTCTCTCGCCTCGACCTCAAGGACGCTTACCTCACTGTCCCAGTCCATCGCGACGATCGGAGGTTTCTGCAATTTCGCTGGCAAGGCCACCTCTGGCAATTCACTTGCCTCCCATTCGGCCTCAGCTCCGCTCCATGGTGCTTCACCAAGCTTTTGAAGCCGGTCATGGAGTTCCTTCGGGCTCGCGGGATTCGTTCCATCATTTACTTAGACGACATCCTCCTCATGGCTCAGGATGTCGAGTCCCTTCGTCGCGATACCTACCTCGCGGTCCATCTGCTTCAGGACTTGGGTTTCTTTATCAACGAGCCCAAGTCGGTCTTGGTCCCGACGCAAACCGCTCAATTCCTCGGTTTCTCGGTGGATTCGGTGGCATCGGTTCTCAGGCTTCCTCGCGACAAACTCCTGGTCATAAAGAAGGAGATTCGCAGGCTCCTTCGTGGTGGCCTGGTGTCGCTCCGGAACCTGGCCAGGGTAATAGGCCTGATTTCGGCATCCATTCAGGCCGTTTTCCCGGGCCCGCTCCACTACAGGGCCCTCCAGCGGCTCAAGACGCGGCACCTTCGCGAGTCGGCCTCTTACGATGCTATGATCCCCTTGTCAGACGAGGCTCGGTTGGAACTACATTGGTGGTTGGTCCACACGCGTGGAATGGCCGTGCCATTTTCGGGTCAAGCCGAACTAGGGGCAGTTTGCGGGAACGTGGCTACCAGGGGTCCATGGACCACGGAGGAACGCGATCTCCATATCAATTGCTTGGAGCTCATCGCTGGCTCGTTCGCGGTTTGCAGCTTCATGAAGGGCGTCACTCATTGTTCTCTGGTGCTGCGCATGGACAACGTCTCTGCAGTCCGCTATGTCAACAGGCTGGGGGGCTCGAGATCCAGGCTTCTCACAGAGCTCACCAAGGGGCTTTACCAGTTTTGCCTGGACAACCATTTGTCCATACGCGCGGAATATCTAATATCTGCCGGGCAAGGAGAACCTTGTGGCCGATTGGTTCTCCCGGAATTGGAGGGACGTGAGCGACTGGCATCTTCTTCCGAGTGTGTTCCACTCTCTCCACCTTTGTCGCGGTCCACTCCATCTGGACCTGTTCGCGTCCAGGGCGAATCGCCAGACCGATGCGTTCTTCAGTTGGCTCCCGAATCCGCTGTCCTCGGCGGTGGATGCCTTCCTGCAGTCGTGGCCACTCAGGGGAGCTTATGCTTTTGCCCCATTCAAGATGATCCTCCGGACTCTCCATTCTGTCAGTCGTCAGGGTGTTTCAATCCTCTTGATAGCGCCCCTGTGGAGGACTCATCCGTTGTTCCCACTGCTTCTGGAACTGTCGTGCGCGGATCCCCTGATTCTTCCCTCAACCTGGGATCTGCTTCGGGCTCCGGGGGGGAACTTTAGCCCTCTCATCCTACAGGATCGTTTGACTCTGATGGCTTGGTCGGTTTCTGGGAATCCTGGCATGTGCCGGGCTTATCGGAGTCGGCTCGAGCTCTGCTCTGGGGATCCTGGGCCCCAGGCACCAGGAGATCTTATATCCAGGCTTGGAACGCCTGGAGTCGCTGGTGTCTGGTTCGACACCTTGATCCCCTTACGGCACCTGTGACGGCGGTTCTTAATTTTTTTGGCCCATCTGGGCAGGTCCTATCGCACCATTAATTTGTTCCGCTCTGCCATTTCGGCTGCTCATGTTCCGGTGCAGGGCCTGGGTGTTGGTAAAGATCCGACGGTCTGTCGTCTCCTCCGGGGTATTCGTCTTTCCAGGCCCCCGAGGGCTCGTTATGAGTCCTTTTGGGATGTTTCCCGGGTGCTCCGTTTCTTGGAGGATTGGCCGGACAATGATGGTTTGTCCTTCCGCGAGCTCTCTGCCAAGACTGCTCTTCTGCTGTGTCTTGTTTTTTTTCGACGGGTGTCTGATGTTCGTGCTTTTGATGTATCCTCTTTTGCGTTTTCTCCTGAGGGTGTCTCGGTCTCTGTCTTTCATAGAACTAAATCCAATTCTACATCTGTTTCTTATCCTTATTTCACCGATCGGCCACGTCTTTGCGTGGCCCGTTGTGTCTATTCTTATTTAGCCAGGTCAGTTCAGTTCCGGTCCTCCCTGTCGGGTCCGCTCTTCATGTCCTACATGCGTCCCTTTCGGCCTGTCTCTGTCCCCACGCTTTCCAGGTGGATTCGTTGGATTCTCCTCTTGGCCGGCGTTGAGGGCTCCTTTGGGGCGCGTTCGGTCCATGGCGCAGCCGCCTCCGCGGCGTTGTCGGCTGGCTGTTCCCTTTCGGACCTTTTATCAGCGGCGGATTGGTCCAGGAAATCTACTTTCCGGACTTTTTATTTCGGGTCCCCGGCTCAAGCCGCTTTGGCGTTGGTTTAGGGGCGTTAAAACTGCAAAATACGAAGCCTCCTGTCTTGCTATAAAATTAAGGATTAATCTAGCCTTGGTGCAGTATTAATCTAAATTTTATTAAAGACATGAGGCGAGTATTTTTGTTGTTTCTTTTTCCCCCCCTTTGTTTGCTTTACTTTGGTTTAGTCTGTTTGGGGGTCGATGGTGGGCTTATTGTTTCATGTTACTGCACCTGTTGATTTTTTGTCCTGCTTGGCATATGGTTGCATGGTACTTTCACGCTGTTTGTCTTTTCAGGTCGTCCTCCGGTTGTTTGAGGTGCTGGTGTCGCGGTGGTACTTTTCCGCTCTGTTCCTGTGTTCCTGAGTTTTTCTTCTGGAATGTTGTTGCTGTCGTTTCAGCTTCTTCGCAAAGAAAGAGGAGGAGTTTCTGGATGTGCAGACTTTTATAGACTGTTCCTGTGTTCCTGTTGGTTGTTTTTATTGTTCTCTGTTAACTGTTTTGCTGCTGGAGGTTAACAGTAAAGAAGTTTAATGCAAAAAACTCGCCTCCTGTCTTTAATAAAATTTAGATTAATACTGCACCAAGGCTAGATTAATCCCTAATTCTACTACCACCCTTTGTCAAACTTTGTGGTAGTAATTTATTTTGTGTTTTTTTATCACTAAAATTGCACTTCAGGTATGGATTTACAGCACCTGGTATACGTCACTTTCAAACAAAACCCCAATACGTGTTCAGCAACAGCTCCGGAGTACACTAATACCCCCCCATGCATGGGTTTGTCGGGTTGTTTGGGAGGTAAAATGCCACATTTAGGAAGTGCACATTTTTTAACTTGGCACTTTTACATCTGGTCCTACTGCCCCCATGTTCTAATAGGGCCATCACTGAAGCCGGCTAATTCAATTTAACCCATCAAACCATATATTTTTGAAAACTAGACACCCCAAGGTATTTCAAATGGTAGTATTTAACCCTTTCCATACATGAGTTTCTACCACCAGTCTTTGCCACATTTTGTGGTAGTATTTTTTGTTTGTATTTTTTTCACCCAAATTGTACTTCAGGAATAAATTTATAGCTTCAGATATACATCACTATCAAACAACACCCCAATGTGTGTTAAGGAACATCTCCTGAGTACATTGATACTGCCCATGCATGGGTTTGCCTGGTGTTTGGGGTTAAAAGGCCACATTTGGGAAGTGCGCTCCTCCCCCCTATTTTGGTCAGCCTGTGCCTATGCCCTATCTTTGAGCCCAGCCACTCCAATTTACCCCATAAAACCATTAATTTTTTAAAAAAAATTACACCCCTTGGGTATTTGAAATGCTTTTACTTTAACTCTTTCCATGTCCAGATTTTTGGGAAGATACAGCGCTGATTTTAGCACTTGCTCATAATAATAAACTTAATTTTTTATTTAATTTATTTTATTCTTTTTGGACTTTTTTTTACATTTTGCTGGAACTGGATGGTTCCTCTGATGCATAATCATTTTGAAATTTTACCATTTTTTTAAATTTTTTTTTATATTTTACTAATCACATTAGTGATTAAAAAGCTGGGCTCCATTGACTTGCATGGTTGAATGCAGTGCCTGTATTCAACCTGCAAGTGGAACCAGAGTTCTCTAGAGGGTCTGGAGACCATCTAGCAAACTTTTCCAACTTAGTTGTCTTTATTACAGGGCGGCCGCCATCTTGCGGTTGGTGAAATCACTCGCAGTGGCGGTTGTGACCACTCTCCGGAGCGGTCACAGCGTATGGTGAGTATTCGGTATTGCTGAATGCCTCGTCATCGAGGCATTTCAGCAACACCATTGAAGTTTAGGAGGTGATGCCGATCTCGGCCATTGATCACTTTCTAAGCTTGTTTAATGTCATGACGTGTCATGCACATCATAGGTCGTTAAGTGACCGTTTTGCATGACGTGCATTATCCGTCAATGGACGTTAAGGGGTTAAAGGAACTGCCAGTTCAGCGGTTTTTTGAAATCATATTTCAATCAGTCTTTACTTCAAAGACCTTGATTAAAATATGATTTTAAAAAAACAGCTAAACTTGCAGTTATTTTTCATTCTTTAATATTAGACCCTGCTTCCGATATATACTAATATTAGACCCTGCTTCCAATATATATAAATATTAAACCCTTCTGCGGATATATATAAATATTAGACTCTGCTGTCAATATATATAAATATTAGACCCTGCTGCCAATATATATTATAATACCCTGCTGCCGATTATATATATAAATATTTGCTCCTGTCGCCAAAATATATATAAATATTAGCCCCCGTTGCCAATATATATAAATATTAGCCCCTGCAGCCAATATATATTGATATAAGACCCTGCTGCCAATATATTAACCCCTTGGCTGCTAAGCTGGTTTTCGGCATTTTGGTGCATCTCATGTTTAAACTCGTTTAGAAGTAAATTTCTTGGGAATAAACTACACAAACCATATATTGTATTTTTCAGCACACCCAGCAGATTCCAAATATACCATTTTTATATGTGTATGTATCTTTAGGTTTGCAAAATAAAGCCAAAAATGGGAAAAAAATGTATTTTTTCACTTCCGACTCAATAAAAACTAGTTTTTTTTTTTCTAACCTCTAATAACAAAACCCGTGTTGCTAGAGAGTTGTTAGTAGAGAAACAGATGGACAAGTCACCGACTAGAGCACTACTACTCCAAGATTGGGAGATGATCCCGACAAAACAAAAAAACTTAATAGATCATGTGATTCTAGCAATGTTGGTAGTTATAGCTAGAAATTGGAGGCAAAAAAAGATAATTTCCTGGACATATGTTAAAAACCAGATTCCTAATCAAAAGAATATGGAATATGGGTACTATAGAGCTAATGGACTTATGCATACATTTTGGGAAATATGGGGAAGACTTACCCTACAAATACTTACAAATTAGAGGAGAAGATGATCAACCCACTTTGGAATTTCTATCTGAATAATATCTTACAGATACCATATACTATATAAATGTTCATAACGTTGTCTGTATTTGTAATGTACATGCATAGATAATTTGTAACCAGACTGGATTTAGAAGATCACATAGACCTCTATACATAAAGAGACCTATAGACGATCAGCAATATCCAATATCTCATGCTGCTATTGTATTGTAAGTTATTGTCCTTTATATGTTTTTTGTAAGATATATAAAAAAAGGGGTAACTGGGCTAAAATAAACAGAAATTGAGAACAGTAGACTCTGTTTTTCTAATATTTTATTGCTAAAAGTTAAATTTACTAGACTATCACAAAAGACATCTTTAAATTTAATGCATGGCTGCCGTCAATTAAACAGCTCTAGCTGCCTGGGATGTTAAAATATGCCAACAAAACTATATATTTTTAGAAACTACACCCCCAGCTGCAGCAAATGAGGTGAATATCACACTTATAAAAAACGCACTTTATGTACCATAATTTATCTTCCCTGCTGTCTAGAGCTGTCTAATTGCAGGCATCACCCCTAAATGTTTTAAGACAATTTTTTAACAAGATTTTTAAATCTGCCATATCTGAAGTTAAAGTGGTCTAGACATCTAAATTAGGGTACATAAAGTACACATTTCGGAATGTGGGCGGGACCTAGCACAGGACGCGCCAATCCTCTCTCTATTGGTGCGTTCCTGCCTACCAGCTCTCTCGTCCTCCGGTGCTCGCGGTGCGGATCACATCTCTGACCTCCGTGGAGCCGAAGTGGTGGGGTCGTGACTCGCTGCGGGGCTCGGCACCCTGCCTCAGGTGATCTCGTAGTGATCAGGACAGACCAGCTGGACCCACAGTAAAAAAATGCGAAGGCGATGATAGAGATGTGGAAAACAACAAAAAATGGCGGTGCATTAACAACAATGTCTCTATTTGTTTGACACGTGGAGAGGGAAGGAAGACTAGCAAAAAAGAAGGAAAGATAATAGAAAAGGAAGAAAGAAAAATAAAACGAACTACAGCTAAATATGAAGATATGTAAGCAGCTTCAAGGATTCGTGAGTACATATGGGACATTATTAACATCTATACTACTTTCTTCAGAACAATCTTTTGCTTACGTTGATTCCTGTATTATGAGCACATTGAGTGTTTAACCTCTAATAGAGCTGATTGCACAATATAGAAAATTATTTGTGACATGATGAAATTCTGATGGAAAGCAGTTTCAAGGATCTGTGAGTACATATGGGACATGACTGCAGGACCAAAACAACGGATCCTACTTATGGCACAGAAACCCAACCCACCCAAGAAATACACAACACAACAATTGTGGGTAAGGGCTTTGGCCACAGCTTTATTAACCAGCACATCATAACCATACGTAAACATAACCACCCTGCCAGCTGTCGTGTGACCGACAGGCAGATACCCCAACACTTTACCAAGAGCTCTCGTTCTGGGTACCGTCAGCCTCCACAGAACTCGTCTCCCCAAGCCTCCTCCATCCACTGGATATTCACATAAAAGGTGCTGGCCATGACTTCCCGCTGTGACTAAAAGAGAATAAGAAAAGAACAACAAACACCGGCACAGGAAAAAATACAGAACAAATAAATAGGAGGGGAGGGCGGGAGGGAAGCTCGTGCAGAGTGTCAGGAATGACTGAACTCTGCACAGGTAAGCCCACCCTTATTCCCCAAGGAACATTATAGCAACAATGTTGCTACCCACACCTGGGTCCGGATCATGAACTACTGACCCCACGGTCAAAAGGCCAGCAGTCATGTTCCCCCTTCCTAACCGTCCAGGGGGGTCCCTTGACTGCAGGACCAAAACAACGGATCCTACTTATGGCACAGAAACCCAACCCACCCAAGAAATACACAACACAACAATTGTGGGTAAGGGCTTTGGCCACAGCTTTATTAACGTCATGAACCAGCACATCATAACCATACATAAACATAACCATCCTGCCACCTGTCGTGTTACCGACAGGCAGATACCCCAACACTTTACCAAGAGCTCTCGTTCTGGGTACCGTCAGCCTCCACAGAACTCGTCTCCCCAAGCCTCCTCCATCCACTGGATATTCACATAAAAGGTGCTGGCCGTGACTTCCCGCCACCGCAGCCAACTCAGGCTTGCCTGAGCTATGGCTGCGCCCCCACCAAGGCCAGCGCCTTTTTGATCCCGGACTGCAAACCAAGATTAAAAATATCGAGGCCAATGTCATTTAAATGTACTCCGTCTTGACGAACTAAATCCTTGTTATCGCCCTCTAACTCGCGATGCCGAATAGCCACACCGCCCAGGGAGGTAACAAAGTGAGACACGGCAACATTCAATTTTCTGCGACATTTTTCTAAGGCTCTAGCACCCGACCCAAGTGACCAAACAGGTCGAGGAACAACTTCCGACCAGATTAAAATAACACTTTTAAACAGGGCAAAACAACGTAAAAGATCCCCTTTGATTCTGTGAATGAGATCGATGGTACGAACCGAGCCTAAATCGTTGCCACCCGCGTGTACGACCAAAATAATAGAAGACGGAATAAACCTACTCAATGAACAAAACTCCGGATACATCTGAGCCCAGCGTAGGCCACGAATACCACGCCAACAAATTCTGACCTTGTCGTACGGAAAACCCAAGTTCCTGCCATACACCCGCCGCTCCGCCCGACGCGACGCCCAGAAGATAAAGGAGTGACCCAGTTGGTATGCCTGGAATGTAGGATACTGCATCTCACTGTCCCTCTCACTTTAACTAGTGGCTCCGCCTCTGTAATGCCTCACAGGTCAGAGAGCACAGTGGCCATTTTGTAAACTAGTGAGTGTTAAGCAGTGATGCAGCATGGTATGATACTCTTATATTTGTGTCAGCATTAATATCCTGATTATTCAGTAATGTTCAGCAACAAAGCAAGGTTGTATTAAACTACTGGTATTATATCCGGAGCATTTAGGATTACAACACCAGTATCCACACCAGTGTAGGCGATGAACCTGAAAGAAGAATCACAGTAACCGAGGACGAATGTATAAGCGAAACCTCTTGGATTTCCAACGACCCAAGGGCTGAATGTCAGATGCCGGGACCCCAGCCCTAGCAGCCTCAGTGGTGGCCGCGATCCTAAAAGAGTGAGGGGAGAAGTAAAGTGGGCACACACCACAACGAAGTAAGCAGGAACGAAAAACTTTAGAAAACTGAAATCTCGTCAAGGAAGAGCCAGATGAATGAATGAGAAAGGAGGCCCAACCAGACGGACGTACAGCAGAGAAGGAATGAATAAGTCTAACAGGGCACCAATCCAAATCAGTAGCACGAATACTGACCATAGCACCACGATCAACCTGGTCAGTCTTGGACCGACGAATAAACACCTGAACCAACCAGGCTGTAAAACAATATCCCGAGCAGTAAGAGGGGAAACGGAACCAGCCCTAGGAGCCACAACCTCACCAACCCGCAATGCACCATAAAAAGATAAGGAGAAACCCACGCGAAACAGTAGCGTTTCATACCTATCAAAACAGATATGTGACAGGACATCCAAAATGCGATGCAACAGAGAAAAAGAAACCGGGCGCCTCTTATCAGGAGCCACATTTTTCTTCCAACCTTTAACAATTTTGGAAGCAACAAACTTGGCACCCAGCTCCTGCCAGCCCATCAATTTAAACAAAAAGGATAGGGCTGTCATATTCCGCTCCGCTGTGGAACCAGAAGCACCGGAATCTCTTAAGCTTGACAAATACAACAATTTTACCCGACTCCGGAAATCCTCCGACCTAAGATCACCCTCAACTTCAGCCAGCGATAGCCAGGCTCTCCAGACCCGAATGTAGGCTCTCCACGTACTGGATGACAATGAATCCCGGAGCAAAGTCACTAGGTTGGAGATGCGAGGCTCCATAAAGAGTGTGGAAAAGGCAGACCCGTAACTGCAGCCTCCGGCGCGGCCTCCCTGAAGCGCTGAAACTGTAGGCGAGATAATGCGTCAGCGATTACATTTGCCTCACCAGAACCCAGATGTTAAACTCCAAGCAACGCAAGACTAAGTGCCTCAACAAGGCCAAAACAGGAGGGGAATGAGAGGTTGAACTAGCTACCCGTTTACCAATCAAGCTTGGACCCCATAGTTCCACCGAAACCACGATTGGGAAGAGCTCCAAGAATACGAGATTACGACACAAGTCAGACCCTAACCAATCATCAGGCCAAGGCTGAGAACACCATTCACCTTGAAAATATGCTCCCATACCTACCGAACCAGACGAATCTGTAAATAACTCAAGGTCAACATTAGAACATTCAGCCTGCTGCCAGCAGGTATGACCATTATATTTCTGGAGAAAGGTAGCCCAGACTTCAAGATCAGCGTGAATGGACCGCGTGATTCTAACAAAATAAGAGGGAACTCGAACGCCCGCCGTAGCTAAAGACAGTCTTCTAGAAAAGGCACGCCCCATCGGCATGACCCGACAAGCAAAGGCCAACAGCCCCAACAAAGCCTGAACCTGCTTGAGCTGAACCTTTTTAGAACACTGAACCCTATCAAGCTGCTGAGACAAAGACATCAACTTAGCCTGAGGAAGACGGAATACCATGGCGGAAGAATCAATTTCGATTCCTAAAAAAGACAAGCACGTAACCGGACCCACCGTTTTCTCCTCAGACAAAGGAACACCAAATTCGCCAGAAATCTTCCGAAAAACATTCAACAAAAGGGAACAGCAGCTAGCATTAGCAGGGCCAACAAACAAAAAATCATCAAGATAATGAAGTAAGGAGGAGAGACCAGATACTTGAGTAACCACCCACTCCAGAAAGGAAGAAAACAATTCAAAATAACTACAAGAAATCGCGCAGCCCATGGGCAAGCACATATCAACGTAATATGATCCCCGAAAGAAGCAGCCGAGCAATGATGAATAGGGAGAAGGCGGAACGCCGACTCGATGTCAGCCTTAGCCAACAAACAGTTGGGCCCCGCCATCCGAACCAACTCCAATGCCCTATCAAACGAAGTATATTGAACCCGGCTCTCCTCAGGAGAAATGCCATCATTGACGGAATAACCTACAGGATATGAAAGATGATGGATCATCCTGAAGCTGCCAGGCTCCTTCTTAGGAACAAGACCTAGTGGGGATACTCTCAGATTGTGAAAAGGAGGGGAAGAAAAGGGGCCCGCCATACGGCCACAATCTACCTCTTTCTGCAATTTAGCTGCAACCAAATCCTCATTTAATGACACTGATTTAAGATTATTCGCCATGGAAGGAGTATCCGAGTTTTCAAAAGGAATCCAGAACCCTCTACTAAAACCATCCATAAGCAATAAGGCCTCACGCCTATTGCTGTACTGTTTTAACCAAGGGAGCATCTTTTGAACGCTCACTGGCGTCCTCGCCCCGGCTGGCATCCTCCTTCCCTCCAGACTTGTTTCCAACGGCACAGTTCTTCCGAAAACATTTAACTGCAGGGTGCGGTCCTCCACAATGGGAGCACTCGTGGCGGAAACGGCAGGAGCTGTACCACCTGCAATGACTTTCATTGTAGAGCCAGCAGACACCCTTTTTTGCACCTGCCGCCGCTCCAGGGGCTGATGCGGCGGCCCCCCCACGAAAGGGCAGGGGTCTGTTTGGTGTCATCAATATTGCCGTCCTGCATATCAAAACGCATGCTAGGGCGTACAGCCATCTTCTGACGAAACTGCTGATCATATTTAAACCAACACTGACCGCCATAGATTTTATAAGCACCCCAGATAAGATCCAGATAAGCAAATAATGATGGAGCTTTGTCAGAAAAACGCTCGCACAGTATGCTGGCAAAGACAGAAAACCCTTGAAGCCAATTACCAAACATACGTGGAATTTGTTTTCCTTTTTCTGAATCACTCTGCTCTGACCTACGTGGCCTATCCACGGTCTCCTTGTCCGCAGGGACCAACGACAACAAATCCACAAATTCTAACCTACAAATCTTCTCTCTAACCTCCGAGGAAACGTGCATGCTTAACGGCGCAATCTCACACAAATTAGGCACAGCCGGTAGAGGGGGAGAACCAATGACAGAAGCTAATTGAGACCTCACAACATTAGGGAAGGGGTCGGCTGTAGCAGCCCCAGTATCACCAAGCCTACCCAGTAAGTCTTTGAGGACCCTTGCCAGGTCAGCCCCAGAACCCTCCCTAACATGCTGTGTGTCCCCAGGCCATCTGGCCCAAGCACTCACCATCAACGCTGACTGCAGGTGGTATAGTGGGGTGGAGATCATCAAATCCTGATGAGATGGATCGGCTCCCTGACGCGGTCGATGCTGGAGAGTCCTCACGTAAACTTCTGGCAGCACGCTGTTCCCGTGCTGCAGCAGGAGCAGGGCGATTGCGAGAGGCTGCCGCAGGAGCCCGCCTCCCCCCTTCGCGAGGAGGTGTCGCGCCGACGTCAATCTCCCGTCGACCGGCCGACACACGATCGTGCCGTCGTTGCCGTCCCCGCACCGGACGCCACAGTCACTGTCCCTCCCCGTCGGCTGGATGGTGAGCGAGGGCTTCTGCTTCGCTCACCAGATGGTCCGGCTTCGGTCCCATCGCCCGGAACAGCTAATGCGGCAGGGGGAAGTCCACCCGCCTCCTGCCGCTGCTCGAGTCGTCTTCTGGGTCGTGGAGGCCTCGGATTCTGGGATGCAGGTGCCGGTCTTCGCCCTCCGCCCCGTAGAGGAATAGGGCTTAAGCGTGAAGGAGGTCTGGAACGCCTGCTCCTCCCTTCAGCAGCATCCGCCTGGACAGGAGCTGGATGGAGGTGAGTCGGAGCAGCTTGAGCTTCTTCAACAAGCCTCATCAGCGAGGCTCTGTCATTGTCCTTGAGAAACGCCGCTAGGGCCATTTCCAATTGCTCGGACGACGTGATGAAGCTCGTGCAGAGTGTCAGGAATGACTGAACTCTGCACAGGTAAGCCCACCCTTATTCCCCAAGGAACATTATAGCAACAATGTTGCTACCCACACCTGGGTCCGGATCATGAACTACTGACCCCACGGTCAAAAGGCCAGCAGTCATGTTCCCCCTTCCTAACCGTCCAGGGGGACCCCTTTATTAACATCTATACTACTTTCCTCAGAACAATCTTTTGCTTACGTTGATTCCTGTATTATGAGCACATGGAGTGTTTAACCTCTAATAGAGCTGATTGCACAATATAGAAAATTATTTGTGACATATGATGAAATTCTGATGGAAAGCAGTTTCAAGGATCTGTGAGTACACTTGGGACACTATTAATATCTATACTACATATATATACTATACTAATTTTTTGCTTATGTTTGATTCCTGCATCATGACTTTGTGGAGTGTTTAACCCCTAATAGAGCTGATTGCATAATACAGAAATCTATCTGTGAACACTGATGAAATTCGGATGGAAATCTATATTATCCTGAAATTTCTATGCACTATTATTTATGCCTTTGGAGGTTTAGTAGAAGCTTAATAATACAACAGACCCTTCTGGACTTTTATTTTTGTGAACACGTATATACTGCCTCAGTATTATGTATATTTCAGCAATATGTTCTCCAATACTGGATCGGGCACTTACACATGAACACCTTTAATGATCCAAGAATACTTAAACTTTTTGTTGAACTAAAAGGTGCACATATACCGCTTGACATAACGAGAAAGGAAGATCAGCAATAAAACATAATACATCACAGTTAAACACGAAGACAG
Organism: Spea hammondii; assembly: GCA_029215755.1. Classification (NCBI taxonomy): domain Eukaryota; kingdom Metazoa; phylum Chordata; class Amphibia; order Anura; family Pelobatidae; genus Spea; species Spea hammondii. The sequence continues at coordinate 97,732,522 of JARDYJ010000002.1, forward strand.
GAAAGCAGCTTCAAGGGTTTGTTAGTATACCTGGTTGCTACCGATATCTCCTTTCTCAGAACAATTCTACGCTAGTGCTGGATCTCTTTCTTTTTTTTTTTTTTTTTTTATGTACATGTGAAGCGCCTAACCCTCATTAGAGCTGAACGCATAATACAGAAATTTAAATATATTACTGGATCTTGTTCAATCTAGAAATTTTTGCATACTGCTATCTGGTCTAATACACTTGTGAACGAAGCAAAGAATATAAACTCACCACTCTTATCACCTGCGCATGATATTTATATTATAACCTGTACTTACTATAGGCTCCCTCTACTTTAAATAATTCATTATAAAAGCAGTGTAAATCAGTATTCCTGCTAAACCTAAAAAAATAAATTAAATCATCTATCTCTTTGAAAGTCAACAAAGGATATATACTAAAGTGGAATAAGAATAAAGGAAAGAGTTTTTCCATCCTTAAAATAGCTCCTAAAAACAAAGATAAAACCACTAAACTTCTGGAAGCCTATTACTACCCCAAAGAAAAGGGGGAACATGAAGGGAGGAGGTCCTCCACTCTAGAAAACCCTGATCCTAGAACGATACTGTCACGGAAGCCTCCGTGCCATGGGCTCCTGGAGGGGACTGAGTGCCAGCCTCCTTACTACAGACTATGGGCCCTGGTAAAGAGTGCCATGTTATCCTTTTGAGTGTTATTAATAAAAATGTATTTTATTATTGCCTTATTTCCTAACTGCTTACACAGCACACTAAGGTCTGGGAGATAATCTAATCAAGACAAAGTGTATTCCTTATTTTAGTGGCGTCGTATCCTTTTGTATTGTTAATCCCTTTACTGCCCCTGTTGTCTCTGGGATGCAGATTAAGGGGGTGGTTTGTATCCCAATATCTTCTTTTATGTTAATATGTGTTTTGCTAGATATATCCAGCCGTCTGTTTCTAAAATAAATCAGTTCTCCTCTTGTTGTACCTAAAAACTAGTCTTACCTGGTTATTTAGGTACTCGATAGCGATATCCCTTTATTTTGCTTGGGGATATTGCCTACAGATTGCAGGGAATTATTGCCCTGAAGGGAGAAGTCGCTCTGAGGTCCCTGGTCGGTCCGTCACAACTGGTTGGCAGCGGTGGGATCTGACTTCTCCCAGACTGACACTGGGATTGCTTCCTAGTCTGAGGGGCATTCCACACTAGGATCAATCTTCAGGAAACAGAATGTGAGCTATGCAGGCCGACGGCGTTTGTCTCTGTACAGCACCAAACCTCCGGTGGAGGTGATCCTCTGAGTTATTAGAGAGTTGGATCGGCTCCGGATTCAAGTATATGAATGGCGTGGACAAGGGCTGTTTGAGCTTGAAAAACAGCCTATTCCAGATTATGTGGCAGTGGATGGGACTGTGGTCTCCACTGGCACCAGCCCAGCAGTAGAGCTGGCATCTGAGTAGGAGCGCCAGGGAAGGGATGCAGGCGGCATCACTCCCCAGCGGATGAGTGAGTACCCAGGAGATGGCACAGCTGGCCAGTCTCCCCAGCGGCAGATCACAGATCCGGGAGCGGAAGAACCTGTCCTCGCTCCCCAGCGACAGATCCCAGTTGAGGGAGTTGAGGGTATCGTCCCTCCTTCCCAGCAGCTGACCGATGACCTGGGAGATGGCGCAGCTGGTCTATCTCCCCAGCGGCAGCAGGAGCACCAGGGAGGGGATGCAGGGGGCATCACTTCCCAGCGGATGAGTGAGTGCACGGGAGATAGTGCAGCCGGCCAGTCTCCCCAGCGGCAGCTCACAGATTCGGGAGCGGAAGAACCTGTCCTCGCTCCCCAGCGGCAGATGCCAATTGAGGGAGCTGAGGATATCGTCCCCCTCCCCAACAGCTGACAGATGGCCTGGGAGATGGCGCAGCCGGCCAGTCTCCCCAGCGGCAGCTCACAAGTCCGGGAGCGGAAGAACCTGTCCTTCCTCCCCAGTGGCAACAGGGGCACCAGGGAGGGGTCGCAGGCACTGTCACTCCTCAGCAGCTGAGCAAGTGCCTGAGAACCTGTGCAACCGGCCCATCCCTCCAGCAGGATCACCAGGTGGCATTACTCCCCAGCGGCTGAGTACACTCCAGGGAGAAGGGGCAGTCGGCACTTCTCTCCAGCAGCTGGTATGTTCATTGGGAGAGGCAGAGTTTGGCCAGGTGAGCACTGCACTTGTAGGGGCAATTGGGCTAGGGGACCAGTTGGGACACGATGGACTGACTAACTTCAGAGTCAACCCGTCTGGTGTCTCCTCCTTTGTTAGTCTCTTTGCGATGGCGGACAAATGTCACGGAAGCCTCCGTGCCATGGGCTCCTGGAGGGGACTGAGTGCCAGCCTCCTTACTACAGACTATGGGCCCTGGTAAAGAGTGCCATGTTATGCTTTTGTGTGTTATTAATAAAAATGTATTTTATTATTGCCTTATTCCTAACTGTTTACACAGCACACTAAGGTCTGGGAGATAATCTAATCAAGACAATGTGTATTATGTATTAGTGGCGTCTGTATCCTTTTGTATTGTTAATCCCTTTACTGCCGTGTTGTCTCTGGGATGCAAATTAAGGGGGCGGTTTGTATCCCAATATCTTCTTTTATGTTAATGTGTCTTTTGCTGGATATATCCAGCTGTCTGTGTCTAAAATAAATCAGTTCTCCTCTTGTTGTACCTAAAGACTAGTCTTGCCTAGTTATTTATGTACTCAAAAGCGAAATCTCTTTACTTTGCTTGGGGATATTGCCTACGGATTGCAGGGAATTATTGCCCTGAAGGGAGAAGTTGATCTTGGCGGAGAGGGACAACCTGAGGTCCCTGGTCAATCCGTCACAGATACCAATCTCTAAATCAGAGATAGAAGCAACTATTACATCTGATCTGACAAAACAATGCTTAGTAGAATTGATGGATGATTTATATTCCAAAATAAAGCTGGATATAAAGGAAAATATGAATTCCATAAGAGAAGAAATTATAGCCTTAGTAGAAAATGTTAATTCACAAGCAAACTCGATACAGCAGCTACAAGATGAACAAAAGACCATGAAATCTTACAATTTGGCAATGGAAAACAGGATAAATAATCTGGAACTTAAAATGACTGAGATGAAAGATCGTTCAAGAAGGAAAAACCTCCGACTAAGGGGCACCCCAGAACAAGTACTAAAGGACCAATTAGAAGAGTTTGTGAAAAAGATGTTTTCATGCTTAATTCCTCAAATACCCTTTTGAGAGGTGCCACAGGATTAGGAAACCAGCTAGAATAAAGGAAGATTCTCCTCGGGATATTATAGTTCGCTTTTCAAACTATTATGTTAAACAATGTATTTATAAAGAAGCATGGCGAACTCAAGAAATAGAAGATCCTTATAAGGAAATAAAAATCTATGCAGACCTTTCTACTACAACTAGACAAGCAAGAAGAAAATTTCAAAATTTTGAGGGACAAAAAAATTAAGTATAGATGGGTATTTCCAACTTAGTTAACCCCTTCAGGACCGGGACGTACCTGGTACTTCCTGGTCATAGGTCACCGGTATGTACCAGGTACGTCATCCCCAAAAACCGCCCCCACATCGCCACAATCGTGGTGATCGCGGGGGTGCTGCTGCTGCTGTCTGCCCAGGAGTCTGGGCAGACCAGCACAGCCACTCTAAGCCCGCCCCCAAGCCTAAAATCACTCCCACCCAGACCAGCAACAGCAAAAACGAGCCCCCACAAGCCCTTTGATCAGTCCTGTAGGACTGATCAAAGAGACTCCTCCCCTGCAATCTCCAGTCTATGGGAGATTGTGTCCCAGCTGCCAGAGGCAGCTTCAGAGACAGGGAGACAGGGTTCTTTGGTCTCCAACAGCCCCCACCCCCTCCCTTGCTCAATTAACCCCTACCCCCCTTGCTCAATTAACCCCTTCAATGCTACGATTGTGTATGACCCCCATTGCAGCATTGCAGGGGTTAATATTAGTCCCCACAAGCTTGTGGGGACTAAATATCAGTCAATGCTGTGCTTCAATGGAGCATCAGCATTGAAAGAGTTAAAAAAAAAGTAAAAACAATTGTAAAATAAATAAATAAAATTTAAAAATAATTACAAAACAAATAAATAAAAAAAATAACAGCACTGACCTGAAAGTCCAGGGTGCTTCCAGGTCAAATGCTGGGCTGGGCTGATGATGATCAGATCACTCCTGGCCAATAGGAGTGATCGGATCATTATGGCAGCCCATGGATGACCCTGCCCTACAAAGAGAGAGGGGTCATCTAGGGTAATTATGAAAAATCACAAATTATTATTACCTGATCACTTGTCGGTGACATTTTAAGTAGCTGATTATTGATCGGTCTCCCTGATTGATGTCAGTGGCCTAAACCTGTCACTTACAAGTAATCTGATAAAAAAAAATATTTAAAAAAGTAAAAAAATTGAAATGCGCATGTTCCAGTTTTGCCCTCAAAAATAGCTTCTTCAAAAAATGCATGAACCATGCATGTGAAGCCTTGTTGGAACCGGGGGACGTTGGTGAATAAAATGTGGTGTTTTCTTCCACTATTGCACATATGCTGTGCAAGAAATAAATTGTAACGTTAAAAACGCAATAAAATAAATTTTCCGTGAAAAACTGGCTGCCTGAAAACTGTCAAAATTACCCTAGTTGAACACCTTGACTTGTCTGCTGTTCATAAATATATACTTTTATGGGGTAATTTACAGTGGGGGGGGCTTCCAAAATGTCCCAAATAGGATATGGGCCCAGTAAACCAATTTCTGAAAATTACAAATTTGAAAACTAAAATGCGCATGTTTGAGTTTTTCCATCATAGCTTCCTCAAAAAATGCATGAACCATGCATGTGAGGCCATGTTGGAAACGGGGTATGTTGGTAAACACAATTTGGTGTTTTTTTCTGCAGTTGCACATATTCTATACAAAATACAATATGAAATCTAAAGCAACATTGCAACATATGCAAAAAAACCATTTGGCGATAAAATCCCTGTTTGAAAAGTGTCAAAATGACCCTAGCTGTACACCTTGACTTATCTACTATTCATAAACATATAATTTTGGGGGGATAATCAGTATCTGTGACAACTATTGCAGTTATTAGACTACCATGCCAAATTTGAAAAAAAAATAATTTTAAAAACGTGATGCATGCCTTGCAATATTTGCCCTATACTGGTCAAAATAGATGAAAATCCTGGCCATGTTGGGTGGTTTCCAAATCAGGACAAGTTAATGAATATATTTTGGATAATTTTTTCCCATTGGTTCAATGTGTGTACAATTTGTATGCATACAAAACTGTAAAAAAATTCGTTTTTTTCATTTTTCCCCAACTTTTTCCAGTTTATTTCAAACAAAACAATGTACTACCCAGCTTAATATGGTTTCAAATGAAAGCCCTACTTGTGCTGAAAAAAACAATATATGATTTGTGTGGGTGCACTAATTGATAAGAGAGAAATTACAGTTGAAGAAAGACATAGCAAAAACACAAAAACGGCTCCGGTCCTTTAGCGACACCTTAGTATCAAACTCGCGGTCCTGAAGCGGTTAAATATACATTATGAAAACTCAACTTTACAATTCAAAGATCCCATACAAGCCTGTGAAAAATGCTCAAAATGGGCCTCATTAACTAAACATCATGCTTTGAGTAATGTTATGCTTCTGGAGGTTTATACATTTTATAGCATTTTATTAGCTATGATTATAGGGGTGGGTAGGGTTTTTTTCTTGTTTTTTTTTTCCTATATTCAAAAATTTGTTTCACTAAATATATAAATAAATTACACTTAAAATTTATAAATAAAATTATTACATAAATATGCACTTAGGCATATTTTTCACGAGTTAACAACTCATACGTAACATATTAAGTTTCACACACAAGCACTAGTATATTAGTATAATACATTAAGATTGAAACACACGTTTGACACACATATTTATCATTTATATTTATTCTGATATAAATAATAATACTATACAATATCACTACATCACTTTTGGAGGGCCATAATTAGCACTTTATTATTTGTGGTTATAGGAGCGTTTTTTTTTTGTTTTTTTTATACACAAATAAATCACATTAAATTTACACACACTAAATACACATATATTTATTGATTGACTCACTTTTCATGAGTTTAAAACTCATTTATGTACCTTATTAATTTTATATAATACAAATTATTAGTATATGAGAACTTTTCTCCAAAAATATTTGCTATAATGTTTAATACAATGTCTTAAACATTAAGATGACATGATTATATTCTATATCTTTACAGAATTAGATTATATTCTAGAATATAAATGTCTTAAAGTTATTGTTGTTACATTTTATATTTGTAGGGTATATTCCTACGATCATTGTAGGACCTGATTGAGTATGGTAATTAGAATATTACTCAATGGTTTGAATGCTTTTAGAATGGAAGTTGTAGGTTTGGATGTGATGAATGAACAGGGGGCTGCTACGAATAACAAGTTAGGGAACTCAAAAGTCACCGCAAATAAGGTTAAAGGACCAAAATGACATTACGTTTTATGTCCCTAAATTGCCAGGGATTAAATTCCCCTCAAAAGAGAGGCTTTCTTTATAATACCCTAATTGAAAACAACATTGACCTAGCCCTAATCCAGGAGACACACTGGGTAACTCCACCTATGAATCTCTGGAAATATATAGGGCTGAAACAACTAATCGATAAAATCGATAATAATCGATAATGGAAATCGTTGTCAACGATTTTCATTATCGATTAGTCAAATCGATTTTTATCGATTTTATCCTTATATAATCCGATCTCAAACAGAGATCGGATTATAACACTAGAATCCAAATCCCCCGGACCTGGATTCCCCTCACTGTCGGCCGGTCTCTCACTTCCGTCTCTCTCCCCCCTCCCATACACCCCTCTGACTCCTTCCCCCTCCCATACACTGCTCTGCCTCTCTCCCGACTCCCTGGTATTTTGTGAACCTCCGTTGCTGACAGGCACTTTCACTGAAGCTTCATAGAAGCCTCAGTGTAAGTGAAGGTGAGTAACGGAGGCTGTCTGTGCACATCGTGCAGACCCCCACCGGCTGACAGAGAATAGAGGTCTCCTGCAGAGGATAATCCTCTCTATCAGCTGGTGGGGGTCTGCATCGCACAGACAGCCTCCATTACTGCCCTTCACTTATGGGAGCCACCCTCCCATACACCACTCTGGCTCCTCCCCCTCCCATACGCCACTCTGCCTCTCTACCCGGCTCCCTTGTGTCTTGTGAACCTCCATTGCTGACAGGAGGCAGAGTGGAGGTTAGAAATAAGAACTCTGAGGTGTATGGGATAGAAGGCAAGGTAAAAAAAAAAGATCGTGGCCCATATTTATAAAGCACTAAATCAAACCCCGAGACAAAACTTGAAACACAGACGTTTACAAGCATGGCAAGAAGATTTGGGAGGGAAAGAAGATAGAAAGTGGGAGAGAATATATAAGGGGATTAATCAGTCCTCTGAAAAAAATAATCACAAAATTATACAGTTTAATATTGTTTACCGACTTTATTATATAAAATTGGTAAGAGACAAAATAGCAGTTGCCCGAAATGTGGAAGAGAGGAGGCAGGTTTCTACCATATGTTGTGGATTTGTGATAAAATACAGGAATTTTGGTTACAAGTGTATTTTGAAATAGAGAAGCGGCTTAATGTTAAAGTCGCCATATGTCCTGTGCTTGGGATATTGGGGGAAGACTCTGAAATAAATTTAACAAAGGTTCAAAGCAAAAGTCTTCATAGATTACTGTTTTGTGGTCGTTTTATGATTATTAGGAGCTGGATTTCCCCGACACCCCCGAATATCAAAGAATGGTTAGAAGTAGTCTATAGAGATTATAAAATGTAAACATTAGGTTTTTTGTTTTGTTTTGTTTTGGGTTGGGAGGGAAGAAATAATTACTATACAGTGTTTAATGTATTTATATAACTTATTATTGTTATATGTATTTTTATCTTTAAAAATAATAAAAAAGGGGAAAAAAAACGAAAATCGGTCCAATTACTTGGTCGGACCACGCTCCAATTTTCCTAGAAATATTAAATAATGTGCATTATAAAATCAGACCAAAATGGAGGCTTAATGAAAATTTGTTGAAATCAGAAAAAACAAAGAGCATCTGATTAGAGAGGCGAGATATTTTTTTGCCATGAATGATAATGGAGAAGTCTCCGATATACTCCTCTGGAACTCCTTTAAATGTGTTATTAGGGGATCACTTATTAAATTAGGCTCAATTAAAAGGAAGAATGGTAAAAAAACAAGAATCTCTACCAGAATTATATATAGAATTGTCCAAAAAATTCATAAGCACAAACTTGAGAAGCAAATTCAATTACAAATTAATCAGATTAAAGAGAAAATCAAACCTTAAGTGTCTGAAAATATTGATAAATCCCTACTATACCTGCGTCAAAAATGGTATCATTCGAATAACAAGGCAGGGAAACTACTTACAAACAGAATTAAAAATAAAAGGAAAACAGAAATAATAAAAAAACATCTTAGTAGGAGATAAAAAATTGAGTATAGCCGCAGCTTTTGGACAATTCTATAAATCTTTATACAATTTGCCCAAATTAAATTCTACTAAACAGATGATCTCAAAATTCTTATCTAAACTTGCCTTACCGAAAATATCACCAGGAAAGCTGGCTAAGTTAAACCTACCTATAACGCTTTGTGAAATATCAAAGGGAATTTAAAAACTTAAAATGGGCAAAGCACCAGGCCCATATGGGTATATAGCAGCATTTTACCAGACCTTAGAGGGAATAATAGCCACAATCCTACTAAGAGTATATTCAGAACTCCCAACTCTTGACAAATTACCAGACAAATTCCTCCAGGCCACAATATTTCCAATTTTAAAACCCGGGAAAGACTCAACAAGAATTCAGAATTACAGACCAATCTCTCTGATTAACCTGGACGTTAAACTCTTTTAAAAAAAATTGGCTGACAGACTTAAGGATGTAATTCCAGATCTAATACATAAAGACCAGGTAGGCTTTGTGCAAGGCAGATGTGCGGCAGATAATATACGGAAAATTCTAAATATGATATACCAACAAGAACGAGTTCACGCTGGGACGCTCTTTATTGCTTTAGATGCAGAAAAGGCCTTCGACCGCGTGGACTGGGAATTTTTAAACCAAGTATTATTGACATTCCGTATTGAAGGAAAATTTAAGGATTATACAATGCTCTTATATTCGAATCCAACAGCTAAAGTTGTAGGCCTGATGTTAGAATCAGAACAATTTAATATTCAAAATGGGACACGCCAAGGATGCCCCCTGGCCCCATTACTTTATATTTTATCAATTGAAATTGAAATTATTCATCAGTCCAAAGAGGTAAAGGGAATAACAATTGATGAACATGAATATAAGATATCATTATTTGCAGACGATGTTCTGCTATCAATAACTAATCCACTTACATCTATACACGCAGTGCTTCAGATTATTGAACAATACAGTCAATATTCTAATTATAAATTGAATTTAACTAAAACGCAAACACCAACATTAGGTATACAAACATGTGATCTGGAAAAATTACAATCAAGCTTTACATTTAATTAGCATAATACCAAAATGTAATACTTAGGTGTCCAAATAACCGCTAAAATTCAAGATGTAACAGAGTCTAATTATAAGAACTTAATTGGGAAAATTTTGGAAGATTTAGTGGCCTGGAGGAAATAAGAATTGTCCTGGCTGGGAAGGATAAAGCTGGCTAAAGTATATATTACCCCTAAAATATTATATCTGTTCAGAACAATTCCACTCAGAGTCAATCCGAAATGGATTCAGCAGTTCCAGAGAATCTGCATGAACTTCATTTGGTCTAATCAAAAGCCAAGAACTTCTAAACACACACTAACAAAATAATTTAGAAGAGGTGGCTTAGCTTGTCCAGACTATAAAGTGCTTCACAACGCTTGCATGATCAATCATTTTCTTGAGTGAAATAGGAAAGATGGAGAAGAACCAGAATGGTTAAGAATAGAAGTTTCTAGTAGAGAACACAAAAATCTATTTAATATGTTCTGGGTTAAACACTATAAATTCTAATCCTATAATTAATGTAGAGTATTACAAACTATTAAGTATTTGAGAAAGGAATTTGATGCGGTAGATTCTCTCCCTACTCAATCTCCACTCCAAGTTATACAACTAAGTGTTGAGAATTTACAATTAGACAAGTGGCAAAATAATGGAATTTCCTATTTATCTGACATACTAGCAGCAGGTAAACTAAAACCCTTTGTCCAGATCCAGGAGAACTTTAATATCCCCACACGAGAGATCTTTACATACTAAAAAATTTCCTAAACACTCGAGAAATTATATAATTGCATGAGTTGATAGACTTTTAGGAAATCAAAAATATACGAAACAGCTAACAAGAACTATCAACCTGCTATGCAATCGTAGGGAAGACTCAAAACCCTCCTTTTTAACTAAATGGGAAATAGAATTAATATCGACCTTGAAGACTAGACACGGGGAATATGCCAAATTAGGAAAAGTATACATTGTGTGACCATGGTAGAATTACAATATAAAATCTCTTACCGTTGGTATATGGTCCCAATGAAAATGTCTAAAATTGATAAATCCAACACACCAATATGTTGGAGATGTAGAAATGAACTAGGAACATTCTTACACATATGGTGGGAGTGTGAGAAATGAACAAACCTGAAATATAAACTTCATTGTTTGATAAACTCCCTACTCCCTATTAATAATCTGCTATCCCCACAGACATTTCTTCTCTTCTCAGACCTCTCCAAAACAAATAATGAGCAACGTAACTTGTTTATACATATTTGCTCAGCTGCCAAATTATGCATTGCAAGGAATTGGAAAAAAGCAGAAGAAATAGATTGGCAAGAAGTATTAAATCAAATACACTTTCAACATGATATTTTTATTATAGAGAAGGTAAGGAGACCTGTTTAAGAAAATCTGGACAATAATGGACCGGAAAATTAACTGAAAATGGTCCTTATGAAGCGCATATATACTTTATATATACTAATCTGTTTCTTAATCTTTCTCTCAGTACTTTTCTCTATGTTCCTTTATTCCTACTTCTTTTCTTCTCTGTTTTCTTCCTTTCTTTTTCTTAATAGTAACTTATATGCACGGACACTGTTATGGGATAAATCATATATTATATACCCTATTTGCTCGATTATAAGACTAGGTTTTTTTCAGAGCAAATGCTCAGAAAAATACCCCTCATCTTATAATCGGGGTCGTCTTATAATCAGACCTCAAACAGGTCTGACTATGAGACTAAGATCCAGATCCCCCGCAACGCTGCAGGGGACCTGGATCCTCCTGTCCCCCCCCCAACTTACCGGTGCTTCTGACTCCCGGTGTGTAGCCGGGGCAGCGTATAGACGTCTACGCGATTCGCACCTCCTTCCGGTTAGCAGCGGTGGTTGTCTGTGTCCATCGCGCAGACCTTCCCCGGCTGTCAGAGAGAATTCCCCGGTGATGGGAACTCTGATCTCTGACAGCCGGGGAAGGTCTAGCAATGGACGCAGACAACCCCCACTGCTGACCGCACCTCTTCCCGGCTGCAGGGGACGTCTACACGCTGCCCGGACAACACAAAAGTCAGAAATACCGGTAAGTTTTTTTTGGGGGGGGTGTTAAATGGGGGGCATAAGACATTTCTGTAGGCAGAGTGCTCTATGATATGCCTTTTAACCCCCTTAATGCCACTCTGCCTCCAGAAATGCCTTTTAACCCTCTATACGCCAATATGCCTCCTGGAATGTCTTATATCTCCCTATATGCCACTCTGCCCCATAATATGCCTTATAACCCCCTAAATGCCAGAGTGGCATATAGGGGTGTAAGGCATTTCTGGAGGCAGAGTGGCACATAGGGGGTCACCTGTTTCACCCCAGAGCAAAGCATCCAAACACTGTCAGTCTTAGACGTTTGGCAGCGGACTTCCAGAGCTCAGACACAAGGCCCTAGCGTAAGCTGGCCACTCTGGCGGAGGTAGCAGGCGTTGCCAAAACCGCAAACAGACGCAGCCAGGGGGGAGAAACTGCCCTTACCATTAGGGACATTTTGGGCATGACTCTAGCCAGGAAGCGAACTGGCAGAGAAGAGATGCTGGCACCACCAGCAGCATTGAAAAATGGGAAAGGCGAATGAGTAGGCAATTGGCGACCCACTCATCTGTTTCACCCCAGGGAAAAGCACCCAAACACTGTCAGTCTTAGACGTTTGGCAGCAGACTTCCAGAGCTCAGACACTAGGCCCTAGCGTAAGCTGGCCACTCCGGCGGAGGTAGCAGGCGTTGCCACACCGCAGACAGAGGCAGCCAGGGGGGAGAAACTGCACTTACCATTAGGGACATTTGAGGCATGACACTAGCCAGGAAGCGAACTGGCATTGAAGAGACGCTGGCACCACCACCAGCAGCAGCAGCAGAATTGAGAAAGGCGAATGAGTGGGCAATTGGCGACCCACTCACCTGTTTCACCCCAAGGCAAAGCACCCAAACACTGTCAGTCCTTGGCATTTGGGAGCGGACTTCCAGAACTCAGACACAAGGCCCTAGGGTAAGCTGGCTACACCGGCGGAGGTAGCAGGCGTTGCCACACCGCAAACAGACGCAGCCAGCGGGGAGAAACTGCCCTTACCATTAGGGACATTTAAGGCATGACACTAGCCAGGAAGCGAACTGGCATTAAAGAGACGCTGGCATCACCACCAGCAGCAGCAGCAGCAGAATTGAGAAAGGCGAATGAGTGGGCAATTGGCGACCCGCTCACCTGTTTCACCCCAGAGCAAAGCATCTAAACATTGTCAGCCCTTGGCGTTTGGGAGCGGACTTACAGAACTCAGACACAAGGCCATAGCGTAAGCTGGCTACACCGGCGGAGGTAGCAGGCGTTGCCACACCGCAAGCAGACGCAGCCAGGAGGGAGAAACTGCCCTTAACATTAGGGACATTTAAGGCATGACACTAGCCAGGAAGCGAACTGGCAGAGAAGAGACGCTGGCACCACCACCAGCAGCAGCGTTGGAAACGGAAAAAGGTGAATGAGTGGGCAATTGACGACCCGCTCACCTGTTTCACCCCAAGGCAAAGCATCCGAACACTGTCAGTCCTTGGCGTTTGGGAGCGGACTTTCAGAACTCAGACACTAGGCCCTAGCGTAAATTGGCTATACCGGCGGGGGTAGCAGGCATTGCCACACCGCAGCAAGTGCAACCAGGGGGAGAAACTACCCTTTCCATTAGGGACATTTGAGGCATGATTTCAGCCAGGAAGCGAACTGGCAAAAGATACTGGCACCACCACCAGCAGCAGCGTTGGAAACGGAAAAAGGTGAATGAGTGGGCAATTGAGGACCCGCTCACCTGTTTCACCCCAAGGCAAAGCATCCGAACACTGTCAGTCCTTGGCGTTTGGGAGCGGACTTACAGAACTCAGACACTAGGCCCTAGCGTAAATTGGCTACACCGGCGGAAGTAGCAGGCATTGCCACACCGCAGCAAGTGCAACCAGGGGGAGAAACTAAACTACCCTCTCCATTAGGGACATTTGAGGCATGATTTCAGCCAGGAAGCGAACTGGCAAAAGATGCTGGCACCACCAACAGCAGCAGCGTTGGAAACGGAAAAAGGTGAATGAGTGGGCAATTGACGACCTGCTCACCTGTTTCACCCCAGGGCAAAGCATGAAAGTCTGTCAGTCCATGGCGTTTGGGAGCGGACACTCAGACACTAGGCCCTAGCGTAAATTGGCTACACCGGCGGAGGTGCCACACCACTAACACGTGCAACCAGGGGGAGAAACTACCTTAAACATTAGAGAGAAAAAAAATTTACTTTCCAAGCTAAGAGCTGGGTAACCCAACTTGGGCAGATTGAATTTAAGAATCCATCAGACTCAGTATGTTTCCAGTCATAGAAAACACGCGCTCACTTTGAACAGTGGTTGGCGGACATGATAGAAGCTGCTGCGCAACCCATGAGAGTGCAGGCCACACACTCTTCTTTTCATCCCAGTAGCTAAGAGGATCAACATTAGGCGCAGAAGGAACTTCACAGAGGTAAAGTTTGACCATTTCAGCAGCACTACTCTCCTTTCTGCTGCTAGCTCTGTCAGATGGTCCAACTATACTCCCAAGTGCCTCTTCCCAAAACGTAGCTGCTCCACTCAGCTGTGTTGTGATGCTTGTGGCACTGCTGCTGATGCTGCTGCTAGGAGTAGCAGACCACATCATCTCTTCCTCCTCCTACACCTCTCCCTCCTTGGACAGCATTCCCATTTTACGCTGCCAGTCACGCACCTTGTTGACCTATTGCTCCCGGTAGCTACTGAGAACATAAAATTTCAAAGCTAGCTTTCCCTTAATTCTTGGATCGCAAAGGCACACTAGCATCATTTCGGGACTCTCTTCCATGCGTTTGCGATGGTGTACTTTTAGCAGATCCTTCAGCTTCCTGACTATGGCTGCTACGTTAGGATGTAGAGTGCCACCTTGAACAGCCTCACGGTTTTCAAGGAACACATCCATCTTGCTGCCTAGATGGGAGAACACTGGGATTACCTGGGCCAGACTGGCAGTGTTTTAAATTTTCTGTGGCATCCCTGAATGGTTTAAGGACTGCCACTAGCTGGGCGATCACTGTCCAATCCTCCCTATTCATGTCTAACGTGGAGTTCCACCGTGTACTGACATCCTGACGTAGGCAGTGTACGGGAAGACCTGACCTCTCTTGCTCTTTCCTCAAAAGTTGGCTAGCCTTAACACTATGGTGAAAGTGCCCAGCGATCTTTCTGCAGTGGGACAGAACTACTGCTACCACATTAGTACCTTCTGACATTGCTGCCTTCACTACAAGATGGATGATGTGGGCTGCACAGCGCACACCAACAATATGACCATCTCGCAGCGCTTTCACTATATTGGCACCTCCGTCAGTTACCACAAAACCAACTTCAACATTGGTGCCCGCCTCTGCTCCCACCCAAAGGCTAAACATTTTCCTCATTGCATGCAGAATATTTTGGGAAGTATGCTTTTCATCCATCACTTCTGCATGGAGAAGGAAAGATCGGTAGCCTGCTGCAGCAGCTTCCTTAGACACACCGGGCTGCCACCAGTGTGCTGTCAAAGAAAGAAAGGCATGCTGGCCGCTAGGTGCACTCCACAAATCTGTAGTGAAATGAACAGACTGACCAGCAGCCTTGGAAAGCTCCTCTTTCACTGCTGCAACACAGGACCGATACAATGAGGGGACAATGTTCCTGCTGAAAGTGGAACGTGACGGAACTGTATATTGTGGAGCCCCCTTCGATCATAGAGAAGGATGCCCCTCCAACAGCAATGAACTGACCAATCAGTCGCGTTACTTTATTGGCCTGCTGTTTGGGCATTGACCTTTTGGATTGGAATGCCACAAATTGTTCCAGGGTGGGCTGGACATGCAGTGCTCCAACCTGCCTTGGTCTCTGGCTGCCAGCACTAGCTGCTGCTGCTGCTGCTGCTATTGGCTCAGAAGAAGAAGCTGTTGGGGTTTTTCCACGGCCACCAGCTATGCTGCCTGCACTAAGTTTTACTTCTGCGTCTTTCCCCAATAGCACAGCGTTGTGTTGAGTGCTGAGGTGATGCTTCATGCTAGCACTGGTAAAATGGCCAGACACTTTCCTTCTGCTTATTAGCTTCCCAAAATGTTTGCACTTTCCATAGCGCCCTTCTTCAATATTTTCAAAGTGCTCCCAAATTGGGGCGCGCATAGCCTTGGAGTGTGCCTTGGGTGCTGCTCCTACTGCTCGGGGTGGATGAACAGAGGCAGAACTAGTGGTGGTGGGACTGGTGGTAACAGTACTGGCCATAGTGGGACTGCTAATTGCTTTAGCTAGGTTTTGCTGCTGCTGGTGGTGGTGATGGTGATGATCGTAGCGGAGAAGGTGGAGGCTCAGGGGAAAATTGTGCACTAGTCATTTGGACACTGCTCCCTGAGGAATCTGATTCCTGACCACTCATCTCCTCTACTTCCTCTGGCTCATAGTCTAGTTCTTCATTAGCCAGATCGAATGGAATTCCTGCTAGGCTGGAGCTAAGACTGATATCGTCGTGAGACTCGTGACTAGTAGTAGTGCGAGCAGGAAGAACAGACTCTGCACTTGGCCTCTCAGTCTCAGGCTCCTCTGCTACCTCGCTAGGTGGAGCTCCACTATGTGTAGCCCTCTCTCTAACTGTCTTTATAAAAATTTTGTAAGGACTTGGTGGCTTGCTAGAGGTACTAGGAGGACATGGCGTGGCGGTACCGGTGGGAACAGTAGGCGCAGCACTAGTGGTGGTAGAGGCGGTAGAGGTGGGGGTGGTGATGGTGGTGGTGGTGGTTTTCCCTACAAAGGAATGTGATCGCTTTGGTTTGGGACCCCTCTGAGTCTTGCTGCTAATTTGGCTCTGCTTGGTACCTTGCATGCTGCTCGTGGATGGGGAAGATGCTGCTTGGGGCAAAAGGCACTTTTACTCACTGGGCTAGTAGAAGTACTAGTTGTGCTACCCTTTAACTTTGAACGTGCTTCTGGTGCTTTAGGCTTTCCGTAAAAAACCATAGAGCTTGTGGGCCTAGTCGCACTACTACTGCCTGCTTTTGGTGCCTTTCCTTTACTTGATGATCCTTCAAGCAATGCTTCCCCAAATGATAAGCGAGAGCTTGGCCTACTTGGCCGACTAGACTGACGCAAAGGCTTCATCTTAGAACTGGTGGTGGTGCTGCTGGTGGTGGTGGTAGATGGAGCTTGTCCCTCCTTAGTCCCAAAAGGAGGATCCATTTCAAATTTTGTGTTGTGTGTGTAGTGTAGTGTTTAAAAAAACTTCAAAAAAAAAAGGGGGGGGGATAAAAAAATTAAAGACTTTGAATTTACACGGGCCTAAGAGCCTATCCTACTACTATGCTAAACCTAAAGCTATATTAGTATTCTAGTCTAACTCTAGGCAGACGCTCTCAAGCCCACTAAGTTAAAGTGAGGTTAAATTATATATAATATTATATTATTAATAGATTAGAATTACTTATATTAGGGATTATAGATAGACTATAGTTTATGAATTAGAAAGAATTACTTATATATATTATAGATTATGAATTAGAATTTATATTATATTATATAATATATTATAGATTAAGAAGATTAAAGATTAGAATTATTTTAGTACTACAGCTAGTAGCTTGAAGCTTTGCTTAGTACAGTTGTTGTCGTCACACAGTCAATTTTTCTTGAAAAGAAATTAGAAATAAAATAAAATGTCACAGCAAAACAGTTAGCTTCACTGCTTGCTGAAACACACAGCACTTATGCGGCTGCACTCACTAGCCCAACAAGTTCACTTCACTGATGAACTGAGGTGAGCAAAACACTAAGGGTACTTTTAATAAAATTGAAATAAAATGTAAAATAAATGAGAAAATCTTTGCAAAACAGTTAACGTCACTGCTTGCTGATCAAAAAAGAACACAGCACTTATGCGGCTGCACTCACTAGCCCAACAAGTTCACTTCACTGATGGACTGAGGTGAGCAAAACAAATGAAATAAAATGAAAGATTATTAATTAAGAAAAATTGACTTGGTCTCTTGCTGTTGCTAAAACAAAGCACAAACTATAGAGCTGCAGCACCAGTACTAATAAGATTAGCTGAACTATACGCTAGTAGTAATTAATTAATATTATTACTTTTATTTATAGCTAATTTAATTAACTATTAAGATAAGAATTATATAATTATTGATATTAATTAATGATTTTAGATTAGACACTAGTAGATGTCTTGAATGTCTACAGTACACTCTACACTAGTATACTATAGTATATAATATATATATGACTGACAAATATATATATATAATATTATAATGTACTATTAAATGATTATATATTCTATTAAATTATTATTTATAAATTCTATTATTTAATTTATTTAAACAGGACAGGCAGTAGCCACTAGTGCCAGCCCAGGGCAAGGGCACCCCAGAGTCAACTCAACAGCACTATACACTACAGTTGATGACAAATTAAATAAAAAAAATATAAAATTAATTAAATTATTATTATTAAATATATTAATTAAGTAGAACTGAAGTGAGGATTAAGTACACTGTGAGAAATGGCACAAATTAAATAAAAAACATATTAAATTAATGAAATTATTATTATTAAATATATTAATTAAGTAGAACTGAAGTGAGGATTAAGTACACTGTGAGAAATGGCAGGCTAAGGCTTACCAGTCTCACACAGAACAGAACAATCTCTCTCTGTAACGCTCGGATGCAGTACAGCAGTGTTGCCAAAGCAGTCACAGCGAAAAATGAATGGATCTCTCAGGCAAGCTCTGGTCTTATAAAGGCGCCTTCAGAATTAAAAAAACAGCAGCACAGGCATTGGACGAGACCCTTAGCGTGACGTCACAAGACTTCGATTCTTCGTGGTTGTGAGTCTTCGTCTTCTCCTACGTTTTGCCGGCACTGTATTCTCTTCGGCGTGTCTTCGGAACGAACAAAAAAACGGCCTCTTCGTGCTCGTTTTCATGTTCGCCCAAAGACGAATGCTCAAGTCTAATACAAATCCTGTATTTGCAGGTAAACATAAATAATGTATGGAAACATAGCATAGCAGATATAGATCAACAGAATAACACAAAAACTCAGCTTTGCAGGTATAGATCAATTGGAATACACATAAAAACTCAGCATTAAAGGTATAGATAAAACCCCCTAAATTACAGGCATAGATCACAGGTTGCACATCCCAAAGCCAGCCCAGCCTTGGTATCCACATTGCCTACACAGGACCTGACCAGCACCCAAATTACACACACATAGGACGTGTCATCTTTGTCCCCAAAAAGCCCAGCATGAGTCCCCAAACAGCCGAGTGTATGCCATAAACACGCTACCTGTGCCATCTTTGTCCCATAAACACCCTGCCTGTGCCATCTTGGTCCCCAATGCTTAAACACCCTGCTTATTCCATCTTTGCCTTTTTGACAAATCAATTATACACCTATGATTCACACAAGCACTTTTACAGTCACTCACTAATTCACTTTCATTCACACAGTCATTTATTCTTTCACTCTCACACAATTTACACATATTCATTAATGCATTCTCACAAGTTCATTAATTATCTCACTTATCCACGCATTAATCCATTCATTCTCTCTCTCATTCTGACTCTTAATTTCAATATTCTTGCTACCCTCCCTTCTCACTCTCTTCTCCCTATCTACCCACTCTCCCCTATCTCACTTCTCTTCTCCCCTATCTATCCCCTCTCTCCCATCTCACTATCTTCTCCCTATCTACTCCTTCTCCCCCATCTCACTCTCTTTTCCCTATCTACTCCCTCTCCCCCATCTCACTCTCTTCTCCCTATCTACTCCCTCTCCCCATCTCACTCTCTTCTCCCTATCTACTCCCTCTCCCCCATCTCACTCTTTTCTCCCTATCTACTCCCTCTCCCCCATCTCACTCTCTTCTCCCTATCTACTCCCTCTCCCCATCTCACTCTCTTCAACCTATCTACTCCCTCTCCCCCATCTCACTCTCTTCTCCCTATCTACCCCCTCTCCCCATCTCACTCCCTTCTCCCTATCTACCCCGCCCCCTGTCTCACTCTCTTCTCCCTATCTACCCCCTCCTCACTATCTACCCTCTCTCCCCCGTCTCACTATCTACCCTCTCCCCTCTTTGAAGTTCACTTATCTTGTAGAAGTCCTGCGGTGGGAGCGCGAGGCCTCTGTCTCCCTGCTCTGCCACTGTGCTCGCTGCTTCACTGCTGAGCCCTGGAATATGACCAAGATGGTTGCTGAAAACTTATTCCTGAGCTCGATGCCTCTCTCTCTCCTCCGCGTTAATCACAACTGCCCCCCCCAAAAAATTGGGGGGCAGATTGTGAGAAGGGGGAGAGGCGGGTAGATAGTGAGAAAGGGGGAATAGATAGTGAGAAAGGGGATAGTAAGAATATTGAAATAAATAAAAAGTCAGAATGAGTGAGAGAATTAATTAATGTGTGGATGAATTGCTTAAATGATTTGTGAGAATGCATTAATGAATGTGTAAATGATTGGTGTGAATGAGTGAGAATGAATCATTGTGTGAGTGAAAGAGTGAGTGAGTGACTGTATAAGTGTTTGTGTGTATCATGGATGTTTAAGTGATTTGGGGAAAGGCAAAGATGACACATGCAGGGTGTTTATGGGACAAAGTTGGCTCAGGCTGGGCTGTAATTTGTGTGTGTAATCTGGATGCTGGTCAAGTTCTATGTGGATGCTAGGGCTGGCCTTTGGGGTGTGCAACCTGTGATCTATGCCTGTAATTTAGGTTTTCTTTAATCTATACCTTTAAAGCCAAGTTTTTATGTGATTTATACCTGCAAATATAGGGTTTGTATGTCTTATTCAGGTGATGCAAGTGCTGTTTACACGTGTTGTTTATTTGATCTATAGTTCACAGGGAGGAAGGAAAAGAGAGGTATGGCTTAGCAAATAAGGGGACAAAGGGACTCTGGGGATGATTATGGAGGAGAGGACCACTCAAAGTCACGGTAGGGTCAAAAGGAGGAAAGACTGCACTGACTCTCACAGTCAACCCCTAATCTGCAGTCAGTGTGGCAAATATTTTTTTTTGGTGCAGGAGCGTATGGAGGGATTGCATGGCCAAAAATACATAACTGTGTCTAGTATTCAAAAATGGTTTGATGGGGTAAATTGCAGTGGCTGGCTTTAAAGATACCCGAAATAGCACATTGGGCAGAATGACGAGATTTGGGGAAAAATGGTTTTGTATGAGGTGCCGTTAGGGACATTATTTCAGTTTTTTTACCTCACATATATCATATAGTGAAACGCATATATCATATAGTGAAACGCATATATCATATACTGAAACGTATATATCATATAGTAAAACACATATATCATATAGTGAAACGCATGTATCATATACTGAAACGCATATATCATATACTGAAACGCATATATCATATAGTGAAACGTATATATCATATACTGAAATTTTTCATATATCATATAGTGAAACGCATATATCATATACATAGTTCATAAGTAACATAGTTCATAAGGTTGAAAAAAGACCAAAGTCCATCAAGTTCAACCTATATACATATTGTGTCCCTACTGTGTTGATCCAGAGGAAGGCAAAAAACCCTTATGAAGCAGATGCCAATTGCCCCATACCAGGGGGAAAATTCCTTCCCGACTCCAAATATGGCAATCAGAATAAATCCCTGGATCAACGTTCTGTCCCTATTCTGTCTAATATCGATAACTTGTAATATTATTGCTTTCAAGAAACACGTCCAGGCGCCTTTTGAACTCTTTTATTGAGTTTACCATCACCACTTCCTCTGGCAGAGAGTTCCATAATCTCACCGCTCTTACTGTAAAGAACCCCCGTCTGTGCTGGTGTAGAAACCTTCTTTCCTCCAGCCGTAGAGGATGTCCCCTTGTTATAGATACAGTCCTGGGTATAAATAGGTCCTGGGAGTGATCTCTGTACTGTCCCCTTATATATTTATACATAGTTATTAAGTCCCCCCTAAGCCGTCTTTTTTCCAAACTAAATAACCCCAATTCTGATAATCTTTCTGGGTACTGTAGTTCTCCCATTCCCCTTATTACTCTGGTTGCCCGTCTTTGAACCCTCTCCAGCTCCACTATATCTTTCTTGTACACTGGTGCCCAGTACTGTACACAGTATTCCATGTGTGGTCTGACTAGTGACTTGTACAGGGGTAGAATTATTTCCTTGTCGTGGGCATCTATGCCCCTTTTGATGCACCCCATGATTTTATTTGCCTTAGCAGCAGCTGCCTGACACTGGTCGCTACAGGTAAATTTACTGTTAACTAAAACTCCTAAGTCCTTTTCCATGTCAGTCGTCCCCAGTGTTTTCCCATTTAATACATATTCCCAGCCTGGATTTTTCTTCCCCATGTGCATAACCTTACATTTATCTGTGTTGAACCTCATCTGCCACATCCCAGCCCAAGCCTCCAACCTATGCAGATCCATTTGTAATCGTGCGCTGTCCTCTATTGTGTTAACCACGTTACAGAGCTTAGTATCGTCTGCAAAGATTGATACTTTACTATACAATCCCTCTACAAGGTCATTAATAAATATATTAAAAAGAATAGGACCCAAAACTGACCCCTGTGGTACCCCACTAGCAACAGTCACCCACTCAGAGTATGTACCATTAATAACCACCCTCTGTTTCCTATCACTGAGCCAGTTACTTACCCACATACACACATTCTCCCCCAGCCCAAGCATTCTCATTTTATGTACGAGCCTTTTATGTGGCACCGTATCAAATGCTTCGGAAAAATCAAGATATACGACATCCAGCGATTCACCCCGATCCAGTCTTGAGCTCACCTCCTCATAAAAGCTGATCAGGTTAGTTTGACAGGACCGATCCCTTGTAAACCCATGCTGATATGGAGTCATACACTTATTTTCATTGAGATACTCCAAAATAGCATCTCTTAGGAAACCCTCAAACAGTTTACACACAACAGAAGTTAAACTAACAGGCCTATAATTCCCCGGGTCACTTTTTGTCCCCTTTTTGAATATTGGCACAACATTTGCTATGCGTCAGTCCTGGGGAACAGACCCTGTCACTATAGAGTCCTTGAATATTAGAAATAGGGGTCTGTCTATTACATTACTTAACTCCCTTAGAACGCGGGGGTGAATGCCATCTGGACCTGGTGATTTGTCTATTTTGATTTTTTTTAGGCGGCACTGCACTTCTTCCTGCGTTAGACAGGCGACATGTACTGGGGCATTTATCTCATCCTGCTGTATATTACCTGGCATTTCATTTTCCTCTGTGAATACAGCAGAGAAGAATATATTTAACAGATTAGCTTTTTCCTGATCCCCGTCTATAACTTCTCCCTCATTACTTTTTAAGGGGCCAACGCTTTCATTGTTAACCTTTTTACTATTTATATAGTTA
This sequence comes from Spea hammondii, assembly GCA_029215755.1. Classification (NCBI taxonomy): domain Eukaryota; kingdom Metazoa; phylum Chordata; class Amphibia; order Anura; family Pelobatidae; genus Spea; species Spea hammondii. The sequence goes on from JARDYJ010000002.1 coordinate 97,755,659, forward strand.
AAGAACATTTTGGGGTTTGTTTTACTCTCTTTGGCAATGAGTCTTTCTGTCTCCAATTTTGCTGCTTTTATCTGATTTTTACATATTTTATTTTTTTCCCGATAGCTTTTTAGTGCTTCCTCACTGCCTTCCTGTTTTAGTACCTTAAATGCCTTTTTTTTGCCATTTATTGCCCCCTTTACATTTTTATTTATCCACATTGGTTTTCTCTTGTTCCTGACTCTTTTATTCCCATACGGTATGTACCTTTCACAGTGAGAATTTAAGATATTCTTAAAAATCTCCCATTGAGCGTCTGTACTCTTGTTTTTGAGGACATTTTCCCAATTTACAGTGTTAAGGGCTTCTCTTAGTTGATCAAACTTTGCCCTCCTAAAGTGCATAGTTCTTGTGGCTCCTCTAAGAGTTCCCTTATTGAAGGACAAGTTATAATGCATCATATTGTGATCACTATTTCCTAGATGTCCCCTGACCTGCACATTAGTTACTCTGTCAGGTCTGTTGGTTAATATTAAGTCCAGTAGGGCGCCCCCTCTGGTCGGGTCCTGTACCATTTGGGACAGATAATTATCCTTACTTATAGTCAGAAACCGATTTCCTTTACTGAAACGTATATATCATATAGTGAAACGCATATACCATATACTGAAATTTTTCATATATCATATAGTGAAACGCATATATCATATACTGAAATTTTTCATATATCATATAGTGAAACGGATGGAGTGAAATTTGTATATATAGACTGAAAAAACGTTTATATCATATAGTGAAACAGATGGAGTGAAATTTATATATATATATATATATATATATATATATAGACTGAAAAAAACGCTTATATCATATAGTGAAACAGATGGAGTGAAATTTGTATATACCGTATTTGCTCGATTATAAGACGACCCCCCCAAATCTGAATATTAATTTAGGAAAAAAAGAAAAAGCCTGAATATAAGACGAGCCTATAGGAAAAAAGTTTTACCAGTAAATGTTAATTCATCTAAACTATTTTTTTTAATAAAAGCTATGACGGAGAAAAATATTTTGGTTTTATTTCCTTCTATTTTCCAACCTGCCCCCAAGTTATGCACATCTGCCCCAGAAATGCCGTATACCCCCTATATGCCACTGTGCCCCATGATATGCCTTTTAACCCTCTAAATGCCACTGTGCCCCATGATATGCCTTTTAACCCTATATGCCACTGTGCCCCATGATATGCCTTTTGACCACCTATGTGCCACTCTGCCTCCAGAAATGCCTTATACCCCTATATGCCACTCTGGCATTTAGAGGGTTAAAAGGCATATTATGGGGAAGAGTGGCATATAGGGACTGTGTGTTTTGCATTAACTGTTTGGTTTTCTTTCTGTAGGTGACCAGTTTGTGCGCAGCAGCAGCAGAGAAGTGGTATTATAACTATACCAACAGTGGGTTTGTATCTCAACCAGCAACAAGAGGGTTGAAGGGTTTGTGGTAAAAATAAACAAAAAAAACTGTGTGTTTTGCATTAACTGTTTGGGGGTTTTTTCTCTCCCATTTTCTAGCATGTAATTAGTTAAGGGTGGGGTTTATAATAATTAACTGTTGCTCTGTATATAAGGAAGTGGTTAAACTCGCAGAGCTTGCTCATTGTAAGGGGCTTGCATTCTCTAAGTGCTCACGTCCCTTTATAAAGTATGAGCAAGCTTGGAGATTTCACTCAGTGCACATCATGCCATATGTATGCATGCTTGGAACAGCAGTTCCTGGGTCCATATCGCTGTGGTAAGTGTGATCAATTGGTCTCTCTGGAAGCTGAGGTTGGTGCTCTGAAGAGGCACATTGAAACACTGAGAGAGATTGACAACCTTGAGAGGAGTCTGTTGCTCACTGAGCAAAGTTTAGATGGGGCCCCTAGCAATGAGGGAGGAGATCAGTCAGAAGGGAGTCAGGCACATAGCTGGGTTGTTACCCGTAAGACGTGGTTGCAGTGGGGAAGGGAAGAGGAAGAGGCAAGCCAGCCCAGAGTCTCTCCCTCCCAACAAATTTGCCCTTTTAAGTGAGTACGTTGGGGAGGCAGACTCAGAGGTAGGCTTTCCGGAAAAAGCTGTTCTCTCTAACAGCCGGGAGAGCAGCTCATCCAATGTGCAGGGGATCCAAAAGGAAGGAAAGCCCAGGCAGGTTGTGGTGGTAGGGGATTCAATAATCAGGAAAACAGACAGGGTAATCTGTAGCTCTGATCGCAGCAACCGAATGGTTTGCTGTCTCCCGGGTGCCTGGGTTCGGCATGTTGCGGACAGAGTGGATAGATTATTGGGAGGGGCTGGTGAGGATCCAGCTGTCTTGGTGCACATTGGCACCAATGACATAGTAAGAGGAAGATGGAGTGTCCTAAAAGGTAATTTTAGGGACTTAGGTAGTAAGATTAAGAAAAGGACCTCCAAGGTAGTATTCTCAGAGATACTACCTGTGCCATGCGCTACACCAGAAAGGCAGCGGGAGATTAGGCAGCTAAATGCATGGCTGAAGTCTTGGTGTAAGAAGGAGGGCTTTGGGTTTTTAGAGCACTGGGCTGATTTTGCTTTGGGGTACAATCTCTATAGTCTATAGATGGATTGCACCTAAATGCAAGAGGGTCCAATGTGCTTGGGGAGAGAATGGCTAGACGGTTGGAGGAGATTTTAAACTAGGAATGGGGGGGGAGGGAATAAATACCGGGCTAGACAGTATAGAAAGGGAAGGCGATTTACTTAGTAACCAGGTGGGTGGATCTGGGGGCTTGGTCTATACAGATAATAGGGAGAAGCATATATTTTGCCCCCCAAAGCAAGGACAGAAAGCGATTGCAGCATCGGTGTTAAATGACAAGCTAAAGGTCATGTCTACAAATGCTCGCAGTTTAGGGAATAAGATCCATGAACTTGTAACAGTTGTGGCAACTGAGAATGTTGATATAGTGGCTGTTACTGAGACATGGTATAATGAGAAAAATGACTGGGACATATCAATACCGGGGTACTCTTTGTATAGAAAAGAAAGAAAGGGGGAGGGGTGGCCCTATATGTGAAAAATAACATAAAATCTAACTTAATACAAGTTGGTGAGGAGAACTTAGAGTCGGTTTGGGTTACAGTACAATTTGGCAAAAGTAAAGTAACTCGCATAGGTGTGATTTATAGACCCCCAGGACAAGTAGAAGAACTAGATAATCTACTAGTGGAGGAAATAGCTAGAATGACAGTGAAAGGGGATGTTATAATCATGGGTGACTTTAATCTCCCTGATGTAAACTGGAAAACGAAAGTAGCTGGTTGAACCAGGAGTACGGATATTCTAAACTCCTTACTGGGATTATCTTTAAAACAGGTAGTTGAGGAACCAACTCATAAGGAGGCCATATTGGATTTAGTGTTCACAAATGGAGATTTGTTAACAGATATTTCTGTAGGTGAAAGTTTGGGATCTAGTGATCATCAGTCTGTGTGGTTTAATATACGAACAGTGACTGAGTCACACCACACAAAAACAAAAGTTTTAGATTTTAGAAAAGCTGACTTTTCTAAAATGAGAAAATGTATAGAGGAGTCATTATCAGACTGGCACAATTTAAATGATGTTCAGGAGAAATGGGATTTTGTAAAAGCTGTTTTATTGAAGATAACAGAAAATTGTATTAGGCTGGTCAGTAAGAGTAAAAAATTAAGGAAACCGCTGTGGTACTCTGCAGAAGTGGCCAAAATCGTGAAAGACAAGAAGTTAGCCTTTACTAGATACAAAAATACCCAAAGTGAGGAAGATAGACAGATCTATAAAATTAGGCAGAAAGAGGCAAAGAAAGTTATAAGATCTGCCAAATCACATGCAGAAGAACGAATTGCCCTCTCAGTAAAAAATGGAGATAAAACATTTTTTAGATATATAAATCAGAAAAGGAAAGTTAAACAAGGATTAGTTAGACTAAAAACAAAAGGAATATATGTAGAAGAGGATAAAGGTTTAGCTGACTGCCTCAATTAATATTTCTGTTTAGCTTTTACAGATGAAAATGATGGAATGGGACCTCAGCTGGGAAAATGGACTGAATCATTTGAAATATGTGAGTTTATCGAGGCGGAGGTTCTACTTCAGCTGTCTAAGGTAAAGACAAATAAGTCGATGGGGCCTGATGGGATACACCCCAAGTTATTAAAAGAGCTTGGGGGTGTACTAGCAAAACCGTTAACTGATATATTTAATAGACTTGGGCACCAGGGGGCTCTTCGTGTTCGTCTTCGTGCTCGTCTTCGGGGGGGAAAAAACCTTCGTATTCCGCGAATATTCGCCCGTTCCTGTCTTCTCTTCGGGCGAATATTCGCGGACATTCTTCGTACTCGTTTAATCTTCGTTTCCTTCCCGGTTGCCTTGCAGGGGTTAATACGGGGTTAACAACACATCGGAGCAGCAGCAGCTGCCGTGAAGGAACGTGTGTGCAACTCTATTGGTCGTTTCGGCAGGGGGCTGGTCTGGCATCAACTAGTGAATTGCAGAACGCACTTCATTCGTTGATGGCAGGCCAGCCCCCTGCCGAAACGACCAATAGAGTTGCACACACGTACTGAGGTGTACTGTACACAAAATGACCTAGAGACAAATGCTCCAAGGAACTTGGCCTCCATTTATCATACACAATCACACATCCATAGATGTTTAATAAAAGAATAGGGATTATTTTACATTTTTAAATTGATTTTGGACCACTTGTAATACATGCCTAACATTTGCTACCTATTTACAATGGCATACTTTGCAACAACCCAACTTTTACTGGACAGGACTGGAAAAAATCAGGACTGTCCACCAAAATCTTGGGTGTGTTGGCAGGTATGCGGATGGAAAAATGTTGGACAAGAACTAAAAAATAGCTTAGGGTTAATGTACGGTTATGTTTAAGATTAGTAGCAGTGCACTGCTTTGGTTAAAGATGTATTATGTCTAAATATTAATGGGTTTTAAAAAAAAATTAGGGGTTTATTTAAATGTATTTTAAAGTTAGATTTATTATTTAGTACTTTATTATATTTATTTAATGTTTATACTAGTGCTACCTACCGAGCTATAACTACCAACGTGTATTTGCATACCTAGTTTAGCTAAATTAGATGGGACAGGACTGGAAAAAAGCAGGACTGTCCCTGAAAAAGTTGGGTCTGTTGGCAGGTATGTGGATGGAAAAATGTTATAGTATGAAGTGTGAGTTATAGCGTTAATGCTAGTGAGTGTAGAAATGAAGGCCAGGACAAATAACAAGAGGAAAGGTCCTTGTGATTTTTGCATTGTACGTGTATGTGTTATGTGTGTTATGTGTGTTGTCACTTGTCACTGTGTTATATGTGTTATGTGTGTTATGTGTTATGTCACTGTGTTATTTGTGTTATTGTGTGTGTTATGTTTGGTTGGTTGTGTATCAGAAGGAAAATAATAAAAAGGAAATGGAAAAGGAAATGGGAAAGGCGAATGAGTGGGCAATTGGCGACCCACTCACCTGTTTCACCCCAGAGCAAAGCATCCAAACACTGTCAGTCCTAGACGTTTGGCAGCGGACTTCCAGAGCTCAGACACAAGGCCCTAGCGTAAGCTGGCCACTCCGGCGGAGGTAGCAGGCGTTGCCACACCGCAAACAGACGCAGCCAGGGGGGAGAAACTGCCCTTACCATTAGGGACATTTAAGGCATGACACTAGCCAGGAAGCGAACTGGCATCGAAGAGACGCTGGCACCACCACCAGCAGCAGCAGAATTGGGTAAGGCGAATGAGTGGGCAATTGGCGACCCACTCACCTGTTTCACCCCAGGGCAAAGCACCCAAACACTGTCAGTCCTAGACGTTTGGCAGCAGACTTCCAGAGCTCAGACACTAGGCCCTAGCGTAAGCTGGCCACTCCGGCGGAGGTAGCAGGCGTTGCCACACCGCAGCAAGTGCAACCAGGGGGGGAGAAACTACCCTCTCCATTAGGGACATTTAAGGCATGACACTAGCCAGGAAGCGAACTGGCAGAGAAGAGACGCTGGCACCACCACCAGCAGCAGCAGCAGCAGCAGCAGCATTGGAAAAGGCGAATGAGTGGGCAATTGATGACCCGCTCACCTGTTTCACCCCAGGGCAAAGCATCCAAAAACTGTCAGTCCTTGGCGTTTGGGAGCGGACTTCCAGAACTCAGACACAACGCCCTAGCGTAAGCTGGCTACATTGGCGGAGGTAGCAGGCGTTGCCACACCGCAGCAAGTGCAACCAGGGGGGGAGAAACTACCCTTTCCATTAGGGACATTTAAGGCATGACACTAGCCAGAAAGCGAACTGGCAGAGAAGAGACGCTGGCACCACCAGCAGCAGCAGCAGCAGCAGCAGCATTGGAAAAGGCGAATGAGTGGGCAATTGATGACCCGCTCACCTGTTTCACCCCAGGGCAAAGCATCCAAAGACTGTCAGTCCTTGGCGTTTGGGAGCAGACTTCCAGAACTCAGACACTAGGCCCTAGCGTAAATTGGCTACACCGGCGGAGGTAGCAGGCATTGCCACACCGCAGCAAGTGCAACCAGGGGGAGAAACTACCCTCTCCATTAGGGACATTTGAGGCATGATTTCAGCCAGGAAGCGAACTGGCAAAAGATGCTGGCACCACCACCAGCAGCACCGTTGGAAAAGGAAAAAGGTGAATGAGTGGGCAATTGACGACCCGCTCACCTGTTTCACCCCAGGGCAAAGCATGAAAGTCTGTCAGTCCATGGCGTTTGGGAGCGGACTTCCAGAACTCAGACACTAGGCCCTAGCGTAAATTGGCTACACCGGCGGAGGTAGCAGACGTTGCCACACCGCAAACACGTGCAACCAGGGGGAGAAACTACCTTAAACATTACAGATAAAAAAAATTAACTTTCCAAGCTAAGAGCTGGGTAACCCAACTTGGGCAGATTGAATTTAAGGAAGGCAATCTGCTCCATCAGATGAGGTGCCATGCGTGAGCGCTGTGGACTCAGTATGTTTCCAGTCATAGAAAACACGCGCTCACTTTGAACAGTGGTTGGCGGACATGATAGTAGCTGCTGCGCAACCCATGAGAGTGCAGGCCACACACTCTTCTTTTCATCCCAGTAGCTAAGAGGATCAACAAAGGAATGAGATCGCTTTGGTTTGGGACCCCTCTGAGTCTTGCTGCTAATTTGGCTCTGCTTGGTACCTTGCATGCTGCTGGTGGATGGGGAAGATGCTGCTTGGGGCAAAAGGCACTTCTTTTTAGTCACTGGGCTGGTACTACTTGTGCTACCCTTTAACTTTGAACGTGCTTCTGGTGCTTTAGGCTTTCCGTAAAAAACCATAGAGCTTGTGGGCCTAGCCGCACTACTACTGCCTGCTTTTGGTGCCTTTCCTTTACTTGATGATCCTTCAAGCAATGCTTCCCCAAATGATAAGCGAGAGCTTGGCCTACTTGGGCGACTAGACTGACGCAAAGGCTGCATCTTAGAACTGGTGGTGGTGCTGGTGGTGGTGCTGGTGGTGGCGGTGGTAGATGGAGCTTGTCCCTCCTTAGTCCCAAAAGGAGGATCCATTTCAAATTTTGTGTTGTGTGTGTAGTGTAGTGTAGTGTTTAAAAAACTATAAAAAAAATAAAAAAAAATAAAAATAAAAAAAAAGGAAAAACGAATTAAAGACAAAAAATTAGAGGAAGTTCTCTTCAGTGCTACTGCTTAAAAAGTAAAACTATGCACTACTGCACTGTGCTGTGTGCAATCTGCCAAAGTGCTAAAGTTATTTAAATTATTAACTCAAGATTAACTATTTAATAACTAGCAGTATTTTATTTTTAATTTGAATTTACACGGGCCTAAGAGCTTAGCCTACTACTATGCTAGCCTAAAGCTATATTTCCTTACTATAAGTCTACCTCTAGGCAGACGCTCTCAAACCCACTAAGCTAAAGTGAGGTTAAATCAGATTCAGTATATGATTTATTAATTAATATTAAATTATATAATATTAATAGATTAGAAATAATTTACTTATATATTATGTATTATAGATAGAAGAATATAGATTATGAATTAGAATTTAGAATTAGAATTACTTATATTATAGATTATGAATTAGAATTTATATTGTTATATATTATTTATAATATATTATAGATTAAGATTAAAGAAGATTAGAATTATTTTAGTACTACAGCTAGTAGCTTGAAGCTTTGCTTAGTACAGCTCGTCACAGTCAATTTTTCTTGAAAAGAATTAGAAATAAAATAAAATGTCACAGCAAAACAGTTAGCTTCACTGCTGGCTGCACTCACTAGCCCAACAAGTTCACTTCACTGATGGACTGAGGTGAGCAAAACACTAAGGGTACTTTTAATAAAATTGAAATAAAATGTAAAATAAATGAGAAAATCTTTGCAAAACAGTTAACGTCACTGCTTGCTGATCAAAAAAAAACACAGCACTTATGCGGCTGCACTCACTAGCCCAACAAGTTCACTTCACTGATGGACTGAGGTGAGCAAAACAAATGAAATAAAATGAAAGATTGCTAAAACAAAGCACAAACTATAGAGCTGCAGCACCAGTACTAATAAGATTAGCTGAACTATACGCTAGTAGTAATTATTTAATATTATTACTTTTATTTATAGCTAATTTAATTAACTATTAAGACAAGAAAGAATTATAGAATTATTGATATTACTGATTTTAGATTAGACACTAGTAGATGTCTACAGTACACTCTACACTAGTATACTATTACTAACTATAACTGACAAATATATATATAATTTTATAATGAATTAAATTATTAATTATATTAATTAATATTACTGATTTTAAATTAGACACTAGTAGATGAATGTCTACAGTACACTCTACACTAGTATACTATAGAATATATATATATATATGACTGACAAATATATATATATATAATAATGAACTATTAAATTATAGATTCTATTAAATTATTATTTATAAATTCTATTTAATTTATTTAAGCAGGACAGGCAATAGGCACTAGTGCCAGCCCAGGGCAAGGGCACCCCAGTGCCACTGAGGCACTGGGTGCACTGTCAACTCAACAGCACTTACACTACAGTTGATGACAAATTAAATAAAAAAAATTAAATTAATCAAATTATTATTATTAATTATATTAAGTAGCACTGAAGTGAGGATGAAGTACACTGTGAGAAATGGCAGGCTAAGGCTTACCAGTCTCACACAGAACAGAACAATCTCTCTCTGTAACGCTCGGATGCAGCACAGCAGTGTTGCCAAAGCAGTCACAGCGAAAAATGAATGGATCTCTCAGGCAAGCTCTGGTCTTATAAAGGCGCCTTCAGAATTCAAAAAACAGCAGCACAGGCATTGGACGAGACCCTTAGCGTGACGTCACAAGAGTGAGCTGATTGGACAGACGAGATCAGCTCACTCCTGTTTGAAATTTTGGCGGCTGCGCGGCAAAAACGAAGACAATCACGAAGAATCTTCGATTCTTCGTGGTTGTGAGTCTTCGTCTTCTCCTACGTTTTGCCGGCACTGTATTCTCTTCGGCGTGTCTTCGGAACGAACCAAAAAACGGCCTCTTCGTGCTCGTTTTCATGTTCGCCCGAAGACGAATGCGCAAGTCTAATATTTAACGAATCATTGGTAACAGGAATTGTCCCTGGGGATTGGAAAGTAGCGAATGTTGTGCCCATTCACAAAAAAGGCAGTAGGGAGGAGTCGGGCAACTACAGGCCAGTTAGTCTTACATCTGTAGTGGGGAAATTAATGGAAACAATGTTAAAGGAAAGGATTGTTGAACATCTGAAGTCACATGGGTTTAAAGATCAAAAACAACATGGGTTTTCCTCAGGAAGATCTTGCCAAACAAATCTTATTGATTTTTTTTGATTGGGTGACTAAAGTAATTGATCAAGGTGGTGCAGTAGACATTGCGTATCTGGATTTCAGTAAGGCCTTTGACACTGTCCCACATAGAAGACTTATAAATAGTGACAGACAACAGAGGGTTGTAGTGAATGGCGTATATTCAGAACAAGGTCTTGTTACCAGTGGGATACCTCAGGGATCTGTACTTGGACCCATTCTCTTTAATATTTTTATTAGTGATATTGCAGATGGACTTGATGGAAAGGTATGTGTCACGGAGCTGGCTAGTCCGACCGACTACCTCCGCTGTCTTGTGCTCCCTTAGCCTGGGACAACACTTTCCCCGGTTCCCCAGTCACTAGCCGAGACTCAGTGTAGGGTAAAACCAAACGAAGACTGATTTATTTTAGACACACAGAGCTGGATATATCCAGCAAAACACACATTAACATAAAACAAGATATTGGGACACAAACCGCCCCTTAATCTGCCTCCCAGAGACAACAGGGGCAGTAACGGGATTAACAATACAATGGGGGGGGGAGACTGATTTATATAACATTAAACATCAAAGAATGGTGGTCACTCCCTGGTGGCAGATCCTGGCTGTCTGCTGGAGATAATCCCCTCAGCCAGTGATGAGATGATACTGCTGGGGGTAGCCACAGAAGTCTTTACAAACCCAGGGCCCATAGTCAATAGGGAGGAGGCTGGCAGTCAGGCTTCTCCAGTGGCCCCAGTGATGGAGGCTTCCGTCACAGTATGTTTATTTGCTGACGACACAAAAATTTGCAACAGGGTTGATGTTCCTGGAGGAAGAAGCAAAATGGCAAACGATCTAGGAAAACGGGAAAAATGGTCAGAGCTGTGGCAATTGGCATTTAATGTAGATAAATGCAAAGTAATGTAACTGGGGCATAAAAACCCAAGGGCAGAGTATAGAATATTTGGTACTGTCCTAACCTCAACGCGTGAGGAAAGGGATTTAGAGCTAATTATTTCTGCATTTTACTTCACTGTACTGCAGTTTTACTGCAGTTATTTTTGTATGGAAGTACAAATGCAATAAAGCTGCGGTACATTGAAGCACAACTGTAGGTTTGCAATATAAAAAAAAAGTGCAGTAAAACTGCAGTACAGTGAAGTACAAATGCAGTAAAACTGCAGCAAATGTGCAGTAATACTGCAGTAAAAGTGCAGTATTGCAGTTTTTTCATGTCCAAAAAACTGCAGTATTACTTCAGAAAAAACTGCAGTAATTTTTCGTAAGGAATAAACTAGAGGGGCAAAGATTTAATGGTAACATCAGAAAATATTACTTTACGGAAAGGGTAGTGGACGCATGGAATAGCCTCCCAGCAGAAGTGGTAGATGTTAATACAGTAAAGTCATTTACGCAAGCATGGGATAGGCATAAGGGCAAGTACTAAAGGAAAGTACTCAGAGGTTGGGCAGACTGGATGGGCCTACTGGTTCTTATCTGCCGTCACTTTCTATGTTTCTGTGTTTCTATTCAGGAGGCAGAGTGGCGTATAGAGGGTTAAAAAGGCATTTATGGAGGCAGAGTGGCATTAAGGGGGTTAAAAGGCATTTCACAGAGCACTCTGCCTCCAGAAATGCCTTATGCCCCCCATTTAACACTCCCCCGCCCCCCCAAACTTACCGGTGCTTCTGACTTCCCTGTCATGTAGCCGGGGCAGCGTGTAGATCCCACGCACTTCCGCTGCAGCCGGAAGGAGGCGTGGCTAGCAGTGGGGGTTGTCTGCGTCCATCGCGCAGACCTTCCCCGACTGTCAGAGATCAGAGTTCCCCGCACCGGCACCGGTGCTGGGAACTCTGATATCTGACAGCCCGGGAAGGTCTGCGCGATGGACGCAGACAACCCCCGCTGCTAGCCACGCCTCCTTCCGGCTGCAGCGGAAGTTGTCTACACGAATCGCATACACATCTACATGCTGCCCCAGCTACACACTGGGGACTCAGAAGTACCGGTAAGTGGGGCGGGGGGGGGGACAGGAGGATCCAGGTCCCCTGCAGCTGCGGGGGATCTGGATCTTAGTCGTCTCATAGTCAGACCTATTTGAGGTCTGATTATAAGACGACCCCGATTATAAGACGAGGGGTATTTTTCAGAGCATTTTCTCTGAAAAAAAAACTCGTCTTATAATCGAGCAAATACGGTATATATATATATATATATATATATATATATTATACTGAAACTGGTCATCAGTCACATGATCATGATCCTGACAGGTTGACTCCGCCTCCTAGAGCTCATTCTGAACTTGCTGATAAGCAGTGTAGGCCTCTCTATTGAACTGGGTAAGTTTTTCTTCCCATTGTTTTTGTACATTTGAGCCCCTTTGTTTAATTTGTGATCATTTTCCTCATTTTGAATTGTGTATTATATACATTTATGTTAGTATCTGTGAAATGGTTTTACTGTGGTTCAATTAGTTTCATTGCTAATGCTTGTTCAAGATGGCATGATGCTATCATGTGAGTTTTTGGATGGGGGTTCTGGGGTGAGGTGGGGACTTGCTTGTTTTCATCTTTTTTGGGCATGTGAATTAATGATGATTTTTGGGGTTTGTGGGGTTACATGTGGATGTGCTGCCTTGAGATGGTCTGTTGTGGGATTAGTGGTTTTGGGGGGTGGAGGAGGTGTTTTTATTACTAAAGGTGCCATTTCATTATATTTATCTTTTCATTAAAAAGACGGTGTAATGTGGGTTTGATTTTTTGATTTTGAACTGATTGGATTGGTTGGCGAATTTTGTTATTCATGTCATTGTTGGAAATTTGCTGTTATTGAGACCTTCTTGTTGTGTTGGGTTTTTAAATTTTTCTTTTCCTTTTCAGGCTCTGTGTAGGACTTGTTTTTGCAGATTTTTGGAATATTTAATACATTTTTCCAGACACATTGAAGATTACCGTATTTGCTCGATTATAAGATGACCCTGATTATAAGACGACCACCCAAAATCTAAATATTAATTTAGGAAAAAAACAAACAGCCTGAATATAAGACTACCCTATAGGAAAAAAAAGTTTTACTAGTAAATATTAATGCATGTAAACTATTTTTTCTTAGTTAATAAAAGCTATGATTGAGAAAAATATATATTTTTTTTATTTGCCAACCTGCCCCCCCAGTTATGCACATCTGCCCCCAGGGTTGCCACTCTGCCCCCAGAAATGCCTTATACCCCCTATTTGCCACTCTGCCCCATGATGTGCCTTTTAACCCTCTATATGCCAGTGGCATATAGGGGGTTAAAAGGCATATCATGGGACAGAGTGGCATATAGGGGGTTAAAAGGCATTTCTGGAGATAGCATATATATATATATATATGCTAACAACAATCACACTCCTATCAAGTCAAGGCAGCCAGTACATGCTGGAACCTTGGGATGATAGGAGTGTGAGTACAGCCTCCCTATGCCATGCTACCACCACCACCCACCTTACACATCCATGCTATCACACACACTCATTCACAAACATTTAAATACTCATTCATTCCATTAATCACACATACTGATTACAAACCCCCCCACCCCCACCCCCTTACCTGAACTGCAGATCTCTCACTCGAAGACTTCTGCAGGGGCCCGGCTGTGTGAGCAACTTCTCTGGCCCCGCCCCCAGAGGAAGGAGGGGGAGGCAGAGTTATGTCACACTCTACTAGCTTCCTGTTCTCCTGCTGCTAGAAGAAGAGACGCTGCTCGCGACCAAAGCACCGGTAAGCAGCCTGGCAACCTAATCGAGGTCTGATTAGAAAACGACCTCGATTATAAGACGAGGGGTATTTTTCAGAGCATTTGCTCTGGAAAAAACCTCGTCTTATAATCGAGCAAATACGGTATTTCTAAAAGGTATGTGGTACATTAACCATTCCTTAAATGTACAGAACACAAAACATAGTGACATATAGGGGGCACATGCACATAGTGAAATACAGTGGTACACTATAAATATAGGGACACACAGGGTGGTACATAGACAAAAATAAGGACATCAAGTATAGAGACACAGGAGGACACAATATAAATATAAAAACACATGGGGGCACAGAAACATAGGGGCCCACAGACAAACAAAATAAAAACATAGGTACACAGTCACACATATATACAGGGAGACACACAAAGACACTCATAGGGACACATAGAGACCAATACACACAGGAACACACAGGGTTACATAGAAGGGTACGCTTGAAAAGTAGTTCATTTGCATATCAAAATACAGGTAATGTCATAGACATGAGGAAACCTTTTCCTAATTCATGCATTTGCTTGCATATCTGTTAATACAATGTATAGATTATTCTTCATCATTATTTACTCTCTGTATTCACAGTATAAGCAATGATGAGGTTGACTCAGTATCCTTTAATATGGCTACATCACATGGAGAGTGTCCTTACTTTGTGAATTAAATTCATCCCACTTGTAAAAGATAGAAAATACCTACAAATTGTTGCTTCTCCCTTTCCAAGTGTCACTTCTTGCTTGAGCTCAGTATACTTTTGATGCTCAATTTCTGATTGATTTATCATTATTTTTTCGTTGTTTTTGTTTTGGATGCTTTCCAATAAAGCCTTTCTTCAGTTGTTGAACTGCTCCAAATTATATGAATATAAATGTACGTGCACGGAGAGAGAAATAAGACACACGGCACACTCTGGGTCAGGTCCAAAATCACTCTGTTTTATTACGTTTAGGGTATAGGTTATATAGTGTACAAAAAGAGGGACGTCTTAACATATAAATCATATTAATTGGTTATTCCTTAAAACTATACGGATATAGGCAGAAAACCGTTAGAACAAGATGCTATCTTGTGGTTAGCGCGACAAACGGTACATTTCCTGTAGCTAGAACAAACTGCCACCTTGTGGTTAGTAAGACAAACATGAACGTTTAGAATACTGCTACTTGCGTCTCTCACATATTTCTGTGAGGTTTAACTCTTTATACTAGTCAAAGCCAGCTTATATTCACTAAAACCATAAGCGTTTCTTGCTGATATATATATATAGTTATAAAACTGGGTTCCATAACAGTCCCCCCTTGAATATATGATGGCTTACTGTCCCTAATCCTAACAGATCCTACCGGACATAGTCCCGCATCCTCTTCACCTGCAGTGGCGACAAATTATCCCTACTGGATAAAATCCCGGTTTCAGGTCTTGGACATGTCCCTCGGATCTATATATCCCTAAATCGGGCGGGAATTACCTTTTGGGGTGACTGCCGCATCAAAAGCAGTTTCATAAGAGGGTATGAGCCTGCTTGGCTCACTATCACCGTATATCAGCATCAATGGGGTTGTTTTGCTTACAGCAAACATCTTAGCACACAACCGCCGAAAACATGGAACCACACACAGGAGTATGAAAGCAACAATAATCACAATGATCAACAAAATAATTCCAAGCTGAACTAGGCCTTGTTTCCATCCTTTGAGCCATCCGAACCATTCAGCCCAAGGATGATCGATTCCGGAATTACGCTCCAATTCGTCTCCTAGTGCAGTTAGCTTTTTAATAGCTACAGTTACTTTCCCATCAGGACCGGTATTATCTGGAATGAAAGTACAGCAAGGTTCTCCGATTATTTTACAGACCCCGCCCTTTTCTGCCAGGATCATGTCCAATGCCATACGATTCTGGAAAGTCATCTGGGTCGCAGCCTCCAATTGTTCAGAAAGTCCTTGGAGCGCGTCTCGGGTGTAATTAACAAATCTCTGTTGGTTATAATAGATGTAGTTAATCCAATCAACATTTTTATTTACTGTAATAATGGGAAAAATAGATTCAAAACCAGCGGCTACTTGATCTCGGGCTTTATATTCATTTGGGACCCCCCTTGGGACTCCTATAGCATCTATATACACATGGGGGTCAAAGCTTCCCTCAGGGGTCTTTGAGCGGCTGCGTTTCTTACGGGATAAAGTAGACTGGGCCTCAATGGGGACTTCTGACCCTTCTGACATTATAAGTAATGGCATTATAACTTTTGCCAATGCACATTCACCGGTCCAACTACCTTCTAATCTGGAGCGCAGTTTCATATCCCCACATAGCCAATAGACATCTCCCAGTGCATAGACCTGATTTTGCGTAAGGGCTCCCGTCAGATTGCTGTATTTAGCACAATTACCATTAGAGAAATTCCCAAGAAATGTACCAGTACCTTGGGTGTTTGAAATGCAAACATAAGCTCCAGAATATATTGTTATTCCGTCACTAAATCTGGGAGCATCAGTTAATAGGGGATATTCCTTTTTCCATTTCTCACATTTGGGGAATTTGTTGCTGGTATTGGTATATAAACCCAATACACATAACAGTGACTCATAGGGTAACTGTAATGGTACTGTTCCGAGATGTGGGCGAGCTCGGCCACATACATAACAATTAGACTTATTGTGCTTAGTAGCGGAATATTGCATCCACTCAAGCCATAGATTAATATCATTATATCCGGTTTCTATGGCTACCGTATCATCATAAGTGGGATTTGCAATAGCTGTCATCCGTTGGATAGCATGGATTACCTCATATGGTATTTCTGCTGAGTGTGGCACTGATGGGTTGTGTTTGCAGATTTACTTGGTGGCTCCTTCCATTCTTCATTATTATACATATCTTCAAGATAAAAGGGAGCCTTGCTATTTATTTTCTCATATTTCCTAATCCCAAAAATATATCTTCTAGCGTCAGTTGGGTGTGGATTTTCTATAGTAAGAACATACCGTTGGTTCTCACCAGTTCCAGTGGATATGAGAGTCATTCGTGAGAGCAATGGTTTACCATTTTTATCTTTAAGAGCTAGGGCTTCAGGGGGCTTAAATCCCCAACTGGTACCTGAATTAGTTATGACAGATTCCCAAGATGTGCAACGGTAGTCCCATTGCCCTCCAGAATAACAAATATACCCAACACATGTACCTACTTTGGCATCACAAAATCCGGGATCATAATTTTCAGTGATATACCCGTCCTGGGTTTTTACAGTGTCATCAGTAACATAGCGTTTGGAGACACAGTCCAGAATGTGACATGGTTGGAATGAGTATGTGGCTACCGTGGTACTACTGGAGTTATACCAAAAGGTGGGTGTACTTGATTGGTCTTCTCTTGTAATGGCTACTCGACCCCCTTTATGACTGATAGCCAGGGTTGATTTCCCCTGCGTGTGTTGGAAAATGAATAATAAGAACAATAGTGGGATGCCGACTCTTTTGCAAAGGATATACATTCTAGGCATCACCGACTGGAGGATCGTATCCTTTGATCCTCTTGCAATGCGAGGCGTGTATCCAGGTGGGCTTCCCTTCGACCTTTATCGAGGTAGGTGTTGTTAGCAGCACTTGAAATGGGCCCTCGAATCTCGGTTCAAGAGTAGACCGGACGTGTTTCTTCACGACCACCCACTCTCCAGGCAATAGAGAATGAGTACCTTCGAGGGTGTTGGGATCTGGAATAGAAGAGAAAACTTGGGCATGTATGTTAGACAACTGAGTAGTTAAAGCAATAACATATTTTGCCATTGTCTCATAATTCATTTGCAACTGTTGTGGGAAGTACTGTCCTAGACTAGGGCTACTCCCAAAAAGTATCTCATGTGGGGTAAGTTTATGTGACGCCTTTGGCGTATGTCTGATAGCAAAAAGTACGATGGGTAGGCATTGTACCCAATTAAGACCAGTCTCTTGTGTCATTTTCAACATCTTTGATTTGATTATGCCATTCAATCTTTCCACTTTTCCACTACTCTGGGGTCTGTAGGGAGTATGGAAAGCAAGATGTGAACCTATAATTTTCCACACTTCCTGAGTGATATTTGCCGTGAATGCAGGTCCCTGGTCGCTTTCTATGACTTCTGGGATACCAAATCGGCAAATGAGTTCCTGAATGAGCTTCTTTGCGGTAGTGGGTGCGGTTTGGTTCCGTACTGGGTAGGCTTCTGGCCATCCGGAAAACACATCTACCACTACTAGTACATACTGGAAAGTCTGACACATTGGCATTTGAATATGGTCGATTTGAATTCGCTGAAAAGGGTATTGAGCATTTGGGGAACATTTAGCTGGTGTAGATTCTGTTCTTCCGACATTGCACTGAGCACAGATTAAACAAGATTCCGTGGTTCGTGCGAGCACCGGTGTGATCCCTGGTGCAATCCAGATTTTGTCAATAATTTCTTTCATAATGGTCTTAGACTGATGTGTAGGTCCATGAGCTAGTGAAGCAACTAAAGGGTATAATGTCCGAGGTAAGCAAAGATGTTGACCTCTGGTCCAAGCTCCCCGCTCATCCTTAGATGCTCCCTCTTGTATCCATTGACCTTGTTCCTTGGTTGAAGCTTGTTGTTGTAGTCGAATTAGAATATCCCAGTCTAATTCCATTGGTGCTTCTTTGGTTTCTTTTGTCACCGTCATTAGAGCAACTGCGGAATCGTCCTTTAGAGCCGCTTGCTTAGCTGCACTGTCTGCTAAAGCATTTCCTTTTGCTTCCATAGTGTCAGCCCGCGAGTGCGCCTTGATCTTAATCACTGCTACTTGTTTCGGGAGCAAGGCAGCATTCATCAGAGCTTCTACTGCTTTCCCGTTTTTGATCGGAGTACCTGCTGCAGTGATGTAGTCTCTGGTTTTCCAAATAACTCCAAAATCATGGACAACTCCGAAAGCGTACCTGGAGTCCGTATAGATATTTGCGGTGGAATCTTTAGCCATGTTACAGGCCTCGGTGAGGGCAGCTAGTTCAGCCTCCTGTGCCGACTGATCCGGTCTTAGCGCTTTTGCACAGAGCACTGTAGTGTCGGTCGTAACCGCCATTCCCGTATGAAATCGACCCTTGTCATCAGCATATCTGGAGCCGTCCACAAAGAGGGTCCATTCTGGATTTGAGAGTGGGGTATCCTGTATATTCGGAGGCGAACCGACTTCCGCTTGCATCATGGTCAGACAGTCATGGGGATCATCCTCGGGTGGCACATCAGGAAAATCAACATTCGCTGACTGCGTGTGCCACAATAGCTGTTCCTGCAGGTCTTCTTCTGAAGCGAGATCAATAAAATCCGAAGATGGAATATCAGTATACTCCCCCCTTGGAAGTGGAAGTAGGGCAGCTGGATTGAGTACATTGCATCGTTGAATAGTAACATTGTCGGGCAATAGCAGACTTCCTTGTAGACGGAGATGCCGTTGAGCCGTAAGATGTCTGGGCTGAGTCTGTTGTAAAATGGCTGAAATATCATGTGGAGCTAGAATCGTCAGGGGGTGTCCGAGAACAATGTCGGAAGTGACGTCTAAGAGACAGCTGGCAGCATGAATAGCCCTTACACAAGAGGGTGTTGCGCGAGCAACCGGATCCAGACGTTTGGAATAAAATCCGAGAGGACGATGTCGACCACCATGCATTTGAGTGAGGACTCCCGTGGCATGGCCTTGGCGTTCCATGACATAAAGACGGAACGGAAGCGAATAGTTTGGAATCCCTAAAGCCGGGGATGAGGCAATCATTTGTTGTAGAACATCGAATGAGTCCAATGCCTCTTTTGTAAGGTAGAAGAGTGCCGGTAATTCTCGAGGAATACAGTCATATAGTGGCTGCATCAAAACAGAAGCATCGGGAATCCACGGACGACAGTATGAAATGAGACCGAGAAAAGTCTGTAATTGATGTGGAGTCTCGGGCGGTGTCAATTCTAGAATAGCCTTTTTCCGCGCCATGGTAAGGTGTTTGCGACCTTTGGTAATACAATGTCCCAGGAAAATCACTTTTTGAAGACGTAACTGCAACTTTGACTTGGACACCTTACAGCCAGCCGTGGCTAGAAAATGGAGCAGATCCAGGGTAGTTTCCTGACATGTGGACGGATCTGGAGCGCAAAGAAGCAAGTCGTCCACGTATTGCAGGAGTTCAACTTCTGGGTGAGCGTCCTGCCATGAAGAAAGCACAGAAGACATAGCCTTGCTGAAACTGGACGGGCTATTTTGGGCTCCTTGTGGCATCACCGTCCAGGTGTATTGGCGACCAGCATGGGTGAACGCAAAAAGGTATTGGCATGAAGGGTGTAGCGGAATGGAAAAGAAGGCATTAGCAAGATCGATTACAGTGAACCAGGATGCCAGAGGCGGAATACTGGACAGAAGAGTATGAGGGTTTGGCACAATAGGGGCATCCAGAACTGTGGCTTCGTTAACAGCGCGAAGATCTTGAACCATCCGGTACACTGAAGGTTGCCCTTTGATCTGTTTCTTTTTAACTGGATACAGCGGAGTATTGCATGGAGAAGAGGTAGGTATTATTGCACCAGATTCCAGGAGTGCAGCTACTTGAATGGATATTGCATCTAGTTGGGCCACCGATAAAGGATATTGGGCTTTGTACGGCAGAACGTTGGGGTCCTTAAGCACAACTTGCACCGGCGGGACTTTAAGACGTCCAATGTTCATGGGTCCAGTGGCCCACAGAGTTTCTGGAAGGTGATCAAGCAGAGCATTCAAGGAAGTAGATAGGTTGTCCAAAGTGTCAGTACCATGATCGTGTACCACTGCCATCAACATGCAGGTTTCTTCAGGGGCAAGAGCAGTGCTGAGAGTAACGTCTCCATGTTCGGTGAAGACAATACTAGCTTGGATTTTGCTGAGAAAATCTGCTCCCAACAGATTGAAAGGACAGGTGGCACTGACTACAAATTGTGCTAAAGTAGATGATGGTAAATGTATTGAAGAACTAGTGACAGGTAAGGGGCGTGTGAGTGGGTTATGCTGCACCACGCCCTCTAACCCTTTACATGGGAGCTGTATATCTGATAACCAACAGGGTAATGCATCGGTCTCACAGAGTACACTGCGAGCAGCGCCAGTGTCCACCAGAAATGAACAAGGCTTTCCGGCCACCTCGAGAGTAATCGTAGGGGAAGGGCCGGAAGGAGGGGCAGAGACGGCCATGCAAATAGAGTCCCCCTCCTCCATTCGCTCGCCTATTTCCTATTGCGAAGGAGGAGGTGAAGGGGAATAAGAAGTTAGACTCGAGTTGTTGCCCTGATTCTGATTCTGGGCTTGATAAGCAGCCCACAAATGGCGACTGCGACACGCTCTTTTTATGTGCCCAATTTTCCCACATCCGTAGCATTTACGAGGTTGACGTTGTCCATCAGGAACCCCATTTGAGGCATCAGCCATAACTGCCACGGTGGCGGGCTTCTTTCTGCCTCCACCGGCGTCTATCCCTCTTGCAACTTGTACCATACCGTCAAAATCCATTGTTCTCCATTCTGGTCGACAGGCAGTGAATGCTCTATTAATATCAAGACGGAGACCGTCTACAAAGGCACGACCTAACATACGAATATGTGCCGTTTCTTTTAAAGAAAATCCTAAATCTTGAAAATGCTGTTTAATCCTATGGGCATACTTCTCCACTGTCTCCCCTTTTTCCTGGCTGATATCTTGTAAGGATACCGTCTGCTCGGTCAATTTATTCTTTGCCCAGATTTCCAATTGTTTAATGAATTGTTGACCCGATTCAATGGATCTAGGATCAGCAGGTACATAGGATGGGTCTAATATAATTTGATTAAGTATGAGATCTGCGTAATCACCAGTTTTGGCTTGAATAATACTGACAAGGTCGGACCAGGTGCATCCATAGGTGGTCCAGGCCTGTGAGACTTGTCGATAAAATGGCATGGGATGAGTGTCGGGGTCTGGAAGGGCTTTGATAATGGTAAACAATTGTTGTGGATTGAATGCCACGTACTTAGACCGTGGGTCGGTGGAGGCGAGCCCATCTCGTGCACTGTCAGGGATTCTAGCCACTATATTATTCATTAATTCTTTTGTCTCCTCAACAAAAGAAACGGACGGGTGTTGGACCTGGGGAGACAGCGTGTGTTTGGGCCGAGCTCCTTTCTGGGGTTTAGTGACTGGCCGTCCGGGTAACCTTTTGCCCGTTTTAAGAACCATACCCGTGTCGGCATCGGATTGGGTAGGGACGGCGGTTTCCCCGTCAGTGACGTCTATATCAGAATACATGCATTTTGATTTTGGTATACATTATGCAGTTAGTCAGCATAGGTAATATGCAAACAAAAATTTGGAAAACCAATATCCATTTTAAGGTCCTCCCCCTTAATTCATAATGCACCTTACCCATAGATACACCACTCTCCCACCCAGATATGCTTTATAACCCCTTATACTAGGCATGTGGACTCGAGTAACCTTTAATGCGGGCTTGTATCTTTTTCTTCGGGCATCTAAGAATTCCCCCCCGTACGGCGTATTTTGGTGTTATGCCTGTTGGACATTTTTCTGCCCCCCAGATATGCCATCTGATATGCTTTATGCCACCCTGAAATGCTGCTCAGCCACCGTCCCCCAGACTTACCAATGCATCCCCAGACTCCATGGTGTCTAGTCGGGGGCAGCCCCTGGACGTCTGCGCGATGCACGTAGACAACCTCTGCTGCTTCTCGCCACTTTCGCCGGGGCTTCTATGCCGACGCTCAGTCAAAGAAGTTCCGGCAGCAGCGGAGGTTTATCTGCGCGTATTGCACAGGAGTTCACTTCTCTTTGACAGAGAACCGGAAGATCATATCACGCCGACGCTCCGTCATAGAAGCACCAGCGGAAGTCCAGCAGCAGCGGGAGTTGTCTGCATCGGGCAGATGCCCACTGGCTGCCAGAGAGGAGGATCCAGGTCCGCTGCAGCGGTGCGGGGGATCTGGATCCTAACCTTGCTGCTTGGCCACAGCAGGGCTAAATGATAAAGAAAAAAAAACACCTGCCCGGCGCCCGGAACTACATGTTTCGGGCGATACCAATTGGGCATCCCTGCGATAAACTCCGATTATAGGCTGTACCCCGAAAAAGGCAGAAAAAGAGCGGCCTATAATTGGGCCAATACGGTATATGCTTGCTTTATTCCCATAGGAAGGCCTGCTCTGTCCTCCATATACATATAATCTTTAGAGGGCATTCTGCCTTCTCTTCGTCAGTTTAAGGCACCTAACTTAACCTCCTCTTCTTCCGGCACCGGCACTGCTCGCTGTCACATGAAGCAGCCGCTCACGCGTGCGGCCGCTTCATGAATATTTATGAGGCTGACCGCCGAATGGATTCCGCTGCGTTGCTAGCATTCCTCCCTTCTACCAGTGCTCAGTTATACTGGTGCTTCCTGTATCTCGTGAGCCCCTCCGTTTTTCAAGTTATTTATCTCCTGTGTATCCTGGTCTGCTTAATGGTTCTAGTGTATTTCTGGCATCCTGACTCTTGCTTCCCTAACGACTCTGTGTATCTCTGGCATCCTGACCCCGGCTATCCTAACGACTCTGAGTACCTCTGGCTTCCTGACCCTGGCTTTCTCAACAGCTCCCGACCCTGGTCTACTAAACGGCTCCGTCCTGGCCACCCGTGCTTACAGCTACACTGCCAATCGCCCTGTTACCCTCACCAGGCCCCTTGTGCGTGTTCTGTACTGAGCAAGTGTGTTCCATTCCTGCATTCCGGATTCCTCCTGGTAAGACGAACCGTATAGTCAGAAGTGAGTGAGGCACCTCCATTTTTCATTCATCAGTAACAGAAGCTTTTATCAATTTTCTTTTTCATTAAACACACCGGAGACAGTGGCGAGGGATGATGGGCACGTCGGCAGGAGGGGCGGCGCTTCTACAAGTTGTTCCAGTGCCGCTTTCTCCTACATACTGTGTGCTCGAAGGGAAGGAGGGCGGGACAGCCCTGGGTTCAACAGAGAGTAGTAAGGAAGGCACGGGACTTGGATCTTCAGGCATGACGTCATCCCTATAAAACCTCTGAGCACCCTTATGGCGGTGCTCAGATATTCTGAGGCGCTCTGTCGGCTGCAGTGCGTCCCTAGTTCTGCGCTCCCCTACGTACTGTGACCCTTTGCCTATTGATTGCTGCCTGTACGCTGACCCTGGATTCTTTGACCCTGCCTATTGATTGCTGCCTGGACCGGACAACGGATTGTTCTCTGACCTTGCTTTGGATTGCTGCCTGCCTAGACCTTCGGTTTGCCTATTGACTTCCTCTCAGTTTCTTGGGACTCTCTAGACACCCCTGCATATTGGACTCCTCCCTCGCCCGCACCCCAGGTACCTCACGGTACCTTACAACAGGAGATGCGTTGACTACAGCTTCCTCACCTCATAAACCACATAGGTAATTTAGGTACACTCTATTCAGGTATACGCCTTGAAAGTGAATTAAAAAAACTGTAAATCTTCTGGGAAAAAAAAGAATAAATGAAATAAAAATATTTTTTTTTAAAATGCATAACACGGAGTTTCAACAGCGAACATCCTCTCTGTGAGGAGGTACAATACAAAACTAAGCTCCGTGAGGAAGCGGCAGTTGGAAGGAGAGGAGCTGAAAGCTTGTGGTCGTGTACATCCTCTCTGAGTGTGATGAATTTAATTCACAAATGTAAGGACTCTCTTCATGTGCTGTCACCATTTTAAGAAAGAAAAACATGTTAACAAAGATAATAATTGAGACAATGGATAGACCGTGAACATGGTATAATTATATAATTTATATATCATATATTTACAATTTTTAAGGGAATTCTACAGTATTATATTTTTTATTACAAAATACAAAATTCTTAAATTAAAATTTACCAGAATTGATTAGAGCATAATACATTAGAAACTTTTCTCTGGATAGCTGATCTTCTGATGTTCTTCCAACCGGGTCAATAAACATTAAACACTGCTGAACTCAAGTTTGTCTTGCATTTAAGCTACCAATTAGATAGACTTCTCCTGCATTTTGGAATAGTGATGAGAATTTCATATATACGATTTTGAAGTTCAGAATCAGAAATATTTGATAATCGGGGTCTTCAAAATCCAGTTCTTTGGCTATGATAATACAAAGTCCAACGGCTAATACCAAAACATTTAGAAATTGTTTGCCAACGAAAACCAAGAGTTGAAAAAGCAGAAATATGTTCCACGTTTATATCATATCTTGGACGTCCCCGCCTGCCAGTCCTCCAATGGGATTTGAGCCTGTAAAAAATTAAATGATTGATAAGTTAAATTATACAATTCATCTAGTATAGAACATAGTTTGGATATCTGAATTGAATTACCGTATTTGCTCGATTATAAGATGACCCTGATTATAAAACGACCCCCCAAAATCTGAATATTAACTTAGGAAAAAAAGAAAAAGCCTGAATATAAGACGACCCTAAAGGAAAAAAGTTTTACCAGTAAATGTTAATTCATGTAAACTATTTTTTTAAATAAAAGCTATGATTGAGAAAAATATTTTTTTTGTTTTTATTTCCTTGTATTTTCCAACCTGTCCCCCAGTTACGCACATCTGCCCCCAGGCTTGCCACACCAATATGGCACTGTGGCCCATGATATGCTTTTTAACCCTCTATATGCCACTGTGCCCCATGGTATGCCTTTTGACCCCCTATGTGCCACTCTGCCTCCAGAAATGCCTTATACCCCTATATCCCATTCTGGCATTTAGGGGGTTAAAATGCATATTATGGGGCAGAGTGGCATATAGGGAGGTATAAGGCATTTCAGGAGGCAGAGTGGCATTAAGGGAGTTAAAAGGCATTGTATAGAGCACTCTGCCTCCAGAAATGCCTTATACCCCTATATGCCACTCTGGCATTTAGGGGGTTAAAAGGCATATTATGGGGCAGAGTGACATATAGGGAGGTATAAGGCATTTCAGGTGGCAGAGTGCTCTATTAAATGCCCCCTTAACGCCACTCTGCCTCCTGAAATGCCTTATACCTCCCTATATACCACTCTGCCCCATAATATGCCTTTTAACCCCCTAAGTGCCAGAGTGGCATATAGGGGTATAAGGCATTCCAGAAATGCCCTATGCCCCCATTTAACACATACACGCACACACACACACTTACCGGTGCTTCCAATTTCCTGCTGTATTGCCAGGGCAGCGGGTTGACGTCTCCTTCCGCTGCAGCCAGAAGTAGGTGGAGTTAGCAGCAGGGGTTTGTCTGCGTCCGTCGCGCATACCTTCCCCGGCTGTCAGAGATCAGAGTTCCCCCGCACCGGTGTAAGATTCGGATCCCTGTAAGATCCGAATCTTTGAACGACTCTCTGCCTTCATTGACATCACTGGAGGCAGGGGGGAGGATTCATAATGAAAGGGGCGGGGCCAATCATTAGTGTGCCTGCACGGAGTTACTGGAAAACAGTAACTCCTGTGAGTCACACTGAGTGATCCAAAGATTCGGATCATGAATCGGATCATTTCAGTGAACGAATCGAAATGATCCGATTCACTTTAATGATCCGAACTTCCCATCACTACAAGCAAGTCCCCACCTCATCCCAGAACCCCCATCCAAAAACTCACATGATAGCATCATGCCATCTTGAACAAGCATTAGCAATGAAACTAATTGAACCGCAGTAAAACCATTTCACAGATACTAACATAAATGTATATAATACACAATTCAAAATGCAGAAAATAATCACAAATTAAACAAAGGGGCTCAAATGTACAAAAACAATGGGAAGAAAAACTTACTCAGTTCAATGGAGAGGCCTACACTGCTTATCAGCAAGTTCAGAATGAGCTCTAGGAGGCGGGGTCAACCTGTCAGGATCATGATCATGTGGCTGATGACCAGTTTCAATATATATATACAAATTTCACTCCATCTGTTTCACTACATGATATAAGTGTTTTTTCAGCCTATATATATACAAATGTCACTATATGATATAAGTGTTTTTTCAGTCTATATATATATACAAATTTCACTCCATCTGTTTCACTATATGATATATGAAAAATTTCAGTATATGATACCGTATTGGCTCGGATATAGGCCGCACCCTAAAAGTTAGGTGCTTTTTTAATGAAAAAAGTTTCTGCCCCCCCCCGAGATATGCTGCCACTGTCCCGAAGATGTACCCCCCCGAGATACGCTGCCGCCACTCTACCCCCCCCCGAGATATGCTGCCGCCACTCTACCCCCCCGAGATATGCTGCCACTCTGTCCCCAAGATGTCCCCCCCCACCAGACTTACCGGTTCAGACTCCACGGGGTCTTGCAGGGCACATCTACACATAACACGTATTCAACTTCCGGTGCCGGCATTTCTGCAATGGGAAGTACCGGCAAGGAAGATTGTTCGCGCAGACGTTCACCGGCAGCGGCGATGCGAGCTCTGCTGCTGGCACGTCTGCAAGATGTGCTTTAAAAATCTCCCTTGCCGGGACTCCCCCCGTGGGAATTCCCGGCAAGGGAGATTGTTAAAGCACATCGTGCAGACATGCCGGCAGCGGAGACTGTTTACACGCATCGCCGCTGCCGGTGAACGTCTGCGCGATGCGCTTAGACAATCTCCCATGCCGGCACTCCGCCCATGGGAAGTGCTGGCAGGGGAGGCTGTCTGAGCACATCCGAGAGTAGGATACAGGTCCCCTGCACCGCTGCGGGGGATCTGTATCCTAACCCCGCTGCCTGCCCGTCGCCCGGGACTGCATGTCCCGGCCGTCGGGCGCTAGACCCCGAATATAGGCCGGTGGGCATGGTGGGAAAAAGTGTGGCCTATATTCGAGCCAATACGGTATATGCGTTTCACTATATGATATATACGTTTCAGTATATGATATATGCGTTTCACTATATGAGATATGAAAAATTTCAGTATATGATATATATATACGTTTCAGTATATGATATATGCGTTTCACTATATGATATATGCGTTTCAGTATATGATATATGCGAGATAAAAAACTGAAATAATGTCCCTAACGGCACCTCATAGTTTTGAAATAACAAAACGATACTTGTACTTATTGAGCTTGCAGAAAGAAGCAAAACAACATAAAACCATTGGGTATTTCTAAACTCAGGGCAAATAGAATCTGTTTAACCCCTTGATGACAATTGCCGGTCCGGGCACGTCACGGAAAATCAAGTCGTTAACGACAATTGACGTGCCAGGACCGGCACATCTTTAAACGGGTGCAGAAACCGATCTACTTTCGCTTTCTGCACCCAAACGGCGTTGCTGTAATGCCTCGACCTCGAGGCATTCAGCAACGCCACGATCGGCACTAGGGGCCATCTCTGGCCCCTCCCTGGGGCGTCAACATCCGCCATGGTGGACGCCCGTTTTAAAAGCGTTTAGGAGCGTTTAGGAGTGATCAATGATCACCTCCTAA
This sequence comes from Spea hammondii, assembly GCA_029215755.1. Classification (NCBI taxonomy): domain Eukaryota; kingdom Metazoa; phylum Chordata; class Amphibia; order Anura; family Pelobatidae; genus Spea; species Spea hammondii. Next base: position 97,783,779 of record JARDYJ010000002.1, read on the forward strand.
ACTTAAATGGTGTCGCTGGAATGCCTCGATCAGGAGGCATCCAGCGACACCAAACACTTACCTCTGGATGATCTTCACCATCAGCAAGATGGTGGCGGCTCGGGAAAAAAACCAATAAAGACGAAAAAGTTCGCTAGAAGGTCTCCAGACCCTCTAGAGAACTCTGGCTCCACTTGCAGGTTGAATACAGGTACTGCATTCAACCATGCAAGTCAATGGAGCCCAGCTTTCTAATCACAGTATGATTAGTAAAAATAAATTAAAAAAGAAAATTAATAATAATTAGAAAAAAATTGTAAAAAAAAAAACAGTAAAATGTAAAAATAATTTCTAAGTCCTAAAATTAGCATATTAGCTTAAAACAATTCTCGCATGGAAAGAGTTAAAATACTGGCATATTAAATGCCCATGGGGTGTCTACTTTAAAAAAATGTATGATTTGATGGGGTAAAATGAATTGGCTGGGTTCAACAATGTCCCAAATAACACGGGGGGAAGGATGGCCACACATCTAATTTCCAATTAGAAAAATGCACATGTACCAAATGTGGCCTTTTAGTTCCCCAAAAAAATGACAAACCCATGCATGTGGGGTATCACTGTACTCAGGAGATGTTGCTGAACACATATTGGGGTGTCGTGTGACAGCGGCATAAACCAGGAGCTGTAAATTCATACATAAAGTAGGTGTGTGGGGGAAAAATACACACACAAAAATACTACTGCAAACTTTCAAAAGATTCTGGTGGTAAAATGTGTGCATGCAAAGAGTTAAAATACCGGCATTTAAAATACCCTGGGTTGTCTAGTTTTCAAAAATATATGGCTTTATTGGGCATACTGAAATGGCCCGGCTCAAAGATGTACCAAATAGGGCATGGGCAGTGGATCCCCAAATGCCACAGTTCAACATTGAAAAATGTGCATGCCCCCAAATGTGGCCCTTTTGCCCCCAAACAGCCAGGCAAAATCATTCATGTGAGGTATCGCTGTACTCAGGAGATGTTGCTAAACACATATTGGGGTGTTTTATGATTGTGACATATACCAGAACCTGTTTATTCATACCTGAAGTAAAATGTGTGTGACAAAACAAATGCAAAAAAAATTACTACCATAAAGTTTGACAAAGGCTGATGGTAGAATTAGTGCTTGGAAAGGGTTAAATAATAGCATCTGGAATACCCTGGGCTGTCTAGTTTTCAAAAATATATGATTTGATGGGGTAAATTGCGTGGGCCGGCTTCAAATATACCCGAAATGGCACATGGGGGTGAAGAATTACCAGATTTGGAAAAAAGGCTTTGAAATAGCAAAACGCTACCTGTACTTATTGCCCCATAATGTGTAGAAAAAAGCAAAAAAACATTAAAAAATTGGGTATTTCTAAACTCAGGACAAATAGCAGAATCTATTCAGCAGGTTTTTTCATTACCTTTTATAGATGAGTAAAAGATTTTTCAACTAAAAGTTAGAAAGTCATTTTTTTCTAAATTTTTCACCATATTTTATACTTTTTTAATAGTAAATAATATGATACAATCAAAACAATGTCATCTAAAGAAAGCCCTTCTTGTCCTGAAAAAAAACTATATCTAATGTGTGTGGGTTCAGTAAACGGGAAAGAAGAAAATTACAGCTAAACACGAGCAGCACAGAAATGTTAAAACGGCCATTGCCACGAAGGGTACAAAAAGTATAATCAGCCTTTGTCACGAAGGGGTTAACAGTAATTAGCTTTTTTACACAAGTACATCAATTTTACATCATATTTTATGTTTCATGCATTAATGTGTATTACAATTTTAAAATCTTTAACATTATTAAAAAAAATTTTACGTCCCAATTTTATCCACATAGCGCCCAGACATTTCAATAACGCACCCCTTTAGCAAGAACTCGCAAGCTTTCTGAGAATTCGTTCTGAGTTTATCGTTGCCTGTACCCAGTACAAGTACACAACGGAATTTCAACAAGGTCTCGTGCGTTTAATAATCAGCCAGAAAAAATAACACGATACCGGGTATGTACCAGTGCTTAAAATAAATACATTGGGGAAAAAACAGTCAATTATTATTCACATCACAAACACGCGTCTTTGAGAAAACGAACCACTAACGTGCTCCGGAAGAGGAAAAGTCACTACGACCTAAATATACAGCCCTCCCTTTTCTCCGCCGCTTTCTCATCTCCTCTTCCTTCGCCTACTCCTATTTCCACTCCGCCTCCATTACCTACCCTGTGTTTTGCCTCTGTTTGCGGTTAGTGGCTTTCGTATTTGAATACTACTACGTTAGGTGCTGGCATTTTCTGAATGTATACAGCTTATTCATTACCTATATATGTACATATTACAATGTATGAATATATATATTTAAATTAATATTCGTCCTAGCGTCACTGTCTGTTCACTGTTTATCACTGAGCTTCTTGCCTAAAATGTCGATTTCTGTCCCGAGTTTCCAAAAACCGTATTCTGTATGCGTCGATCCTTTCCTTTAGTTCTGTAATACCTACAGAAATTGTCTACAGTGCTAGCCAATTAGTTTATTTGTACTCTGCAATATTCTTGTAATGGTCTAGATTCATCTGGCTTGACATCACAGCCACTCTATTAACACCCCTGTTGAGGTACTCCAAGTGAATTTACATGAAAAGAGCTGAGCCATCTCAGCCTTTCTAATTTGCTTAATATTTTGTGTGAGCATTAAGATATTCTTGTTAATATTAGTTATTGTTATGTCATCTGTTGCTGAAGTATATGTTTGTGGTCATTAACTAAATATTATGACATTATTTAAGTTTACATGAGTGCACAAGACCTTTATGATTTAACTGTAGATTTTGAATTAATAGTTCTGTTGGATTATTTTGTGCTCCTGCAGATTCTTAATTACTCCTCTGTAGACTTTAAAAGAGAAGAGTGTGTCAGATGAGGTTTTACATTATGTTGGCACAGAGCATCGAGGTACACAGAAGAACATAAGTTTGTGCATTCTTGCTATACTGATTATAATTATCGTAGCCTTTTTTTATGAAATGCCAACAAAATATGCAGCACTGTACAATTTAAATGGGTCATTAATACATTAATACATACATAAGAAAAAAAGAAATACTCTATACAGACACATCAGGAGTTGAGGACCCTGCCCGTGAGCTTGCCATATAGCCTTTAGGTACTGTTATAGAGTACTCCATTGGGAGGCAGGTCCCGCCCAAAAACTTGCGGGCGGTCTTGCTGGTGTTGCGGGCGGGAACGGGTGGTCAGGCACTGTACCCGCAGGTCCCGGTAATCCCGCGCAGTCCCACAAGGCTGCCTTTGCGCTGCTCCCTTACAGTGTCTCTTCTCTTGCTCCGCCCAGGAACAAAGCGGAGTCACGTGATGCAATGTCACTTCCCTGACTGGGTGGAGCAAGAGAAGAGACTCTGTGAGGGAGCAACTCGAGCCTTGCGGGACTGCACGAGAAATCTGCAGTTCAGGTAAGGAGGTGGGTGTGATTGGCCACAAATGTGGCGGGAGCATAACACCCACATGGCGGGAGCGGAACACCCACATGGCGGGAGCGGAATACCCACACTGCAGGAGCGGCGGGGGTTGGGCAAAAAAATCAGCGGGAGCAGGATTAAAAAAGCAGTCCTGCGCAGGGCTCTATACTGTTACATAAACTTCATGGAAAGAATGGTGGGCTTGGAGGGCCCCACTCATGAGTTTATAATCCAAGGGAGTAGTAGGGGTAATTAAAATAAAAGGACATGTGAGAAGAGTCAGAAGTAGCTCTTTTGTAGTAGTAATTAAAAAAGGGACAGAGTTATGGCTGTAGGAGGCTGGGTGGGTAGGTCAAAGATTGATCGCTTGCCAAAAACTGCCTCCTCTCTTGGTATCCAAAAATAAGTTAGTGAGGAAACCTGGGGTAGATGACAGGATCAGAGTAATTGCTCCTTTTTTCTATAACGATTGGATCTCCTGAGAGACCAACACCTTCTCTTCTTCTGAAAATGAAAGGTTTGGGGAGGGTCTGTTGGCGTAGAGGCCAGAGAAACTCTGGCATAATGTGCCTCCAACTCTTAAAACTCTCCGAAAACCTTGGTCTTAAAGACCTTCTTGATATTGGTCTGGGCTTTATCTAAGGCTGTGAATGCGTGCATGTAATTTTCCTAGCCTTCTCCAAAGAGGAGGCCTTTAGCCTAGGGACTAGGCTCTGAAATGGCCATGTTGATAACTTCAAAAGTAATGCTTTGCATCACTCTGTAGCGATAGAGTTTGCGCTGCCAGTGAGGCAATATGGCCCTCTGTACCCAGCCTCTCAATGCCATTAGATCAATCTAGGATTCATTGGCCAGGGCAGTCTCCACCATGTCGAAGGTTTTTGTGGTGGGACGCAATATATACAGAACTTTGTCCTGACTGTTGTGGAGTGAAAAATCAAGGCCTTTTTTTGCTTTTTGCTCCAATTTTGGGTCCACCTCCAGTGTCGTGCATGCGTCGCCGGAACCATAGGGGGTTAGATTTCTGGTTACTTTGTCTAAGGGATTTGAGCCACATATTGAGCTACATCAGAAGGACACCACTGTGAAGATTGGGGTGAAGCAATACTTTTTCTTCTCCTTGTGACTGGGATACTCGTCCCCAATCTCATCTGACACTTCCTCTTGTGCCAAATCAGATTCAGAGAAAATCTCAAGGGTTTTTATTATTATTACCGTATTTGCTTGATTATAAGACAAGGTTTTTTCAGAGCAAATGCTCTGAAAAATACCCCTCGGTTTGTATTCAAGGTCATCTTATAATCAGACCTCAGACAGATCCAGATCCGCAGGGGACCTGTAGCCTTCTCTCTGGCAGCCTGTAGATGTCTGTGCGATGCGCACAACCTCCGCTGCTGATGGCACTTACCCTGGGGCTTCTATGACGGAGTCGGCGTGACATGACCTTCCGGTACTCCACCATAGAAGCACCGGTGGAAGTAACGGTCAGCAGCAACGAAGGGTGTCTACGCACATCGCGCAGACGTTCACCGGCTGCTAGAGAGGAGGATTCACCGCAGCACTGCAGGGGACCTGGATCCTCCTCTCCGGCAGCCGGTGAACGCCTGCGCATTGTGCACAGACAACATCCGCTGCTACCCAACCCTTCCCCCGGGGGCTTCTATGACGGAGGACCGGCATGAAGTGACCTTCCGGTGTTCTGTCGTAGAAGCCCCAGCGGAAGTTCTCAGGTAGCAGCAGGGTTGATGTCCGCTGGCTGCCCCCTCTGGACACCAAAAAGTCTGGAGCACGGGGGACATGTCTAGGGATGTATCGGTAAGTTGAGGGAGGGGGGCAGAGGGTAAATAGGGGGGTATAAGGCATATCTGGGGGGCAGAATGTCATATACGGTATATAAGGCTTATTGGGGCAAAGTGGCATATCTGGGGGGGCAGAGTGGCATATAGGGGGCAAAGTGGCAAGCCGTGGGGCAGATGTGCATAAATTAGGGAGCAGGTTGGCAAATAATGGGAAATAAAAACAAAAAAAAGATTTTTTCTCAATCATAGTTTTTATTGAATATGAAAAAATAGTTTACATGTGAACTAATATTTACTAATAAAACGTGTTTCCTATTGGGTGGTCTTATATTCAGGCTTTTTCTTTTTTCTAAATGTTAAAATGTTTTTTCTAAATGTTAAAATTTTAGGGGGGTCGTCTAATATTCGAGGAAAATACGGTATTATTATTATTAGGGCTGAAACAACGAATCGATAAAATCGATAATAATCGAGTGATCGATTCGTTGTTGCAGCACTCGGGTCGCTTTACCTGCTTCGCGAGCGTTTCTCCTGCGATCGTTTCTCTGCTTCTGCTACGCGCTCTGCAGTCTCCGCCTTCAATGAGTTGCGTGACCTCGCTGAGCGCCGGATGTGACGCGCTTCAGTTGAGAAACTACTTGAAGGTTGGAACGAGTCCATAGCTGAGGTAAGTGTTTCTCTATGTACGAGTGTCTATGTGCGAGTGTGGGTGCAGGGCAGGGTGTGAGTTTGAGACTGGGTGCAGGGCAGAGTGTGAGACTGGGTGCAGGGCAGAGTGTGAGACTGGGTGCAGGGCAGAGTGGGAGACTAGGTGCAGGGCAGAGTGTGGGTGCAGGGCAGAGTGGCAGTGTGGGTGCAGGGCAGTGTGACAGTGTGGGTGCAGGGCAGAGTGGCAGTGTGGGAGACTGGGTGCAGGGCAGAGTGTGGGTGCAGGGCAGAGTGGGAGACTGGGTGCAGGGCAGAGTGGGAGACTGGTTACAGGGCAGAGTGTGAGACTGGGTGCAGGGCAGAGTGTGGGTGTAGGGCAAAGTGTTGGTGCTGGGGCAAAGTGTAAAACTTTTTTTGGTATTAAAACCTAGTTTGAGAAATAATGTGTTTTGGGTTCTTGTACCTTTATTAGCTTTCATTATGTCAGTAAAATAAGAAGGCGGATAGAGAAATGCCATTGTGATAAAGAGATAAGTGTTAATGACACATCCTAATGTAAATTATACGTTTTTATTTTAAATAAACGAAAAATTGGCATATTGATTATTTTTATCCGATTAATCGAAAAAAAAATCGGCCAACTAATCAATTATGAAAATAATCGTTAGTTGCAGCCCTAATTATTATCTTATTTAAATAGCGCCAAAAATGCACTCAGCACTTAATACAATACATATATTCAAGGGGTATGACAAGACTAGAATTGACAGACTAAGACAAACTGATACATTAGGTGGAGAGAGCATTTTTATGTGGGGTAAACACATCATTTGTGACCTGTCCGTCAAATACTTTTTGAAAGCTATAGTTTTGCTATTAAGCGACTTACATGACGCTTTACCGCATGGCAACTCCTTCGGGACTTTACACCCCATTGGAGCTTCTAGAGAAAATAGAAGGGAACCCTGTACAGCCTAAAAGGCAGAAGAAATAGACTGGGGTAAAGTCTGAAACTCCTGGTTCACGTAATTACCCTGGGAGGTTTCCTCAGGGACAGATACTGTAGGGCAGGGGTGTCCAAGTTTTTTCTGCAGTGGGCCACTTCATCAGAATTGTATACGTGCGAGGGCCGCACTCATTTTTCACTGTGAGAAAATATGGCCTTTAATAAAATATGCAGATTAAATTAAAGTAAATTACACAAAACCTTTACTTTTCCTCTCACTGATTTCTAGGCCTAGAAAGGTTTGTGACTACAAATTCAGGATAATTAAAAATCAAATAGTTCTATTTATTCTAGGGATGCACCAAAATGAAAATTCTGGACCAAAACATTCACAGTTCACTTAGCCAAAACCAAAAATGACCCCCCACCTTTATAAATCATAATAAAAACTCACATTTTTTTTATAAAAGTATGTAACACACCACAATTGGACAAAAAAATTAGCAATATGACTTGGCATGATAGGAGTGTGATTGCTAACAGCAATCACACTCCTATCATACCCAGGCAACCAGTAAATGCTGGTACCTAGACATGATGGGACTGTGCTTGCTGTAATTGCTGTTAGCAATCACACTCCTATCATGCCAAGTCCATACTGCTGGCAGCATCAATACACAAGGGGGGCAGCTAGCTAGGTTTCAGCATGTACTGGCTGACTTGGCATGATAGGAGTGTGATTGCTAACAGCAATCAAAGTCCCATCATGCCTAGGTTACAGCACTTACACATCCAATCAGTAAATGCTGGAACCTAGGCATGATGGGACTGTGATTGCTCTTAGCAATCACACTCCTATCATGCCAAGTCAGCCAGTACATGCTGGCACAGGGTGGCTGTAAGTTATGTGCAGACCCCATACTGCTGGCAGCATCAATACACAAGGGGGCAGCTAGCTAGGTTTCAGCATGTACTGGCTGACTTGGCATGATAGGAGTTTGATTGCTAACAGCAATCACAGTCCCATCATGCCTAGGTTCCAGCACTTACACATCCATGCTATCACACACACACTCATTCATTCATATACTCATTCATTCACAGATTATTTCCCTCAATCACGCATACTCATTCAAACACCCTCCCCACCCCCTTACCTGCACTGCAGCTCCTCGATGCCGCTCACAGACTTCAGCAGGGGGCGCGGCCTCTCTCTGTGTTCTCTGGTACTGCACAGAGGAAGCAGGACTGGAGCAGAGTCATGTGATGTCATGTGAACTCTGCTAGGTTCCGCTTCCTCTATGCAGTACAGAAGACCCTCCCACAGGTAAGTAGCAGGGCTCAAGGTGCGGCCCGCATAAGATTGGTTGCCCTGGCTGCCGATCTTACGCGGGCCGCACCTCGAGGTCTCGCGGGCCGCATGTTGGACGCCCCTGCTGTAGGGGATACCCTGGCCCTGGCAATCAAATAATCTGTTATTAGAGACATGGCCACTAGGGGTTGCCTCTGGGTGATAGGATTCCCTGTCAGACTGTACACCGGAAGTATGAAAAGCTGCCAAGCGCTCTGATGCAGGAAAATTTGGAACAAGCACCAAAAAATGGTAATAACTTTCTGTGACGGGACACCCTGTACCCCGACTCGGTACTCCCGCCAAATGTTGCTTCCTCCTGCCGGGACAACAACAATTAACCCCATGACACTTATTTTAGCCATTGTATAGTACACTTCAGGCTCCAAATAGCCACAAAAACCTACGCAAAACATATTAGACTCAGTCGCTAGCTCCAACAAAATGGCCACAGCGAGGACTAAATGTCGCCATATGTGGTGGACACCAAGAAAATGTCAGGTACAGCTGAAAAAAGAAAAAAGGGATGAAATATTCTAAAACTGGCTCCATCAACGCTCGTGCATGCCTGTTGCGGCAAACGGTTGGTTGCTGATATAGCTGTCGGATCCTGACAGGGAGAGAGAGAGACTGAACGGCCCTCAGGTAGAGCACAAAGTATAAAATCATAAAATTAAGAGAAAAAAGGGAGAGGGGGGGATACCACCGCCCCACAGGGGATGACAGAATAGAAAAACACACAGTTAAACGCACCCACAGGTAAGACACCATACACAGACACTTGATACTTATCTGGGGAGCAGCAAAGAAAGAGGGGGTGTGTTTGAGGGGTGTGTGTTTATAATGCAGCTTACTTATGTGCATACCTGGGAACTTCTGGGCTCCGGCTACCTGGAGCCTACCCTTGCGAGACGCGGCCAGGACTGCACACTGACGTCGGTGGGCGTTCCCGCTGACGGCTGTGGGAAACGCCCCCATTTAAAGGAATTTATAGCATGTGTGTGGGAATTAAACTGTTTGTGTTATGCTTTGCAAGTTTCTCCCGCATACATCGCTGTTGGGCATTTCACACATGTAACGAGGTACACCATGTTAGATGATTTGCACGTAAAACAGCCATAAGGAATAACTGGTATAACCTCACGCTTGACCAATAAATAAAGAGCTTTAGACACAGTCAACTCAAACCAAACAGACTGACAACCTAACCACCAAGGAACCGAAGGCTGTTAGATTACGTAAGAACAACCAAGATATTACAATTAAACCAGCGGACAAGGCGAGTGCTGTGGTTATTATGGACACTAAGGATTGCATAGAAGCACACAGACAACTCTGATGACAGACTATGTCGAACTTAGGGAGGATCCCACAAAAAACTCAAGATAACCATTATAGGGCTACTGCACAACATCACCCCCCCCCCCCAGAAGACCCATAATTTAAGTAGTTGGGACCCTCTTGCTGGGTTGAAAAAATCCTTAAACCCTTAGTAAAGGGATCACCTAGTTAACTCCAAGATACAGTTACTGTAGCTACCCAGTTCTTAAACCACAACTCATTTTGTTTTAATATTATGACGTTTTTGTGTAAAACTGTTTCAACAAATGACCATATGTTTATTTCCATGGCACGCTGTCTATTCGTTACAGGCTTCTAAGTGGCTGCATCCCCAAGCGCTTCCTCTATTACAGTCTGCTTGATAAATGCTACACACAGCTGTGTCGTTATTTATTGATATCATGAACGCGTTTGTACAATCAATGGTCCCCACATTTAGGCATGGCATATCTTTTTTTCCTTGAAGATAAAATACTGTTTTGTTGCCATATTGTGGAGCAAGACACAGCTCGGGGCATCCATGTAGGCCACTTATAATTAGGTGGGAATCGGATAATGCTGCATATATGTTGTGAGTAATATTAACAGTCTGATTGTAATAAAGACCCATCATTATTAATTCTTGGATTGAAATTGGGATTCCCACTAGGGGGACCCCCTTATAGTTAATAGGAATATGTGAACACACTCAGCATTGTACGGTATTTAATTTTTTGGCAGTTTGCTGATGCTATAGCCATTTGGAATTATCTTATAAACTCCCTGACAGTCTTGTACCACAGGGACCAACTCCAAAGACAATACAAAACACGATACAACACCATCGATGCATAAAGCAGTGATACTTATCGATAAGATCATGAATCCCTGATTCAGTTGCCTTCCATGAGGTCAGCGATCTCCAGAGATCAAGCAAGTAGATGGCAAAGTAGGCGACAGCTTTGCACAAGCAAATCCATACTACATACCCTGGATATATTACAATCAGGTGTATCTGAGAATAGAATAGTTTTAATTAAATATAAAAAAATAGTATATGTAACCCCTTAAGGACCAGGCTGTTTTTTACTTTTTGTACCCTTTTGGACCGAGGCTGTTTTAACACTTTTGCGGTGCTCGTGTTTAGATGTAATTTTCTCCTCGCTCATTTAGTGTACCTACACAAGTTATATGTTGTTTTTTTTCAGCACAAGAAAATCATATTTAATTTCCCATAAAATAATAAAATATGATGAAACATTGAAAAAAAAACTGATTGAAAAATCTTTTACAAAAAAAACTGCTAAATAGATTCTACTATTCGTCCGGAGTTTAGAATTTTATGTTTTTTTTGCTTCTTTCTGCAAGTTATTTGTAGTATTTTCCTATTTCAAAACCATTTTTTTCCCCAAAGCTGGTCATTCTGCCCCATGTGCTATTTCGGGTATCTTTGAAGCTGGCCAATGTAAATATCCCCTCAAACCATATATTTTTGAAAACGAGACACCCCAAGGTATTTCAAATGCTGGTATTTTAACCCTTTCCATGCACTAATTCTACCACCCTTTCAGGTATGCATTTATAGCTCCAGGTATATGTCACTATCAAACACCCCAATATGTGTTCAGCAACATCTCCCGAGTACAGTGATACCGCCCATGTCTGGTGTTTGGGGGTTAAAAGGCCACATTTGTGAAGTGCACCCCCCCCCCCCCATTCTGGTAGGTCTGTGCCTATGCCCTATCTTTGAGCACGGCCACTCCAATTTACCCCATCAAACCATTCATTTTTTAAATTAGCCACCCTATGGTATTTGAAATGCTTTTACATTAACTCTTTCCATGTCAAGATTTTTGCGAAGATACAGCGCTAATTTTAGCACTTGCTCATAATAATAAACTTTATTTTTTTTATTCTTTTGGGGCTTTTTTTTACTTTTTGCTGTAACTGTGGATCTGAATGGTTCCTCTGATGCATAATTATTTTTAAATGTTACCACTTTTTTTAAGCTTTTATTTTCAAGGTTTTTTTAAACTATTTTTTTAAGATTTTAGTATGGTGATTAGAAAGCTGGGCTCCATTGATTCGCATGGTTAAATGCAGTACCTGTGTTCAACCTGCAAGTGAAGTCCGAGTTCTCTAGAGGGTCTGAAACTTATCCAACTTTGTTGTTAGCAAAATCACTCGCAGTGGAGGTTGAGACCGCTCTCCGGAGCCCCTAAATTACTGTTAATTTAGGGGCAGCTATGGTTGATGGGGTGTTTAGGGTTAATTTAATACAGTTAACTTAAAGTGCAGTTAGAGGTAAAGGTGGGCAAACTAAGGGTAATCTAAATCCTGGGGGCAGTGAAGATCAATCCTATATTTATTTATAAAAGTATGATGTCAGTGAGATTCTCAGAATCATTCTCTCATGGATTCGAATCTCTCATGGATTCTCTGAACGACTCTGTCAGGAGCCCCCAAAGATGGAGTTCAGGAGTTATTGCGCAGTAGGAGTTGGACAGGGCCTGGTGCAGGGCGACTGCACTCTCCCGGGTGGGCATCTAGGGTTGTGCAGCCACATACCAGCACCCTGACATAGCAGCGGATGTTGTCCAGAACAAAACAAAGTGATATCCTGCAGGCACCCTGGAGCAGGCATGAGACATAGCACTAGAATCACTAGAACCAAGCAAGAAACATAACCAGACAAGACATACATAATACAGGGCACAACAGGGAACAAGTCAAGGAATACTCAAGATCTGACATGAATAGGACAGGACACCCCTCTACCAGGGATTCAGGACAGGACACAGGACCAATCACACAGGGCCAATTGTCAGTGTGACTGCAGGGAGGGACTGGGAAATAGTAACTGACCCGAACTTCCCATCACTAAGACAAACTATAATGAAAGGCATATAACTAAGAGCACCTACATTCCTCTTTTGATATTTTATAGGGGATGCCTCTACATGTTTGCCCCTTTGAAAAACATTTCAAAAGTTATTAAGTAAACAGAATAGTGTAGCTAAAAACAAACAAAAAAAATACATACAGTGCTTGATGTGACCCAAAAAGGGAAAGAAAATTACCAGCTATGTGTATATAAGCCAAGAACAAAAATAATTCATATAAAAAAGAATTTTCGTAACCGATAAAGAACAAAGCAGCTAGTCTTGATTAGCACAGGTTCTGCAATAGGTAGAGAAAACCTATAAAGATAAACACAAACTCAAAAAGGACAGCGCTTGGATAAATATAAAAACAATAATTTTAAGTACATCAATATTGGGGCACATGTATATGTAGGAAAACATAAAAGCCCACAATGGTGGTGTGACGGGACCGACCTGTACCCCGACTGGGTACTCCCGCCAAACGTTGCTTCCTCCTGACGGGACACCAACAAGTAACCCCTTCAGCACCGGGCAGAACCAGCGTTGTAGATAGAAGGGGGGACGTCGCTGCACCGTAGCTGCATTGGCACTGTGGCTATCCGAAGCTTAGCTACACAGCGAGGCTACAGCCCACCCCAAACATCAGGCAACACTCATGTTGAGGTGAAAACAGGACTCCTTTATTAAAGACAAATACAGAGTTATATATACACAAGTAGAAAAGGGGCAATCCCCCGGATATTGTGTTGCAGGATTTGATCTAATTACTTCCTTCCTGACATGGTAATTAGATATAATCCTGCAACATAATATCCGGGGGAAGGACAGGATGACACGAGACATAAATAATTACATTAACTGGGGACGTAGACGTGGAATGACGATAGACATATAATTGGCTTGAGACAGACAATGGCCAGGACACAGGGATAACAGGAGCTCACAGGATTAACAGCTACCTGTTATGTAATTGATAATTAGGTATGCAGCAGTGACACCTAGTCATACCTAGTCTTAAGACAAGGGCTAACTCACACAATAACAGGGGAAACACTTCACACCTATACAATTAACAATGCTAAGACAATCAGCCTTCTTCCTACCACATTACAGTTTTGAGACACTGAGTGCTAAAACATGGGGAACTTCAGCAGAAACTGAACCCCTGTATCCACACACAGAAGTCTCTACAAGGCCTGGGCCCATAGTCGATAGGGAGGAGGCTGGCTCTCAGGCCTCTCCAGGGACCCCAGTGATGGAGGGTTCTGTCACAGGTGTAATAAAGTAAAATATCCGTGGTATTATCTTATAGAATTGCACTCACAGACTAACCCGTTATAAGGAGCTCACCAGAAGTTAAAATGGTGAAGATCCTTCTTTAAAATCTATAAGACAGACAAAAGCCCAAATAGTAACATAGTAACATAGTAACATAGTTCATAAGGTTGAAAAAAAACCAAAGTCCATCAAGTTCAACCTATATACATATTGTGTCCCTACTGTGTTGATCCAGAGGAAGGCAAAAAACCCTTATGAAGCAGATGCCAATTGCCCCATACCAGGGGGAAAATTCCTTCCCGACTCCAAATATGGCAATCAGAATAAATCCCTGGATCAACGTTCTGTCCCTATTAATCTAATATCCATAACTTGTAATATTATTGCTTTCAAGAAACACGTCCAGGCTCCTTTTGAACTCTTTTATTGAGTTTACCATCACCACTTCCTCTGGCAGAGAGTTCCATAATCTCACCGCTCTTACTGTAAAGAACCCCCGTCTGTGCTGATGTAGAAACCTTCTTTCCTCCAGCCGTAGAGGATGTCCCCTTGTTATAGATACAGTCCTGGGTATAAATAGGTCCTGGGAGTGATCTCTGTACTGTCCCCTTATATATTTATACATAGTTATTAAGTCCCCCCTAAGCCGTCTTTTTTCCAAACTAAATAACCCCAATTCTGATAATCTTTCTGGGTACTGTAGTCCTCCCATTCCCCTTATTACTCTGGTTGCCCGTCTTTGAACCCTCTCCAGCTCCACTATATCTTTCTTGTACACTGGTGCCCAGTACTGTACACAGTATTCCATGTGTGGTCTGACTAGTGACTTGTACAGGGGTAGAATTATTTCCTTGTCGTGGGCATCTATGCCCCTTTTGATGCACCCCATGATTTTATTTGCCTTAGCAGCAGCTGCCTGACACTGGTCGCTACAGGTAAATTTACTGTTAACTGGTGCAATATCTTCATATGTCTCTTTAGTATAAAAACCTAGTGCAAATAGTGGTGGCATAACCAAGAAGTTATGCATATGCGCTTTAGAGTGGGGAAAAAATTCCAATGGAATCCTATACTTGGTAAAATTCTGCCTGATAAAAGTTGTATAATATATATATATAAAAAAAGTGGTAATTTGAAGACTATTTTAGCCCCCACAGACATCATGAAAACATTCCAACCTATGAAATCTAATTTAAACAAATAAAAGAGTTTTCTTTCTCTATAAACCCCTTCAGTCCCAGGGGTTTTTGGTACCTCAAGTCCCGGAGCAATTTTTTGTGGTATGTCGGTTCAGCGATTATTCTCTTTTCCTGTGAATAGTGTACCCATGTAAACTATATATTGTTTTTTCAGGGAGAGATAGAGCTTTCTTACTAGCGAAAATTTAAAAAAAAAACACTTAATTTTTTTTATAAATTTTCCCTCTGAATTAGGTAAAGTGATGGAAAATCCCCTCCAAGTTTATCAAGTCCTGATTTCAGAAATACCTAATTTATATAGCTTATGGCTTAATGGGCTTGGGGGTTGTGAATGGGGCAGGAGGGTTATACTGGGTAGATGGTGTGTTAGGGCAATGGGATTATTTCTTTCTTTTCTCATACATAATGATACACATATATATCTATTCACTACATGCACACACACTTTTTTGTAGAAACAGGCACTAAACATGAAATGTCCCACTTTGATATGTTTTAAAATGATAGAAGTTCACAGTAATATGCTTTGATAATGTTTATTCGTGAAGGCTCATATGCATATGTGGTATATGAGCCTAAGTGGTTTTTTTTGTTGTTTTTTTTTCTCCTCCCCTTTATATATAATTGTTTGACACATACATTCATTCACTTTATGCAGATATGCACTTTATTGGAGAAATATGCACTAAATATGCAATGTCTTTAGGGCTGCAACTAACGATTATTTTTATAATCAATTAGTTGGCCGATTATTTTTTCGATTAATCGGATAAAAAAAAATTATGTACATTTTTCATTTATTTAAAATAATGTAATAAACAAATGTTAAATACAAACAGCAGAATAAAAAAAACTTTGATAAAATGCATTTCTTGTCTTTATTTCCCACCAGCCCCCCAATTTATGCACATTTGAGCCCAGACATGCCACGCTGCCTCCCACATATGCCATGCTGCCTCCCACATATGCTACGCTGCCTCCCACATATGTCACGCTGCCTCCCACATATGCCACTGTGCCTGATACGCCTTATACCCCCTGAGACACCACTCCATCCTCCCCAGACATGCCACACTGCCTCCCAGACATGCCATGCTGCCCTCCCCACATATGCCACTCCACTCTACGCCCAGATATGCCACTGTGGCCCCAGATATGCCTTATACACCCTGATACACCACTCCGTCCTCCCCAGACATGCCACACTGCCCTCCCCAGATATGCCTTATACCCCCCAGATATCTCATAGTCCCCTCATAGAGTCACAGACCTGTTCACAGCACACTGACACCATACTTTTATAAATAAGTACTGGGTTAATCTTCACTGCCCCCAGGATTTAGATTCCCCTTAGTTTGCCCCCTTTATCTCTAACTGCACCTTAA
Organism: Spea hammondii; assembly: GCA_029215755.1. Classification (NCBI taxonomy): domain Eukaryota; kingdom Metazoa; phylum Chordata; class Amphibia; order Anura; family Pelobatidae; genus Spea; species Spea hammondii. The sequence continues at coordinate 97,800,079 of JARDYJ010000002.1, forward strand.
GTTAACTTTATTAAATTAATTAAATTAACCCTCAGTCCTCATCATTAAATTAACTCTAAATACCCCATTAACCATAACTACCCCTAAATTAACTCTAAATACCCCATCAACCACAACTACCCTAAATTAACCCCATTAACCATAACTGCCCCTAAATTAACCCTAAACACCCCATCAACCACAGCATCCCCTAAATTAACCCTAAAGACCCCATCAACCACAACTGCCTCAAATTAACCCCAAACACCCCATTAACCATAGCTGCCCCTAAATTAACCCTAAACACCCTATTAACCATAACTTCCCCTAAATTAACCCCCACCTCCCCTAACTTTCAGCAGCCCAAATATTAATTTTATACTTACTGTTAGATGACACAGCCATGTGGTTCTGGAGAAGGAAGGGGCGGGGCCAGTTGTCACAGTGATTACAGGGAGGGACTGGTAAGTAGGAACTGCTGCTGTGAGTCACTGAAATGGATTATATAACAAGGGGTATTTTTCAGAGCGTTTGCTCTGAAAAAACCCTAATTTTATAATCGATAAAAATCGATTCAACTAATCGATAATGAATTTCGTTATCGATTATTATCGATTAGTTGTTGCAGCCCTAAATGTCTTACCCTTTTACTGTGTAGATGAAGGTTCATATGAAGCTCAAAACAATATGGCTTGATAGTGTTTATTAATAATGTATGTTTATGAAGGGGTTTTTTTCCCTTTCACCTTAATGATATATATTTACGTCTCGTTCCTCATTTTTTATGGATGTACTATGATTTCGGAGATTCAAAAATGGTTTCTTCGGACTGTACATGGTACCTTGGAGTCCATTATATTTGTTGTATGTAAGAGTTGTATGAATGTATGTGAAAGAAGTTTCAAACTCGAATGAGCTCGATCATTATAGAATGTAAATTGTTTATAGATAATGAAGGAACTGATAGAAAATTACTACATTGAATGTACAGGGCTTATATTCTCAGAAAAGATATTCTCTATTTGATTATATGATTAATGAGCATATTGATGTCTGCTCTATTCAAGAAACTCAATTGACAAATGGGGATATACATATTTAAAGTAATAAAAAATACACAGTAATAGAATATTCATCTTTACCACATAAAAAGAAAACAGGGGTTGCAATTTTAATCTCCAACAATATTAAGTTTGAGTTAATTTATAAAGAGAAGGATACCTGTGCTAGGTATGCCTTTATTGTATGTAAGCTGGATGACAGAGTATTTTCAATATTAAATATTTACGCCCCTAATTTAAAACAAATACCGTATTTTCCGGCGTATAAGACGACTTTTTAACCCATGAAAATCTTCTCAAAAGTCGGGGGTCGTCTTATACGCCGGGTACTGAAACTCACCGAGCCGGACGATTCCCCACAAAGCTGTAGCGTATCTCTAGGGGAGGGGCGAGCGGAGAAGCTGCCTCCCATGGGCCGGTCTTCAGGGCCGCGCCGAGGTAGGTGCAAGATCGTGATCTCCCCAACTAGCCCTGATCAGTGATGAGCAGGGCTGGTTGGGGAGATCATGACCTCCCTCTAACTAACCCAACATTAGGGAGCATTTCCTCAACGGTACTCTACAGAAGATTCATAATTACATCCAGGGAACTTTCTTGTGTATGGGAGACTTTAACTGCGTGATAGAATTTGAAATGGACAAAAAAAGTAGTGGACGACCTAGTAAAAACTGTAAGCAGATTGCCCTATCGAGAGCATTCGGGGAAACTTTAGGTAAATACAAGCTATATGACATATGGAGATCTATAGGACCGGCTGATAAAGATTATACTATTTTTTCGCATCGACATAAATCCTTTTCAAGGATAGTTTTAATACTAAATAAGGGTGACAAGTAAAAATATTACTATAAATAACATATCCTGGTCAGACCATGATTCAGTTACCCTTAAAATTAATAAGAAATATAAACATGGGTTTCGACCTTGGAGATTACAGGAATCCTTACTGTCTAGTAAGGATACTTGTGACTACCTTTCTCTGAAAACTGAACAATATTTCCATGAAAATTTGACAGAGGACATCAGGTTAGGAAATGTATGGGGAGCTTATAAATGTGTTATGAGAGGGCTATTAACCCCTTAAGGACAATGGGCGGTCCCTAAACTCATTGAAAACAATGTATTTCGAGCCCGTACATGTACGGGCTTTGTCATTAAGGGGTTAATTAAAAAAGCTGCCTTTACTAGAACTAGGGGTAAAAAAAATTGTAGGAATTATATATCTCCTTGAGCAATTTAAAATAAAATGTGTGGAGCATCCTAATGATTCATCTATCTCTAACATGATAAAAATTAAAAAAGAAATAGAAGTTCTTATTTCTAAAGCAAATTATAATTTAATTAAAATGAAACAAAAATGTTATTATGTTGGTAACAGAGCGGATAAACTACTTTCCCATTAGTAAAAAAAACGAAACTCGAAAGCTAGAATACTTAAAATAACTGACAGGAATGACCAGCTATACAGCTATATAGCCCGGAAGAGATAGGGCGTGCTTTTGGCGAATTTTATTCTACACTGTATAACCTCTCTGCTCAAGAACAGGATAGGGAACATATTAGGAAATATTTATCAGAATCTAGATTACCAAAAATCTCAGAGGATCTAGTTGAACAATTAGATAAGCCATTTACTGAGGGTGAAGTTTATAAGGCGATAAAATCTCTGAAACTGAACAAGGCTCCTGGACCCGATGGATTTACAGCCCTATTCTACAAAAAACGTATCAAATTGATTTCACTAGGGCTGCAACTAACGATTATTTTAATAATCGATTAGTTGGCCGATTATTTTTTCGATTAATCGATAAAAAAATGCAATTTTTTTTCAATTTAAAATAATGTAATAAAAAACTTACAATTTACACTTTCATCTCTTTATTGCAATGGCCTCTCTCTATTCACCTTCTAATTTTACTGACATAATCATAAAAGCTACAAGAACCCAAACACAGTGTTTCTCAAACTAGGTTTTAATACAAAGTTATTAGTAAATATTAATTCATATGTTAACTATTTTTCATATTTAATAAAAGCTATGAGAAAAAAGCCTTGTTTAATTTTTTTTATTTACCAAACGGCCCCCAGTTATGCACATCTGACCCCCAGCTTGCCACTCTGCCCCCATATATGCCTTATCCCTCTTATATGCCAGATTCCACTGTGCCCCCTGATATGCCACTGTGCCCCCTGATATGCCTTATACTCCTTATATGCCAGTGATATGCAACTGAGCCCCCTGATATACCTTTTACCCCCAGATATGTTTTATGCCCCCCTGATATGCCTAATATCGATATGCCTTATACCCCTATATGCCCTGAAATTCATAATACCCCCTCATAGACCACTATAACTCACCCATACACCACTCTGGCTCCTCCCCCTCCCATACTCCACTTTGGCTCCTCCCCTTCCATATACCACTCTGACTCCTCCCCCTCCCATACACCACTCTGGCTCCTCCCCCTCCCATACTCCACTCTGGCTCCTCCCCCCTCCCATACTCCACTCTGGCTCCTCCCCCCTCCCATACTCCACTCTGCCTCCTCACCCCTCCCATACACCACTCTGCCTCCTCCCATACATCACTTTGCCTCCTCCTCCTCCCATATACCACTTTGCCTCCTCCCCCTCCCATATACCACTTTGCCTCCTCCCCCCTCCCATACTCCACTCTGCCTCCTCCCATACTCCACTCTGGCTCCTCCCCCTCCCATACTCCACTCTACCTCCTCACCCTCCCATATATCACTTTGCCTTCTCCCCCCTCCCATACTCCACTCTGCCTCCTCCCCCTCCCATACTCCACTCTGCCTCCTCCCCCTCCCATACTCCACTCTGCCTCCTCCCCCTCCCATATACCACTTTGCCTCCTACCCCCCTCCCATACTCCACTCTGCCTCCTCCCCCCTCCCATACTCCGCTTTGCCTCTTCCCCCCTTCCATATACCACTCTGCCTCCTTCCCCCTCCCATACACCACTCTGCCTCCTCCCCCCTCCCATACACCACTTTGCCTCCTCCCCCCTCCCATACACCACTTTGCCTCCTCCCCCCTCCCATACACCACTTTGCCTCCTCCCCCCTCCCATACACCACTCTGCCTCCTCCCCCCTCCCATACACCACTCTGCCTCCTGTCAGCAACGGAGGTTCAGAAGACACAGGGAGCCGGGTAGAGAGCCCCTCTGACTCCTCCCCCCTCCCATGCACCGCCTTGCCTCTCTACCCGGCTCCGTTACTGACAGGCACTTTCACTGCAGCTTCACAGAAGCCTCAGCGTAAGTGAAGGTGAGTAACGGAGGCTGTCTGTGCGATGCAGACCCCCACCGGCTGACAGAGAGGATGATTCTCTGTCAGCCGGTGGGGGTCTGCACGATGCGCACAGACAGCCTCCGTTACTGCACTTCACTTACGCTGTGGCTTCTATGAAGCTGCAGTGAAAGTGCCTGTCAGTAACGGAGTCGGGAGAGAGGCAGAGCAGTGTATGGGAGGGGGGAGGAGTCAGAGGGGTGTATGGGAGGGGGGAGAGAGACGGAAGTGAGAGACCGGCCGACAGTGAGGGGAATCCAGGTCCCCTGCAGCATTGCAAACATGTCCAACTATAGGACGATTTCTCTAATCAACGTTGATACAAAGATATACTCTGCCATCTTAGCTGAACGCTTAAAGGTTGTAACTCCCCAACTAATTCATAAGGATCAAACGGGCTTCATTAAAGGTAGACAATCTAACGAAAATACGTGTAAAATAATCGATCTTGTGGAATATGTATCCTCCTATAAGATCCCCACTGTGTTCTTGGCCCTGGACGCTGAGAAGGCCTTAGATAGAGTCAACTGGACCTTCTTTGAGGAGTCATTACGTTGCTATGGTTTTGGTGAAGGGTTCATCGATTCAGTTATGTCTTTATATACAAAACTGACTGCCAGAGTGATAGGTCAAGGATTCAACTGACTGGTTCGGTATTAATAATGGCACTAGACAGGGATGTCCTCTGGCACCGCTACAATATGTTCTCACCATAGAACCTTTTGCGTCCAGGATCAGGAACAATGGGGAAATCAAGGGGATATAGATAATAAAATTTATCTATACGCGGATGACGTCTTGATCTCTCTTTATGACCCAGTGAAATCCTTAAAAGCACTGATGGGTGAAATCTCAAACTTTGGTAGATTATCTAACTATAAACTAAACATAAAAAAGACACAAGCGGTGATGGCGGACATTCCAGATTTGACAAGAACAAAATTGGAGGAGGAATATGACTTTATATGGGAAACGAACAAGATCGATTATCTAGGTATTATCATACACTTAAGATATCTAACATTATTGAAATTAATTATCGTAAGCTACGGGATGAATTGTTAAAGCAAAAATGATACCTATTAGACTGCCGAATGCCGAATATTCCCCAAAAATTTTTTAAAATGTATCTCGATAAAAAAACCTAGAATTGCCATGAATATCTTATACACAAATAAAAGAAAGGGAGGTTTAAATGTGCCTTGCTTGGGGAGATATGTACAGGCTAGCATGCTATCGCATATTCTGAAGATTCAATACAAGCTTAATGACAAAGTAGATTGGTTCTTCATAGAACAAGAACTGACGGGATTGTCAAATCTGGAATGTCTGCTATGGCTGCACCAGGATAGATCATACACAATGTTAAAATTGCTTCCCATTTCTTTGAAAAGCTCTAAAGAATTTTGGTATTCCTTTAAACATTGCTTAGGACTAAAAAATAAAATTATTTCATCAGTTCTGTTAGAAATACTTCTCATTAATATCTCCCAGTTAATTCTTAGAAATTGGCACAACCTTAGAAAAAAAAGAATTAGTGACATATTGAATGCAAATGATATGAAATCTTTTATTCAACTTTCAGAGGAATTTAATCTTGGTAATTTAGATTTTTTTAATTTATTAAGGGTCAAGTATTATTTAAACAAGCATTTGTTTGTAGAGGACTCACCTGTACAGATTAATGATCTGTTTTCTCGAGAAATAGTTACCAAATGTTTCAGGAAATGTTATCATTTGTTGGAGGAAATTGAAACCCCACTATGTATTGATCCCCTGACTTCTTTGCAACAAGACCTCTGTATCCAAGTTGATCAGATACAGTGGATAAATAGCTTAGATTAATTAAGTAAAGTCTCCCACTGTTTAAATATGGTAGAATTGCATTATAAAATCATGCTACGTTGGTATTTAATTGCTGCCAGATTAGCCACATATAAACAGAATATATCCTCCATGTGTTGGAGATGTAATTTAGACCAAGGTACATTTAGACATATTTGGTGGGACTGCAGTAAGATTGTGCAACCGTGGCATGAACAGTTTGTGTTAACTTTATTTATAAATTCTGAAATTATTTTACCAACTCCAGATAAAGCACTCCTACATTTGGACTTAGTTAACATAACTTTTTCTCAAAGAGCCTTGGTCATACAGTGTCTGTTGGCCATGAAGATATCTATAGCAAGGAAATAGCAACAAAAGACATCAATAAACATAGAAAACGTAATCAATCAAATAAAATACCAATGTTTAATGGAATGTGGTTACTTTCAAGCAAATCAGAGACTACATAAATTTAATAAAATCTGGAAGCCCTGGATAGCCAAATATCCAATCAGTTAATGAAATATATACTAGACCTATAAATTATCAGATCTGAGCCTCTACGAGTGTATGAGTGGTTTAAGTGGATGAGTGTTTTTTGTTTTTTTTTTCTTTTCTTGATGTGATGGGCCTGGAGATAATTGTTGAATCTCCCGACTTGTTGACAATTTAGTAATATTGGTGTTGATCTTGCGTATTACAGATATATGCTATTAATACATACACAAATTTATGTTTTTATATATCTAAGATTTTTAATTAATAAAAAAAAATATAAAATGAGAGATCATTATTTATGTATTAATTGTTTTGTAACTGTACTACTACTCAATTTATTTTTTTAAAAATGGTTAGAGGTCCTCTTAGGGACCTCTTGAACATGTTATTAATGCCAGTGATGTCACAATGACATCACTTAGCTCATTTGCATTTGCTCTGAAAAAAACCTCTTTTTATAATCGATAAAAATCGATTCGATTAGTTGTTTCTGCCCTAATTTATTTGTATTACTTAAGGGATTTAAAAAAAAAAAAAATTGTAACCACTTAAGGACCGGGCTTATTTTTTCTTTTTGTACCCTTTGGGACCGAGGCTGTTTTAACAGTTTTACACTGCTCGTGTTCAGCTGTAATGTTCTCCTCACCCATTTAGTAATGGGCTTTCTTCAGATACCATTATTTTGATCATATCGTCTTATTTACTATAAAAAAATAATAAAACGTGAAATTTTCCCAGCGTATAGTGGCAGTACCGGTGGGGCTTGCTCTCTCTCCCGGGACAAGCACTCTAAAAGATACTAAAGAGTTAAGCTCCACCCTCCCCTTATCCTATAACCGTACTAACATCATTCCGTAGATCAGTTCTTTTTTGTCCCGTGCAGGGACCAGCACGGATAGTCTCCGGATTCGGTTGGCACACGGGTTGTTCCCGCAGTCTGTTCGCTCCCCGGGTGGGAGCTTTGCTGTCTCCTCTTCACCGCGTTTACAGATTGAATCTGTAGCGGTTTCTTATGGTCGTCCAGGGGAGGAGCATGCGCAGTACAGTGGAACGCATGCCAGACCCTGCTACAGCGCATGCACGGCCCGGATGATTCGATTTTGCCGCCAAATTCAAAATTTGGCTGCCTATATTTACTGTGCAAACCTGTTTGACCACAAGCGTGTGTGTCAGGACAGGTTTCCGTGTTGTCTGACCCCCCACATGGTTTTTGGGGATTCTTATCTCGGATATACCAAAATGTTAACTGCCTCATCGACAGGATAAAAAACCTAAATGGAATCGTAGATATCCCTACAATAGGCAAAGATATTCCAGGCCATCTGATAAATCTTCCTTTTGGAGGCAAAATAAAGAGTCTAGATTTCAACTTAAGGCTACAAGACAAGAAAGGGCGAGAAGATTCTGACAAAGTGGGAGGTCGCCTTCAGATGTTTCGGGAAACATGGTTCCACACTACCAGTAACCCATGTATACGTCAGATAGTATCAGAAGTCTACACCATCAGGTTTTGCAAGACCCCACACGATTATTTCTTAGTCTCCTCATACCCGTCGGCGAAGAAGAACTCAGCTCTAATCATGACAGCATCAAAACTCCTCAAGCAAGGAGTTATAGAAAACATTCAGAAGAAACATCTATTTCAGGGAGTTTACTCTCGCTTGTTCCTGGTCCCAAAGCCAGATGGTTCCTTCCGTCCAGTACTAGATCTGAAGTCCGTCAATCAATATATATTCCATATCAACACTTCCGTATGGTAACTGTATTTTCAGTTACTCAGTTGATTCAGAGAGGAGATTATATGGCTTCCCTAGACTTCCAGGATGCTTACCTGCACGTGCCGACAGCAGAAAGCTCAAGAAGATTTCTAAGATTTGCAGTGAACACAACCAAAGGCATAAGTCACTTCCAATTCAAGGCACTAGACTTCGGCCTATCAACTGCTCCAAGAGTCTTCACTAAGATTCTCACTCCGTTAGCGGCAGAGCTGAGATTGGGACTGGCTGATAAAAGCTTAATCCTCTGCCCAACTTTTAATAGATATACAGGGCACTATTACCCTTATACAAGTCCACGGTTGGATCCTAAATGTATCCAAGTCAAATTTAATTCCACCCACGGAGATCAAGTTTCTGGGTTTTTTGGTAGACTCAATGTCTCTACGTCTGTGCCTTCCACATCAAAAAGCCAAACGCATTCACCCAGCTACAAACAAATCCCCTCTGCTCCGTCAGAAGGGCAATGAGTATATTGGGGTTAATGACATCCACCATTTCTGCGGTAGCCTGGAATGAGACCTCTGCAATGGCACGTTCTGTCCCATTGGTCCGGAAGGGAAGAGGATCTAGACACAGAATTTTTTTTTTTTTAATATTAAACATTTTCCCACAGCCAAGAATGGAAAGCTTTATTGTGGGATAACTCTGTAGATCCTATTAGGATATGTCTTTTAAAAGAGAACCGTCAAAAACCGGCAGCTTCCATTCCGAATTCCTTAGAAGGAGAGAATTCCTTGGACGCCCGTCATCTCCCGTGCTGTGCCAAGAGTCCAGAAGACCCACAAAACAGGCACCTGTGCATGGAATCAATGATCTCATTTACTGAGGCGAGGAAAACCCTTTCCATATATTCACTCTGGATTTAAATCCAACGCCGTGATGTCATACCCGTGACTTCTCCCTCGTGAATCTTCAGGTGATTTCTCAAACCGTGCCTATGGGCGAAACATCGTCCGCACTCCGTACACGGATACGGTTTCTCTCCCGTGTGGGTCCTCAGGTGCTTCACAAGGCCAGATTTGTGCGTGAAGCTCTTGCCGCATTCCGAGCATGAGTATGGATTCTCTGATGCACCACGAGGCTCGAGTCTGAAACACTTTCCGCGCTCTGGACACACGAACGGCTTTTCTCCCATGTGGATCCGCCTGTGGGCTCCGGGTCCTGAGGAGTCCGTCTGACACATAGTGACTCCTTCTACACATGACGGGGCCACCACGTTTCTTCATAATAATATAATCCTCTCCGATCAGCAGAGACAGGATCTCCAGAGTGAGGTCCAGATCCTCTCGGCCACCCAGCTCCTGCTGTCCATCATTGTGTCTGACCCGTCCGTCCGTTTATCCTTGGAATGACCGGGGTGGAGAATATATTGTATTTACAAACGGCATCAAACGGCCCCTGTTTTCTCACGATGTCCGTTAAACGGAAGTGACACCAGGTAATTACCTACCTCAGCGGGCGCTGTTTTGGTTGTCAGAAATTTTTATATCCCAAGAAGTGCTTCATCAGCTAGAGTGGTGGAAGGTCAAGAGAAATTTAACAAGCGGTCTATCATTCCAGCCCAAGCACTGGATTATAGTTACCACAGACACATCCGAAACCGGCTGGGGGGCCCATCTCCAGGTTTGAACTGCCCAGGGAAAGTGGTCAGCGCAAGAAGCACGTCAATCCTCGAATTTCAGGGAGTTAAATGCAGTCTTCAAGGCTCTGCTAACCTTCAAATCGTGGATATCGGGCAAGCCGGTGAAGATTCAATCAGACAACACCATGACGGTATCCTATACCAACAGACAGGGGAGCACAAGAGTAAGCAGTCTTCAAGATCTATGCAGTCTTCAAGCGGGCGGTCAGGCACTTGCCCCGGTAATCCCGCGCAGTCCTGCAAGGCTGCCTTCCCGCTGCTCCCTTACAGTGTCTCCTCTCTTGCTCTGTCGAGGAACAAAACGGAGTCACGTGATGGGACGTCACTTCCCATGACTCCGCCTTGTTCCTGGGCGGAGCAAGAGAAGAGATGCTCTGAGGGAGCAACTCGAGGGCAGCCTTGCGGGACTGCGCAGGAAATCTGCAGTTCCGGTAAGGAGGTGGGCATGATTGGCCAGAAATGTGGCGGGAGCAGGCGGGAGTGGAACACCCACATTGTGGTAGCGGGCGGAATTGGGCAAAAAAATCTGCGGGAGCGGGATTAAAAAAGCAGTCCCGCGCAGGGCTCTAGTATAGACCCCCTCATGGCTAATCTCCTTTTGGGTTCAGTAAGACTATCTACAGCCAAAATGTATCTAAGAACCTGGAGAAAGTTTCTTGAATGGTGTCAATCTCAAGGACTGCAGAGTTCACCTCCATCCATTCCGGTCATTCTGTACTTTTTGAATCTAGGGTTTGAAGCAGGACTCTTAAGGGTCAGATTTCTGCTCTTAGCCATTTCATGCTCGTCGATTTGGCATCGGATCGTTTCATTCGAAGATTTTTTAAGGCCATCACGATTAAAAGACCTCCTGTTAGATCTTTTTTTCACCATGGGATCTTACCTTACCTTAGTACTCAAGACTCTGTGCTCTGCTCCGTTTGAGCCTCTTCAAGAAGTCTCACTGAAATTCCTTTTCCTGAAAACTGCGTTTTTGGTAGCTATTACCTCAGCACGACAGATTGGGGAACTCCAGGCTCTCTCAGCCTCGGAAGACTTTCTCGTTCTTCATCAAGACAAAGTGGTTCTGTATCCCAGGCCATCCTTCCTGCCTAAGGTTCTATCTCAAGCTAATGTTAACTAGCCTATAGTCCTTCCGACGTTTTACCCAGACCCTTCGTCATTGGAAGAAAATAAATGGCATTCTCTGGATGTTAAGAGAGCTCTTACAGTTTATTTGGAGCGTAACCTCTTCCTTTCGTTCATCTGACCATCTGTTCCTTCAGTTCCATGGCAAGTCGTCGGGTCAAGCAGTTTCAAAATGAACTTTAGCCAGATGTCTCACGGACACCATCTGTCTGGCATATGACTCCTGTGGTGCGGTTCTTCCATCCCAAATTAAAGCCCACTTCACGAGATCCGTCTCCATTTCCTGGGCTTCCAGGTCTTCAGTCTCTCCGGAGGACATTTGTAAAGCAGCCACTTGGTCCTCCTGGAACACTTTTCTTAAACATTATAGACCGGACGTTTCCTCTGCTTCAGAAGCTGAGTTTGGGGAGCCAAGTTTTTCACGCTGTTAATTACTAACTCCCTTTTTGCGGGATCTTGATATATCCCACTGGTACTGCCGCTATACGCTGGGAAAAACAGAAATTTTTACTTCTCCGTTCCCCAGTATAGTGGCAATAAGTGTTTCCCTCACAAATTTCGTTAATAAAGATTTTTTTGTACTACTGGTTGGTCCTCTTGTTATTAACGGATCTAAGGAGTGATGTGAGTACGGTTATAGAGTAAGGGGAGGGTGGAGCTTAACCCTTTACTATCTTTTAGAGTCCTTGTCCCGGGAGAGAGAGCAAGCCCCACCGGTACTTTTTTGGGGAAAAAAAAACACCTTTCATGACTTTTATTTGCAAAATCTTTTACTCACCTACAAAATGAAGTAAAGCAACAAGCTAAATAGATTCTACTATTTGTCCTGAGTTTAGAAATACCCAATGTTTTTTTGCTGTTTTTTGAAAGTTATAGGGCAATAAGTACAAGTAGCGTTTTATGATTTCCAAACCTTTTTTTCCAAATCTGGTCATTCTGCCTCCATCTCCTCTTTGGAACATCTTTGAAGCCGGTTAACTCAATTTAACCTGATTAAACCATATATTTTTAAAAACTAGATACTAGTATTTCAAATGCTGATATTTTAGCCCTTTCCATGCACTAATTATACAACCACACTTTGTCAAACTTTGTAATAGTAATTTAAAATTGTAATTTAGTTATAACTATACAGGTCCTGTATATGTCACTGTCAAACACCCCAATATGTGTTCAGCAACATCTCCTGAGTAAGGTGATATTTGGGACATGCGTAATTCAGGTTTTCAACACAGACTTTTAGCATTTGGTCATTCTGCCTCTATCTCCTCTTTGGAACATCTTTGAAGCTGGCTACTTCAATTTACCCCATCAAACCATATATTTTTGAAAACCCCAAGGTATTTCAAAGTTTGTGGTAGTGTTTTATTTTTTTCACACAAATTGTACTTCAGGAATTAATTAATAGCTTCCGGTATGCGTCACTATCAAACAACACAGAAATATGTGTTCAGCAACATCTCCTGAGTTCAGTGATTGCCCACATGCATGGGTTTGTCGGGTTGTTTGGGATTTAAAATGCCACATTTGGGGAGTGCGCGTTTTTCAACTTGAAACTTTGTCCTACTGCCCTCATGTCCTAAGTGGGCCATCTTTGAAGCAACATCTCCTGAGCGCAGTGATACCCCACATGCATGGGTTTGGGATTTAAAATGCCACATTTGGGAAGCACGCTTTTTTCTCCATTTTGGTCAGTCTGTGCCTATGCCCTATCTTTGAGCCCGGCCACTTCAATTTACCCCATCAAACCATTCATTTTTTATTAAATTAGACACCCCTTGGGTATTTGAAATGCTATTATTTTAACTCTTTCTATGTCGAGATTTTTGAGAAGATAAAGCGCTAATTTGAGCACTTGTTCAAAAAAATAAACTTTATTTTTTATTTTAGTTATTTTATTCTTTTTTGGACTTTTTTGTTTTTTTACATTTTGCTGGTATTGGATGTTTCCTCTGGTGACATCACTGCATAATTATTTTTAAATTTTGGCACATTTTTTTTAAATTTTTTTTTTTAACATTTTTTTTAAATAATTTTTTTAATATTTTACTAATCACATTGTGATTAGAAAGCTGGGCTCCATTGACTTGCATGGTTGAATGCAGTACCTGCAAGTGGAGCCAGATTCTCACGAGGGTCTGGAGAGACTCTCCTGAGGATTCTTTTTAACTTTATTGTTTTTTTTAATGGGTGCTGCCATCTTGCGAGTGGCAGAATCACTGGCAGTGACAATTGAGGCACGAGCATCCTGGGGTGGGTGCTTGGTGTCGCTGAATGCCTCGCTATCGAGGCATTTCAGCGACACCATTGAAGTTTAGGAGGTGATTGTTGATCGTTAAAACGGGCGTCTTGTTGACGCCACGGGGAGGGGCCAGACATGGCCCTTGATGCCGATCTCCACATCAAGGCATTACAGCAACGCCATTTAAGCGAGGAAAGTGATCGTTCAGGATCGTCAAAGGTTGTTAGCATACTGGTTTGCTGTGACGGCCCTGAACCGTCAAAGGTCCTAAGGGGTTAAAAATCACTAACTTTTTTTTTTCTCCTTTTCGTTTTCCAGCATGGAAGGAGGGTGAGAAACATGGTTTCTGACTCTCCTCCTCGCGATCCCCCTGCACCGATCACACTGTGATCTCATTGCAAGTCCCCATAGACTTGCATAGAGATCACAGCGTCTGTGCCTCATCGGAGGACAGGATATCCCCTGCAAGCTGGCTTCTGCTGTCAAACAACAGCCTGATCTCCCGTGTGTCCCTGCCGCTGTAGGAAGGGAAGAACATACCGGTATCTATAGTTCTATATCTAGTCTCAATAGATGCAGAAGTCTTGAATGACACCACAATCTCGCAAGACGCTGTAATTTAAAAGCCAGCCTGCCACTGTGATGACGGTGCGCCCATTGCAGCTGATGAAGTTCTTACGAAATGCGTCCTGCTTGTGTTTTTGGCGCTAGCCTGGCCAAGCACAGTCATCTCAGTGGTAGGTCTCTTTATATTTTTATATATTTTTTAGGTAGGTTGACTACTATACCACTGTTTGATTTATTTATCCATTTGTATATTCATATTTAATTGTAAGGATATATTTTATGTATATCATTTTATATTGTGTATTTTGTTGTTTTTATTTTGTATTTCTTTTTGTCTCTATATGTATTAAAATTATTGTTTTTATATTTATCCATGCGCTGTCCTTTTAGAGTTTGAGAATAGAGTAGCTGTTTCTTGTGAGATCTGCAACCATGTACATGCTTCCATGATTTTGGTGATGCAGTGCTCATCCTCATTTGTTAGAAACGTACACCGCAAGTGTGATCCTTTCAATTTTATTTTGTATGCGGAACATTTAAATTGATGTCGAGTTGACTTTTCAGAACTGCTAGATTACTTCATATCATACCAGCTGATATTAATGTGTATTGGACTTTTACATCTAGGACTACCCAGACTTATCCTTGTTTCATGTTAAAGAAAATCAGGTTTTACACTTAAGAGAAGTCAGTGTATTAAGACAAAAACACAGAGGTCTTCAGTGTTTCAATTCACATTGGTGATTTTGTCAAGAAGATAAATATATAACAGTTCTTTAATTTTTTTTGCTTTTCTTTTATGCTTTTTTGGCAAATATTTCCTGCATAAAATATCACAGATTCTCCACCTCCATCTCATTCTTGGTGGAGAGTTTAAGGGTATTCTCCAGATTAGCAGCGCCAGAGTCAAAACCCAGCCCCTATGTAGCATACTATGAAGCTCATGAAAATGTCCCTAGTTAATAATATCTTAGGACAAATTGTGGTCCATATGCAATTTTTTGAGATCTCTGCTTTTTTTCAACATTTTCTCTTTCTTTGTTTCAGATTATTATCTTTTTGACACTCAAGTTGACCAGCATGAGAAAATTGGGTCGCCAGTCCTTCAATCTCAATAATGGACGCCAGTCACCCTTCCCTTTAAGAGTAAAATGCTCAGTAACCCAAGAAACTATGGCCTACACTCAGGCACCACACATGGTTGAGGTTGAGATGGAAGGCCGTGTACATAGGATAAATATATATGACAAACTGCTTATTGTCTCAGAGAATGAGCTTGCAGCTGAAGACATCGCTGAATGTAACAACAAGGAGAACAATGAACTTGCCATATCCCCAAGTTTCCATAGGATCAAATGTATGAAGCAGAAAATATATGTAACTCCACAGTTATGCCAGCCCAGATTCCGAGTAGTGGAACCTAGTGCAACTCCGGTTGCTAAAGGAATCAGTGTTTTGTCTGACACATTTTATCAATACATAGAGCGCACAGCAGAAGAGATGGAAATGGACGTTGAGTATGAGCTAGATGAAATGGATATGGCTTGGCTAGAAATTGTTAATCAAAAACGTCAGAATGAAGGTCTGTCTTTGCTGACTGCTGATACCTTTGAGCTACTGATTGACAAGCTAGAGAAAGAGTCCTACATACAGAACCAACTCAATGGTACATCAATGTCTCATAATGATGAAAACACCTGCTGCTGCATATGTTTGGATGATGAGTGTTATAACAGCAATGTTATCATATCCTGTGATGTTTGTAACCTAGCTGTCCATCAGGATTGCTATGGTATACCTTACATCCCTGAAGGGCAGTGGCTTTGTCGTTGCTGCCTTCAGTCACCATATATGTCTGTGAGCTGTGTATTGTGTCCAAACAAGGGGGGGGCATTTAAACAAACAAGTGATGGACGGTGGGTTCATGTATTATGCGCCATCTGGATTCCAGAAGTGTGCTTTGCTAACACAGTTCTTCTAGAGCCAGTCGAGGGTTTAAACAATATTCCTTCTGAAAGGTGGAAGCTCGTGTGTTATTTGTGTAAGCAGAAGGGGCATGGAGCTGCCATTCAGTGCTATAAGATTAACTGTTACACAGCTTTCCATGTGACTTGTGCACAGCAGGAAGGGCTCTTTATGAAGGTGGAGCCTGTACGGGAGACTAGTCTGAATGGGACTACCTTCACTGTGCGCAAAATTGCATTTTGTGACATCCACTGTCCTAAGGGCACAGTTAAGAAGAAAATATCTAAATGCAAAGGGCATGGAGAAGAGTCTGAAAGAGACGAAGGAAAGAAAGATGAGGGCTTATGGAAAGAGACCAAAGGAAGATTTAGCAAGAAGAAAGGCGCTGGGAAGCGAAAAATTAAAGAGAATGCAGAATCTGCAAGCGTGAGAACTTATTTACCGCTGACTGTCTTGAAGATTCCCATGTGTAGGTAAGAGTTCATGTGTATTAGTGTGTTCATCATATCCTTATATTTCATTATCTCTATAAACCCACTTTCTGTCTAATGTGCTTTTTTCTGATGCTGAACCACAAAGCAGAAACTGACAGCATTTGCCCCAGAAAAACATAGCTATGTTCCTATTTGGTAGAAATTTAGTAAAGGTAAGTAGTAACCTGAGAACTGTTTATCAGACATTCATTAAAACCTGCTCAATTCATATTTGGCTAGCAGAATAAGCACACCACTTAGTAAACCCCCAGGTAGTGATATACATGTTGTGAATATTGTTTAGTCAAAACAGAAGAAGCACGTTTAACCCATTCGTGACCAATGGTGTACCAGGTGCCCCTAAAGGACCAGTAACATACCTGGTACCTCATGGAAAAAATAGTTCCACGTCTCCGTGATCTCGGGTCTCTGCTGTTGCTGACTCCTCTGAGATTGCTCTAGTTAGTCTACAACTGATTCCCTGTACTTAGGTACATGTGCTTGCTTATATAGCCAATCACATGCACAGATACAGTTAAATGACCAATGTAGTGCTTGTAGCCTGCCTTTTTTCTCAGTGTTCCCTCTTTTTCATTGTGATTGTGAGCTGGAGAACAGTAGTAATTCCCTGGATCACAGCATGTAAGCTATTATAATCATTATAATCTTGGAAAACTAACCACAGTTGTCCTGTAGCAACCTCAGTTTACTTCTCGCTTCTCATGTAATCCCAGCCAGACAAGGCTTTGTGGGGGCCATACCATGATTTTCAGAGTTCCTTGGTTTTCTTTGCGCTGAAGTTCTTATTGGCTGTATGTTTGGGGTCATTGTCATACCGCAGAAAAAATGTAGGGCTATTCAGATGCCTCCTTGATGGTATTGCATGATGGCTAAATATCTGCTTGCACTTCTCAGCATTGAGCATTAATTCTGATTAAAGCCCCAAGTCCATTTGCAGATATGCAGCCCCAGACTTGCAAGGAACCCCCACCATACTTGCGCAATTATTAGGCAAGTTGGATTTTTGGTTCATTTTATTATTGAACAACTACAGTGCTCTCTGTAATACAAAATTTTAAGAACCCTTAAACCTGAATATTTAAGAAAGTAAAAGTGAGGTTTTAGCTTTATTAGGAGAATATCTGTGTGCACAAGTATTGGGCAACTATTAATGTGCATAATTATGCTACTAAATGAAAAACGATAATTTTTCTATCTTACATGTTATTTTCATCTATTAAAATGAGAATACTAAACCTACACTTCAAAATTTACAAATAAACATTTCTGACATTTCCAAAAAAAAATCAGTGACCAATATAGCCACCCTTCTTTTCTTTTTTTTTTTTTTTTTTAAATCAAAATTTTATTGGTTTTCAAGCAGTTTATAACACAAAGTGAGAAGGGGAAACAGAAACAGAATGGGGAAGGGGAGGAAGACAAAAACAAAACCAAAATGGACAGTGCATGACCTCAGGAGTACATCACCAGACCCTGACGCAGCAGGGCGAAGTACATTGACACATCCCAAACAGTAGAATCATGATATGAAAATGAGACCCCAACAACGGAAGCCCAGGGCCCCAGCTCAATTAAGGCAACAGAAGTTGGGTGGAGGGGTCCAGAAAGTACTGGGACCAGTAGAACCAGGTCCGCCTATGGCGCTCACCCTGTCTATCAGAGCGGGCCACCAACTCCTCCAGAGCGCGCACTCTTTCCACCCTTAGGATCCATTCCCTAAACGAGGGTGGGGCGACAGAAGCCCAGTGCAAGGAAATCAAGGCTTTAGCCTCGTCCAGCAAATGGCGGAGCACAGACTTCTTATACACCGTAACAGGCGTGGTGGTATGATGGAGCAGATAACTGGCAGGGTGAAAAGGAGGTGGAGAGTCAGTGAAACGCAGGAGGACGGCCTGGATAGCCTTCCAGAAAGGAACAATAAGGGGACATTCCCACCATATATGAAGAATCGACCCCACCGACAGCCCACACCTCCAACACAACTCCGAATGGTCAGGGAACATGCTATGCAGGCGAGAGGGCGTGCGGTACCAGCGCGTGAGCAACTTGTAAGAGAGCTCCTGAGACCTGGTACTAAGAGAGCAACCATGTGTTAAAGAGAAAATCTTCCCCCACAGCGCCGCTGTGAGTGACACCTCAAGATCCGATTCCCACTTCCCCACATAGGCCGGCAAAACCCCATCCCCCACCCTCAAGAGCAGCTGATACAGCAGGGAAATCCCATGAGGAGGAAGAGCATCTTTTAAATGTAACGATTCAAAAGGCGTGGGGTCTCTGATAAGGTTGTGTTTCTGAGGAATAGACCCAACGTAAGCCCTGAGTTGCAAATATTGCAGAATCTGCAGCGCAGTCGGGGCAACGCCCCCAATAATGGTTGACAGGGAACGGAGCCGCGCCCCTTGCATATAGGACCCCAACGTCGGCGCATCTCCCGGAGCCGATATCAGAAATATACCGCAACGGCGTCTGCGGCGAGGGATAGGTGAGTAGCCTGGAACTACGGGACACAGAATGGAGAACCGCCAAAGTAGCCAAAAGAAAGGGGTGACCCCCCGCCTGTCTCCGAGCCACAGACGGCTCAAGCCACATAAGCACCTGTATCGGCACAGATGCGGCGTCGGCCTCCAGAGCCACCCACAACTTATGGGCAGGGCGGTAGGTCCACTCCAGGGTACGCAACAGGTGGCAAGCAAAATAGTAGGTGCGAATGCAGGGAAGGCCCAAGCCCCCCGCGTCTTTAGGTTTCAGCAACAAGGCCAGAGCCAGCCTCGGAGCCCGTCCCGCCCAGATAAAGGAGAGGAACATCGCCCTTAAGGAGGAAAAGAAAGCACGCGGCAAAGCTATCGGTAAGGCTTGGAGCAAATACAGCACCCTGGGGCGGATGTTCATTTTAAGAGTATTCACCCTGCCCACCCATGAGACAAACAGGGAACCCCAAGACCGAAGATCTTTCCGGATCGCATCAAGAAGAGGGGGGAAATTAAATTCATATAAGAGGGATACATCATCCGCCAACCAGACCCCTAAATGGCGCAGTTTACTCACACACCACCGGAATGGGAAGGAGGAAGCCAACGCCTCCACCTCAGTCGCAGGAAGGGAAATGTTCAAAATTTCAGATTTGGACAAGTTGATTTTCAAGTTAGAAAGACAGCCGTATCTCTTGAACTCATCCATCAGCACAGGTAAGGACACACGCGGGTTCACAAGGGTGAATAACATATCATCCGCAAAAGCCACCGTTTTATGGTGCACGCCCCCAACCACCACACCGGTAACGTCCGGATTAACTCGAACAGCCTCCAGAAGGGGCTCCAGAGAAAGGACAAAGAGCATAGGGGACAATGGGCAACCCTGCCTAGTACCATTAGATATAGAGATATATAGAGAACTGCCCCATTAATACGCAGCCTAGCCGACGGGCAAGTATAGAGAGCGGACACCCAGCCCAGCATATGCGGGCCAAGGCCCACCGCCCCCAGCACCTCAAGCATAAAAGTCCAATCAAGCCGATCAAAGGCCTTCTCGGCATCAGTAGACAGTAAGATAGCCTTGGCGCCCGACCGCTTAATTAAGTGGATCAAGTTTACCGCCCGCAGGGTCCCGTCCCTACACTCCCTACCAGGCACAAACCCCGACTGGTCCGGATGTATCAAACCAGGGAGAAAGCGCCCAACCCGCATAGCGAGAACTTTGGAAAACAGCTTTAGGTCCACATTGAGAAGGGAAATAGGCCTATAATTCCCACAAAGCTCCGGATCCCGACCCTCCTTCGGAATCACAGAGATCGTAGCGGCCAAAGTGTGGGGGTGGAAGCCCGCACCATCCAAAATGGAGTTAAACACAGCTACCAACCGGGGGCCAAGAACATCAAAGAAAACCTTATAGTAACTTAAAGACAATCCATCCGGGCCCGGGCATTTCCCCGGCTTAGAGGATTTGAGCGCGTAAGCCAATTCCTCACTGGAGATCGGAGCCTCCAGTAGCTCAGATTCGGCCGGGGACAAACGGCGCGGCAAAAATCGCGACAGATACTGGCGAATAGCCAGTCTGTGGCTCTCAAGCGCCTCAGGGGCATCGTGTGTGGGGGAACGATTATACAGGGCAGAATAGAAAGTAACAAATTCCTCGGCTATAGCCGACGGGAGATAACGCATGCGACCACCCGGGGAACGAATTCTGGGTATGTAGGACAGTTGCCTCTTCCGACGCAAGGCGCGAGCCAAGTACTTCCCAGGCTTATCCCCATGCTCATAAAAGATGGCCTTAAGCCTATCATAATGCCTCTGAGATTGACTATGAAGTATATCGGCGAGTTCCGCCCGAAGCACAAGCAAACGGTTAAAGTTGCTATCCCGCAAAGTATCCTTATGAATTTTCTCCAAGGCTGCTATCTGCACAGAAAGATCACTAAGCGTCTGAGCAGAGGCCCTCTTCCTCTCAGCACCCATCTGGACAAACCGGCCACGAACCACACACTTATGAGCCTCCCAAACCGTAGGAAGGGGCACATCGGGGGTAACGTTGGTCAGAAAATAGTCGCGGAGAGCCGCGGCTGTCGAGTCCCGCACCCCCATATCAGACAGCAAGGACTCATTCAACCGCCACGAAGTCTGAGTGGGACGAGTCAACGGGGATGCAAGCGTCAACGTCAGAGGGGCATGATCCGACCATGTAATGGAACCATAGCTGGCCTCCTTCAAAAGGGACAAATGGTAGTGCGTGAGGAAAAGACAATCAATACGGGAGTATCGTTTATGCGGGACGGAATAAAAACTAAAGTCCTTGTCCGTCGGATGGAGGGCCCTCCAACAGTCAACCAACTGGTCAGCAGTGAGTAAAGCATGAATTCTCCGCAAAACCCCAGATGGGGTCTGGGACGCACCCGTGGAAGAGTCCAGTTTGGGGTGGAGAGCCACATTGAGGTCGCCCCCAAAAAGCAATAAACCGTCCTGAAAGGTACGGAGCACCCGCAACGTCTTGGAGAGCCACACATGTTGTTTCACATTAGGGACGTAAACATTAGCGAAGGTATAGGCCTTCCCGGCCACCCGGCCCTTGACAAAAATAAATCTACCGTCCGGATCAACCAGGTGCACAACATCCGTAAGCGGAAAGTGTCTCGAAAACAAGATCGCCACCCCCTTCGACTTAGACTGGGGGTTATTGCTGAGGAAAGGCACAGGATAATCCCGGGACATCAAACTAGGGTGGGACGAGCCCCGAAAATGAGTCTCCTGCACAAAGGCCACCGAGACACGGTGACGCTTCAAATCACGAAGTAGAGCCGACCGTTTCTCCGGCACATTAAGGCCCTTAACATTGAGTGACAGTATAGTGAGATCAGCAGGCCTATAAACCATGACGGTGTCCATGAAAGACAAGAGGGGGGGGAGGAGAGAAACACTAGGAGAGGGAGACGAGGAAAAGGGAAGGGAGCAGGTACAAACCGACCCACAAACGTACAGACAAACAAACAAGAGGAAGGGAAAAGAGGGGAGAACAAAACCCTCCATTCCAAAAAAGTACCAAGGGCGTCAGCTGGAAAAGAAAACACTGTAGGTCCAAAAACAACAGGACCACAGTGTACTACCAGCACGGCACGACGCCTACGGTCAGAGGCGGAGTAACGGCCGAAAAAGAATCCGGACAAAACCAAACCAAACAAAAACAGCAAAAGGAACAACAAACATGAGACCACCCTCCGGTCCCCGGTCTGAAAGGTAGCGCGTCATATCAACCGCCCCTCAAGGAGAAACGAACGAGAGCAAGTGTAACCCCTAGGCAGAGAGAATGAGACAGCGCAGCACGCCACCCCCCATAGAGATGGCAAATCAGAGAGCAAGTGGCAATACCGATAGCGCAGCGCAAAGAAAAATAAAAATTAAAACCATAATCCTACCCAACCCCCCCAAAAGTGCCGAACCCCCCACCAACAGAGGACCACCCTCCCGTTGAAAAATAAGTGGTGCCCGTAAGGAGAAAAAAAAACAAAACAAAAAAAAATGAGCAGCCACGACTCGCAGCACGCCCCCATAGATAGCAGATCAGAGGGCAAGTGGCAGCAGCGATACAGTAGCGTAACAAAAAGGAAAAAGGAAAACATAAACCCCTCCCCGACCCAACCCCCACCCAAAAGAGCCCAACCCCCCAACTAGTACGAGAGCACTCGGAAATGCAAGCGGAAGTGTCGTCCAAAAGTAAAAAAGAAGTTAGCAAGCTCCCACAAAGATGGCATATCAGAGGGCCAGAGGCAGAACCAAACTATCAGCGCAAAAAAAAAAAAAAAAGGGAAAAACATAACCCCCCCGACCCAACCCCCACCCAAAAGAGCCGAATCCCATCTCCTCTCACAACCAACCACACCTATAGCCAGCATATGGACACTCAAGGCATAAGCCCAGGGCCCAGATCATCAACAAATATAGGAGCCCGACGGCAGCGAATGCAACGCAGACAATAAAAATAAACACTCGAAACCCCCCCGCCCCCCCCACAACCCGCACAGAAAGTAAAAGAAAACAAACAGAGCCCCTCAAAAGGTAAATAAACTTGCGCGGCGATACGGCAATAGGCTCCGCACAATGACAGAGGTGCCCAGGATCAGGAGAGCGTCCACAAGTGCGGCAGGAGGGCCCAGGAAGACCCAGCCGGAGTCACCAAACAGGTCCCAAGATGGTAAGTCAGGAGCCCAAGGCCAACACGGACGCCCGACAGCGAGCAAAACAGCAGGGACGCACCTCCTGAAGTTCATTCCTCTGGGTCCGTCGCCCCCGGAAGCCGCATAGACAACCCGCCGCGACGGGTCGCACGGCCCGGTGACCGCTCCTGCTGACGTGAAGCTCCCCCAGTGCTAGCTGCACGATCCGCCGGAATGGCGGGCAAGTTCCAATCCGGAATCCGAAGAGCAGGTAGGCGGAGATCCCGGTGATAGCGGAGCGAGAGAATAGAGCCTCCCGAGCGCACATTAAGGCTAAAGGGGTAGCCCCAAAAATACGGAACGCCACGGCTCCGGAGTTCGGCCGTAAGTGGTCGCAGCACTCTCCGATTCTGCAGGGTGATATCGGACAGGTCCTGGAAGAGGGTGACCGCGGCTCCCTCGTAAGTCCAGATCCCACCTCTCTCGCACGCCTCATAAGCTGCTCCTTCAACTGGTAGTCGGTCACGCAACAGATAACATCCCTCAGGGGCGCCGACGAGGGACCCCTAGGCCTCAAAGCCCTGTGAGCCCGATCCAGAGAGAGCACAGTCTCAGGAGGCCTCCCCAAGAGGCTGTTGAACAAGCGGATCACAAGACCCCTAACATCTTCAGGGGTGTCAGAAGTGACCTCCGGAAGGCCTCGGATCCTTATGTTGTGCCGTCGGCCCCTGTTATCGAGGTCCTCCAAACGCCTCCTGTATTCGGCCAGGTAATAAGCGTGATGAGCGGAGGATAGCTCCAGGGCAGATGTCCTCTGGGCCTGCTGAGCCGATTCAGTCTCCCGGAGCGTGAGGCGACGGTCCATACCATCCAGATCTGCCCGAAGGCTCGCCACCGCATCGGTCACGGTCTGTTTAAGCTCCGAAAGCAGCGTGCTAAAGTCCTCCCGCCACGGAGCAGAGGAGAAGAGCTGGCGAACATCCGCGGAGCAGGTAGGTACACCCGGCACCCCGGACACTGCATCTTCGCGCCTGTCCCCGGAATCGTGGGAACTCGAGGGCGACGCTGCCTCGTGGTCTTCAGGCGCCTGCGAGGCCAGCGCCGCTGGGGTACGAAAGTACTCCCTAAGGGATGCCACCGACGACCCGGCACCCTCCCCAGGCACTGACGGGGCGGAGGACTGCCGTCTATTACGCACCATGGTTGCTATTGATAGCTAGTAAAAGCTGATATTACCGGGGGACCGACGGAGCTCAGGTCTCAAGCAGCCATCTTCTCCAACGGTCGGCCACGCCCCCCAGCCACCCTTCTTTTCAATAAGAGTCATAAGCCTTCCATTCATGGAGTCTGTCAGTTTCTTGACGATCAACTTTTTGTGCAGCAGCAACACTATTCAGAGAGGTGTACTCAATAAAGTTTAGGTCAGGTGAGGCCTTTACTGGTTGGCAACGCTGTGGAATACTTGGATGCATTGATGGAGCATTGTGTTGTCCTGTATAAAAATCATGGTCTTCTTGAAAGATGCAGACTTTTTACTGTACCACTGCTTGAAGAAAGTGTGTTCTAAAAACTTGCAGTAAGTTTGGGAGTTGAATTTGAGTCCATCTTCAACTTGAAAAGGTCCAACTAGCTCATCTTTGGTAATACCAGTACCCCTCCTTCACCTTTCTGGCCTCTGAGTCGAAGTCGAGCTCTCTGCCCGTTACTGATCCCGCCACAGTCCCATCCATCTGGCCCATCAAGAGTCACTCTTATCTCATCAGTCCATAAAGCCTTTGAAAAATCTGTCTTGAGATATTTCTTGTGAACACCAGTGGCAAAAAAGTGTGTACAAGAAGAAATAAGAAGGAGATACTTTCCTTTCTCTTTTCAACCGGATACACAGCTGCAAACCCGTAATAACACTCTCCTGGTGTTAGAAAGATAATTTTGATCCACTAGGGGGCGCTTGTGTTTTGGTCGGTTTTCGATTTGCGAAATAAACAGAAAAATAACTATGATAGAGTAGTATGTCAAACTCAGTTTTTGTATAAAAAATTGTGTATATACACTCACAATCTGAATGAGTTGATCAGGCTTCGGATATAAACCCACCGCGATCCGTATGTGGAGTATATATGGAGAAAACAACAACATAAAAAACACAATGGTGTAGTAACTCAATAGGTTCTGGCTTGCAGTTACAGTTATAACTGATGTGTCAAGCGCATAGGAGTTAGGTTTCCTCAGTCCTTCCCGGTCACGTGCTTGTATGTGAAGGTATATGTATGAACTGATCCACCAAAACATATACTGATAGATAAAATAGAAATTTATTCTGGGTACATGCCCAGCTTAATAAAATACACTATGCGTATAGGTAGTTCCTGGGGGGGAATACTACCACGCTAAAAACAGCTTAAAAACTGAATTAAATGAAATATAAAAAGTCCAGAAAATGAAGACGAGAGCTCTATCCGTTTTTCTAAACGCGTTTCGCCAAAATGCGGCTTCCTCAGGAGTGTTTTTCCGTTCTTCCGTCGGCGTTTTTATCCATGTATGGGGGGCGCCATCTTGGCGTCATCCGTCTGGCGTCAGTCTGTCCGTCCCTCTGCTCCAGCCTCCTGCCTCCTCCGTCCTTGACATCTGCCGTGCACTTCTTGCGCGCAGCGGCAATTCAAGGTAAGTATCCGATGAGTGAACAGAAAAAATGAATGAAAAAATGTTACGATCGGGTTAAGAGGTTGATCCGTTTACGGTACATAGATCTAAAGCGGTTTCCATTTTTGTTTATCTACAGGTTTTCTACCCTTCGTTTGGAATAAGGCGAGGGGACCTCCCATTACTAATCAGAGAGTGGGGAAGATGTATCCCGGACGTGCAACTGATAATTGAATCTTTTAAGATAATAAAACGGATTAAGATGAAAATAAAAAATAAATAAACATAAAAAGGGAAATATGAATAAAAATATATAATCAGAGAATATGGAAATAAATGGAGAATTTATTAAAAACTTAAATTTCTTCCCTTGGGATCTATGTCTATTATAAAAACAATAAATTATTATTTATTCTAAGAACGTGTCTCTGTGTTATTTATTGAAATATATGTGATCCATATTAATTTGTTTGTGTGTTTATTAGATATTGAATTTCATTATTGTTGGATTTATTAGGATATGTGTTATCCATATTAATTTGTTTATGAGTTTATTAGATATTGAATTTCATTATTGTTGGATTTATTAGGATATGTGTTATCCATATTAATTTGTTTGTATATTTATTAGGTGTTAAATTGCTGATTATTTAATTATCATTCAATATTGATTCATTTATTTAAATGTTGGTTTGAAGACATATTATATATTATATTTATATTATAAAGGAAAAATATGTAAAAAACTTTCTTATTTGAATTCAGATGTGTGCTAGAATATCTAGCTCCATGTTCAGACCACCCTTCTTAAAAGTTTTTAATTTAAAAATCCAAGCTGCCACCATCCCAGATGGCTTAATAATATACCAAAAGGCCAGCTAATGAGGATCAGAAGGAATTGCTCAAGGGATGAGGATTTTGAAGTAAAAGCGGAGGAAATAAAACAGAAGTTTATCGAAAAGAAGTACCTGGTTGTGAGGTTAAACAGCAGCCTGCAACAAGTGGATAGACTCCAATTACTTACAGCAAAAGGGATAGACACAAAAACACAAAAAGATTTTAGTTTTTCATTTTTCACTCAGTACAATACCCAAGCATACAAAATTAAAAACACTGGCATATACTTAAAAATGATGACATTCTAGGCACAGTGATACCAGACAAACCACGAATCATTTTTTAAAAAACAGGATCACTTAAAACCATGCTAGCTCCGAGCATCTTACCAAAACAAGAAATTAAGAAAAATCCACACTCTTTTTTAGGCGATAAACCAAAAGGCTTTCATAAATGCGGCCATTGCAAAATGTGCACCTTTCTACCAAGAAAAACAGACCATTTCACAGGATCAATCACAGGCCAAACATATACAATAAAACATTTAATAAACTGCACATCCAAAAATGTAGTTTATCTGTTAGAATGCGGGTGCGGTATCCAATACGTAGGCAGGACATCCAGACCCCTGAAAGAAAGGATCCTGGAACATGTGGGCAACATAAGGAATAAAAATACTAAACACAGTGTCACGAGACACTGTAACTCGTGCTCAAAATTCTCTCTAGAAAGTTTAAAAATAATGGGTATCGATTGGGTTCCCCCCAATTGGAGAGGGGGCAACACAATAGAAAGCTTATCAAAACGGGAAACAGAATGGATTTTTAAATTAAAAACTTTTAAGAAGGGTGGTCTGAACATGGAGCTAGATATTCTAGCACACATCTGAATACAAATAAAGTTTTTTTACATATTTTTCCTTTACAATGAACATGTCTTCAAACCAACATTTAAATAAATAAATGAATTAATATTGAATGATAATTAAATAATCAGCAATTTAACACCTAATAAATATACAAACAAATTAATATGGATAACACATATCCTAATAAATCCAACAATAATGAAATTCAATATCTAATAAACACACAAACAAATTAATATGGATCACATATATTTCAATAAATAGCACACAGACACATGTTCTTAGAATAAATAATAATTTATTGTTTTTATAATAGACATAGATCTCAAGGGAAGAAATTTCCCACTGACACCTAAAGTTAAGGAATTTTTTTATATAACTTTCTCATTTAAGTTTTTAATAAATTCTCCATTTATTTCCATATTCTCTGATTATATATTTTTATTCATATTTCCCTTTTTTATGTTTATTTATGTTTTATTTTCATCTTAATCCATTTTATTATCTTAAAAGATTCAATTATCAGTTGCACGTCCGGGATACATCTTCCCCACTCTCTGATTAGTAATGGGAGGTCCCTTCCCCTTATTCCAAACGAAGGGTAGAAAACCTGTAAATAAACAAAAATGGAAACTGCTTTAGATCTATGT
The DNA here is from genome assembly GCA_029215755.1 of Spea hammondii. Taxonomy (NCBI): domain Eukaryota; kingdom Metazoa; phylum Chordata; class Amphibia; order Anura; family Pelobatidae; genus Spea; species Spea hammondii. The sequence goes on from JARDYJ010000002.1 coordinate 97,828,208, forward strand.
ACCGTACGCATAGTGTATTTTATTAAGCTGGGCATGTACCCAGAATAAATTTCTATTTTATCTATCAGTATATGTTTTGGTGGATCAGTTCATACATATACAAGCACGTGACCGCGAAGGACTGAGTAAACCTAACTCCTATGTGCCTGACACATCAGTTATAACTGTAAGTGTACATCTGTTCTGGCAAGCCAGAACCTATTCAGTTAGTACACCATTGTGTTTTTTATGTTGTTGTTTTCTCCATATATACTCCACATACGGATCGCGGTGGGTTTATATACGAAGCCTGATCAACTCATTCAGATTGTTAGTGCATATACACAATTTGTCATACAAAAACTGAGTTTGACATACTACACTATCATAGTGGATCAAAATTGAGATATTTCTTGGCCCAGTCATGACTTTTCAATTTATATGTCAATTCAGTTTTAGCCTTCCGTACCATGGCCATGTCTCTAAACACTGAACACCTTGTACTTCTGGACATTCCAGGCTGCAATTCTGGAATATGACAGTACTGGAGGATAATGGGTTCCTGGTAGCTTTATGTTTGAATATTCTCAAATCTCTGGCAGTTAATTTGCGTCTTTTATTCTCAACTTGTTTCTTGCGACTCTGTCGACTATTTGCAACAAAACGTTTGATGGTTCTGTGATCACACCTCAATATCTTAGCAATTTCAAGAGTTCTGCATCCCTCTGAAATACTTTTTAACCTTTCAGAGTCAGCTAAATCTATTTTTCTGCCCATTTTGCCAGATAAAATTAAGTTGCCTAATAATTACCGTATTTGCTCGATTATAAGACGAGGTTTTTTTCAGAGCAAATGCTCTGAAAAATACCCCTCATCTTATAATCAGACCTCAAATAGGTCTGACTATGAGACGACTAAGATCCAGATCCCCCGCAGCTGGATCCTCCTGTCCCCCCCCGCCCCACTTACCGGTACTTCTGAGTCCCCGGTGTGTAGCTGGGGCAGCGTGTAGATGTCTACGCGATTCGCGTAGACAACTTCCGCTGCAGCAGGAAGGAGGTGTGGCTAGCAGCGGGAGTTGTAAGGCATATCATGGGGCACAGTGGCATTTAGAGGGTTAAAAAGCATATCATGGGGCACAGTGGCATATAGGGGGTATAAGGCATTTCTGGGGCAGAGTGGCAAGCCAGGGGGCAGATGTGCATAACTGGGGGGGCAGGTTGAAGGAAATAAAAACAAAATATTTTTCTCAATCATAGCTTTTATTAAAAATAGTTTACATAGTTTACATGAATTAACATTTACTGGTAAAACTTTTTCTATAGGGTCGTCTTATATTCAGGCTTTTTCTTTTTTTCATAAATTAATATTCAGATTTTGGGGGGTCGTCTTATAATCAGGGTCATCTTATAATCGAGCAAATACGGTAGATTCTACTATTTGTCCTGAGTTCCTCCATGTGCTATTTCAGGTATCTGGTAGCTGGACAATGCAATTTACCTCATGAAACATATATTTTTGAAGGCTAGACACCCCAGGGTATTTCAAATGCTAGTATTTTAACACTTTCCATGCACCAATTCTACCACCAGTCTTTGTCAAAGTTTATAGTAGTATTTTTTTGTGTGTATTTTTCCCACACACATTTTATTTCTGGTATGAATTTACAGGCCCTGGTATATGTCACTGTCACGCAACACCCCAATATGTGTTCAGTAACTCCTGAGTACAGTGATACCACCCATGCATGGGTTTGTCGGGTTATTTGGGGGCTAAAAGCTCACATTTGGGATGTGCATTTTGGTGCATCTTTCAAATTGGAAATATGACATGGTCACCCTTCCCCCTGTGTTTATTGGGACATTGTTGAACCTGGCCAATCAATTTACCCCATCAAATCATATATTCTTTAAAATTAGACACCCCAATGGGCATTTAACATGCCAGTATTTTAACTCTTTACATGCAAGAATTGTTTGAAGATATAGTGCAAATTGTAGGACTTGCTCATAAAAATATTTTTATATACCGTATTTGCTTGATTATGAGACGAGTTTTTTTTCAGAGCAAATGCTCTGAAAAATACCCCTCGTCTTATAATCGGGGTCGTCTTATAATCAGACCTCAAATAGGTCTGACTATGAGACAACTAAGATCCAGATCCCCCGCAGCTGCAGGGGACCTGGATCCTCCTGTCTCCCAACCCCCCCGCTGTCAGGGTCCACTGCGAGAGAATCCTCGCCGCAGCAACTCACCTGAGTACCCGCCGATAGCAGGTACTGTCTCCCAACCCGCATCCTCCATCTTCCCGGAACCAGCTCCTTCAGACTGTGTTAGGCGCGCGCTCGCGGCACCACGCAAAGAGGAGGGGCGACATCTAGTGGAGGATTCATGGATTCATGGCACTGAGGTTCATTTAGTGCTCAGTTATTTTCCCTGACAGAGCTATTTAGTTTGTGCTCCCAGATTTTGTGATTTCTGGTTTGACCCTTGGCTTTGTACTTCGTTTGTCCTGATCTCTCCAACCCTGAATTTTGGCTCGTCTTTCGGACTTTGCTGCTCTCTCCTGCCCTGACCTTTGGACCGTCTCTGATTTGCCTTATCATCTAAACCTTCCCTCATCTCCTGGAAGGTAGCCTGCGTACTGGGTTCCTCTCCTCGCTCCCAACAGCCTGACACCCGCCCCACTTACCGGTACTTCTGAGTCCCCGGTGTGTAGCTGGACAACTTCCGCTGCAGCAGGAAGGAGGTGTGGCTAGCAGCGGGCGTTGTCTGCGTCCATCACGCAGACCTTCCCCGGCTGTCAGAGATCAGAGTTCCCCGCACCGGTGCCGGTGCTGGTGCCGCACCGGTGCGGGGAACTCTGATCTCTGACAGTCGGGGAAGGTCTGCTTTGACATCGAGGCATTACAGCAACACCATTTGGGTGCAGAAAGCAAGGTAGCCATGATGGTCCTGGCACATCAATTGTTGCATGTTAATAGTTTTTTTTCATCATTTAACAAAATGCAAAGAGAGTAAAAAGAAGGAAAATCAAATCAATATTTAGTGTGACCACCCTTCGCCTAAATGCCATACTTGCACAATGTCAGGAATGTTGTAGACATATTGTTAGGTGTACAATGAAACAATTAGGTATTAACCCCTTAAGGACAATACTATTTCCTACTCGTATATTGCGGGACAATGGCTCTTTTAACATTTTTCAGTTTTGCTGTTTAGCTGTGATTTTCTTCTTTCTCATTTCGTGCTCCCACACATATTATATATTGTTTTTTTTCAGGACAAACAGGGCTTTCTTTAGATACCATTAAGTTTATCATATCATCTAATTTACTATAAAAAAAAATGATAAAATATGGGGATTTTTGGTTAAAAAATTACTTTTTCTCACTTTTTAAACAAAAAACTTTTACTCATCTGCAAAAACTAATGAAAAAAACCTGCTAAATAGATTCTACTATTTGTCCTGAGTTTAGAAATACCCAATGTTTTTATGTTTTTTTGCTTTTTTCTGCACGTTATGGGGCAATAAGTACCAGTAGCGTTTTGCTAATCAAAACCATTTTCCCCCCAAAGCTGGTCATTCTGCCCCATGTGCCATTTCAGGTATCTTTGAAGCCTGCCAATGAAATTTACCCCATCAAACCATATATTTTTAAAAACTAGACACCCCAAGGTATTTCAAATGCTGGTATTTTAACCCTTTCCATGCACTAATTCTGCCACTAGCCTATGCCAAACTTTATGGTAGTAAAATTTTTTTGTATTTTTTTCACACATGTTGTACTTCAGGTATAAATTTATCGCTCCTGGTATATGTCCGTGTCAAACAACATCCCAATATGTGTTCAGTAACATCTCCTGAGTACAGTGATACCCCACACGCATGGGTTTGTTGGGTTATTTGGGAGGTAAAAGGCAACCTTTGTGAGGTGTGTATTTTTTGCCATTTAGACAACTGGTCACTCTGTGCCCACATCCCATACTTGGGACATCTTTGAAGCCGGCCAATTCGATTTACCCCATTTCGGGGGAGGCGTGATTGACAGACCAGTGATTTCAGTGAATTGAGATTGTATATAATTTCTGTGTATTTGTAATAAAGAGAGTTCTTCTTGTTTCACTACGAATGGTGGTCTGGCTGGTCCGTGGATAGTGAGAGCTATCCATACGAGGGACTGACTGGTGATTCCTCGGCCCTCAAACGGGTACACAGCCTTGGGTACAGTGACCCTGTAACAAGTGCGGTCACTCCTCCTCTTTCTTTTCCGGAACAAGCAGAACAGAAAAACCATAAACGTCCCAGCAGTGAAAGCAGAAAAACACAGCAACGAACAGGATCCACCAGCACACCTTGATAGCAGAGGAGCGGCCTGAAAAGGAAAACAGACAGGTGAAGGTACCAGGCAACCGAAACAGGAAACACCTGGTAAGAGAGAGGCTGAATCATAATTATAAACAAAACAAGGCCACACATGTAAATAAATACAGCCAAGGAGCAGACCAACATCTAAGGGCCGAACAAAAAACCTCAGGGAGGGAAGACAAGGGAGGGAAAATACTCGCCTCCTGTCTTTAATAAAATTTAGATTAATTCTGCACCAAGGCTAGATTAATCCCTAATTTTACAGCAAGACAGGAGGGTTCATATTTTGCAATTTTAACGCCTAGCCACAAGACTAAGAGAAGTGCGAGACAGAGGACAAAAATAAAAGGTCCGGAACGTGGAGTCCCGAGATCAGTCCGCCGCCGATATGATGTTGGACACAGAACTGCCCGCAGAAAACGCTGCCGAAGCAGCCGCACCAGCCGGAACACCAGCCAACTGGAGGACCCATTGAACCCACTTGGCTAAGGTGGGACCCAAGACAGGCCGCAACGGGCCAACGTAAGAGATGAACAGAGGCCCAGAAACAGAGGATCCGTAAGGCTCAGACACAAGAACGTAAGCTTGAACGCAACGCGCTACACACGACCTAGGCCTATCTGGGAAGTATGGATAAGAAACGGAGAGCAAGTTAGACTTAGTCCGGCGTGATACACGAACGGAGACACCCACTGGAGAAAAGGAGAAATAAGAAACATCGAAAGCTTGAATGCCAAAAACATGACGGAAATAAACAAGACACAGAAGCAAGGCAAGCTTGGCAGACAATTGACGGAAAGACAAATGATCGTTGTCCGGCCAAAGCACCAGGAACTCAAGGACCTTGGAGGGGTCCCAAAAAGAAGCATATATTGAGGCAAGAGGGGTCTGCACAGCAGAGATAGCCAAACTAAACACATTAATGGTTCTGTACGATTTACCCTGGGAAAAAAGGTAAGGTAAAAAATAAAAAATGACCGTAAGGGGATCACAGTGCTGTTCCACACACCAGCAACCCCAGACTTTCCAAGCCTAAAGGTAAGATTTTCTGGTGCCAGGAGCCCAGGATCCCCAGAGCAAATCTTGATCCGTCGCCGATAGCCTTGACATGTCCCAGGAAATCCTGGAAACCGTCCAGGCCACCAACGATCCTGAAGGACAAGAGGGTGAGGATGCCCCCTCTGGGTCCAGCAGGAGGTCCCCCAACAATGGAAGAAGCAGGGGATCCGCACACGACATCTCTAGAAGTAACGGGAACCAAGGTTGAGTTCTCCAGAGGGGGGTCACCAGGACGATCGTCACACCCTGACGAGCTAGGGTGTGGAGAGCCCGAAGGATCATGGAGAATGGGGGAAACGCATAAGCTCCCCTGGGAGGCCACGACTGAAGGAACGCGTCCGTAGCTAGCAAGCGGATCCGGTAGACAAATGAAAAACGCCGGAGTCTGACAGTTGGTCCAGGACGCAAAGAGGTCCAGATGAAACTGACCCCGACGAAGCTTGAGGGCATGAAAGACAGAGCAGAGCAGACGCCAATCGCTGGCGTCCCTCCAGTGGTGTGAGAACCAGTCTGCTACCAGATTGTTTGTCTTGGGCTGGTACTCTGCCCGAATGGACAAATGATTGTCGAGACAATATTGGTAGAGATCCTTGGTAAGCTCAGTCAGAAGACGCAAGCCCCCCAGGCGGTTGATGTATCTCACCGCGGATATGTTGTCCATTCGAAGGACAATGCATGACTGTTGATGTGGAGGCCGCGCTCCTCTGTGGTCCACGGACCCCCCGTGGCATCCGAGCCACAGGCCGCTCCCCAGCCCATCAGGCTGGCGTCGGAGTCTAGGACAAAGTCCGGAACCAAGCCAAGAATGGCACGACCGTTCCAGGCATCCATGTACACTAGCCACCAGCGGAGTTCCAGACGAGCCTCATCTGAAAGAGTGATGAAGTGATCTTAGGAGCCTGATGCACAAAGGTTTTCAAGCGATGAAGGGCCCAGTAGTGGAAATTGTCTCGGGAAAACTGCCTGAATGGATAAGAACAGGAGGCCAATAACCCATGCAAGGTTTCTCAGTAAAACGAAGCAATGATTGAGCGGTCAACAAATCTCCTTTTTTTATGGACTGAACCTTGGCGGCTGGTAAATTGCGTACCGCCACCACGGAATCCACCGTAAACCCCAGGAACTGAATAGACTGAGTGGGAGAGAGAGCGGACTTCTCCACATTGATCCCGAATCCCAGATCCTAAAGGAGACAGACAGCGGTCGAAGTGTTGCGGAAAAGGTTGCCATCAGGGGGATGTCATCTAGATAGATGATGTCACAGACGCCCCGCGTACGAAGGAATTCCATAACCGGCTTAAGCAGTTTTGTGAAGCACCAGGGAGCCGAGCTTAGGCCGAACGGTAGACACGTGAACTGCCAAAGGTGGCTTCGCCAGTGGAACTGCAGGGAACCCCTGTCGTCCGGGTGAATGGGAATGGTAAGGTAGGCAACCTTTAGGTCGAGCCTTGTGAACCAATCATACACGACAAAAGCGCTGAGAGGCCGCGGATTTATGACGGTACGGAACTTCCCTGATTTCTTGCGCACCAAAAAAATGTTGCTCAAGAAACGAGGAGGGCCCGACACTATTTCTATGGACCTCTTGTCCCGGAGTGAGCGTAGCTCCGAATGGATGAGGGCAGCCACCATGTGTGTGAAACGAGGGGGCAGGGGGGGATACATGAAAAGAGACCGAGACGAATTCTATACAAAAAGCTACTACTGTCAGGCCCCTCCAGGCTGTGGAGCTGCATATCCCTGTCTTGCTACAGTTTCTCTGTTTTGCTATAATCCATTCCTGGATTTCCTTATGCTCTGTACTGTGCATCTGATTCCTTGATTCCAGTCTTGCTCTTTGCTTCAGCTCCTGTTTCCTTTATAAGGTGTGCCCCACCCATGTGTTCTGTTTGTCTCAGTCAGCAGTCTACAGGTATGTCTCTCTGATATGCGTTTAGTTTCAATGTTCAGTTTAGTACCTCCGTAAGCAGGGTTTAGTGTTAGGACCCACCGTCATTGGAGTACTTTGGCGTAGCGGTGGGCTAAGCATACTATGGCAAAAAGATGTGATGGAATCTCCAATAGTTATCATATAGTCCTAGGCTAGTTCCTGTATTTATGTGTGTCAGTCTGTGATGTAACCTATATTCCTCATTCTGCAACCTGTTTCTACTCCTCTAGCTCTGTCCTGCCTTTTCTGTTCTTATGTCCATATATCTCTATATCCTGTTATCTGTTACTGCATACCTCCCGCTGCTATTTTACAGTCCTGGTATGCGGCCACACAATCCTGAGAGGCAATCTGATTTCTCCTTGGTTCAAGAAGCTCTAAAATCTTAATGTTCTAGTTATAGCCCTAGTAGATAGTGAGAGAGGGGGTAGTAAGAGTATTGAAATAAATAGAGTGAGAATGAGTGAGAGTATGAATTAATGTGTGGGTGAATTGTCTGACTGAGTGAGAGTATGAATTAATGTGTGGGTTATTTGTGTGAATGAGAGAATAAATGATTGTGTGAAATAATTATGTGAATGAAAGTGTAAAGTGTAAAAGTATTTGTATGTATCATAGATGTGTAATTGATTTGTAGAAAGGCAACGATGGCACACGCAGGGTGTTTGAGCCTTGGGGACCAAGATGACATAGGATGGGCTGTTTGGGGACAAAGATGGCAAGTCCTATGTGTGTAATTTGGGTGCCTCTCAGGTTCTATGTGGGCAGTGTGGATGCCAGGGCTGGCTTTGTGGTGTGCAACCTGTGATTAATGCCTGCAATTTAGGGTTTTATCTATACTTTAATGTTGAGTTTTTATGTGAATTCCAACTGATTTATACCTGCAAAGCTGGGTTTGTGTGTTATTCTGTTCACCTATATTTGCTGTGCTATGTGTCCATACATTGTTTATGTATACCTGCAAATACAGGCTTTGTATGTCTTATTAAGTTGATCAATACCTGCAGTGCCGTTTCCATCTGTTTATTTGATCTATACCTGCAATGCTGGGTTTGTGTGTTCTGTTGATCTATGCCTGCAATGCTTTGTTTCCATACATTATTGTATACCTGCAAATACATGATTTGTATGTCTGATACTGTTTGATCTATACATTCAGTGCTGAGTTCACATGTGAATTCGAATTGATCTATACGTGCAAAGCTGGGTTTTCTGTGTTAATGTGTTGATCTATACCTGCTATGCTATGTTTCCATAAATATGGGGTTTGTATGTCTTATTTAGTTGATCTATACATGCAAGTGCTGCTTCATGTGTTGTTTATTTGATCTATACCTGAACTACAGAGAGTAAGTAAAAGAGAGGTATGGCTTAGTGAATGAGTGGACACTGGGATGATTACGGGGAGAGGACCTCTCAATGTTACGGTAGGTTCAGAAGGAGGGAAGTTTGCACTGACTCTCACAGTCTTCCCCTAATCTGCAGTCAGTGTGGGAAATATTTTTTTGGTGCAGGAGCAGAGGGAGTGATTGCATGCTAGGGAGCGTGGAGCGGGGCCCAAGGAAATGCTTACGTAGGGTCTAATTTTTTAAATATAAAATGTGTTGGCAGCAGGGTCTAATATTTATATACCGTATTGGCTCGAATATAGGCCGCACTTTTTCCCCCCACTTTAAGTCTTTAAAGTGGGGGTTCGGCCTATATTCGGAGTCTAGCGTCGACATGCAGCCCCGGGCAGGCAGCGGGGTTAGGATACAGATCCCCCGCAGCGGTGCAGGGCACCTGCATCCTACTCCCCGATACGCTCAGACAGCCTCCCCTGCCAGCACTTCCCACGGGGGGGGTGCCGGCACGGGAGGTTCTCTAAGCGCATTGCGTTTTACCTCTGCCCCCCCCCGACTTACCGGAGCAGACTCCCGGGTGTCTTGCAGGGCCGGCGGGGACATCTACGCAGTACGCGTATGCAACTTCCGGTGCCGGCACTGGATGTGCCGGCACCTTAAGTTGTATACGCGTATTGCGTAGTTGTCCCCCGGGACAACCGGGAGTCTGCTCCGGTAAGTCGGGGGGGGGCAGAGGAGGAGAAAAGTGGCAGCATATTCCGGGGGGGTGGGAGGAGGACAGTGGCAGCATATCTCGGGGAGGGAGGACAGTGGCAGCATATCTCGGGGAGGGAGGAGGACAGTGGCAGCATATCTCGGGGGGGGACATTGGTAGCACATCTCGGGGGGGGAGGAGGACAGTGGCAGCATATCTCGGGGGGGAGGAGGAGGACAGTGGCAGCATATCTCGGGGAGGGAGGACAGTGGCAGCATATCTCGGGGGGGAGGAGGAGGACAGTGGCAGCATATCTCGGGGAGGGAGGACAGTGGCAGCATATCTCGGGGGGGGAGACAGAGTGGCAGCATGTTTTTTTGGTGCTTTTTTAAAGCGGCCTATATCCGAGCCAATACGGTATATATTGTCAGCAGGGTCTTATATTAATATATATTGTCAGCAGGGGCTAATATTAATATATATCGGCAGCAGGGTGTAATATTAACCCCTTCAATCTCAGGGGTTTTTGGTACCTCAAGTCCCGGAGCAATTTTGCGATTATTCTCTTTTCCTGTGAATATTGTACCCGTGTAAAATATATATTGTTTTTTTAAGGAGAGATAGAGCTTTCTTTTGATACTATAGTTAGCTGATAAGCTGAAAATTTAGAATGAGAATTTTTTTTTATAAATTTTCCCTCTGAATCCTCACAAACTTAGGTAAAGTGATGGAAAATCCCCTCCAATTCAGGGGTCCTGATTTCAGAAATACCTAATTTATATAGATTTTCCATACTTTCCCAGCACTTATAGGGAGCATACTATAAGGTGTACATTATACTGGGTAGATGTTGTGTTAGGACAATGGGATGTAAGGTTTTTTTTTCTTCTTTTTTTTATATAATTTTTTATGTTTTTTTTATATAGGGACATCTTGAACATGTTGTTAATGCCAGTGATGTCACAATTGTTTTTTCTGAATTATTATTTAATGTATTATTTTAGTGATTTTGTATTTTAAATCACTAACCTTTTTTTTTCTTTCTCCATTTGGTTTTTCATCCCTGCGATCCCCCTGCACCGATCACACTGTAATCTCTATGCAGACTTGCATAGAGATCAGTGTCTGTGCCTCATCGGAGCAACCGGATATCCCTGCAGGGATGTGTTAATACTTGCAATGTCTGCCCCCAGGGGAGGGCTGGCAGCAAGTCTAGTCAAGTGGCCCATTGCGCCACCAAAGCGGCTGCGAGCGACATTGATAGCAGTCACTCCACCGGCGCCTAATGAAATTAAAGCGGCCGGCGTGCCAAACATTGATATACTAAGCCATACATTGATGTGGTGTAGGCCTACCACTTCAGTGACTGACTTAGTATATAGTAGGGATGCACCGAAATTAAAATTCTGGACCTAAACTGAAAATTCCGCATTAATTTGGCCAAAACCGAAAAAAAACCCGTTTAAAATACTTTATTAAAAGTAACACAACAAAATTAGACAAAAAAAAAAATCAATAACAATATTAATATATATATATATATACATATATATATATATATATCAAATAACAGATGGAATAAGTATCTTGTGATAATACCTTTTTTATTGGACTAACAGAATTTTGGAATGACAAGCTTTCGGGAGCTCTTCTCCCTTTCTCAAGTCTAAAACATTTCTGAGCAAAACTACACATAGAATTCAATGTTGTGTGGCAAGGGAGGGGGCTTACTACCCAGATCTGATAAGAGAGGGCGAGATGTTGTAAAAGTATGTTTCCCTCCAGATGGTCATAAATGTTCTGAGTGGGGAATTTTGAGGGGGGGTTTTAGCACTGCTGAAGATAAATTGACAAAAAAAAATAAAAAAAATACCATAAGATGCTAGTGCTCACATACAGGGAATAGGAGTGCAGTGATGAATATAGGGATGGGAATGTATATGTCTACACATGTTATCATATATACAGGTACATATAGATGAACATGGTGCACTTAAAAATACAGTACATATAGCAGGTGGGGGGTTATGAAAAACCTGTGTAGTGGGATAGGAAACCCAAATCGACATTGAGTCCTCTATTCTTGCTGTTGAATAGTTGAATCATTCTGACTTCAAATGTTTGTCTTTCTTTGGTATTACTGAAGTCCCCTTTCAGTACTTTGATTTTTAGGTCCTTGATAGAATGGTCATTTTGGGTGAAGTGGTGTCCCACAGGGGTGCAGTAGGAATTTTCCTTGTGATGTTTAATGGAATGTCTGTGCATGTTCATTCTGCCGTTTAATTGCTGGCTGGTTTCTCCAATGTAGCATCCTAGGTCACATTTCGTGCATTGTATCATATACACTACATTGCTAGATGTGCAGGTATATGATCCTTTAATACTGTAGGTCTTGCTGTTGTGGGTGGCTATGTTGTCTGTGCATATATGTTGGCACAGTTTGCAGCGGGGCCTTTTGCACGGTGTGGTCCCTTTTTCTTTATTCATTCTGTCAGTGGGTAGTTTCCGGTTAATTAATTTTTGTTGCAGGTTTGGGGGTTGTCTGAAGGCCAAAATGGGGGTTTCAGGGAAGATGTTTTTTAGTGTCTCATCTTCTGCTAGCATAGGCTGTAGGTCTTTGATGACTTTCCGGATTTCTTCAAGCCCTGGGTTATAGGTGACTACAAGTGGTACACGTGTAGAGATAATTTTTTCTCTATATTGTAGCAGGTGTGTGCGTGGAACTTTGAGAGCAGAGTTGATTTGTTGGTTGATAGTTTTTGATTGGTAGCCTTTCTGTTTCATAGATTTGGAGGTCGTTTAGATGCAGGTTGCGGTCGTTGGGGTCAGAGCATATTCGATGGTATCTGGTTGCTTGGCTGTAGATGATGCCCCGCTTAGTATGGGAGGGGTGAAAGCTGGATTTGTGGAGATAGCTGCATCTGTCTGTGGGTTTTCTGTAAAGAGAGGTGTGGGTTGTACCATTGGTACATCTTACTGTAGTGTCCAGAAAGTTTACGGATTTTGTGGAGTACTCCATTTTTAGTTTAATTGACGGGTGGAATGAGTTGAAAGAGGCATGGAATTGTTTCAGTTTTTCCTCGCTTTCCGTCCAAATGATGAAGATGTCATCGATGTACCTGTAATATTTGTGTGGTTTGGTGTCTTGTGTTTCAAGGAATCTCTGTTCTAAGTCAGCCATGAAAAGGTTGGCATATTGAGGTGCCATCTTCGTCCCCATAGCCGTCCCCATGATTTGTAGGTAGATCTCATTGTTGAAAGCAAAATAGTTGTGTGTGAGGATGAATTTTACCAGTTCTGTGATGATTCGGGGGTTGTATTTTTGGTTGTCAGTGCCTGAGAGAAAATGTGAACAGGCGTTAATGCCATCTGTATGTGGAATGTTGCTGTACAGGGATTCCACGTCCATGGTTACTAGGATGGTGTTAGCAGGGAGGTTGGCGATTTGGTTGAGTTTGTTGAGGAAGTCAGTGGTGTCTTTTATGAAGCTGTTTGTGTTAATGACAAACGGTTTTAGCGTGTTTTCGACCAGTCCTGAGATCTGTTCTGTGAGTGTGCCCATACCTGTAATTATAGGTCTGCCTGGATTACCTGCTTTGTAGATTTTGGGAAGCATGTAGAATGTACCCATGCAGGGATTGGTTGGTATAAGTAACTCCAGTTCTGGCTGTAGCCCCTTAGGGAAGGATTTGATGAGCTCCTTGAGTTGCAAGGTGTATTCTTTGGTGGGGTCAGCGCACAATTTTTTGTAATACATGCCATCTGACAATTGTCTGTCTCCCTCTTTTATGTAGTCCTGGGTGTTCATAATCACTATTGCTCCTCCCTTGTCTGCTGGTTTGATGGTGATAGAGGGATTATTTTTCAAGTTGCTGATGGCATTTTGTTCCTGCGCCGAGAGGTTGTGAAAAGTTTTTTTCTGGTTTTTTTTTGGTCGCCAAAGATGCAGTTCTAAGGCGGAAGCTTTCAATGTAACTGTCTAGTTTTGCATTTCGGCCTGGTGCTGGAGTGAAAAAGCTGTTCTTTTTCTTGTTGTAGTCCATTGTATTAGTGTAAGCCCCCCTCCCCTGCCACACAACATTGAATTCTATGTGTCGTTTTGCTCAGAAATGTTTTAGACTTGAGAAAGGGAGAAGAGCTCCCGAAAGCTTGTCATTCCAAAATTCTGTTAGTCCAATAAAAAAGGTATTATCACAAGATACTTATTCCATCTGTTATTTGATATTGACACCACTGGACTAATACGGCTACAACCTCTACTCTACATATATATATATATATATATATATATATATATATATATATATATAATTAACAGCAATCACAATCCTATCATGCCCAGGTTCTAGCATGTACTGGCTGATTGCTGTTTGCAACCATATATGTCTATTAATACTGTTATTGAATTATAGGACGAAAAAAAATAAAAAATTGATAACAGCACTCACACTCACACATGATCACACTCCTATCATGCCTACACAGCCTCCCTATGCCATGCTATCCCCCCACACTTCCATGCAATCTGAAACCCTCAGTCACAAACATTCATCATAAACTACAGCATAACACCCATCACTCTCACACACTTACTAATATTTTCCTACCTTTCCTCTGGCACTGTCACTTTTCCTCCTCCTCTTCATTCTTCCTCTTCTCCTTCCTCTTCTGTGTCCTGTCCTTCCGGTGTGCGGAAGACGGTGGGCGTGGCTTCAGTGTTGTGCGCCGGGATTTGACATCAAGTCCCGACGCACAGCCACAGTTGCCGCGCGCTCGTTTTCGGAGGCGTGCCGGCACCCCTCAGTGAGCGGCACTCCAGGCGGACCGCCCCCCACCAGGTACGCTACCGGCACGGCGGCCAGTCCCGGTGGCAGCCGCTTAGTTTTTAACTTTGCGGCTGCCATGAATGGTCGTCTGCCGGCCGCCCGGCCAGCCTGCCGGCCCGGATTCAGGGCAGCCTGGGGGGCAATTGTCCCCCGGCCCAGCCCGCCCCTGTCTGCCCCTTTGAGATTATTCCTCCCACATGGAAATATTTTCTTGCATGCACAGTTCTATGCCGGCGGAAGTAATGAGCAGCAGCAGAGGTTGTCTACGCGCATCATGCAGACGTCCACTGGCTGCCCTCGCTAGACACATAGAGTCTGTGGATGCATTGGTAAATCAGGGGGAGCAGAGTGGCATATCTGGGTGGCATAAAGCATATCAGGAGGCAGAGTGGCATATCTGGGGGGCAGAGTGGCATGTCTGGGGGGGCATGAAGCATATCTGGGGGGGCAGAGTGGCATATCTGGGGAGCATGAAGCATATCAGGGGAGCAGAGGGGCATATTTGAGGGGCAGAGTGGCATATCATATAAGTAAGGTGCATTATGAATTAAGGGAGACCTTAAAATGGCTACTGGTTTTCCAAACCTGACTATGCTGCATAATAGATACCAAAAAATGTAAAATACATGTATTCCTGTTCATTAGATAAAATGCTGTTTAACCATTCCACTCATGTGTATTTTTTCTTTAAAAATATTTTTTTCCCTAAAATAGCACCAAACTTTAAGGGTGCGGCCTATAATTTGGGGGCAGCCTATTATCGAGCCAATACGGTATATGCCTTGTATGCACTTAAAAGCACAAGACATGGTGTTGTCCCCGCTTACCTTAGAGTCTGAGGGGTCCAGCAGTAGTTTTCCGCCATGTGACGTGAGGAACTGCAAACCCGAAGATTGAGAAAGGAGAGCTAATGCTGCACCGTTCAATGTGCATTTTACATAATCTCTTCCACAGCCTCCTTCACCCTTTCCACCATTCCCAGACCACTATGATAAGTAACAAAAGATATTGGTAGGGGACCCAGCAAGGGATCACCTTTATAGGTATATTAGAATACACATGAACAAGTGGTGGACATGGGGTAGGCCCTGAGGCGGAGATATGTCACTTGATTTCCTGCCCACTTGGTCATGAGTCGATTAACTTCAACCCAGCACCTTTTGGATGGTGTGACGGCAATTTAGTAAAGGTCTTAAATGCATCCTGAGACTCTTGTTTTCAAGCTGAGATTCAGTTCAAAATGAACATGTTAAAACCTTCATGATGTTTGTTGCCATTGCAAAAACATGTGCCCTAAAAACCTGTATTGATGGCATAGAACGTTATGAATTACCATATTTGCTCGAATGTAAGACTTTTTTTCCAAAGCAAATGCTAAAAAAAATACCCCTTGTCTTATATTCAAGGCCAGCCTTATATTCAAGACTAAGATCCAGATGCTGCATGGGACCTGGATCCTCCTCTCTGGCAGCGGGTGGACATCTGCAGGATGCACGTAGACAACCTCCGCTGCTGCCGGCACTTCCTCTGGGGCTTCTATGACAGAGCGCCAGCCTGACGTGACCTTCTGGTGCTCTGCCGTAGAAGCCCAAGCGAAAGTTCAGGGTAGCAGCGAAAGTTGTCTGTGCGCATCGCATAGACGTTCACCGGCTGCCACAGAGGAGGATCCCCCGCAGGGCTGCAGGGGACCTGGATCCTCCTCTCTGGCAGCTGGTGAACATCTCCACGATGCGGAAGTCCTGCGTTACCTTCCGGTGCTCAAAGAAGTCCCAGCGGAAGTGCTGGACATAAGCGGAGGTTGTCCACTCGAATCGGGCAGATGTTCACTGGCTGCCCCCAACAGACACCAGGAAGCAAGGGATACAAGTCTCGGGATGCATTGGTAAGGTGGGGGGGGCAGAGTGGCATATAGTGGGTATAAAGCATATAGGGGAGGCAGAGTGGCAAATTGGGGGATATTAGGCATATCAGGGGAAGAGTGGCATATAGGAGGGTATAAGATATATCAGAGGGGCAGAGTGGCATATGGGGATATAAGGCATATCAGGGGGGCTGAGTGGCAAGCCGGGGGCAAATGATGTGCATAACTGGGGGGCAGGTTGGCAAATAAAAGGAAATAAATACAAGTAATGTATTTTTCTCAATCATAGTTTTTTCAAATGTAAAAAAGTTTACATGTGAATTAATATTTACTAGTAAAACCTTTTTCCTATAGGGTAGTTCATATTCAAAGCTTGAGGGGTCGTCTTTTAATCAAGCAAATAAGGTAAATAGCAATGCTACCCCGCAGTTTCCCGTTGCAGGTGATCAATTAGCAACCAAAAACAAAAAGGATGGTGCTTGTAATCCAATGCACATTATTTTTATTTAAACAACATTGTCCAGTTTTAAACACACCACCAAAATTGCAGAACATTTTAACTTCGCCCCAGAGAAGACCTATTGTTGTGGCAAGGTGAAGCTTACTTGAACCAAAGCAAAGTGGTTGGATTTTCATTTTAAGCCTATAGCAGTTAATTTAAGCCTATAGCAGTTAATTTATTGGGATACCCTAATTTTTTTGGCTCAAATAGCCAAGCTTGATGTAACTAACCTAGACTTTCAATCAGGGCCAGACTGGCCCACCGGGATACCGGGCAATTTCCAGGTGGGCTGGTCGGCCGGCAGACCAACCCTCAAAACAGCCGCTGAGCGGCTGCAAGGGGGATTGAAAGTGGCACCCAAGCCACCGGTGGCTAATGAAGTTAAAGGGGCCGGTGTGCACACACCGCATCGCCCAATGGCAGTGCCTCAGCACTTCATCCCACGTCTTAAAAGGGGTGGGACGAAGAGCTGAGGCACGGCCATTGGGTGGAGCAGTGCATGCACACCGGCCCCTTTAACTTCATGAATGCTGGCCTCCACCCACTGCCCTCACCAGGCACCAGATGCAGTGGCACCATGATATGCCTTTTAACTCCCTTTATAAGGTATAAGGCATTTCTGGAGGCAGAGGCGCATATAGGGGGTTAAAAAGCATTTATCCTCTAGGGGAATCAGAGTCGGGAACACCAGCTTGTTGCAAAACAGTGCTTTATTTTAACTCAAACCATAAAAAGAAACACCTAGCTCCCAGTTGGAGCCCTCTCTAACTGAACTATGCTGGTCCAGACTGACCAGCCTAATCACCCACTAACTCAACCTCCCAGCCAGACCCAGCTAAGCAAGGCTCTGGAAAACCTCCCCCAGGCAGCACACAAAAACCAGGCAGGTATTGCCTCACTTGGCTCAGTGAGGGAGCGCAGGGAAACTTCCTCTTCCCCCAACAGTCTCTCTGAGTATCAGGCTCCAGGGATTTTTAATGCCCAGCACCTGTGCCTGATGCCGGCCCCATAGGACTCCCGGACCGTATCCTGCAGACTTCTAGCCTCCTGGAAAAGCCGGCATGGAATTTCCACAGAATGGGGGAACGGAGCATTGTCCCACCCTGCTCTGCAATTGCTCCACCCCAGGGACCCATATGTATAATCTGCATAGCAGCTGTACCCAGATGCCATGCCAATCAACTCCCTGGGATTCACGGTCTCACAATATATATGCACTTTTTTCTTTTTTTGGTGACAGTGGGGAATAATTTTTACATGTTACCATATTGTTTTTTTAAATGTAAAACTTTTTTTTTTTTTTACTAATCACACTAATTAGAGAGCTGGGCTCCATTGACCATGCATGAGTGAATGCAGTACCTACACTCAACCTGCAGGAGGAGCTTGGGAGTTCTCAAGCTGGTCTGGATAGACCCTCTGTGAACTCATTCATTTTCATTTTCTATTGTTGACGCTATCTTGTGAGTGGTGGCAACCTCATTTACATGATGGCGCTTGTGGTTGTTCTTCGGAGCAATCACAAGGCTATCGGGGTAGGGGGGGTTGTGTTGCTACATGCCTCAATATCAAGCTTGACAAAGGCCCTGAAATATGTGAGTTTATTGAGGCGCAGGTTCTACTTCAGTTGTCTAATGTAACGATAAATAAGTCGATATGGCCTGATGGGATACACCCCAAGTTATTAACCCCTTAAGGACCGGGCTCGTTTTTTCTTTTTGTACCCTGTGGGACCGAGGCTGTTTTAATACTTTTGTGGTGCTTGTGTTCAGCTGTAATTTTCTCCTCACCCATTTATTGTGCCCACATAAGTTATATATTGTTTTTTTCAGGACAAGATGGGCTTTCTTCAGATACCATTATTTTGATCGTATCATCTTACTATAAAAAAAAATAAAAAAAACATGGTGAAAAATTGAAAAAAAACACATTTTATTACTTTTATTTGAAAAATCTTTTACTCACCTAAAAAAGCAAGTAAAAAAACTAGCTAAATAGATTCTACTACTTGTCCTGAGTTTAGAAATACCCAATGTTTTTATGTTTTTTTGCTGTTTTTTGTAAGTTATTGGGCAATAAGTACAATAAGTTTTATGATTTCCAAACCTTTTTTAAAAAATCTGGTCAGTCTGCCTCCATCTCCTCTTTGGAACATCTTTGAAGCCGGTTAACTCAATTTAACCCATTCAAACCACATATTTTTAAAAACTAGACACCCCAGGGTATTTCAAATGCTGTTATTTTAACCCTTTCCATGCAACAGTTATACAACTACACTTTGTCAAACTTTGTAATAGTAATTTTTTTATTTTTTTTTCACACAAATTGTACTTTAGGTATAGATATACAGGTCCTGGTATATGTCACTGTCAAACAACACCCCAATATGTGTTCAGGAACATCTCCTGAGTACAGCGATACCCCACATGCATGGGTTTGATTTGATTGTTTGGCTGGTAAAGGGCTACTTTTGAGGCAACTTTTAGCATCTGGTCATTCTGCCTCCATCTCCTCTTTGGAATATCTTCGAATCTGGTTAACTCAATTTAACCCCGTCAAACCATATATTTTTGAAAACTAGACACCCCAGGGTATTCAAATTGCTGTTATTTTAACCCTTTTCGTGCACCAATTATACAACTACACTTTGTCAAACTTTGTAATAGTAATTTGTTTATTTTTTCACACAAATTGTACTTTAGTTATAGATATACAGGTTCTGGTATATGTCACTGTCAAACAACACCCCAATGTGTGTTCAGGAACATCTCCTGAGTGCAGTGATACCGGACATGCATGAGTTTGTCGTGTTGTTTGAGATTTAAAATGCCACATTTGGGAAGTGCGCTTTTTTTCTCCATTTTGGTCAGTCTGTACCTATCTTTGAGCTCTGCCACTCCAATTTACCCCATCAGCCATTTTTTTTTATATTAGACACCCCTTGGGTATTTGAAATGCTTTTATTTTAACTCTTTTGCTGGTACTGGATGGTTCATCTAGTGACATCACTGCATAATTATTTTTAAATGTTAGCACATTTTTTTTTTTTTCCCATGTTTTTTTTTTTATTATTATTTTTTGAATATTTTACTAATTACATTGTGATTAGAAAGCTGGGCTCCATTGACTTGCATGGTTGAGTGCAGTACCTGTATTCAACCTGCAAGTGGAGCCAGAGTTCTCTAGAGGGTCTGGAGACCATCTAGCGAACTCTTTCATCTTTATTGTTTTTTTTCCCAGGCCGCCGCCATCTTGCTGATGGCGAAGATCACCGGCAGCTGCGGCTGTGACCGCTCTCCGGAGCGGTCACAGCCCATCCAGAGGTAAGTGTTTGGTGTCGCTGGATGCCTCCTGATCGAGGCATTCCAGCGACACCATTTAAGTAAACGCTTTTAAAACGGGCGTCCGCCGCCATACAATGTATGGCGGCTGTTGACGCCCCGGGGAGGGGCCAGACATGGCCCCCGATGCCGATCTCGGCCTTGCTGAATGCCTCGACATCGACGCCGTTTAAGCGAAGCTTATTTAATTTTTTGAACCGGCAAAGGTCGTTAAGGGGTTAAAAGAGCTTGGTGGTGTACTAGCAAAACCATTAACTGATTTATTTAACAAATCATTGGTAACGGGAGTTGTCCCAGGGGATTGGAAATTATGGAATGTTGTGTCCATTTTACATCTGTAGCGGGGAAATTAATGGATACAATGTTAAAGAACAGGATTGTTGAACATCTGAAGTCACATGGGTTTCAAGATCAAAAACAACATGGGTTTACCTCAGGAAGATCATGCCAAACTAATCTTTTTTGATTTTTTTATTGATGTCGTGTTATTGAACAGGTGTCTAGACCTAAACGAGGGGTTGATCAAGTTAATATTCTTAAACAACGTGAAGCATGGTGGATTTATGAATTGGATTTATTATTTTCAAATGGACTTAATAGGGAATTAGATTTAATGCCATTCTTGTGAGCCTATGGCCATACCATCCTGAATACACCCGATCTTGTCTAATAGGCAAGGTTGGGCCTGGTTAGTACCTGGAATACCAGGTGTTATAGGCTTTTTAATTTGTTTAAAAGCCATGCCTGAATATGAGATATTTAGGATGATTATGAATTAAATTATTTTGGAAAAAGATATTTTTACATAATGACACTCTTATATATATTTATTAACTTAAGTATTATCCTTTATCTCTTTTAGATTCTGTTTATTTCAGCTCGGCTGATGGTTATTCCGGGACGTAGCTGATCCTGTAGGTTTATTTAATACTACTTTGTAGATTTTGAGATTATGAAATATATAGCTGCACTGACAGACCGATCTTTAATATCGTATATTATGCTACAATTTTGTTATAATATTTCTAGATAATATAGTGTCTGTATTTGTAGTACAGTGTTGATTTTAAACCTGTGTACACTTTTTTGGTATGATAACGGACATATATTTGTAGTATATTTTTCACAATTGATACCTTCACTTTCATATTTATTCAGACTTCACATAATGATAATTATATATACGTATTGACTGGCTATCTTTGCACTGTTACTTTATATATAGACTGGTCAGTTTGTACTGTCACTTTAAATTGTTATGTAGGATCGGGTGTGTCCAACCCCTTAATCACTTGTTTTGCATAAATATTTGAGCGTGTGCACTTATGTTTCTAAGGCTTGAGAAAGACCTGTGTGTCAAAACGTTGCCTGTGTGAAATAAACTCACCTTACCATTTGAGTGCTGAGCCTCTGGTTCTTTATTTTGCAGTCAGTGAAGAGGTGACTGCTTGTCCTTCAATAATGACACACAAGAACAAAGTGTTCTAGGGTAGGTCTACTGAGTAGTCAGAGGTGGGGATTCCTCTTTCTATATCCTCTCACTAGTTTTTATACTTTTTCCTAAAATAGTCTATATGAAGGATTTACCTTTTTATGGCAATGTCATAGCTTATAGACTTTACCATTTCCTCATACCTGTCATCCATCGAACCCCTTTCGTTCACATAGGTTAAAACACATGGTCCTGCCACTCGTGTTTCATTTATACCTAATGTGAGAATATATATAGAATGAAGAATGCAAGGCATTCTTACAGTGAGATAGCAGATTTTTCCATCGGACAATCTCACTCTCCACGATCGCTCTCAGAAAGGACAAGTTTATGTTAATTGTTTCTTGGTCTGAGAGCAGTGGACGACCTTCAGCAAAGCTTCTTCTTTATGTTTCCAGAACGTGATCTCAGGGAGCTTGGAAGATGAACATTTTCTCCTTCCCATGGACACGTCAACATGCTCCAACACGCGAACACATGTCCTCCTCTCTCTCCTTCCTTCAGAAAGTATGGGAGGATAGGGTTCAGGAAATATGGTCCTTGTTTACCCTGCCTAGCCGTTGAAAGTTTTTGGTATCCTCATGTCTCTTCAACTGTCCATGTGAATCAGGGCCAACACCGTTGTTAGGTAGAACAGCTAGAGCACAGTCCAACAGACTGAGATCAGAGAGTCAGTGTTCAGGATAGTCGTAAAACAAGCCGAGATCAGGATACCAGAAATCAGGAACGTCGTAGAGCAAGCCGAGGTCAGGAAACCAGAAATCAGGAACGTCGTGGAACAAGCCGGAATCAGGACACCAGGAATCAGGAACGAAGAACAAGCCGGTAACAGAAGTCAAACAAACGCTTACTGAGGAACAGGCACGGCCATCAAAAGGCAATGATAGAAGGATTCTGAGTCCTTTAAATGGGAATGAGTTTTGGTGCCAAAATATTTTCCCGCCAATTTTTGAAAGTCCTTCACTTCCGTTCCACATCTATCTTGTGACTGGCATGATCGTAACCTCCCTGTGAAAGGAGAGGTAGTTTCTGCTGGCGCCATTAGGTGGCGCGAAGAGGATCAAGTGCGGACGAAGGAACCGGACTTAAGTCTGCGGCGAGGTGCAGGGTCTTCCTTGTCCTTGCAGCAGTAGAGGCTGCTTTGCAGAGGCGGGTGGTCTCCCCCTTCCTCGCAGCGGCTGAGGCTGCTGTGCCGAGGCGGGTGGTCTCCCCCTTCCTCGCGGTGGCTGAGGCTGCTGTGTGGAGGCGGGAGGTCTCCCCCCTCCTTGCAGCGGCTGAGGCTGCCGAGCAGAGGACACGGAGGAGGTCTCAGTCAGGTATGTAACACATAGGTCCTATTGGCCTTTCCACCTCCACCACTTTTCAAAAAGGATAAAGGTAAAGGAGAGGCTTGTGCTTAAGCCAAGAAGTGCCCTCCAAGCACTAAAATAGTCAAATGTTATTAGGCAAACACTAATAAAGACTTAACAACATCCGTGAACAACAAAGGTGCATGTAAAAAATATGTATATTTGAAACCGGATGCAGTAACACCAAAGTGCAAAATACATAGAATATACCAAATAATATACCAAATGCGGTACAAATAGTACAAGTACAACACAGACAGGCACCCAGTGTGAGATCCCTCAACATTTCGGCCAGTGGCGGAACTACCGGGGTCGCAGGGGTCGCGACTGCGACTGGGCCCCGGCGGCAGGGGGGCCCAAGCCAAGGGGCCGCCCGAAATCTTTTTTTCTGTTTTTGTTTTTTTTTTAAGTAAGGCAGGGGCGTCCAACATGCGACCTCAAGGTGCGGCCCGCGTAAGATCGGCAGCCAGGGAAACCGATCTTACGAGAGCCGCACCTCAAGCCCTGCTATTTACTTGTGGGAGGGTCTTCTGGACTGCACAGAGGAAGCGGAGTTCACGTGACATCCTACTTCCTCTGTGCTTTAGCAGAGAAGGCAGAGGGAGGCCGCGCCCCCTGCTGAAGTCTGTGAGCGGCATCGAGGAGCTGCAGTGCAAGTAAGGGGGTGGGGAGGGTGTTTGAATGA
The DNA here is from genome assembly GCA_029215755.1 of Spea hammondii. Lineage (NCBI taxonomy): Eukaryota > Metazoa > Chordata > Amphibia > Anura > Pelobatidae > Spea > Spea hammondii. The sequence continues at coordinate 97,851,638 of JARDYJ010000002.1, forward strand.
GTGTGTGTGATTGAGGGAATGAATCTGTGAATGAATGGTTATATGAATAAATGAGTGTGTGTGTGATAGCATGGATGTGTAAGTGCTGGAACCTAGGCATGATGGGACTGTGATTGCTGTTAGCAATCACACTCTTATCATGCCAAGTCAGCCAGTACATGCTGAAACCTGGCCAGCTGCCCCCCTTGTGTAGTGATGCTGCCAGCAGTATGGGGTCTGCACTTACAGGCACCCTGTACCAGCATGTACTGGCTGACTTGGCATGATAGGAGTGTGATTGCTAACAGCAATCACAGTCCCATCATGCCTAGGTTCCAGCATTTACTGGATGGATGTGTAAGTGCTGGAACCTAGGCATGATGGGACTGTGACTACTGTTAGCAATCACACTCCTATCATGCCAAGTCAGCCAGTACATGCTGAAACCTAGCTAGCTGCCCCCCTTGTGTATTGATGCTGCCAGCAGTATGGGGTCTGCACATCACTTACAGCCACCCTGTACCAGCATGTACTGGCTGACTTGGCATGATAGGAGTGTGATTGCTAACAGCAATCACACTCCTATCATACCCAGGCAACCAGTAAATGCTGGTACCTAGGCATGATGGTACCTAGGCATTGTGTGTTACCTACTTTTATTAAACATGTGAGTTTTTATTATTATTTTTAAAGGTGGGGGTCATTTTCGGTTTTGGCTAAGTGAACCCTGAATGTTTTGGTCCAGAATTTTCATTTTAGTTCATCCCTAGAATAAATCTAGGAAATCCTGAATTTGTAGTCGCAAAACTTTCAAGGCCCAGAAATCAGTGAGAGGAAGAGTAAAGGTTTTGTGTCATTTTACTTTATTTTAATCTGCATATTTTATTAAAGGCCATATTTTTTGTCACAGTGAAAAATGAGTGCGGCCCGCGCACGTATACAATTCTGCTGAAGTGGCCCACTGCAGAAGAAACTTGGACACCCCTGGATTATGCCCTTTGTACATGCGCCCCTTTTTCTTTGATTTTTTTACAGATATGATTCAATATGTAAATTGAATTTGTTGAATTAGTTGAAAAAAAATTGTTGGGTAAAAATCATGTTTTTTGGGGGGGGTGGGGGGGCCCTTAACAGATTCTCGCACCCGGGCCCTGAGGCGTCTAGTTACGCCCCTGATTTCGGCTGTATAATACTGAGAAATGAAGCTACTAGAAGGATATATAGGAAAAGAGGATAAAAAAAAAACCACATAAAATAAGTATACAATTGTTGCACTTGTCACACTTACCACGTATAGCACTTGCTATACATACCAGATCAAAGGGTCAGCCAAATAGTGTTATTTTGTCTGTCAAATCAATGTTACGGACTAATTTGTCACCTAAATTACAGGGACATCTGTAAGACATACAGTAAGTGGTCACTCCTGGTCCTATTTAAGGATTCAACTGAAGATTTCCCAACTCATTGGAAAAGTTGGAAGTTTAGCATTGTCCCCTTAAGCATACTAAGAAATTTTGGAAAATGCTATGCTTCTAACTTTGTGGGAACAGTTTGGGAAAGGCCCTATACGATTCCAGCATGACTGTGCCCCAACGCACAAAGCAAGGTTCATAAAGACATGGTTTGATGAGTTTGGTGTAGAAGAACTTGACTGGCCCGCTCAGAGCCCTGACCTCAACTCATTCTTTGGCACCATGTCAGCCTGATTTCCAAAAATTCTCTTAAGTGAATCTATCTGAAAAAAAGGAATACATTTCACAATTAACCTCTTAAAGTGGTTTAGGGGAAATATTTTTGTACTGACTGTACATGAACGTATAGATGCAGCATGTTGATGTCACACTAATACAATTCTGGCGGCTGTCCTCTTTTTTAATCAATTATAAACTTTTGAACGTACATTGGATCCATCCCATATACAGCTAAAAAGTTGGGAGATCTCACGCTGGGTGTCTGCCTGTGTTGTCCTTGTACTACTTGTACAGCATTTGGTATGTTGTTTTGTATTCTCCATATATTTTGCACTTTGGTGTAACTGCATCCTGTTTTACAAATATACATATTTTTTACATGCACCTTTGTTGTTCATGCAGTCATGATGTCACGTTCTGACGTTTGGACCCAGTCCGTGACACATGATTAGTGCATGCCTTACACCATTTCTTGTACTAACTCTTCCCTTACTTATTGTACACAGTATCGGGTTATTTTATTGGATTAATTTACCACCTGGGCAGCTGCTGAGCTATGTCTGTAATGAATATTCATAAGGGCCCCTAACAGGAAGTGCAGTGAAGCCAAAACCATATGTTGGTTGAATTAATGGTCGAATTCTCCTCAGAAAGAGTTTTTTTAATTTATTTAGATCATGCGCACAATCGAGACAAGGCACACAACACACATAAATCGAAACGTTGTCTGATTACATGTTTGGATTACATGGTTTATATAACCTCTTATCTACTTCTAATAGCATGCATCATTCTGATTGGTTACTTTTCAAGCAGGTTACGCCTCTTAAACTGCATAATTAAGAATGGCCTAGACTTGACCCTTTGCACATATATATATATATATATATATATATATATATATATATATATATATATATAATAACATAGAGTAGATGTGTTGGCGCGAAGTCGTGCATATATGATAGACTAGACATTTTCTACTTTCTTCTGTCTTTGTCAGCAATAATATTTACGATAGCATAAGCATTTTTCCTCCTGTTTATCAAAATATTATTCAAATATCATCAGACTCTTCATCTTCAGTATCGGTCATCAATTGTCTTATTCAAAAGTCCTCTGCAACATGGAATAAAACAGCATCCTCCAAATATCAATACTGCGGCTACAATAGTGATAGTAATTATTCCGGACATTATCATTCCTGACCATCGCCCGAACCATCCTTCTAACCAAGAGGTGAACACATTATGTATTCCTGCATTCTCGGCAAGTTCATTTGATAAGGATGTTAGTCCTTCGAGGGCTTTGGTGATGCTCCCATCAGGGGCGGTGTTATTTGGTATGAAGGTGCAGCATTGGTTCCTGAACATCTTGCACACGCCCCCTTTCTCGGCCAACAGCATGTCCAAGGCCATTCGATTCTGCCAGGCCATAAGGGAGGTCGCATTCAGTTGCTCATGTATTCCTTTAATAGCATCTCGAGTATAATTCACAAACCGCTGTTGATTATAATAGATGTAGTTTATCCAGTCCACGTTTTTCGCTATTGTACTCCACCAGGAAATGATCGACTCGAAACCTGCAGCAATTTGGTTTCAGGCTTTGAACTCATTCGGAACTCCTCGTGGTACTCCAATTTCATCAATATATATTCGATCATCAAACGATCCTTGTGGTTGTATTGGTCGCCTTTTCCTTGACTTTGGCTCCTTCTGTGAAGTTAACAGGTTTATAGGTACAAAGAGTTGTATTATAGCACATTTTCCTTTTCCTCTTGGATCGATGAAAGGTCTTATTTTTCTGGTCTCCGCAAAACCACCAAATATCTGCTTTCATCTGGGTTGGCTGTCGCAGTCCTGTGGGAAAAGTTTCGACACATAGTGAATTAGACAAATCTTTATACTCAAAATAGCTGCTATTACCCTGAAGTTTCATACAGGTGTAATTTCCCTCATATATTTGCACTGTTGGAGGTAATTGAGGTCTCTTAACCTTGGGAAACAACAAGTCTAATGTATGACAAGTTTCATTTCCAGTCGGGATATACGTCTTATTAAACAGCTTTTTTATACAGTCAAAAACGACTGGATTATTCTCTTCTGTTAACGGAAATGGCACCGTAGCCAACTGCGGACGGGCTTCTGCACAGACTATACAATTCTCTTTGTTTAGACTCTATACAGTAGTAAATTGAAGCCACTCCAACCAAACGTTATCTCCATGGAATCCTGCTTCCAGAGCAATCTGATCAATAGAACTCAAATTGGTGTACCGAATTACCCCTGTCTCAACTTCCTCAATTTGTTTTTCTTTCTGGATCTGTAACGCTTTTTCTGCTTGGACCTTATTTTCTGGAAAAGACAAAAAGAAAGTTCCCTGCGGGTTTCTATCAGAAACCCACACACCTATGGTATATAGTCTTTCATCCGTCTTCATAGGTTCTTTTAAAGTAAATAGCAATTCATTACAATTACCAAAGGTTGTACATTCAGATTGTAATCTTTTTACAGATTTTGATTTTACCCGCTCTTGCCCCGGGTATATCATATCCCCAATCTCGATTAGCTGTTGTCCACATAGCATAATCCCAACCAAGGCATAATATTATACTTCGTTTTCCAGGGGGCTTTTCGGGCATCCAGCATACATATACATCGGCCTTAGCATAGTTTCTTGCTTGCCCAATATTTTCACAATGAATCAATTTACACAGATCAATTACAATGGATCTATCTCCTGTTAATGAAAAAGTCAGATTTTGTGCTTTGGTATCTTCCCATCTAGTCACCTTCTTGTTCTCATCCCACTTAGCATTAGCATTAAAATAAGGAATTATTGTAAAAGCATCAGTCACTACCCAAAAAACTATAAGCAGGCACCACCCCTTCATCCTACCTGGCCGTCAACTCAGGGTTCGGGGAATGGATTTCTTCACCGGCTTGAGACAAGTCCAACCTATCGTCTGGACCCCCCTTTGTACCCAGACTTAATGAGTGACTACCAGCAAGTGGTGTTACCTTCTTACAGTGCGACTGATATATCCAACAACTCCTTTCAGCTATCTTACACGCCGTGGGGTGGTTAGTAGTACTTGGTACGGTCTTTCCCACCTCGGTGATGATCAATTCTTCCGTTTGATTTTCCTTATTAGTACCCAATCTCCAATGCTCAATTTCTCAGGAATTGGCTCTTGTGTTTTTGGAAGAGAATTAACAGTTTGTATTGATCTGGTGTTCAACATTTTTGCCATATATTCTGCTAGGGTTAATTCTTTTTCATTACTTGCCTCTTTTACCTTTATCTGTGGCAAGCTATAGGGTCTCCCATACATTACTTCAAATGGGGTGAGACCTTGCTTATTGGGTGTAATACGCATATTACCATTTTACCATTGGTAGGCAAGAAACCCAATTCTTCCCGGTTTCTGCCATGGTCTTTTTTAATTTATTCTTTATTGTTCCATTGTTTCTTTCCACCAACCCTGCTGACTGAGGATGATAGGCGCAATGATTCTTTAATTGTATACCAAATACTTGTGCAAATCTGGAGATTAGTTGATTGACAAAATGAGGCTCATTGTCACACTATATTCTTTCTGGTATTCCAAATCTAGGAATGATTTATTTTATCATGACCTTAGCTACTGTATCTGCATCTGCGTGGGCTGTTGGGAATATTTCTACCCATTTAGTTAATGCATCAACAATAACTAGGCAATATCTCATATTTTCACATTTGTTTAGTTCAATATAATATATGCAAATATGTTGAAACAGATACTCGGGATTGGGGAACTTCCCAATAGCAGGTTTGAGATTTCCATGTGGATTATATCGTGTACAGATAAAACAATTAGCACAAATTTTTTTAGACTAATTTTGGAATCCAAATGTTGTAAATACCTTATCTATAAAAGAATCCGAATGTTGTAAATACCTTATCTATAATGGCTACCATCCCTCCTGTTGAGACATGGCTCAGCCCATGACTCAATAAGGCTGCATAACGAAACAATGATTTCGGCAATATTGGTTTGTTGTTAATGTGAAAAATCTTGTTACATAGAGTTGCTTGTTTAGACCGCCAATGTCATTTTTCAGACTTAGGGGTAGCCTGTTGCATGTCATGCAAAACCTGGTGATCAATTTGTATCTCGTTAGTGATTATGGCAAACATCTCTTGAGCAATTCTTTTCGCACGGTTATTGCCTAATGCTATAGGATCCTTGCTGTTGGTATGGGCTGCACACTTTATTACAGCTACTTATTTTGGTAGATGTATAACTGTTAATAGCTCTTTAACCCCTTAACGACAATTGCCGGTCCTGGCACGACACGGAAAAGCATGTGCTTTACGACAATTGACGTGCCAGGACCGGCACGTCTTTAAACGGGTGCAGAAAGCGATCTGTTTTCGCTTTCTGCACCCAAAAAACGTTGCTGAATGCCTCGACCTCGAGGCATTCAGCAACGCCGCTATCGGAACGAAGGGGCCATCTCTGGCCCCTCCACGGGGCGTCAACATCCGCCATACTTTGTATGGCGGCGGACGCCCGTATTAATAGCGTTTAGGAGGCGATCGACGATCGCCTCCTAAACTTAAATGGTGTCGCTGGAATGCCTCGATCAGGAGGCATCCAGCGACACCAAACACTTACCTTTCGATGGGCTGCCGATGATCTTCGCCATCAAGCAAGATGGCCGCTGCCCTGTAACAGGAACAAACAAATTTTAAAAGTTCGCTAGACGGTCCAGACCATCTAGAGAACTTTGGCTCCACTTGCAGGTTGAATATAGGTACTGCATTCACCATGCAAGTCAATGGAAGCCAGCTTTCTAATCACAGTGTGATTAGTAAAAATAAATTAAAAAATAAAATAAAATTTATAATAATTAGAAAAAAAATAGTAAAAAACTAGTAAAATGTAAAAATCATTTCCCACTGATGTCACTATCAGGGGAACCTCCAAGTTGAAAAAAAATGTTAAATTTTTTTTTTTAAAAAGACAAAAAAAATATATTTTTGTGAGCAAGTCCTAAAATTAGCATATTAGCTTAAAACAATTCTCGCATGGAAAGAGTTAAAATACTGGCATATTAAATGCCCGTGGGGTGTCTACTTTTAAAAAAGGTATGATTTGATGGGGTAAATTGAATTGGCCAGGTTCAACAACGTCCCAATTAACACCGGGGGAAGGATGGCCACACACCTAATTTCCAATTAGAAAAATGCACACGTACCAAATGTGGCCTTTTAGTTCCCACAAAAATGACACACCCATGCATGTGGGATATCACTGCACTCAGGAGATGTTGCTGAACACATTATGGGGTGTCGTGTGACAGCGGCATATACCAGGAGCTGTAAATTCATACATAAAGTAGGTGTGTGTGGGAAAAATACACACACAAAAATACTACTGCAAACTTTGAAAACATGCTGGTGGTAAAATGTGTGCATGCAAAGAGTTAAAATACCAGCATTTAAAATACCCTGTGGTGTCTAGTTTTGAAAAATATATGGTTTTGTTGGGCACACTGAAATGGCCCGGCTCAAAGATGTACCAAATAGGGCATGGGCAGTGGATCCCCAAATGCCAAAGTTCAACATTGAAAAATGCGCATGCCCCAAATGTGGCCCTTTTGCCCCCAAACGGCCAGGCAAAATCCTTCATGTGAGGTATCGCTGTACTCAGGAGATGTTGCTGAACACATATTGGGGTGTTTTGTGATAGTGACATATACGAGAACTTTTTAATTCATACCTGAAGTAAAATGTGTGTGGAAAACCAAATGCAAAAAAATGACTACCACAAAGTTTGACAAAGACTGGTGGTAGATATGGTGCATGGAAAGAGTTAAAATACTAGCATTTGGAATACCCTGGGCTGTCTAGTTTTCAAAAATATATGATTTGATGGGGTAAATTGCATTGGCCGGGTTCAAAGATACCCGAAATGGCACATGAGGGGAAGAATTACCAGATTTGCAAAAAATGGCTTTGAAATAGCAAAACGCTACCTGTACTTATTGCCCCATAATGGGTAGAAAAAAGCAAAAAAACATAAAAACATTGGGTATTTCTAAACTCAGGACAAATAGTAGAATCCATTTAGCAGGTTTTTTCATTACCTTTTATAGATGAGTAAAAGATTTTTCAACTAAAAGTTAGAAACAGTCATTTTTTTCTAAATTTTTCACCATATTTTATACTTTTTTTAGTAGTAAATAATATGATACAATCAAAACAATGTCATCTAAAGAAAGCCCTTCTTGTCCTGAAAAAAACAATATCTAATGTGTGTGGGTTCAGTAAACGGGAAAGAAGAAAATTACAGCTAAACACGAGCAGCGCAGAAATGTTAAAACGGCCATTGTCACGAAGGGTACAAAAAGTAAAATCAGCCTTTGTCACGAAGGGGTTAATTAAGGATTTATGATTTATCGTTTCCCTGTGGAGGTAATCATACCTCTATTTTTCCATTGTTGTGCAAACACACGTATAGTAGAAAACACATATTGACTGTCGGTATAGATATTTACCCGTTTGTCTACTGCCCATTTGCATGCCTCTATGAGAGCCGTTAATTCAGCCGCCTGGGCTAATAAATGATTAGATAATTTACCTGCCTTACTTCAGTATTGTATTCAATGTCTCCTTTATTCCTTTTCCACGAGTGACTAATCTCACATCGCAACACCATATCTCCCACGGACTTCCACTGATCAGTTTGCTGTTTACACAGAGACAAATGTGGTGTTGTGCCTTGAAAAAGTGTGGTCTTTCGGGGTGTTGATATACAAGTTAATGCCTCCTGTCCTTTGTCCAGTAAAAGTATTCTGTCTGTATTACGGCATTTCGTTCGTCTTTTAAGTGTGACTCATAGCACTCGTCTCCTCCTGCTGTTTTCTTTATACATTGTACAATGAAGATCATTTGAATGCTCAACTTGTAAATGATCACAGGTCTCAAATGTCTTATGTACAAGTTCTAAAGCCTGTATTATATTTCCCTTATTTTCAGTAAAATCTATGTTCAAAGCATAGTAGTAATGATCATGCTGTCCTTGATAGTTATTTCTCCCACGGGCGCAATGTGCACTCCCAACTTTTTAATTAGATCTCTTCCCAAGAGATTTACGGGACATACCTCAGATAATATTACACTGGCAGTAATTATTTTTCCAGACTCTGGATGTTGTATTTGGAGGGGAACAGATAAGCTTTCGGTATGTGTCCTCCCATTTACTCCCTTTATGTGAATTTTACCAGTCCCTTTCTGTATGCCCGTGCATGTGGGATAATTCAGTAGGGTTCGCGAAGCCCCTGAATCTACCAAGAATGTTACACACTTGTTATTTACAATTAAATGAAGTTCAGGCAAGTTTGACAATAACAATATATCATGAACATTACAGAGGTCTAATGTTTCTTTTTCCTGTATTAGTCATTGCTCTGGGGAGTTCTGCTTTCTCCTGTCTGGTTCGGGACACTCTTTTACTTAATGACCTTCCTTTCTACAATTATAACATCCTTGTGACCGTCTATCACCACTACCTCTTCTACCTCGGCACGACCGTCTGCCCTTGCCACAACTTCAAAATTTCTCACTTTCTCTTTCATCATTTTTCAGACTGCTTAGCATATTCTAACACATTATTCAACGGCGCTGTACGGAGATTAACCATGTGTTTACCGATGTAAGCATTTATCTCTTTGCGTGTCCCAGACACAAATGTATTTAGTTGCTGCTTATATTTATTTATCTCCCTCCAATTTGTTCTACAAGCCCATCTGTTTGTGCACTGTCCCCTGGGAGTGGGCGTCTTGGATTTAGATTATCGGACCCATTCCAGTTAAATTCTACTAAACTTTAATCTGACTTCAAAACTCTTCGACACGCTCTCTCTATTTCTTCACTATTACTATTTAATTGATAACTGTTACAGAGCCCCCGTATATTTGCCTCAAACTATCGAGGATCCTCTTTTGGACTCTTTACATGTTTAGTAGCTTTTTTAATATTTTTCTCTGTTCATGTTCTATGCACCTACATGGTTAACGGATGTATATGACCTTGACCACTCCTTAAGGAGGCGCGTTACTTATATTGTTACTTTAAGCATATTAATTTGAACATAAAATAAAACAAGAATATATATCGTAAAAACCACAGACAGGTATACTGGATATCCTATTACCTTAAAAACAAAATATGTGCTAATTATAAATTCTAGCATTTAAAATATTAACCCTTATTTAAATTAATTCTGAAAGAAGCATCAGAATAAAGGCATTGGAATACAAGAGATAAAAAGGCTTTTCTAATGTCGACTTTACATTTCATTTATGATCGATCACAGATAACAGACAAGACATACATTTAACAGATTCTGGAACCAGCTGGAAACACGGTTTGGAATTTGGAATGTTATAATTTAGTCACTACGTAGTTTCTTCTAAATCCACACGTTCACCGAGTGGTCCAACCACTCCGAGTCTAGACTCTGCCGGGATGGTCCAACCATACGAAACCTGAGGGATTCACCCTCTATTTTTAAGTGCACTATACCTGAACAATGTGGACTTATGCCTAAACATTTTCTGGATTGAGTTTATACATAAACTGCTTATCTCCCTTTAGGGGTTTTTTCTTCCACCAGGGTACATTTTTATCCTTCTGTCCCTTTCCCTTACTGTGGAATATCCCCATGATACAATCTCACCGCAATGTCAAAAAAGACAGAAAAAATAAAATCTTTCTGTATTTATAAGATACCACGTCTGGACAGGGTGAAACAGAGAGCTCTTGGTATTTATAAGATATCACTTCTGGACAGAGTGAAACAAAGGACCACTGTATTTATAAGAGACCGTACATAGACAGTAAAGGCAGGAAAATTACTCTCGCAGTGAAGTTGTTCACTTGCAATCCCAGCACTTGATCACAGAGGGCTTCTCACAAATGCCGGGGGGCATATTAACAACAACCTTATTAACTGTTCGTTCGCCGTACAGGACTCCTGAACAGTCATTCACACAGACAGAGTCGTTCAGACAAGATTTGGGACATGGGTTGGTATAGCTTTCCCTGGACCATAAGAGCTCTTCTCTTTAAGGTCTTGTGATACTCATTCACAATAAAACAAGCTGCAACCAACCGCAACAGTATTACCACAATCACAAACAACAATTCGTTATCACAAAAACAATGACTAACTACCTGTGCACATTTCTCCTGATCAGCCTCATATTACTCCAAGTAATATTTCTCATTATCGAATGCATACGCAGTTATTTATTTCAGTAGTCCCTGACAGACTTTGAAGTCTTACAATATTTCCCAGAAATATTTTTCCTACTCACATTTCTGAAGAGAAGACCATAATAAATCTTCGGGAGGATGCTGCCGGTTTCAGGGACGATGTCGCGAAGTGCCTCTGGTTAACAGCAATCTTAGCTGGAGGACTTATATTACCCCAGATGCAGATTCTTGAGGTGCGGTTCCCTCAGGACTGTCGTCCCTGTCTCCGGTCAGGACCTCCTCACACGGGGCACCAAAGTTTTTTTTAAATTTATTTAGATCATGCGCATAATCGAGACAAGGCACACAACACACATAAGTCGAAGCGTTGTCTGATTACATGTTTGGATTACATTGATTATATAATCTCTTATCTACTTCTTTTTTTTTTATTTTTTTTTTTATAGATAACAGATGCAAAATTTACTCGTCGGTATCTGAGTAATACAAACAAAAACACACATACAATATTTAAGCTGCAAACTTGGGCTATATGGACAGGTGTTCTCATCTTTAGATATATACATTTCTATGTTATCTATCAAGAGTGTGATACGGCCAACACTATCAGGGCTCTAATTTTTGCTCATAAAAAAAAATAGGAAGAAAAACCACCTTATCTAAGAGACTCGTTTTTCCAGTTTTTCTAACCAAGAACCCCATATACTAGATTTCTTTATAGAATAGAAATAAGATTTATATAGTTGTTTTTCCATTTTTATTTGGAATTTCAGTTGTGTGATAACCAGATTCCAGCAAATGGAAGTTTCTTGTTTCCATAGTCTAGCTATTGTTATTTTTACGGCAATAAAGCAGTGAATGATTCATTGTTTTTCTTTCATACTGCAGTTCGGCCATCCTAGATGTAATAACGCAGATACAGGAGATCTATTTATGGTCTTTTGTGTTAAGATATTAACTCCCGTTTTCCAATCTACATCGCCAACACAAGTCAGAACAATTAGGGTACATCTTATGTAACCTTGAGGGGACCAAATACCACCTGTTCAAGATTTTAAATTGAGTTTCTGCCAAAGATAAAGAATGAATAGACAGAGTAACATCAAATAAAGATTTTTGCCAATTAACCAAATCAATCTCTATATTTAGTTCTCTTTCCCAAATAGCTATTGTCGGTATATTTCTTGCTACAAGAGTAGAAACAGAATTAATTAGATCTCGGCTTTGAGATAACACTCTGTCTACAGTTTTTCTTGACATTTTTTTTTGAGTTCGTAGCATTATGTCCTGATTTTCTTTTATTGTCTCTTTCAATAAAAAGTTTTTAATCCTCAAGTATTTAAAGATATTAGAACTATTCAAGTTAAATTCTTGTATTAGTTATGGAAACGTTTTGGGGCCTGCTATAGTTATAATTTGATCTAAAGACTCTATACCTTTATCTCTCCAATCATCCAGGTTTATATTTGGAATATAATATTCTGCTGATTTAAGTTTGGAGAAAATCGGAACTCCTTTATATAGATTTAAAGATTTCTTAATGATTTCCCAAATCGGAAGTAATTGGCCCAATATCATATTTTGTTTTCTTATATTTACAATATTTTCTATGGTTAAGGGGTACCAAATTATAGCCGCTAGTTCCTTACCGCCGCTAACTTCTGATTTTATATCATACCTTCCTTCATTACTAGATTCTTCTAGTTGTAATCTGTAAATATGTACATTCATATTTGCTAAAAATATATATTTAATTATAGGAAGACCCAGACCGCCATATTTGGGTTTTTGGGCCAATATAGTAGACTTCAATCTTGGTTTCTTTGCCTTCCAAACAAAACACTCGAAACTCCTCTGAACTAGACTTAACCATGATTCAGACACATTTAGCGGTAGCATTGAGAACAAATAAGACCATTTCGGAATTATATACGAATTTAAGATATTAATTCTACCCCACCAAGAGAATTCCTTATTCCTCCATTCTTTTAACCAAGAGTTAGTTTGCTTCAGAAGACGGATAAAATTAGTTTCTAGAATTGTTGTCATTGTTTTTGTTATGTAAATGCCTAAATAAACAAAATCTGATTTTACCCAGACAAAATCTAAATTTCTTTGTATTTGTTCTTTTTCTCTACTGTCCATCTTGACTTCTAATATTGAAGTTTTATTTATATTCATCTTATAATTTGAAGCCAAACTATATATTTCAAATTCCTCTAATAAATAGGTTAAAGAAAACTGTGGATTAGTAATTGAGATTAGTATATCGTCTGCATAAAGATTGATCTTTAAATATTGAGATCTTGTAGGAAAGCCATATATATTCTTATTGCTTCTAATAGCTGTAGCTAATGGTTCGACTGATATAATATAAAGCAGGGGAGATAAGGGACACCCCTGTCTTGTTCCATTTTTGTCTTGTTATTTTTCCATTTATCTCTGCAGAGATCTGAGGAAGATTTATCTTAGAGAAATACTGTTCAATATCTTTTTGTAATACGGTATTCCCTAGATTATATAATTTCTCATAATAACGGTTAAATTGATTGCCGATTGCTTCAGGTGTAAAATAGGTCTCATTATCTATTACAAGTTTATTAATTCGATTTTTAGCTTTTATTTTTCTTAGTCTATTTGACATCATCTTATCTACTCTTGCTGCAACAATAGAATTTTGTTCTTAATTTTTCCATTATATGTACTGTATTCTCCATCAGTTTCATTAATTTGGCTCTGAATCTCTTAGATTTTTTCTAGTTTATCCTTAGAGGGATGTTTTTTGTTTTATAGAACCTGCTGATTGAATAAAATATATAGTTCCCTAAGGTTCCTCCCTTGGCTCTTCCTGAGATTACGTTTTAATTTTATCAAGAGTCCTCTTAAGAACGCTTTAAATGTACACCAATTGTTTTCTGGAGAAGTATCCTTGGGGTTATTCTCCTTAAAAAATAAATGTATTGATTCCTCTAGATACTTTACATTTTCTTTATTATAGAGTATGGAATCATCTAGTTTCCACGTCGTTCTGGAATTCTTAGTTAAGTTGTTTTTAAACTCCACTACTATAATGTTAAGGTGTAACCAGGTATTATTTTTTATTTCTATTTTTTGTACTCGTCCTATCAAAGAGGAGGAACACAAAATATAGTCAATACGTGAGTACGATAGATGTACATTAGAAAAATGTGTGTAGTCCCTCTTTAGTGGGTGATAGACTCGCCATGTATCCATAAGGTCAAAATTGGTTACTGTGTGCTGAAACGCCCTAGCAAGAGACTTTATCTTTTTTTCACTGATCCTTTTCTTATTGGTTTTAGTATCTAATTCAGTGTCTAGAACGCAGTTAAAGTCTCCTGCTATAATACAATTGCCCTTCTTAATTGTTTCAACTCGATCTAGAATTTTATTCAATAAATGTATTGGAGAAATATTTGGTAAGTATACATTTACTAGAGTGTACCATTCTTCGTCTAGCTTACAGATAATAATAATATATCTTCCCTCAGGATCATGAAATTCATATTCAATTTCAACATGAAGAGAGGAGGAAAAAACTATTGCCACCCCTCTCTTTTTCTTTAGTTCATTAGAGGCATGGATCAGTACTGGATATTTCACTCCCCCCATTTAATTCTATCTGACCTCCTCCAATGCGTCTCCTGTAGAAATCCAACATCTACCCGCTCTTTACACATATAATTATATACTATGGAACGCTTAAATGATGAATTCAAGCCCTGTGTGTTGACCGAACACATCTTAATCATCTAAATAGCTGAAGAACACATGTCCCAACCCCAAGCGCAGCAAACAAAAAAAAGAAAAAAAGAACACTATCCTCCCTTTCTTTCTTACTCTTATCAAAAGGTCTGAAGGCTGGGATGAATAAATATACATATATTCCTTTAGCCTTCTAAAGAATAGGGCCAGAGAAAGACATAAAACAATAAACATATCCCCGGGGAGACTGTAGGCACCAGGCCTAAGTCCCCTCGAGAGAGGAGTCTCCTAATGGACATACCTCCTATGTCTAATATAAGACATACAGTAGAGAAAGCAATACTCGCAGACTACTTAATTTGTTAACCAATAGCAAAAAGCTTCTTCCTTTAGATCTTACAGTATTTTATAGTATAGTATTTTATACCCTCCATCTCTGTAATGCATCAGTGCCAAGATACTAATTTAGATATTAATAATTCATGTAGACCCAGTCTCCTCTTAGTGAATTATAATGTGTAAACATCTCATGGTAAGTGAATTATCTTTCTAATAACAACTATATTTTCAACCTACTAATTATCTCATGCTTCCCAAACTATCTTCCTATTCATTTAGAGTGCTAAATAGTTTAATCAGTAGTTCCCATGTGATAGAAATCCATTAAAAAGTGCATTCAATACAAAAAAAACAACAAAAAACCCTTCAGTACAATAAATAACTTTATAGAGATACCCATTCTTTGACTATAGATTTCACATTCTGATATAGAATTTTTATAGTCCTTACAGTATTTTATATCCTCTAACTCTATATTGTATATCAATACCAGAATACTAATTTAAATATTAATACTTCATATAAACCCAGCCACTTCTTAATAAATTATAGTGTTCTAGTCTACTCATTAATTCAGTATTAGTGTTTATAATAGAATTATATAAATCATTAAATCTACATTATCCATATGCATCTCGAGGTAAATAAATTATCTTTCTTATAGTGACTATACTTTCATCCTACTGATTATCTCATACTGTCCAAACTATCTTCATATTCATTTAAAGTACTAAATAATTTACTCAAATGAATCAGTAATTCCCATGTATTAATAATCCACGTATAAGTGCATTCAGTGCGAGAGAGAGAAAAAAACCCCCAAAACCGTAAGTGCAGTAATTATCTTTAAAGAGATATCCATCCAACTATAGATTTCACATTCTATTATAGGACCTTTCTAGTCCTTGCAACATTTTAAACCCTCCAGCTTTATCTTATATCTATACAAAGATATTGGGTTATAAGAAGTTTATAAAGGCCCAACCTCCTCTGAATGAATTTTAATGTTCTATCCTACTCATTGGTTCAATATTTCTGTTTTTTACTATAAGTATTGGGCCATTAAAGCTACAATATCCATAGACATCCCGTGATGAATCAGTTATCTAAAAATAACTATATTTTCATCATACTAATTGTCTCCTGCTACCCAGACTATCTCTCTATTCATTTAAAGTGCTGAGCAGTTTACTCAAATTGATCACTGATTCCCATAAATTAGATATCCACTTAAAAGATACAATCAGTGCAAAAAAAGAGAGAGAGAGAGAGAGAAGGAGAGAAAACCATTCTTCCAACTTAAGAGGCAAGTCAAAAATTCTCATCTGACCCTCCCACCAAACTCTCACACTAGAATTATTAGTCCAGTTATATTTGATATTATTTTGTCGTAAATCCTGCAGTGATTGACAATGCGGTCAGGTGTACATCTTGCTCAATGTATGCAATCCTTGATCAGCGCTTCGAGGGTGCATATTGCTGTGCGAGATGTGTGCGGGTTGCTCATTTGGAAGCACAAATCCTGAGTCTAGAGGAGCAACTGGCAACACTGAGATCTATTGACAACTTGGAGAGGAGTCTGCTGCTCACTGAGCAAGCTCTCTCGGGGGTAGAGGTGGGGGAGGATAGCGGGATGGAGGTACAGGACAGTCAGGCAGCTAGCTGGGTTACAGTTAGAAGGCGGGGTAGGGGGAAAAGCGCCAGGGAAGCTAGTCCTGATCTAGCACACCCCAACAAGTTTGCCCGGTTGGCAGATGAGGGGGATGTTAGTTCAGAGTTAGCAGTACTGCAGCAAGTCACTGCCTCTAACCACCAGAGGGGTGTCTGCTCCAGTAAGGAGGGAAGGAGGAGCGCAGGGCAGGCCAGACAGGTGCTGGTAGTGGGGGACTCAATTATTAGGGGGACAGACAGGGCGATCTGTCACAAAGACCGGGATCGCCGAACAGTGTGTTGTCTGCCTGGCGCTCGCGTTCGGCACATCGCGGATCGGGTTGACAGATTACTGGGGGGGGCTGGAGAAGACCCAGCAGTCATGGTGCACATTGGCACCAATGACAAAGTGAGAGGTAGGCGGAGTGGCCTTAAAAATGATTTCAGGGACTTAGGTAGCAAGCTTAAGGCAAGGACCTCCAAGGTAGTATTTTCTGAAATATTACCTGTACCACGTGCCACACCAGAGAGGCAGCGGGAGATTAGGGAGCTAAACAAGTGGCTCAGAAGCTGGTGTAGGAAGGAGGGGTTTGGGTTCATGGAGAACTGGGCCGACTTCTCTGTCGGATACAGGCTCTACGGTAGGGACGGGCTGCACCTCAATGGGGAGGGTGCAGCTGTGCTCGGGGAGAAGATGGCCAGAAGGGTGGAGGAGTGTTTAAATTAGGTAAAGGGGGGGAGGGAAACTACAATATAGAAGGGGAAGATAGTGTAGATAGAAAGCTGGGGCTTATAAATGTACCTGGGGGTGGAGCGGAGGGAGGGGTTAGAATAGTCAATAGGGATAGGCTTCATAGGGAAAAAAACCATACACCTCTAAATTGTATGCTTACTAATGCCAGAAGTCTGACCAATAAAACTGACGAACTGGAGTTAATAATGTCTGAAGAAAACGATGACATAGTGGGTATAACAGAGACATGGTTGGATGATAGCTATGACTGGGCGGTTAACATACAGGGTTATAGTCTATTCAGGAAGGATCGAAAAAAACGAAAAGGGGGAGGAGTTTGCCTTTATGTAAAGTCCAGCCTAAAGGCCACACTGCGGGAGAATATATGTGAGGGAAATGATAATGTGGAGTCATTATGGGTAGAAATATATGGAAAGAAAAATAATAAAATACTGATCAGGGTTTGCTATAAGCCACCAAATATAATGGAAGCAGCAGAAGATCAATTATTAAAGCAAATAAACAAGGCAGCAAATAACAATGAGGTGGTTATTATGGGGGACTTTAACTATCCCGACATAAACTGGGAAACAGAGACCTGTGAATCTCATAAAGGAAACCGGTTTCTGACTATAAGTAAGGATAATTATCTGTCCCAAATGGTACAGGACCCGACCAGAGGGGGCGCCCTACTGGACTTAATATTAACCAACAGACCTGACAGAGTAACTAATGTGCAGGTCAGGGGGCATCTAGGAAATAGTGATCACAATATGATACATTATAACTTGTCCTTCAATAAGGGAACTCTTAGAGGAGCCACAAGAACCATGAACTTTAGGAAGGCAAAGTTTGATCAACTAAGAGAAGCCCTTAACACTGTAAATTGGGAAAATGTCCTCAAAAACAAGAGTACAGACACTCAATGGGAGATTTTTAAGGATATCTTAAATTCTCACTGTGAAAGGTACATACCGTATGGGAATAAAAGAGTCAGGAACAAGAGAAAACCAATGTGGATAAATAAAAATGTAAAGGGGGTAATAAATGGCAAAAAAAGGCATTTAAGCTACTAAAACAGGAAGGCAGTGAGGAAGCACTAAAAAGCTATCGGGAAAAAAATAAAATATGTAAAAATCAGATAAAAGCAGCAAAAGTGGAGACAGAAAGACTCATTGCCAAAGAGAGTAAGACAAACCCCAAAATGTTCTTTAACTATATAAATAGTAAAAAGGTTAAAAATGAAAGCGTTGGCCCCTTAAAAAGTAATGAGGGAGAAGTTATAGACGGGGATCAGGAAAAAGCTAATCTATTAAATATATTCTTCTCTGCTGTATTCACAGAGGAAAATGAAATGCCAGGTAATATACAGCAGGATGAGATAACTGCCCCAGTACATGTCGCCTGTCTAACCCAGGAAGAAGTGCAGTGCCGCCTAAAAAAAATCAAAATAGACAAATCACCAGGTCCAGATGGCATTCACCCCCGCGTTCTAAGGGAGTTAAGTAATGTAATAGACAGACCCCTATTTCTAATATTCAAGGACTCTATAGTGACAGGGTCTGTTCCCCAGGACTGGCGCATAGCAAATGTTGTGCCAATATTCAAAAAGGGGACAAAAAGTGACCCGGGGAATTATAGGCCTGTTAGTTTAACTTCTGTTGTGTGTAAACTGTTTGAGGGTTTCCTAAGAGATGCTATTTTGGAGTATCTCAATGAAAATAAGTGTATGACTCCATATCAGCATGGGTTTACAAGGGATCGGTCCTGTCAAACTAACCTGATCAGCTTTTATGAGGAGGTGAGCTCAAGACTGGATCGGGGTGAATCGCTGGATGTCGTATATCTTGATTTTTCCAAAGCATTTGATACGGTGCCACATAAAAGGCTGGTACATAAAATGAGAATGCTTGGGCTGGGGGAGAATGTGTGTATGTGGGTAAGTAACTGGCTCAGTGATAGGAAACAGAGGGTGGTTATTAATGGTACATACTCTGAGTGGGTTACTGCTGCTAGTGGGGTACCACAGGGGTCAGTTTTGGGTCCTATTCTTTTTAATATATTTATTAATGACCTTGTAGAGGGATTGTATAGTAAAGTATCAATCTTTGCAGACGATACTAAGCTCTGTAACGTGGTTAACACAATAGAGGACAGTGCACGATTACAAATGGATCTGCATAGGTTGGAGGCTTGGGCTGGGATGTGGCAGATGAGGTTCAACACAGATAAATGTAAGGTTATGCACATGGGGAAGAAAAATCCAGGCTGGGAATATGTATTAAATGGGAAAACACTGGGGACGACTGACATGGAAAAGGACTTAGGAGTTTTAGTTAACAGTAAATTTACCTGTAGCGACCAGTGTCAGGCAGCTGCTGCTAAGGCAAATAAAATCATGGGGTGCATCAAAAGGGGCATAGATGCCCACGACAAGGAAATAATTCTACCACTGTACAAGTCACTAGTCAGACCACACATGGAATACTGTGTACAGTACTGGGCACCAGTGTACAAGAAAGATATAGTGGAGCTGGAGAGGGTTCAAAGACGGGCAACCAGAGTAATAAGGGGAATGGGAGGACTACAGTACCCAGAAAGATTATCAGAATTAGGGTTATTTAGTTTGGAAAAAAGACGGCTTAGGGGGGATTTAATAACTATGTATAAATATATAAGGGGACAGTACAGAGATCACTCCCAGGACCTATTTATACCCAGGACTGTATCTATAACAAGGGGACATCCTCTACGGTTGGAGGAAAGAAGGTTTCTACACCAGCACAGACGGGGGTTCTTTACAGTAAGAGCGGTGAGATTATGGAACTCTCTGCCAGAGGAAGTGGTTATGGCAAACTCAATAAAAGAGTTCAAAAGGAGCCTGGACGTGTTTCTTGAAAGCAATAATATTACAAGTTATGGATATTAGATTAATAGGGACAGAACGTTGATCCAGGGATTTATTCTGATTGCCATATTTGGAGTCGGGAAGGAATTTTCCCCCTGGTATGGGGCAATTGGCATCTGCTTCATAAGGGTTTTTTTGCCTTCCTCTGGATCAACACAGTAGGGACACAATATGTATATAGGTTGAACTTGATGGACTTTGGTCTTTTTTCAACCTTATGAACTATGTTACTATGTTACTATGATGTTGCAAATCCTCTTCTCCAGCTTCTCGTTTGATAGGACAAATCTTGAAAGATTAGGATATTATGATATGGGCCTTCTTTCAAATTGCTAAGTTTCTTAGCTCTCAATACTTGCTCTTTATAAGCTACAGAAGAAAAGACAACGATAACATCTCGAGGAACCGTGTCTAATAGTCCATTCGGTCGTCTCAGTCTGTGAAATCTCTCCATTATCAGATCTGGATTCTCTATAGTCACTCCCAGTGTTTTATAAAAACCCAGCAGAAATGATTTAAGTTGTTCTTGAGATACCGTCTCTGGAATATTGCGGAAACGCAAATTTGTTCTTGCTCTATCCTCCAGCTCTCTGACTTTTTGGTCAATTATGTCCACTCTTTGAGAAACACTTGCAATAGAATCCTTCAGAGTTGAACAGGTTAGATAATTTAGATTCAATGGTTGAAATCTTATTAGTCAACTCACTTAGCTCTTGCTTAATTTCTGTTGAGCCTTTAGCTATTTCCTTTTTTATTTCATCAAAGTGAGCGACCATAAAGTCCTGAGACACAGATGAAGACGGACTTAAACTATTACGCTGTTGAAGATCTTGAAATTCATCCCACTGCGCTGTTACTGATAAATTTGGATTTTTTTCCTTACTTCTTTCCTGTGAGGGAGAGAAGAATTCTGCTACAGACCCAGGTTGTTTATCTTTCCTATCTTTTTTGTCTCTTTTAGGTTGCTCTTTGGAAATAGTTCTTTTAGTAGCCATATTTATATATATAAAATGGAAGAGAAAAAAAAAAAAAAAAGTCTCTTTCTCGTTACTTATTATTTGTTTCTGTTTCTTCTCACACTATTAGTCAACATTATTAATGTTATCACACCATTGATCTCAGTTATCAGACTGTTTCACTCTTTTTCACTCTTTTTCTATATGTATAATAACACCCAAGTTAATCAGATTACTCCCGGGCATTGAATGTTTAAAGAAATCCCACCTCCGTCATCATCCTCGGCATCCCCACCGCTTGCACCTCATTTTTTATTATTTGGTGTTCCAGCCAGCGATTCGGCGGTTTATTTCTCCGGCCGGACGCGGTCTCAGGGTCTCGGAGCCTTTCGGCAACCGAACCCTTCCGCCGTTTACCGCCTACTTTTTGCCGCCTATCGTCTGCCGCCTATGATGCGGCCGCCTACCGCCAATGATGCGGCCGCCTGCCGCCGCCGATGCCGCTGCCTACCGCCAGTGATGCCGCTGCCCGGTCTCGTCTCTCGCGAGCTATCACTCGCTTCCACCCGCAATGCTGCGAGTATGCCACTCCACCTCCTCCGACGTGCGTGCGTGCGCTCACGTCATCACGTCACATCCCTCTTATCTACTTCTAATAGCATGCATCATTCTGATTGGTTACTTTTCAAGCAGGTTACGCCTCTTAAGCTGCATAATTAAGAATGGCCTAGACTTGACCCGTTGCATTTATATATATATATATATATATATATATATATAATAACATAGAGTAGATGTTTTGGCGCAAAGTCGTGCATATATGATAGACTAGACATTTTCTACTTTCTTCTGTCTTTGTCAGCAATAATATTTACGATAGCATAAGCATTTTTCTAATACCATACCTAGCACACACAGAGATGAGCTATCAATGCTTGATGAAGCACTCTTAAAAGGCAAGAGACTGGAAATTCCAGTTTCCCTTAGATGAGAAATGCTACAAAAATACAGGACATTTAGGGATACAAAAATGCAAGAGGAGGGAACGGGAAGTTCTTTTCTGGCCTTCAACGATGAGTCCCACTTGTCATTTCAGCCACCCTGTCCAAAAGAATCTTGGCTGTAGGATATGGTGAAGATTCCATGGCATACAATGGTAGTTGATTTGTTTTCTCTGGATGGCCATGATTACTTAGCAATGCTAGACTCTTACTCATCGTGCCCAGAGGTTGCCAAACTAAGGAATACATCATCAGAATATGTATGCAAGAAATCACGGGCTATATTTTCACTATTTGGCATCCCTACAATCATAAGGACAGACAATAGACCCCAATTCTTCTAAGGTACTTTAAAGCACTTTCCTAAGTTTGGATTTATTCACAAAACATCATGTCCCACTTATCCTCAACGGAATAGATTAGTTGAGTGCAGAGTCAAAATAATTAAGAGACTTCTTAAAAAGGCTAGTCAGTTAGATGAAGAACCTCAAGTAGCTTTGCTTGATTATAGACCAACGCCTTTGGAGGGGGGCAAATCTCCAAATTATTTTTTGGGCTTCAGATAAAGCTACCACAATTGAATGACACATTCAAAGAGAAACTTGCATATGTGCTACATAGAAAAGAAGGAAAGAATAAGGGAACGTCAGAAAAGGAACTATGACAAAACTGCAAGGGACGTTCAGATGCTGCACATTGGGGACACTGTAAAGATCTGGACAGGTCCACAGCGGGCAAATTAAGCGGTAGTGCTGCGCAGTCTCCCAAAGGCTCTTACAAGTATGGTTTCGAAACGTAATCGTAAGCATTTATTGAAGATACCAAATCATTTTCTGGACTAAAAACAGTCACTGCATGTGGAGTTGTTGAGCAATGCTGAGGATTCAGGCAAATGATAACCCTGAAATGCAACATGACCAGAATGTGATCAACCATGATCGATTTCTTGTCAATGAATCTGATGGTGGGTCATCATTTGTTTATACTGACAATGCAGAGCACATTCCTGACCCAGTACAGTATTCAGGAGGAGCTCTACAACAATCTACAAGCTGACCAACATATATCAAGAAACAGAGCTGTGAGAAGGCCACAGTCATTGAAGAACTTTGGAGCTCAGCCTGATTCATATGTATAATCTGTGGCTCACGTAATCTCCAGGCGGGTTCCACCTCATCCTCAAAGGAAGCACAAAATCTTTTATTTCCAACCCTCTACAGAGTTATGACTCTCCCTATTACTGGCCTGCTAAAAACAACATTATAAGGGGCTGGCTACCTTTACATGTGGATGCTTCTCTCTTTAAAGGTCATTCTTTCAAGGCAGTGTTGTCACATCATGTCACACAGGGAATGTGATGCTAAGCACTATAATAACGTGGTACGACAATGCAGACAAAAAGTTTAGTCACAATAGCTTAAGGTCGGGGGCAGCCAGAGAGTCAAAGTAACGGTTAAGCAAGCTAGGAGTATTTACACAAGAAATCAAATGTAGGAAACACAAATTAGAAGGAGGAATAGCCAGACAACAACTAGGCAACTCCATATGAAGCTGCTTTTATTTTTATTTTGAATTGAACAATTTGAACAGGAGTTGGCCACAGTCCAGACCAATTCATATGAGCTTAGCAGAGGAGGGCTGCACCTCCTTCACAATTGCCTTCAGATCACCATGAGGCAGTTGCGCCTCCTTTTGTTCTCCTGCTTGCTCATGAGACGTGCCACCAAGGCAACCCTGCCCATTCGTAAATCAATGAGCGAGGGAAGCCGCGGTGGTGTCTGATTTCAATGCTGGACAGAAAGTGAGTATGACACATCACCCGCTTCCAAAGGCCTTCAATCATTTGGATGGTGGCTAGGTGGTCCTCACTAACTTTCCTTCACTGAGCTCTGTTTTCCTCTTTTTTGGAACAGATGCCTAGGAAAGAGGCTCAGCCTTTTCAGTAACCAAAGACTACTCAAGGTGTTTCTTCTCGGTCGATATTACTCTACATTGCCGTCTCAGTTTAGATTGCCCATTATTTCTTTCTCTATTCTCAGATGTTCTTCCTCATTGTCTGACGTTTCACAACTTTCTTTTCTTCTAGAGCACAGCTTTCCCTTTGTTTTCTGCTTTATCCAGTTGGCAATTCAATTAAATTTATTACTCCAATGGGTCATTAGTGTGTTTAGTCTGAATTACCTTTATCCGAGGGTTGGGGTTTTATTCCAATATTCATCTTATTCTTACTTTCCTTCCCTTCCCCACGCACACACGAGCCCCCACTGTGGACAAACATTTGTTGTGCAGTAGCCTTTGGGAGGTTTGCCATCTCCCACTAACTGTTGTTACGTGGCCAATCTTTTCCCTAGAACAAATGAGGTTTGCAGATTCCTACAAACTCTGTTTGATGGACGTAAAGCTCAATTGTTTACACAGGTACCAATTACATTAATGGGAAGATTAATTCACAAGTGTTTGTGTTTGTACTGAGTTTTTTGTGAAATCCATTATTTTTTTACAGTTTGTGTTTGTTAATCCTTTTGATTACTTGTATCATTAGGTAACAAAAAGTTCTTAGTGGCCCATACAATATACTATTTATATTTAAACTACCTTTTATCCCACACCTACTTCTGTTTGTATGGTGTTGTGCTGATCATTCACTTTGAAGATTACTAATATTCTGTTGCTCTTCTGCAGGCTCCATAAGATTTCTAATGGTGTACATGTACAAAGAAAGACAGAGTTCATGCAGCATCTGCACAACTACTGGCTTCTCAAACGTCTTTCTAGGAATGGGGTGCCACTTATTCACAGGCTACTTTCACATTTAAAGCACCATGAGAAAACAGCACAGGTGAGTGATTATAGGTTTTTGCAAAAAAATAACTAAACATTGTTACAAAAGCTATTTATCAAAACTATTGGCAAAATAACATAGAAATATAGAAACAGAAAATTTGTAAATAAGAATAAGAAGAACTTCCTTACATTACATCTAAGCCTCTGGCCTTCAAGTTTTAGATTATAACATTGCTCCTCCTTTTAAATAAGCATGGCTCCTGTACTTTAACGATCCCTTTCAGTATTCAAATGTTTCTATTGCATCCCCCTTTCTCCTTCTTCTTTTATTACATTACGT
Source organism: Spea hammondii (assembly GCA_029215755.1). Taxonomy (NCBI): domain Eukaryota; kingdom Metazoa; phylum Chordata; class Amphibia; order Anura; family Pelobatidae; genus Spea; species Spea hammondii. Next base: position 97,877,012 of record JARDYJ010000002.1, read on the forward strand.
TATATTTATTTATAAAGTGCCGGCCGATTCCAAAGCACTGTTACATTCATTAGAACATTTTATAAACACATACAATAACACATACAATAACAAACTGGTGCAAAGGAGAAGAGGGCCCTGCTCTTGCGAGCTTACAATCTAGTCGGTGGTTCAGGGGAGTGAGACAATAGGAGACGACTGCTTGGATGGGGATGAGTTGATCTGGTTGCGGTGATGTGTTGAAGCTGTTTGTTCAGATGGCTTTGATTAGGATGATGGTTGGGAGCACTGTAAAGGAATGTTGTACGCTTCCCTGAACAAGTGGGTTTTCAGAGAGGTTTTGAAAGTCGCGTACGAGGCAGAAAGTCTGAGTCTGAAGGAACGGGGAAGGCAATTCCACAGGAGGGGAGCGGCAAGGGTGAAATTCTGAATACGGGAGTGGGAAGAGGTAACAACAGTAGAAGAAAGCCGCAGGTCGTGAGAGGAGCGAAGAGGGCGGGTAGGGGTGTATTTGGATAGGAGGATAGAGATGTAGGGGTAGATTACTAAATACTATTCTCCTGAGGAAGCCCAGCAAGGATCGGCGAAACGTGTTGAGAGGGAGACATTAGACCGGATACCTTACAGCCTCCAAATGGATTGCTTTGATACGTTGATGCACAGCTTTTTCATGTTGTGCCACTTTCAACTGTAAGTGCATCCAGATCTTTTAGATTTTTTATTGAAGATACTGCACCATTGTGGTTCATTTATTTTACAGATTTTAAGACGCTGTTAAACAGAATCTTTTATTGAATCCTTTAATGGGTCCGATTTATCCACCCGCTTGTGAGTGGATCTTATACCATATTAAACACCACTCCAGCTTGAATATACTGCACTATTATTTTTTTTGTATATGCACTCCATGGTTGGTTGTTTGGTATTTACACACCCGGAGGAAGAGTGTTTTTGGTAGCAACAGACACTTGGGGAGTATTTTACTCATTTATATTTATTTATTTATTGCAACCTAACAGTCATTTTGCTTGTTGTACCAGGTCTGTGTAACTGCGACTAAATCCACATTATCACTTGTCACTAATGCAGTGCTGGGATCTTAAACTACGGACATTAGTACACATCACCACCAAGCTATTTTTCAACCTATGTGTCATGACGTGGTGTTTTTTCTATATCTAAACTGATCCCACTATTCCTTTCCCAACTTCCCAAAGCTAAGCCCTGCTTTGAACCTGCTCTAACTACCCCTTTAATGCTAACTTCACCCTCCCCCACTCTAGTTTAAAATCTCTTCCAACCCTCTAACCATCTTCTACCCAAGTACCGCAGCCCCCTCATCATTGAGGTGCAGTCCATCCCAGTTCTCTAGAAACCCAAGTCACTCCTTCCTACACCACTTTCGCAGTGACTGATTCATCTCGCTGTGGTCCCGCTGCCTCCATAGTGTAGTCCTTGGTACAGGCAATATTCTTGAAAATATTACCTTGGAGGTCCTTTTCCTAAGCTTGTCACCTACCATTGACTTGGTCAATAGTACCAACATGGACTATGACTGCTGGATCATCACCAACCCCTCTCAACAATCTGTCCACCCAGTCCACAACATGCCGAACCCAGGCACCCCGGAGACAGCATACTGTTCAGCGCTCTGGGTTTTAGCGGCAGATTATCTACTTTCCTAATAATTGAATCCCCTACCGCCACAGCCTGTCTAGGTTCCCTAGCACTTTCTTTCCCATCTGCACTAGAGAGGCTATTCTCCTGGCTGCTAGGTGAATATGCCTGCTTTAGTAGTGCCAGATCTGAACTGATCTCCCCAACAGCCTCACATGAACGGGCAAACATATCGGGCTGACCAAGTCCAGAACTAGCATCCCGAAACCCTATTGCAACTGACCCAGCTCAATGCCCTACAAACCTCCTTTGTCCCATCTGACCCCTATCTAGTGCTTGCTCAGTAAGGAGTAGGCTCCTCTCCATATTGTCGATGTCCTTCAGTGTTACCAGTTTTGCTATCCTGGATTCCAAGTAGGCTACTTGTTCACAGTTAACACAACAGTATAGCCCCGGGGGCATTTGCTCCAGGAGTGCATACAAGATGTGCACAGAGTGGCATTTCCCAACATGGTATTCCATTAAAAGAAAATAATTTAGATAAACAGAGCAAGTGTACAATTTATACTATCCCCTCCTACTGCCTTTCATCTCCTTCCTGGTACAGTGAAGGAAAAAAAATATTTGATCCACTGCTGAGTTTGTATGTTTGCCCACTGACACAGACTTGGTCTATAATTTAAATGGTAGGTATATATGAACAGTGAGAGACAGAACAACAACAAAAATCCAGAATAACACATTTCAAATAAGTTATTAATTGATTTGCATTTTACCCAGTGAAATAAGTATTTGACCCCTTTGCAAAACATGACTTAGTACTTGGTAGCAAAACCCTTGTTGGCAATCACAGAGGTCAGATGTTTCTTGTAGTTGGAAATACAAATACAAAAAAATGGTTCAGCACTGGGAGTAGTCTTTGAAGGGAGGTGTAGACAGGAATCTCTCCTATCTGGCTTGAAGGTCGAATCTTTGGGATGGGTGTGGCGGTCGCGCCTAAGGGTATAATGGCTGTAAGGGTCTTCCAATATAACCAGGGGAATGAAGAAAAACGTGTAGGATGTCTTATGGAGCCAAGATGAATAATAACAGGAAACACTTACACTATATATTAGACTTGTGCATTCGTCTTCGGGCGAACATGAAAACGAACACGAAGAGTGCGTTTTCGTGTTCGTTCCGAAGACATGAAGAAGAGAAGACAGTGCCGGTAAAACGTAGGCGAAGACGAAGACTCACACACGAAGAATCTTCGCCTTCGTCTACTATTCTCCCCGGTCCCTTCCCCATCTAACTTACCTTATCTTCACAGCATCGCGGGATTTCCGCTCCCGTTAACCCCTGCGATGCTGCGTTGGATAACGGGAGCAGAAATCCGTAGGGTAAAGGGCTGTGCAAGCGACCAATAGGCTCACTCGCACGGCCCCTTACCACTAGTTGCTAGGCAGAAAAAAAAAAATAACCTGGGACCCTGCTGCAACAGTTAAAAGTCCGTGCCAGCGACCAACAAAGTCGCCGGTACGGACATTTAACTGACACAGCAGAGACACCAGTGGTCTCCCCGCTGTGTCAGTTAAATGTCAGTGCCAGCGACCAACAAAGTCGCCGGTACAGACATTTAACTTAGCATAAATAACTTACTATAACTTCGGACACAATGCTGCCCTCTGTTGGTTTTAAATTAAGTAGCATATGCTTGAAATCCAAAGTTATTCTGCTACTCGGTGTAAAACCAACAGAGGGCAGCATTCTGTCCGAAGATATATTAGCCATATGTGGCAGTGTGTTCATTTTCATTTATTAATTATTTAAATAAAATATATTTCCATGATCCGCTGGTCTCCCCGCTGCAACAGTTAAATGTCCGCACTCGCGGACATTAATTTTGTCGAACTTCCAAACTCTTTTTTTCTATTTATTTTGGGGTTTTTTTGTATTAAACTGTTAGACGAAAGGATCATGGGAATAAATGCAAATGAGCTCACGGCCCCATATGGCTTATATATCTTTGGACAGAATGCTGCCCTCTGTTGGTTTTACATTAAGTAGCATATGTTTGAAATCCAAAGTTATTCTGCTACTCGACGTAAAACCAACAGAGGGCAGCATTCTGTCCAAAGATATATTAGCCATAGTCTAACAGTTTAATACAAAAAAACCCCTAAATAAATAGAAAAAAAGAGTTTGGAAGTTCGACAAAATTAATGTCCGCGAGTGCGGACATTTAACTGTTGCAGCGGGGAGACCAGCGGATCATGGAAATATATTTTATTTAAATAATTAATAAATGAAAATGAACACACTGCCACATATGGCTAATATATCTTCGGACAGAATGCTGCCCTCTGTTGGTTTTACGTTGAGTAGCAGAATAACTTTGGATTTCAAACATATGCTACTTAATGTAAAACCAACAGAGGGCAGCATTCTGTCCAAAGATATATAAGCCATATGGGGCCGTGTGCTCATTTGCATTTATTCCCATGATCCTTTCGTCTAACAGTTTAATACAAAAAAACCCAAAATAAATAGAAAAAAAGAGTTTGTAAATTCGACAAAATTAATGTCCGTGAGTGCGGACATTTAACTGTTGCAGCGGGGAGACCAGCGGATCATGGAAATATATTTTATTTAAATAATTAATAAATGAAAATTAACACACTGCCACATATGGCTAATATATCATCGGACAGAATGCTGCCCTCTGTTGGTTTTACACTGAGTAGCAGAATATTCTGCCCCAGAATATATTAGCTATATATGGTACTGTGATCATTGGTCGACAGCAGGAGGCCCCCTGCTGGCGACCAATGGAGTTGCTGATACACACATTTAAAGTACTGGCGCCAGAGCTGCGTTAACCCCGTATTAACCCCTTAACCGGAAAAAACGAAGAAAAAACGAATATTCGCCCGAAGAGAAGACAGGAACGGGCGAATATTCGCGGAATACGAAGATTTTTTTTCCCCGAAGACGAGCACGAAGACGAACACGAAGAGCCCCCTGGTGCCCAAGTCTACTATATATATATATAGCTCTATTGTAACAGCATGGGCAGTATAATCCCCGCCTGTGGGTGTTCTTGTGGGTGTAGCTTCTTCTGATACTTAGGTCACAGGTTTTCAGAGTGCATATGTAGAGACATAAATGATGCAAGACCTAGTGTACACTGTGGTAATGGGATAGGCTTCAAATAAATTAAAAAGTACTCACATTTGTGAGAGCAAATAAATGTTGCTCAATCCTCATTAACATGGGTGGTATCTCCTCCATCAAGGAAATAGCTCCAGTGAGATAAAAATCTGAATAAAAACAGGATAAAAGTCAAGATAAAAATTAAAATGGAGGTTTAAAAATAAGAATAATCCAAAGCTTTATTAGATAGTAAACGTGTTTCGCCCAAAAAAATTATTTTTCAAATTGTACACCTTCGTCCCTTTGATTCGGTGTTGTCCTGTCCCCTTAGCAGAAGAACACCCCTAAAGCATAATGTTTCAGACTGCATGTTTGATGGTGGGGATGGTGTTCTTGGGGTCATAGGCAGCATTCCTTCTCCTCGAAACACAGCGAGTTGAGTTGATGCCAAATAGCTCGATTTTGGTCTCGTCTCACCACAACACTTTCACCCAGTTATCCTCTGAATCATTCAGATGTTCATTGGCAAACTTCAGACGCATCTGTACATGTGCTTTTTTGAGCAGGGGGACCTTACGGGCGCTGCAGGATTTCAGTCCTTCACATCATTGACAATATCCTGCCGTGATCATTGAAACTCCACAAGGTGAGATCTTGCATGGAGCCCCAGACCGAGGGAGATTGACAGTTATTTTGTGTTTCTTCCATTTGCGAATAATCGCACCAACTGTTGTCACCTTCTCAAGCTGCTGGGCCATGGTCTTGTAGCCCATTCCAGCCTCGTGTAGGTCTACAATCTTGTCCCTGACATCCTTGTTCAAAGAAAAAACGGGGATGAGAGTACTAGTAAAGAAGTGGATCGTGAAATGGTACAAATATAATTAATAAATATATATATATATATATATATACTCCCCTTTCTAGTATATTCCCACAGCTGCAACCATAAAACAACACTTTCTCGATGCTGACATCCAATAGCTATATCCACCTAGGGATGCTCGTGTAAAATACACACGGAATTGGGGAAAAATAAGGAACAAAATAATGCAGTAAAAAACTATGATATATTCTGTCAATAGTTGCACAATGTTCTAGTGATTTTCAAGATCATCTGATTCTTAGTGTTCTGAATGGAAAGAAGAAAAGGAGACAAGACAAAACCAAAAATGGGATAGTATCTTCATATATGGAATATGTACAAGATGATTGCACTTACATACAGATGGACACACTCAGTAGGTGTGTTAATCAGCTGACATGATCCGCAACTCCTCACTGTTTGCTTGTGGTCTCTGGTGTTTACCGTGCTGAAAATCAGATCACTCGCTCCACAGTTGATTATGATTCTTGATTAAACCCTCAGGCAGTTCATACCAATGGTTGATTATATCACCAGTACGTATACGGATTATGAGTGACGTATGCGGAAATCATCCCCTAATTGAGTAATGGGACAATTTTTTTTTACCCTTCGTGACAATGGCTGTTTTAACATAGATACCATTATTTTGATCGTATCATGTATTTTACTATAAAAAAAATAAACATGGGGAAAAATTGTGAAAAAAGGACATTTTCTGACTTACTTGAAAAATCTTTTACTCATGTAAAGCTAATGAAAAACCTGCTAAACAGTTTTGAGTTTAGAAATACCCTATGTTTTTGGTTTTTCCCCTTTTTTTGCAAATTATAGGGCAATAAGTACAAGTAGTGTATTGTGATTTAATTTTTTTTTCAAACACGGACATTCTGCCCCCATGTCAAAACTTATGGTAAATAAAACAAGAAAACAAAAAGTCTTCTGATGATTCAAGGATTTATTTCTTCACACACAGGGTTACAGCATGAGTTCACAAAAAGATGTAACAAAACTTAGGATATACAGAGAGTTCTTGTAGAGAGGGATCAACAGATTTTCTAGTTTCATGACGAGTTCCATTAACATTCCTATGGGTAAACTATCACCTATGGTTTACAGTCATATGGGTAAACTAATTCTAATGTCAAAAGACAATACTAACACTATCACACAACATACAATTACAATCCTATGGGTACAGGGCCGGACTGGCCTACTGGGAGATTTTTTGGGCAGGGTGGCCGCCAACATTCAAAAGAGCCGCTGAGTGGATGCGAGCGAGATTGAAAAGCCGCCGTCATGCGGCAGTCAGGCCGCCTCCGCCTAATGAAATTAAATACACAAGGGTGTGGGGGAATAAATGCACAAAGGGGGCAATACACAAGGTTGTGTTGTGGGGGGAAGACAGTAATCCAATACTAAAGGGGGACCTGGCTGGGGCATCAATACACCAGGGGACAAAAATACAATAAGGGGAGTTAATGACAAAGCAGTGTAGAAAATGGCTTGTGATTGTTTTTTTTTTCAAATATGTACATTCTGCCCCCATGTCTTATTTGGCACATTGTTGGAAGCCTGTCAGTTCAATTTAGCCCCATCAAAACATATAGTATTTTAACCCTTTCCAGGTACTAATTCTACTAGCGGCCTAGTCAAAGTTTTTTGTGTATTTTTTCCACACATTGTACTTAGGTATGAAACTTGTCAATTGTTGCCAACGGGATGTTTTTTATGATGTGCCTGGCGCATCCATTGTGATAAAGGGGTTAAATAAAAAGGTGTAGTTATTTAATTCTAAAATATGTTTGGACAAGCCAACATTTCCGCTATTCGTTCTGTTTTCTTTGGGCGACTGTAGGGAGAGGGGTGTTGCCTGTCTCAGCACACAGAATAATGTTATGCTACATTAAATTGTTCATCACACATGTGCTGTCACGTCTACCATAAACCGGAGCACTCACCGCAGAATTTCTTCTCCTGGAGGAGTGCGCTGAGAAGCAACCCCCAGGTATTCGATGATCCCAACAGTGAGGAGTCCCCGGAGTAGGTAGATATGGAGAGGTAGATAGTCTCTGGGTATAGCTGGAGAGATCCACACAAAATAGGGAAAGCGGAGAAAATTGGTCAGGGCACAATTCGCTAAATGAGGCGGTACAAAAGTGCAGGGAATGGCGGAGAGCAAAACCAAACGCAGAGTCAGACGAGCCAGAGGTCATACACAGGATGGGTAGTCAGCCAGAAGATGGGTCAAATCCAAAGCGGGTAGTCAGACGATCCAGGTCATACACGTGGAGGAACGAACACAGCCAAATCAGAGATCAGAGGGTAGTCAGGACAAGCCAAAGGTCAGATTCACCATAGAACGCTACTGAACAGGTAAACAGCAAAAGACCACACCAGGGTACAGGTAACAGGGCTTCCGGATTTTTAAATTTGGCGCCGGTAGCCACCACGCCCCCAACGCTGACGTCACGCGCGCCCCCTACCTGCCAGAACACGGCAGCTGCTGCTAAAACTAGCTGCAGTAGCGCGCGTGTCCAGCAGGGGGAGCACGACCGCTATGCCGAGCACCCAGCCGACGCTTCCTCCTGACCTCGCCACGAGGTAAGTGTAGCGGCGAACAGGGAGCCGGACGGACGGACACAGGACGACGGGGGACAGCGGATCAGCGGGAGCGGGTGACATGTGCAAGATGTGTTTGCACTCATAGTTGGGATATCTTTCAACTGTCAAATTTTTTAGTGAGAAAGCCCCATTTTTGTTCTCCTATGAGCACCATAGGGTCTCACATCTGCGACCTGAAATACATAGCTTGTGCTAAAAATTTCCAGTATGAATAGCAGTAATGATAAACGTGACGTTTCCGAGACTCATGGAGCACCACTTGCACCTACATTACAACAGTGACTGGTAACTATAATAGAAGAATTGAAGCTTTATGCTATAAATGACCATATATTGCCATCTGACTGCCCAGCTTCAGATGTCTTAATTAGACTTGGAGTCTAATTTTGATATTATGTAATTATTTCTCAATATGATCCAAGAAAGTGGCCACCCTGAAAGAAGTGTTTGACTTTGTTGATCTTGAATGGTCAGAATTGTGACAGAACCCTCCATCACTGGGGCCCCTGGAGCGGTCTGAGAGCCAGCCTCCTCCCTATCGAATATGGGCCCAGGCCTTGTAGAGACTTCTGTGTGTGGATACAGGGGTTCAGTTTCTGCTGCATTGTTGATTGTATAGGTGTGAAGTGTTTCCCCTGTTATTGTGTGAGTTAGCCCTTGTTTTAGGTATGACTAGGTGTCACTGCTGCATACCTAATTATCAATTACATAACAGGTAGCTGTTAATCCTGTGAGCTCCTGTTAGCTCTGTGTCCTGGCCATAGTCTGCCTCAAGCCAATTATATGTCTATCATCATTCCACGTCTACGTCCCCAATTAATGTAATTATTTATGTCTCATTGTTTTACCCGCTCGAAGTATGTTAGCTGTCCCGCCCTCATTGACATACAAGTCAAGCACACTGAAACAGTTTTGAGGTAAAACATATTCTTTATCTTGTTTATTCAATTAAAGCATGCAATACACGGTCGATTAATCAATTAAGAGCAAACATCAATACATCACCGGATATTGTAGCATCACTCCTCAATCGGGGGACTTCCACAAACGATTGCTTTCAGGAGGAATCCGGGAAATCACTACAAGGTCGTCTAATAGACGCAGACTCGAAGCCTCAGTAAGTCCCAGATCCTCCTGGAAATCCCCGTTCATTTATACTCTAACTTATTTACATGAATGTTTCCGATTCTGCGCAGTGAATGATTACACAACTATGTTATCGCACATGTCACGGAGCTGGCTAGTCCGACCGACTACCTCCGCTGTCTTGTGCTTCCTTAGCCTGGGACAACACACTTTCCCCGGTTCCCCAGTCACTAGCCGAGACTCAGTGTAGGGTAAAACCAAACGAAGACTGATTTCTTTTGGACACACAGAGCTGGATATATCCAGCAAAACACACATTAACATAAAACAAGGTATTGGGACACAAACCGCCCCCTTAATCTGCAACAGGGGCAGTAACGAGATTAACAATACAATAGGGGGGAGACTGATTTATACAACATTAAACTGAAACAATGGCGGTCTCTCCCTGGTGGCAGAACCTGTCTGTCTGCCGGAGATAATCCCCTCAGCCAGTGATGAGATGATACTGCTGGGGGTAGCCACAGAAGTCTTTACAAACCCAGGGCCCATAGTCAATAGGGAGGAGGCTGGCAGTCAGGCCTCTCCAGTTGTCCCAGTACATACATGCGTAGTATAACATTCTAGAAAATTCGAGTACATTATCAGTGTATGATAAGCATGCGCATTAAATTGTTTTTCTCATATAACATCATAAGACTATGAGTCATAATTCTGGATTCAACTGGTTCTGCACAACATGTTATGAACTATATTAACCTCTTAATTTGTGATCATAACAGCGGGGAATCATATTAGTTACTATCCTTTTGGCTGACTGAATATACTAACTTATTCAATCACACCCCATTCTCGCCTCACTTGTATCACACTCATGTCATTCTGTCCTTCCCCCGGATATTGTGTTGCAGGATTTGATCTAATTACGTTCTTCCTGACATGGTAATTAGATCATGTGATATTTGTCTTGCCCCTTTTCTTACTTGTATATATATAGCTCTGTATTTGGTTTTAATAAAGGAGTCCTGTTTTCACCTCAACATGAGTGTTGCCTGATGCTTGGGGTGGGCTGCTATGATCATTTATTGTCCTTTTCAGGACAATAGCCGCACTAAACTTCGGATAGCCACAGTGCCAACGCAGCCCCGGTGCAGCGACGTCCCCCCTTCTATCTACAACGCTGGTTCTGCCTGGCACTGAAGGGGTTAATTGTTGGTGTTCCGGCAGGAGGAAGCAACGTTTGGCGGGAGTACCCAGTCGGGGTATAGGTCGGTCCCGTCGGTCTCTTTTTCCAGCAACAAAAAAAGGTTTTAAAACATTGGCCAGTGATATGGGAATTTATTGTGGATGAAGACAGTGAGACCACAGAACAAGACCCGTCATCAGTTCCTTAGTTATATCTCCAGTTGCTACACAACTGCTTGCCTATTTTTCAGGCAGCCATATTAAAATAGCAAAATGACCTATTGCAGTATATTATATATAGTAATATTTATGATATCATGACATCAGTGAGAGGCAAACTAATCCAACAAACAGACAATTTTTCGGGATATCTTTGAAGAAGCTCCCTCACGTGCAAGCAAAAAAATAGTCGGACTTCCTAGAATTTTATCAAAAGCTGTTAAAGATTGAGAACAGTGGTTTTATTTTACAGACAAAATCTATTTGTGTAAAATGCAGTGCTTACTGTATTTGCTTGATTAAAAGACAAGGTTTTTTCTGCACCTTAAATTAACCTTATTAAATGTATTAAATTAACTCTCAGTCCTCAGCATTAAATTAACCCTAAAGACCCCATTAACCATAACTGCCCCTAAATTAACTCCCCTAACTTTCAGCAGCCCAATTATTCATTTTATACTTACTGTTAGATGAGTTGCTGAGCAATGTGGAAGCTGTAAAGAAAGGGGCGGGGTCAATTATCAGTGTGACTGCAGGGAGGGACTGGGAAGCAGTAACTGCTGTGAGTGACATTGAGTGATCCGATGATTTCAATTAATGACTCGAAATGAACCGATTCACTTTAATGATCCGAACTTCACATCACTAGTACCTGCTGCTACTGACAAGTTAAAATGGTATCAGCACACTTATATATCTAATGCTTGCCCCTTCCCTTTGTAAATGCTGATTGGCCGGAGTGAAAAAAGGAAAATCTTCCACAGGTTGTTGGACCCCTCAATCACAGCCATAACCATTAATGAGACCACCTCTCAGTTTTTGGCTACTTCCACCTACCGGTCGTCGGTATGTACACTCCTACGCACAGTCTAGTCCCCCCCAAAAATATGAAATATTTAGATGCTGTGCTGAAAACATGTCACTTTGACGCTTGTGTTGTTTTTACTGTGATTATTTTGTCCTATTAAACACTGTTTTTATTTTATTTTTTTTATTTTGCAGAAAGTGCAAGATAAGCATATGTCAGCCTCAAAGGAGAAGCTGAATAGCTGGAAGAAACTTAGACATGACCTGGAGAGAGCCAGAACTCTGACAGAACTCATTCATAAAAGAGAAAAACTTAAGAGACAGCAAGTAAGTTATTAAAAAGGGTCACCTTTTTCATTTTTTTCAGAACACCTTAACGCCTTCATGAGAATAGCCGATTTTATGCGCAATTAAGTTTTTCAACGTGGAATTTTGACATGTTCTTCCCCATGTCCTATTTGGGACATGTTTGAAGCCGGCCAATTCAATTTACCCCATCAAACCATATATGTTTGAAAACTAGTCTCCCAAGGGTATATCAAATACTGATATTTTAACCCTTTCCATGCACTAATTCTTCTACTAGCTGTAGTCAAAGTTTGCGATATTTTTGTGTTTTTTCCCCCCACATACATTGTACTTTTGGTATGAATTTATCGCTCCTGGTATATGTCACTATCAGGATTCGGCCCCAGCCTTGCAAACTGCCAGGCGTGGTCGTCTCTTTAAGATGTCTGCCTGGAGTTGATCTCCTCTCCACAGCTTGCTGTTTTGTTTGTGTATCTGTATTTTATGCACCTTGCCCCTCTTTGCCTTATTCATCTGAGGATCTTGGTTCCTTTCTCCTCTCCCCATGTCCCGTTTAAGATAGCCTATCCTTGTTTAAAGGATAAATGTCTGAGGATCTCGTCTCCTCACTCCATCCCATGTGTTTCTTGCCTTGTTCTTTGTGGCGTCCTGTACCTTGTATGTCTTGTCTGGTTATGTTTAGAATCCGTGTTCTGTGTATTTATGTTCAGCTGTGTTGGTTATGCTATATCCATACCTCCCTCATCTGAAACCTATGTTGTTACCACACCTGACCTAACCAACAGGCTTTATAACCCTGCCTCCCTGTCCCGAAGCCTATGTCATTAACACACCTGACCTTATCAACAGGCGTCATATCCCTGCCTCTCAGTAACAGAGGTATCAGTTCATTAGTTACTTTGGAGCTGTAGTTCATGCCACACTCTGGATCTGTCTCTTGGCTTTACCATTTTTACTGCCTGTTGCCTTTTTGACCTGGACTGCCTATTGGATTTGCCCCTTATGCTTGCTTCCCATCCCAGATCCCTTTGGATTCTTACCTGAGCTATTCTAACTTTGTACTTTATATGCTACTTATGGTGAGATATATCTGCTTTGTTTAATATACCTATATTCAAACGTTGAGCTTTTGTCTCATTCATGAAGTGTGTGTCTATGACTGTGTGCATTCTTACAGACCTGCTCCCTGGAGCTGAGATATGATGAGCCTGGCAGTCACTGTCAAAACACCACCCCAATATGTGTTCACCAACATCTCCTGAGTACAGTTTTACAGTGTGACAGTTGTCGGTTTGTTTGGTGACTAAAAGACCACATTTGGAAGTGTGCATTTTTCAAATTAGAACTTTGACATGTTGAAATTTCTGCCCCGTATGCTATTTGGGACATCTTTGAAGCTGACCAATTCAATTTAACCCAATCAAACCATATATGTTTGAAAACTAGACACCCCAGGGTATTTCAAATGCTGGTATTTTAATCAGGCACTAATTCTACTACCAGCCTTAGTAAAAGTTTGTGACAGTATTTTGTTTTTTAGTGTGTTGGATTGTTTGGGAGGTAAGTGGCCACAATCTGATCATCCTGCACCTGTTTCATATTTGAGACATAACTAAAAAGCCGGACAAATCAATTTAACCAATGAAACCATATACCGTATTTGCCCGAATATAGGCCGCACTTTCCCCCCCCACTTTAAGTCTGTAAAGTGGGGTTGCGGCCTATATTTGGGGTCTAGCGCCTGACGCCCGTGACATGCAGTTCCGGGCGCCGGGCAGGCAGCAGGGTTAGGATACAGATCCCCGCAGCAGTGCAGGGGACCTGTATCCTACTCTCTGTTACACTCAGACAGCCTCCCCTGAGTTCCCACGAGTGCCGGTACAGGAGGTTGCCTACGCGCATCGTGCAGACGTTCACCGGCAGCGGCGATGCGCGTAAACAACCTCCGCTGCCGGCATGCCTGCTCGGTGTGCTTTAACAATCTCCCTTGCCGGGAATTCCCACGGGGGGAGTCCCGGCAAAGGAGATTGCTAAAACACATCGTGCAGACGTGCCGGCAGCGGAGGTTGTTTACACTTGCCGGTGAACGTCTGCGCGGTAAGCTTTAACAATCCTCCTTACCGGTGCAGTCTTGCGGGGCCGGCGGGGGACATCTATTCTACGCAGAACGGTATACAACTTCTGGTGCCGGCACTTCTGGCACCGGAAGTTGTATACTGTTCTGCGTAGAATAGATGTCCCCTGCCGGCCCCGCAAGACACCCTGGAGACTCCGGGAGTCTGCACTGGTAAGTCTAGGGGAGGGGTGCACATCTCGGGGGGGGACAGAGAGTGTCAGCATATCTCGGGGGACACACAGAGTGTCAGCATATCTCGGGGGACACACAGAGTGGCAGCATATCTCGGGGGACACACACACAGAGTGGCAGCATATCTCGGGGGACACACACACAGAGTGGCAGCATATCTCGTTGGGACATACAGAGTGGCAGCATGTCTTGGGGGTCAGAGTGGCAGCATATCTATTACACTTTAAATTAAATTTTTGCTTTAAAAAAGCACTTAACTTTTAGGGTGCGGACTATACTCGAGCCAATACGGTATTTTTTAACACGAGACACCTTGCTGTATTTCAAATGCTGGTGTTTTAACTCTTTCCATGCACTAATTTTACCACCAGCCTTTGTCAAAGTTTGGGGTAGTAATTTTTTTATATTTTGTCACACAAATTGTCCTTCATTTATACATTTACAGCTCCTGATGTGACAGGGTGGGTTGTAGATTCATTCTGGCGGATTATTGCATGGATCAAATACCCAGGATTATGTCGGTGACTGTCAGAGTTCCACCCTGTCAGACCGTCTATGCTAACGACCTGACCAGCTGCATCAGCTTACCTGGGTGCAGCCCTCCCCATATATCCCTGCTTACTTTAACATTCAGGGCATTTGCATTGCAGTTTATCTGCTTTCTGCTGAGTTCCTAGTGTGTTTGGGCCCTGATTACTGTTTGTGTTAACAGTTATTTAAGCCGAAGTAATTTTTGTTGTTCTGGTAAAGGGAAAATGTCTGAAACCACCAAGTTTGCGTCTGTTAATGACGGGAGACTTCAAAATTCAATCAAGATTGAAGTTCCCGAGAGAGAGAAGGAAGAGAAAGTATGTTGTGGAGGAGATTCTAATTAAAGCACTTGGACTCGATCTTAGACATCTACTGCCTGCAAGACCAAGTTAAAGGTACATATATAGTAACACTACTGAACATCGATGTGTCTCACACCATCTATAAGAATCTCAGAGGAAAGAAAGATGACCTTCAATTGGATGGACTCTGCTTTACATTGCTGTATGGTGGGGAGGAAATCCCTCTTACTGTTCACATGTATAACCCATATGTGTCTGATGAAGCTATCATACCCTGGTTATATCGCTATTGTAGCAAGGTATCTAACCCACAGAAGTTACGGAATGAGATGGGTATTTGGAACGGTAAGATACTGTTTATACCCAGTGATGGCATTCCTGTGCAGGAGGTGCAGGGGATATGGGCACACTCAGGCGACCTGCACAGCCGACCCTAGGCTCCTATGCAGGAACTGTGGAGAATGGGGCCACCTCACCGTTAGCTGTGATAAGTAGTGCAACGAATGTGGCAAGCCAGACCATATATATAAGGACTGTCCCAGCAAGCCCCGGCGGTCCTGGGCAGATATGGCTGCTGGACGGCCTGGGAAATTAGATCCAGGTCCAAGTATGCCTCCTCTACAGCTGACCCGAAGGAGCCTTTGGTGGTGATGCAGAAACCGGATGATTCTGCTGTGCTGGTTGCAGTGGGATCAGTAATGCCAAGCAATCGGACAAAGGAACAGACTGTTTTGGGTCCAGTGGATTCCTCGCCAGTGGTGGGTCCTGTGGATCCCAATGTGATTTTAAACCCCTGTGTAGGTCCTTCTATCAGCCATGAGAGTCACATTCCTGTGGGAGACGTTGAGAGCAGTCCTGCAGTGAGATCTCATTACTAAGTCCAGAACAAGTGTTAACTACAGCTGTTGTGGAGGAGACTGTCCAATCACTAATCTCCACTAACCCTGTGCATACGATTGCTCTGATGGAAGCGGATGTGGAGTATCCAGCTGGTTCCATGTCTAGGAGGGGGGAGGTCTGACAGTGAATCCTATTTGACACCTGTTCTGGAGTCTGAAGTGCCGGTCCTGGGAGACAACGCGGAGGAGAAATCCAAAGTAGAGTTTTCCGGGAGCCCTCGAGATGACTCCGTAGAATCATCAAAGCGGAAGTCAGAGCTAGGAGACCTTCCGGTGTCATCTATCCAGAAGATGGCTCGGAAGCATAAAGAGATGTGCAGGTGTTGCTGAGATGGGACCTTCTCTGTCCTTTTTTCATCATGGATTACAGCAGCATATCAGAAGATTCGGACTCTGAAGGTGAGAGGGAGACTGATAAAACACACTAGACCTCTCACACTGGATCTCATTGTTGCCTCATTTAATGTGAGGAGTCTGAGGAGATGCTTTATTTGCATATTGAAATGTGCACATCATTTTCTTACAGGAGTGTGCAATAGCTCATGGACTGTTTTATGGAGATTTAAAGAAGGACTGGGCCCTCTTACTGGTCCAGGTCAAATGATAATAAAGCCGCTGGGGTTGGAGTCCTTTTTAAGAACAAAAATGTGGTTTTAAATTCTATTATTGAAATTGCTCCCGGGAGAGCAATTTTAAATGATGAAGGTTTTAATGTTCCTCTTATGAATGTATATGCTTTACCAGTTAAGAATGAAAGAATGGAAATTTTAGATCTTATCTCCTTCTTTGCTAAAGGTTCTTCCCCTCTAATAGTTGGAGGTGATTTTATTACCGGGCGAAAATTGAAGTGGAGGGGATGAGAACCAGAGGGTAGATAAAACTTCTCGCCAGCTTAAGAATTTTATAATTGATTTTAAATTGACAGATGCGTGGAGGCATTTAAAACCCTCTGACCTTGGATATACATGGTATAATGGCCAGGTCAGCTCCCACAGTGATTTTATGTTCTCTGCTGGTTTTAATCTCCAGGACATGTTTTTAGAAGATAATGTATTCTTAGACCATAAGCTTTTAAAAACTAGTTTTTTAATTCCTAATGAATCTAAAATTAGGAATGGTCTGTGGAAACTCAATTTATTGTTACTAGTGGACGAACAAATCCGTAATAACTTTAAGGTCTCATATGGGCGATGGTTTCGCCAGAAACGCCCAAGTCAAGGTGGCAAACCATCATGTGCAAGATTAAGAACTTTTTTATTGTTGCTGGCAAGAGAAAGAAAAAAAAGAGAGCAAACAAGTTTTTAAAGATCTTAATGTGCGTTTGCAATCTCTTTTTAAGTTGAAAGAGGCTGGTGTAAGCATTAATGACTGATTTTTTATTTAAAGAAAGAGATTTTAAAAGGTTTTAGATTTTAAAGGTAAAGAAATTAGGAAGGGGAGAAGTGCACTTGCTGCTTTTTTTAAGGAAATATCTCAAAAGAGAGACCTAATTTGGGCCAGTCCTCCTCCATTGCGGGCATTTTAAAAGCCTCACAAGAGTTTTAACAAAACCTTTTGTAATGAGAAACAGGAAGTTCTACTTACAGAGAGCTTCTTTTCCCTGTCAATCCCTGGTGACACTAGGATAGACTCCTCCTCCGTACCTGATAGGGCAGGACTCAAAACTTTAAAAGGGCCCTCCCCTCCTACTAACACCAGTGAATACCAAAGACCACACAGGCAAAGCAATCTGATGCAACTAAATTTATTGAAAAGAAGGGAGGGAACAAAAACGTGTCACCAGGGATTGACAGGGAAAAGAAGCTCTCGGTAAGTAGAACTTCCTGTTTCCCTGCCATCCCAGGTGACACTAGGATAGATTTACCAAAGAAGAAGGGTGGGCAAACTAAGGAGACAAAACAGCCTCAAGGACCTTCCGACCGAAAAGAGAGTCCTCCTGAGCCATCTGGTCGAGACGGTAATGCTGCACAAAAGCGTGGAGAGTCCGCCAAGTAGCTGCCTTGCAGATCTGGTCGGGCGAAAGACAACATCTTTCAGCCCAGGAAGTGGAGACTGCCCTAGTAGAGTGGGCACGGATCCCCACAGGAGCAGGTTGGCCGGCTGCAGAATATGCCAAGGTGATGGTTGCAACAATCCACTTAGCGATGGAAGACTTGGAGATACTGATGCCCCTGTTGGGCCCTGAAGAGGCCACGAATAAACGAGAGGACTTACGCAGGGGTAGAGTCCGTTCCAAATAGATGGTGAGGCATCTCTTCAGATCCAGAGTGTGAAGAACTTCTTCATCCGAGCCAGGAGCAGGAAAAAAGGTAGGTAACACGATCTCCTGGTTCTTGTGGAAAGCCGACTGAACCTTGGGTGCGAACTCTGGCGGCAGAGAGAGAACCACCTTATCCGGGAAAAAACGGAGAAACGGTTCCTTCATAGACAAAGCCTGGAGTTCACAAATCCGACGAGCGGAAGTAATCGCTACTAAGAAGGCTGTCTTCAGCGATAATAGATACAGAGAAACCGACTGAAGAGGCTCAAAAGGAGGTAATGTGAGTCTTCGAAGGACGAGATTCAGGTCCCACGGAACCATCCTGGTGACCGAACGAGGACGTATCCTGACGATGGCCTTGGCAAAACGTCTGATCACAGGCAGAGATATAAGCTCGAACCCGAGGAGAGCACTGATGGCAGAAATCTGCACCCGGATCGTAGAAGGCTGAAGTCCACAGTCGAATCCTTCCTGGAGGAAATCCAGAACAGAGGCAGAGGAACAGGAAGTTGGCAAAATCCCCTTGGAACAACACCAACTGTGAAATCTCTTCCAGATCTTGATGTATCGCAGAGAGGTAACCTTCTTTCTACTCTGCAGAAGAGTCTCAGCCACATGACAAGAAAATCCTTGAGCTCTCAGCAGTCCGCGTTCAATCTCCAGGCCGTCAGGTGGAACACGGCAGGGTTTGGGTGTAGGAATGGACCCTGATGTAGAAGGTCTTTCCAAGCTGGGAGCTTCAGAGGGGGAGAGAGACCTAGAGCGATCAAGTCGGAATACCAGACCCGCTTCGGCCAGTCTGGTGCTATCAGGATCACGGAGGCGTGGTCCTTCTTGATCTTTTGTAGGACCCTGGAGATTAGGGCAAACGGAGGGAAAACGTATGCGAGACGGAAATTCCATTCTTGTGAGAAGGCATCTATTGCCAAGGGATGATCCTGAGGCCTGAGGGAAAAGAAGACCGGAATCTGAGCATTGTCTCTGGATGCCATCAGGTCGATCTCGGGTAAGCCCCACCGTTGGACGATTAGATTGAAGGCCATCGGATGCAGAGCCCATTCGCCGCTTAGCACAGGAGTTCTGCTCAGGAAATCTGCTTGAGAATTCAAAGTTCCTCTGAGGTGAATGGCGGACAGAGTCATGTGATGGGACTCTGCCCAAAAGGAAATCCTGAGCGATATATGAAGAAGCCGAGGACTTCTTGTGCCCCCTTGTCTGTTGATATAGGCTACCACTGCTTGATTGTCGGAACGAAGCAAAATGTCCTTGCCGGCGAGCAGATGCTCCCAGTGATGCAGAGCTTTTTCTACTGCAAGTAACTCCAGACAGTTCGAGGGAAGAAGTTTCGTAGCTGGAGACCAGAGACCCTGCACAAACAGGTCCTGATACGTAGCTCCCCATCCCTTGACGCTGGCGCCGGTGGTGAGAAGTACCTTGGAGACAAGAGACCATCTTCTCCCTGCGGCAAGGACGTTCCGTTGGAGCCACCAGGAGAGGGAAGCTCTGACCTGCGGAGGAAGACAGACACGCCTGTCCAGAGCCAATGGGTTGTCTTCCAGATGGTTGAGGACAAATCCCTGAAGTATTCTCATGTGGGCCAGAGCCCAGGGTACTGCATAAGTTGCGGAGACCATCTTGCCTAGCAGGGACATACATAACCGCAAGGAGCTGCGGTGCGCAGAGCGAATCCTGCGTACTAGGAATCGAATCCCCTCTATTCTGGCAGTCGGAAGGAAAGCTTTCCCGGAGCAGGAATCCAGACGAAGACCCAGGAACACTAGATGTTGAGAGGGAACGGTGCAGGATTTGTCCCAGTTCAGAATCCAGCCGAGATCTTGTAATGTGTTGACCACCGTGGAAAGATGAACTCGAAGAATCTGCGCTGACCGGGCATGGATAAGCCAATCGTCCAGATAAGGAATGACTGAGATTCCCTGGACACGGAGATGGCCTGCCACGACTGCCAGAAGTTTTGTGAAAACTCTTGGTGCTGCCGACAATCCGAATGGAAGGGCTTGAAACTGGAAATGCTGGACAGTTGAACCCCGAGGAATCGCCACTCTCAGGAAACGTTGATGGGACGGATGGATGGGAACATGGAAATATGCATCCTTTAGGTCTAATGAAGCCATGAAGTCGTTGAGGCATAAGGTGTCGAGGGTGGATCTTACGGTTTCCATCCTGAACCTGATGAACTGGAGGTGACTGTTCAAAAAACGCAAGTCTATGATTAAGCGAAGACCACCCGGTCTCTTGGGGACCAGAAAAACCGGAGAATAAACCCCTTGGCCCAGTTCTGGCCAGGGGACAGGAACCAGGACTCTGAGGTCTGACAACTGCTGAATGGTGGATAACAGGACTGACCGCCTTGCCTGGTCTGGTGGAAGGTGGGAGATCAAAAAACGGTCTGAAGGTCTGGTCCGGAATTGAAGTTGATATCCGTGCGATACAATGGCTCTCACCCAGGGATGTCGGGTGAGTGAGAACCAATTGTCGGTGAAAAAACGGAGCATTCCTCCCACCGGAATGGAGGAGGCGTCATGCAGCGTTCTTGGGGTCTTGAAACGCTTTGGGGAAGGCGATCCTGTCAAATCTCCCCCTTCCGCGAGGGAATCTGCCTCGAAAGTTTTGTTCTCTAGACGAGGGGTTGAACCTAGAACTATGGCATCTAGATTGTCCAGGGAAAAAAGGCCGAAAGGACTGCCGTCTTTTTGAAGGAGGCTTTCGTTGAGGCATCCAATGCTTGTCCCCTGTGGTCTTCTCCAAAAGGGACTCCAGCTCTTCCCCAAATAAAGTCTTGCCCTTAAAAGGGATATTAAGAAGCTTGTTCTTAGAGGCATTATCCGCCGCCCAGGCCTTAAGCCACAAGGCCCTTCTGGCTGCCACCGAAAGCGCCGAAGCTCTGGCCGTCATTCTGATGTTTTCAATTGAGGCATCACAGAGAAAATCCACGGCCAATCTCACGGCAGCAACATTCTTGAGGATAGTCTCCCTGGAGGTTTTGGCAGCAATATCCTACTCGATCTGGGAGAGCCAAATTTTGACAGCTCTGGAAACTGAGGCAGAAGCAATTCCAGGTTTAAAGGTCGCAGCTGAAGCCTCGAAAGATTTCTTAACTGCAGCTTCGGCTTTCTTTTCCATATGGTCAGAAAAATGAGAGCCATCCTCAAGCGGCAGAGTAGTCTTCCTGGAGACCTTCATAACAGCAGTATCCACCAGCTGGGTAGCACAAAAATCAGCAAAGTTCTCATCAAAGGGAAACATGCGTTTAATCCGTCTGGACAGGTTAACCCTCCTTTCCGGGTGGTTCCATTCCTGCTTGATAATGTCAGAAAGCGCAGGATGAACAGGAAACGAGGCAGACTGTTTGGAGAAGCTGGCACCAAAGAAAGAGTCATTTTTCTGGGTGGAGGCCTCCTCCAAATGCATAGCTGATCTCACAGCAGAAATTAAAGTCTCAATTTCCTCCACCGGGAATAAAAAAGAACTTTCCTCCCGGATCTCTCCTTCCTCTGAGGAACCTTCCTCTACCTCAGGATAATCAAACTCAGAGTCTGAGAACAAGGGCTGACGCCCCAGAAGAGCAGGGTCTTGTACCGCGGGAAGGTGATGATAGGCAGGAACAGGAACAGGTCTCCTCTTTAAGCCAGACCAAAAATTCCCTACCCCCAGAGGGCTCAGAATCCGCTACAGACCTCAGGCAAGCAGAGCAGAGTTTCTTCCTTGAATCCTGCAAAGCCTTGTGACACCCAGAGCATTGGGCATGTTTAGACTTCATAACCGCTTTCTTAGGCTTGTCCTCAACAGAGGGCGGCTCAGAAATATCAGGGGCCGACATGATGATGAAAGATGCAACAGCACCTGGGCAAAAGAAAACAGCAGGAACACACACAACATCCAAATCACTTACCTTCTATATATATATATATAGTGAAAGGAGCTGAAATTAGGCTGGAATCTGCAACAGCAGAGAGTTTGGCGCCAAAATTTTAAATTACAACCAAAACGAGGCTTGGAACGCACAACCAGAAGTGCAGAAGCCCAAAACCGGAAGACATCAGACGCCATATTGGCCGAAGCCAGTAAGCTGCAACAGCGGCATCTGTACGCCGAACAGCCAGACCGGCAGGCGTCCCCGGCTATAGGAGGTGCCGGCAACCCGCCGGATCACCGTGAGGAGGAGTTGCCGCGCTAACCGCCAGGACGGCGGCCACGATCACCGCCGGGACGCCGGTGCAGCCGAACACCGCCGGCGCCACCGCGGCCCGATCACCGCCGGGACGATGGTGCCGAGATCACCGCCAGGACGACGGTGCTGCCGCGATCACCGCAGGGACGACGGTGCTGCCGAAGCCGCGAACACCGCCGCGACCGGGACAAGCGTGGGCGACGCAGCACCAGCCATCAGGCTGAGGTGCAAGGTATCCCCCAGGAATGGGGGCTTAGCCCGGGGAAACGGCTCAACCTAGAGCCTAGAAAATAATAAAAGGTAGACGAGTCCCCTACCTGGTAGGGCAGGAAAAAAACACTGGTGTTAGTAGGAGGGGAGGGCCCTTTTAAAGTTTTGAGTCCTGCCCTATCAGGTATGGAGGAGGAGTCTATCCTAGTGTCACCTGGGATGGCAGGGAAAGTTATAGATCGTTCCTTTTTAAAAGGTACTCTGGGGGCCATAACTAATGTTTTAGGATCTGATGATCAAGTGGGTTTAAGCAGAAAGCTGTCGTTAACTGAATTGCATGATGCAATTAAAAGCTTTTCTGCTTTTAAGTCACCAGGAGCAGATGGAATCCCTATTGTGTTTTATACATGTTTTTCTATAACTTTTAAAAGGATGATATTTTAAATATTTTTAGAGAAGCTTTTAATGCCCAGGAGTTACCCTCCTGGAGAAGAGGCATAATTACACTAATTTTTAATAAGGGTGATAGGCCTCTAGTTCTCTCTTAAAAGTTCACTATAAAATTCTGGCCAAGATCTTTTAATTATTAAAGCAAATAAACAAGGCAGCAAATCACAATGAGGTGGTTATTATGGGGGACTTTAACTATCCCGACATAAACTGGGAAACCGAGACCTGTGAATCTCATAAAGGAAACCGGTTTCTGACTATAAGTAAGGATAATTATCTGTCCCAAATGGTCAGGGGGCATCGAGGAAATAGTGATCACAATATAATACATTATAACTTGTCCTTCAATAAGGGAACTCTTAGAGGAGCCACAAGAACTATGAACTTTAGGAAGGCAAAGTTTGATCAACTAAGAGAAGCCCTTAACACTGTAAATTGGGAAAATGTCCTCAAAAACCAGAGTACAGACACTCAATGGGAGATTTTTAAGAATATCTTAAATTCTCACTGTGAAAGGTACATACCGTATGTGAATAAAAGAGTCAGGAACAAGAGAAAACCAATGTGGATAACTAAAAATGTAAAGGGGGCAATAAATGGCAAAAAAAAAAAAAAGGCATTTAAGCTACTAAAACAGGAAGGCAGTTGTCAGGACTCGGGTGATCAGGTCAGGTAGGAGCCCATGCGCAGGGGATACTTGGGGTTCAGTATGTAACCCACGGTGCATGATTATGCAAACAAAGACACCACAAACAGAAATCCAGGTAATGCAGTGTATTTCATGTATATAACAGGACCAGCAAATAAGGGTAATATAGTCTAAGCAAGTAACCGGACGTATGGCAAAATAAAATACAGGTAATAAGTCTTTTGGCAGAGAGCCCGCTTGGAAGGGCACGACAGACAGAGAGCCCGCTTGGAAGGGCACGACAGACAGAGAGCCCGCTTGGAAGGGCACGACAGACAGAGAGCCCGCTTGGAAGGGCACGACAGACAGAGAGCCCGCTTGGAAGGGCACAAAAAGGCACACAGCCCGCTTGGAAGGGCACAAAAAGGCACACAGCCCGCTTGGAAGGGCACAAAAAGGCACACAGCCCGCTTGGAAGGGCACAAAAAGGCACACAGCCCACTTGGAAGGGTACAAAGCAGGGAGTCCACTTGGAAGGACACAAAGCAGGGAGTCCACTTGGAAGGACACAAAGCAGGGAGTCCACTTGGAAGGACACAAAGCAGGGAACCAGGAACGGTGCAGGTGCAGGTGCAGGTGCAGGTGCAGGTGCAGGTGCAGGTGCAGGTGCAGAGCCACAGCAGGAAGGTCCATAGACTTCAATACAAAGGCCCTGACTGAAGGGCAGGGCAGGTTCATAAAGGCAGGGTAATCCAGGTAACAAGGCCCAGCTGGATGTAGACTAGGGCTCAACCCAGGTAACAAGGCACACCTGAGTTCTGAGTGTTCCAGAGGGCGGCCACTAGTGGTCGCAGATGTAAACGCCACAGGTATAAAAAAGCCATGGTTCAGGTAGCGAAAAATTGGTTCCTGACACATACCTGTAGACTGCAGACTGAGACAAACAGAACACACAGGTGGGGCACACCTTATAAAGGAAACAGAGCTGAAGCAAAGAGCAGAACTAAAAGCAAGGAATGGAAGATCAGAACAGAGCATACGGAAATCCAGGAATGGATTAAAGCAAAACAGAGAAACTGAAGCAAGGGTAGAATGTGATAGTACAATCCTCTAAAGCACTATTCCACTCCTCTAGGAACAAAATATCATCCTGTCCGAAGGTGGGTGTTTTAAATAATCTTAAACCTCTTGGTGTAATTTTTTCCTGTCAGGCACAGCAGGCGGGGGCGGCTTTTCCGGTACAGCAGGCAGGGGCAACGCCGGCTCACTACAGGATCCCAGGTCCCAGCGTTGTCGCAGTCGGCTGGTTCTTCACGCTACGCGGGGAGCTGGAGAAGATGGCGACGGAGCGACGTCGGGTTCCAAGAGAGGGGCGGCGCTTCTGCACGCAGGAGGAGAAGGGGAGCCTATTACTAGAGGGGTGGCGCTTCCAAAGCCGTCTCCCTCTAGAGACAGTATGAGGGGCGGCACGAGGGTTGGATCTACAGACGTGTAGATCCCTATAAAACGCCTGTGATAAAACGCCAAGGTCCCTTAGGGCAGTGCTCAGATATTCTGAGATGCTCTGTGTGCTACATAGTATTCCCAGTGCTGTGCTCCTGTCCCTATTCTGAACCCGAACGTGAACTTGAACCTGACCTTGGCTTGTACCCTGACCACGCTACTTTGGATTGCTGCCTGAACCTGACCTTGGCTTGTACTTTGACCACGCTACTCTGGATTGCTGCCTGAACTTGACCTTGGCTTGTATCCTGACCACACTACTTTGGATTGCTGCCTGAACCTGACCCTGGACTGTTTCCTGATAACGCTATTTGGAACTCTACCTGTTCTGATTCACCATTCCCCCGGTCACCCTGCATATCGGGCTCCTCCTCCTAACGTAACACAGATACACAGTGGTGTCTGACATTTCCTATATGTATTTGGAAAGTGTTGCCACTTCCCATTGATATTTAATCTTTTTGGTTAGTAATTTTTCCAAGTTCATAAACTCCCTTTTTAGATCTTTTCTATTATCTCTAGAATCTTGTGGGGGAGGTTCTGGATTATCCCCAAAAATGGCATCTATGTCCTGATATTTTGATTTTCATGTGTGTCTTAGTGAGGAACAAAAGTAAAGTCAAATGTAAAATAGGAAGAAAAAAAAGACTCTCAAGGTAAAAATAAGCAGCTCCAAAAACAGATACAGATAGTGAGAGCACTACGGATAAGGACTAAAATATATATCTCAATATATATATATATGTATGTATACAACTGGCAAGGACTAAAAACAAAAAAAAGTTTTAATACAGTCAAAACTGCTTGTCCTGTTTTCTTAGCAAAAAATTAAGATGAGCAAGGATTGCCTAATTCCTTTATTCAGCCGTCCGGCAAGGAGGTGGCACACTAAGTGCACAAAACATATTTGGACTTAAAAGGAGCCTAAATCTTTTAGAATAAAATGTTACAGGGCAGAGGCTTTTTTAAGGCTAAAATAAATTGATCTTACCCTAAAAGGCCTTAATCCGTGTGGGGGGTTGGTGCCATGGATATCCAGTACTGACAAGCCCCACTGCTGTCAGACTGGACTGCACATCTTAAATTTACATTTTGTGCCCTGAAGATGTTCCACCGCTGTGCTACTGCTCCTTCCCTTGCCGGCTTGAAGAGAGAACTCTTATTCTGTTCCATAACATCCGCCAATTCGGATGTTCCTTCCTCACTCTGCTCACCACCCGGGGAGCAATCGGAGGAGGGTTCCCACTGGACACAACCTGTGTGCCCCACCTGTGAAGAACCATGTCTGACCTTCGCTGTTATTAATATTATTATTATTATTATTATTATATTTATGTGTACCCTGTTTGAATGTGGCTGCAGCTCCGGTCTTCAAAGAGACGATCCTATAATCTGGCTGGGGCTCTTAATCAGCCAGCACAGCCCTGTCTGCCCAGACGGCACCCACACTACAGGGGGGATAACACAGGTGGGGAAACCCACTGTATCCCTTAATCCCCTCACCTGATACATCCCCTGTATACCGATGGGATTTGTGAGGGTATGTGGATGATGGGATTTGTGATGGGATGTGGTTGATAGGATTGGGGGTTGGGTTCGGTGCACAGTGAATGGAGATTGTATATAAGTTCTGTGTGTTTGTAATAAAGAGAGTTCTGTTTTTAACTTCAAAGCATGAAGTCCTGTCTCATGATTGAGGGAAGTGCTGGTCTGTGACTGCTTTCTTCAGACAGCCACAGCGTGTCCGCTTACTGGGAGAGGGAAGCAGCTGACGGGCGGATGTGTCCAGTCTGGGGCACAGGACGATCCGTCACACCACCGAACTACATGTCCGTCCCTGACAAGGGACAAGGAAGAACTGGCTGTGTTTGGTCCGGTGTGGTCTTATGGGTAAGGAGGAGGAGTTAGGGAAGGGGGAGGGTTTTAACTCTTTGTATTTCAGATCCTTCAGAGCAACACCCATGTGTACTGCCACTATATCCATGTGTACTGCCACTATATCTATGTGTACTGCCACTATATGCCAGGAAAATAATATACATTAATTTAGCAGTCATGCGTCTGGATTTAAATATCAAAGAACGGAAACCTGACGCATTTCACCGCTGAAAAGCAGCTTCCTCAGAGGTGTAGGGAAGTCAAGATAGTCCTGTCAGAGTCAAACAGTGTAGTTAGTCACTTGACTATAGTCCTGAATACAGCAACATTACCGCCAAAGGAAACCACAGTGTTAGTCTTATTCCTTCAGACCAGAACATATGTGGTATTCCTGATTATTGTATTATACATGACATATACAGTTAGCAACTGCTGACTGACATCGCACATTGTTTCTTGTTTGTTGTCTATAACAATTCCTAAATCCTTAAGTTTCTTGTGCATTCCTTACCCCGAAGTGCATAACTTTGCATTGATTTGTGTGCCTAGTCTTCCAGTCTAAATCCCTCTGCAGCAAAGTAATATCCTGCTCACATTGTAATAATGTACAGAGTTTATCATCTGCAAACACCTATTGCAAGGTCATTTATAAATATGTTGAATAAAACTGGTCCCAGAACAGAACCCTGAGGAACACTACTTACCACTTTTGTCCAGCTTGAAAAAAAGGAACAATGTATAACTTTCTCATTAAAAAAAGTTTTGGTAAAAATCTTGGGACACTTTTAAAATGCCCGCAATTGAGGACTGGCCTTCCATCTCTAAAATTAGGTCTCTCTTTTGAGATATTTGTTTAAAAAAGAAGCAAGTGCACTTCTCCCCTTCCTCCAAGTGCTTTACCCAGGCATTAAAAATAATTTGTTTACCTTTAAAATCTAAAACCTTTTTTATCTCCTTCTTTAAATTAAAAATCAGTTTGTCAGTATTGCTTACACCAGCCTCTTTATAATTAAAAAGAGTTTGCAAACACACATTAAGATCTTTAAAAACATGTTTGCTCTCTTTTTTTCTTCCTCTTGCCAGCAACAATAAAAAAGTTCTTAATCTTGGACTTGATTGTTTCCCACCAGTCCAAAAAAATTCTGGGTCACCCAAAATTCTTGGGTCACCATCGCCCATATGAGACCTTAAATTATTCCGGATTTGTTTGTCCTCTAATAAATTGAGTTGCCACAGACGATTCCTAGTTTTAGATTCACTAGGAATTAACAAGCTAGGTTTTTAAAGCGTATGGTCTGAGAATACATGATCTTCTAAAAACATGTCCTGGATATTAAAACCAGCAGAGGACAACATAAAATCAATGCAGGAGCTGACCTGGCCATTAGACCATGTATATCCAGGGTCTGAGGGTTTTAAAAGCCTCCACACATCTTTCAATTTAAAATCAATGATATTTAAGCAGGCAAGAAGTTCTATCTACCCCCTGGTTCTCATCCCCTCCACTTCTATCTCACCTGGAAATTTACAATTAAAATCACCTCCAACTATTAGAGGGGAAGAACCTGTGGCAAAGAAGGAGATATGCTCTAAAATTTCCATGTTTTCATTCTTGACTGGTGAAGCGTATACATTCATAAGACGAACATTAAAACCTTTAAAAACTACATCAATTAAAATTGCTCTCCCGGGAGCAATTTCAGTAATAGAATTTAAAACCACATTTTTGTTGTTAAAAAGGACTCCAACTCCAGCGGCTTTGTTATCATTTGACCCGGACCAGTAAGAGAGCCCAGCGGTCCAGTCCTTCTTTAAATGTCCATAAAGCAGTCCATGATCTATTGCACACTCCTGTATGAAAATTATGTCCACATTTAGAGTCTGTAAATATGCAAATAAAGCAGCCCTTCTGACAGGGATCCTCAGACTCCTCACATTAAAGGAGATCCAGTGTGAGGCCTAGTGTTTTTATTAGCGTCCCTCTCACCTTCAGAGTCCGAAACTTTTGATATGCTGCTGTAATCCATGATGATAAAAGGATCAGAAAGAGAAAGTCCCATCTCACCAACACCTGCACAGCTCTGTATGCTTCCAGCCACCTCGCGGATGCCACGGTCGCGGTTGCTGTAGCTGGTTGCCTTCAGCTCAAATCGTATTCCTTTCAGAACGTTACTTTCTTCTTCATGACTGTTTTAATGCATTTTATTTGTGGTTACACACTCCCCTCTGCTGGCTGATTTTCAAACTAGTCCGTTACTAATGTCTCAAGTTTTTACAATGCGTAATCAGCTTAAAACAACAAGATTAACAGTAGCTCCACCGGGAGCCTCATACTAACCGGTAAAGTGAGTATAGACTGCAACTGCACAAAAAATAATTTTAAAAAAATCCATCCATCGCATATCACAAATCATCCACACACTTCAGGGACTATCTACTCGTGTTGCACTCTTATACAATTGGCGGTCCTTCTCCGGTTGAGTACTCAGCTACATGTTAACCCCCTTTATCTTCCTAACAGCAGGGAGGGATTCTCATCATACAATATTCTCAAACCCCCTACTCTGGGGCATGACGCACGGTACATACTACACCTAGGAATACGTACTCCTCACTGTATGTCCTACCTGGACCCTCACCTTGGCAACTTCTGTGAGTCCAATCTATGCGGTAGCTCCCTCTATTAAACTATTGAACAGTCTGATTTTCATGTTTTCATCCGGCATTGTGCATTTTGGTGAGCTTATGGTTAATCGGTGGGTGGTTGTATATGTTTTATATACAATTCTGCATAACGGAAGAGAAGGTTCTTTTAGTGATAGGTTGCTTTGGCTACCACATCCTTTGTTGACCTGCCGGTCTCCGTTTCTGGGCTCAGGCATGCGCTTGGGCTTGTTCATATGATCCTTACAGGGTTCTCTCACTCGCTATGGTGCAACTTGTCAGTAGGTTGTTGGATGTGTGTTCACTATGCTGGTTTCTTACCAGGATTGGCCTTAACCTGCTCGCATATTCGGATCAGTCCTTTCGAATTGGGGCCGCCTTGGCGGCGTCTAAGAAAAAGGTTCCAGCCCATGTGATTAAAAAGCTAAACATGTGGAACTCCTCCTGTTTGTCTCTTTATTTCCCACAACCAACCTCGGAGATGCGTAATGCCTTCACGTCACTCGCTCTGTAAGCTTGGTCATTCATATTTTTATGTTTTGGTTTATTAATAAAGTTATAGTATGACTAACTTTGTGTCTTCCTCTTTTTGCCCTCTATAGGCCTACCTGGTATGTCTGTCATGGCACACCTCAGACCGAATGGACCCTTTCTTGGTCTTTGGTTCTCCGTTCCACTAATCCTATTTGTTTGTCCCTAACACAAATGTTTATATTGACCCTAGTAATTGTTGTGATTAGTATAAATTTTCCAGGGCTGGTTGCAGATTTTCGTTGTGACCTTTGGCTTTTGGATTTCTTCACTTGGCTGTAACCTGGATTTGGGACCCACACTGGGCTCTTACATCCTGTAGGCTCCCTCCACACTAACACACACAGTGTGTTACCTTCTTCTGGGCCTACCTGGTACGTCAGTTTTGCCATAGCATAGACCGAATGGACCCTTTATATCTATATTTCTCCGTTCCACTAATCCTATTCATTTGTCCCTACCACAAATGTTAAGGCTAATTGCATTAGCCTGTAGTTGGGGGAGGGGCTGTGGTCATTTAACCAACGCCTGGTCCTCCCACAGCTACATTGCAGCGTCTCGTGGTTGCCCTTCCTTGTTCCCCTCCTCTGTTATCTTCCTTTCTCTTTCATTTCTTTATCTCAGGGTGGCCCTCTACTCTGGTATGTCAGTTTTGGCATAAGTTAGGCCAAATGGACCCTTTATATTTATATTTCTCCGTCCACTAATCCTATTTATTTGCCCCTACCGCAACTAAAATAACAGACCAAGAAAGAGCAGTGGACATAGCCTATATTTCTGTAAGGCATTAAATGCTGTCACTTAAAGATTACAATGTGTTAGTTCAGAGCTCATGCTCCTTAGGACATACAGGACATACAGGTTTGTTGTAGTGTACCTGCTACACAAGAGATAAGGCTGTCTATTGACAGCCTGGACTCTCTCTTGTCGACAGAAGCCAGCATTGCTACAGACCCCCGCTTGCTGATCAAAGTGCAATTGGCACAGACAGATCAGAGAAAAAACAATTATCAAAAAAGTTAAGGGAAAATAAAAATATTTATTGAGAGCACTATTTGGGCACCTATTCTAAAGAAGGATATCTTAGCACTAGAAAGGGTGCAGAGGTAGGCTACAAAATTAATAAAAGGAATGGAGCACTTTAGTTATGAAGAAAGGTTAACAAATTTAAATCTGTTTAGTTTAGAAAAACGGCGCCTTAGAGGGGATATGATAGCATTATATAAATATATTCGGGGCCAATACAAACCATTGTGTGGAAATCTGTTCATAAACAGGACTATGCATAGGACACGTGGTCACGCGTTTAGACTGGAAGAAAGGAGATTTAGTCTAAGGTAGAGGAAAGGGTTTTTTACAGTAAGGACAATAAGGATGTGGAATTCTCTGCCTGCAGAGGTAGTTTTATCGGAGTCTGTACAGACGTTTAAACAGCAACTGGATGGATACTTGGAAAAACATAATATTCAGGGACATAATCTTTAATTATGGGTAAACAGCTTACTGATCCAAGGAGAAATCTGACTGCAATTTTGAGGTCAAGAAGGAATTCTTTTCCCTGGTTAGTGCAAAATTGGAAAGAGTGAAACTGGGTTTTTTTGCCTTCTTTTGGATCAACAAACAAATTAACAGATATAGGAAAGGCTGAACTTGATGGACGCATGTCTTTTTTCAGCCTATATAACTATGTAACTATGTAGCCCAGTAATGCAATCATAACATCACTGGCATCCAAAATATGCAAGGGAGATCTCCAAAGGGATCTCGCTCCATATTGCACCACTACAAGTACAAAAATATATAAGCCTGGGGTCCTCAAACTACAGCCCGCCGGGTGTTTTTGCCTCAGGACATCCATGTGTACACAAGGATGCTTCTGTGAAGTCCCTGCAGCACGCGTTTACTTTAAAAACGCGGGGACCGCCGGGAGCAGGCGCACGCAGCGACGTCACTGACGTCCCATGCGTGCACCCATGGCAACCGAGCGCGCAGGAGCGGAGGAGCGGAGAAGAAGAGAAGAAGCGAAGAAGCAAGGACGCGCGCTGGAGGTAAGTGTTTACCAGCGGCGCGTCCCTTCGGTGTTCTGACCACCGATCCTCCGGTCCTGCTATGGCCGGAGCAGTGGTCGGAACACTGAAATGGGGCAGTACACAGGCATACAGCCTCCAGCCATACTGTATGGCTGGAGGCTGTATGCCTGTGGGGGAACATACTGCCAGCCCCTATAGTCCGGCCCTCCAATGGTCTGAGGGACCGTGAACTGGCCCCCTGTTTAAAAAGTTTGAGGACCCCTGATATAAGCAGTGGCGACTCTAGAAACAATATATAGGGGGGGGCACACAAGATACCACAGTCAAACTGGGGGGGCATTCATAATTTCCAAAAGTAATGTGCTATGGAATTATACTTTTGTTATTGGGCTAAAATAATACTTGATCATTCAACATGGGAAGCCTGAAGCCACAATAAATAACTTTTCCACTAAATGATTTCAGGGCCTTGAACGTTTTGTCCCCTGAAGTCACTACAACTTCAGGAGGGCATTTTATCTCTGGATAAATATAAATTAAATAATTCCTATTGTAAGTTAAGTGCCAGGAAACAGATGACCAAAACACACACACCAACACAGGCTCTGTCACACCGACAACCAAACACACACACCAGGACAGGCTCTGCCACACCGACAACCAAACACACACACCAGGACAGGCTCTGCCACACAGACACCCACACACATCAGGACAGGCTCTGCCACACCCACATCCAAACACACGCACACACACCAGGACAGGCTCTGACACACTGAAACCCAAACACACACCCTAGGACAGGCTCTGCCACACTGACAACCGAACACACACACCAGGACAGGCTCTGCCACACCAACACCCAAACACACACCAGGACAGGCTCTGCCACACCAACACCTATACACACATACCCGAGGACAGGCTCTGCTACACTGATAACCAAAAACACACAAACAGCAGGACACAATCTACGTCACAGACGTCTACATCGGGATGGATTTTTCACACTGCATTGTCGTTTATACCCCCATTAGTGTTTTTTGCCCCTTGTGTATTGATGCCCCTGCTGCCCATATATATTAATATTAGCCCCAGTTGCCGATAGCAGGTATAGATCAACACATCAACACACAAACCAAGCTTTGCATGTATAGATCAACTGAAATTCACTTGTGATCTCAGCACTTAAGGTATATATCAAATAAACAGAATCAGACATACAAATCCTGTATTTGCAGGTATATAATAGTATATGAAACGTAGCATTGCAGGTATAGATCAAATAAATACATGGAAACAGCATTGCAGGTATTAATCAACTGAATAAGACATACAAACACTGTATTTGCAGGTATACATAAATAACGTATGGAAAAAATAGATATGGATCTACAGAATAACGCAAAAACCCAGCTTTGCAGGTATAGATCAATTGGAATTCACATAAAAACACGTCATTAAAAGGTATATTTAAAACCCCCTAAATTACAGGCATTGGTCACAGGTTGCACACCCCAAAGCCAGCCCTGGCGTCCACACTGCCCATACAGCAATCACACTCCTATCATACCCAGGCAACAGTAAATGCTGGTACCTAGGCATGATGGGACTGTGCTTGCTGTGATTGCTGTTAGCAATCACACTCCTATCATGCCAGGTCAGCCAGTACATGCTGGTACAGGGTGGCTGTAAGTGATGTGCAGACCCCATACTGCTGACAGCATCAATACACAAGGGGGGGGCTAGCTAGGTTTCAGCATGTACTGGCTGACTTGGCATGATAGGAGTGTGATTACTAACAGCAATCAAAGTCCCATCATGCCTAGGTTCCAGCACTTACACATCCAACCAGTAAATGCTGGAACCTAGGCATGATGGGACTGTGATTGCTCTGAAAAATACCCCTCGTCTTATAATCGGGGTCGTCTTATAATCAGACCTCAAAGTCTGACTATGAGACGACTAAGATCCAGCAGATCCCCCGCAGCTGCAGGGGATCTGGATCCTCCTGTCTCAACCCCCCCGCCCCACTTACCGGTACTTCAGAGTCCCCGGTGTGCAGCTGTCAGCTGTCTACACGACTCACGCTGCAGCCGGAAGGAGGCGTGGCTAGCAGCGAGGGTTGTCTGTTTGCATCGCGCAGACATTCCCCTGCTGTCTAAGATCAGAGTTCCCCGCACCGGTGCGGCACCGGCGCCGGCGCAGGGAACTCTGATCTCTGACAGCCGGGGAATGTGCGCGATGCACGCAGACAACCCCCGCTGCTAGCCACGCCTCCTTCCGGCTGCAGCGTGAGTCTACACGCTGCCCCAGCTACATGACAGGAGACTCAGAAGTACCGGTAAGTGGGGCGGGGGGGGGGAGTGTTAAATGGGGGGCATAAGGCATTTCTGGAGGCAGGGTGCTCTGTGAAATGCCCTTTAACCCCCTTAATGCCACTCTGCCTCCAGAAATGCCTTTTTAAACCTCTATACACCACTCTGCCTCCTGAAATGCCTTAAACCTACCTATATGCCACTCTGCCCCATAATATGCCTTTTAACCCTCTAAGTGCCAGACTGGCATATAGGGTTAAAAGGCATATCATGGGGCACAGTGGCATATAGGGTTAAAAGGCATATCATGGGGCACAGTGGCATATAGGGGGTATAAGGCATTTCTGGGGCAGATGTGCATAACTGGGGGGCAGGTTGGAAAATAGAAGGAAATAAAACCAAAATATTTTTCTCAATCATAGCTTTTATTAAAAAAATAGTTTAAATGAATTAACATTTACTGGTAAAACTTTTTTCCTATAGGGTCGTCTTATATTCAGGCTTTTTCTTTTTTTCCTAAATTAATATTAAGATTTGGGGGGTCGTCTTATAATCAGGGTCGTCTTGTAATCGAGCAAATACGGTATGTTAATAAGGTTATGTGGCTAGGTCAGTCTATGTTTTACAAGAATAAACTGTTCATTCCTGCTGTACTCAATTCGAGGTAGTTGTGTGTCTATTTATTGGGTACACATAGCAGGGTTCCAAGGTGTGCATGCTGGCTGGTGCTGGAAGTTATTCCGGGGATGACAGGAGGATACATGTGGGTGATCTCTGGGAGTTACTACAGCTCTCTTGGTGAACCCGTTACAGAGGTCCTTCGACATTTTGTTCTTATGTGCCTGGGTGTTTCCTTATCTATCTAGCACAGTGGTCTGCACCTGTGGACGCCTGATGCCTAAGTCACAAGACATTTGACTATACTTAACTAATTAACCCTATCGTGACCGGGTCCAGGAGTCATAGTATATAAAATGCACTACAGTCCCACGCACTGTCTGAGGATAGTTGTGTTAATAGTGCTCATTAGGGTCTGATGTCCAGAATGCTGGTAGTCCCTTAGAAATTACTATTCTAGAATCCTTTTAGACAGGCAGCATTAGGTTAATTGGAACAGCTCTTATATATAGCACTTTAGCATAAACCATACTGTTCAATGAATTCTTTTTAGGGATCTTTAGATTTGAATTAATTACATTTTAATGTAATGAATTAAAGATTTTAAAGTTTTATGTATCTTGAACAAGACAAAATACTATACACTTGTGTTCCAAAAGGACAGTTGGCCAACAAATGACTAGGTCCTTTGGCTTGAATCTAGAAATGAAGGAAGGTGGAATAAATACATATTACTTAGATTTTGCTTCTCCTAGGTGAATTGTTATGTATACACTCTTGCCTTTTACACTCACATGTCAGTTGTTTTCTTTTCAATTATTATTTCTTTCTATCCATGTTTAACAGTTAAAGTTGCAACAAACAGCCATGGAGCTGCAGTTAACCCCATTCAACATATTCTTAAAATCTACTCTGGATATGTTGGAAGAGAAAGACAAAGCCAAGATTTTCACAGAACCAGTCAATCTAAAGGAAGTGAGTATGTTTCAATGTAAATCTTTTTGCATTTGCTGTTTGTTTTCCATTCCATACAACATTTTGTGTAACTACCCTGTTACCTTCAGGTCCCAGATTACATGGATTTTGTTCCACAACCAATGGATTTCTCCACAATGCGTAATAAATTAGAGTGTCACCGGTATTACTCTCTCCATGCATTTGAGGATGACTTTAACCTAATGGTTTCTAACTGTCTGCATTACAACTCTGAAGAGAGTGTTTTCCACCAGGCTGCACTGCAGCTGCACCAGGAGGGCTCTTCTATCCTATCCCATGCTAGACATATGGCTGATAGCATTGGTTATGACTCCCACACTTTACTACACCTAGCTGACCGCTCACACAATGCAGAATACTTCAGATTCTCATGGGAAGAAGGTGAGTAATATTTTGTGCAAGAGAGAGACAAAAGCATGTTTATACATGATGTATGCATTTTTCCATATTTATATCTTACATAGTGGATCAGCTCCTAGTCTTAGAGAATAGAAATCACCTTTCACCCGAGTGTCAGCTGAAGGAGCTCTTAGAGAAAATGGACTTTGTGAGCAGTGTTCCTTCTAGTGCAGCTCGTAACAGGCGTCTGAAGCTTCTCCGCAAGGAAATCAATTTTTTGCGCCAGAGACTGTCAACACAAGAACTACAAAAGACCGGTAAGGGTTTTAAACATCAGTTCTTGTCTGGTTCCTGGGAACTCATTATTATTGTCATATGTATGTACCCTTATATAGCAAATAATACAGTTTTCTGTTTTCATATCAGCTGCCAGTTTATTCACAAAGTAATGTTCTGTAATATATGATATTATTATTTATTGTTTTATATAGCGCCATCAAATCACGTAGCGCTGTACAATGGGTAGACAAGACATAACAAGTAGTATGTAACATAGCAAATTGACTAACAGAGACAACAGGTGAGGAGGGCCTTACTCAAACGAGTTTACAATCTAGAGGGATTTAGGGTGTATTTACACAATAGGTAAAAGTGCTGTTGAGGATGAACCAGCCACACTAGTAAAAGTATTGCAGTAGAGGGACAAGGAAAGGTGAGCTAAAGGAGTATGGGAGAGGCGTTAATGTGCAATGTTTTAAGCGTCCTTAAAGAAGTAGGTCTTGAGGGTTTTTTTTAAGGAATAAAGGCATGGAGAAAGATGGATAAGCCGGGGGAGAGCATTAGAGAGGATAGGGGCAACTGACGGCTCTAATTAGACCTGACTGGAGAATGAATGAATACAATTTAAAATCTGACTCCGTTAAACTAAACTAACGATAATGGTTCAGTTTAGGGCTGCAACTAACGATTATTTTAATAATCGATTAGT
The DNA here is from genome assembly GCA_029215755.1 of Spea hammondii. Taxonomy (NCBI): domain Eukaryota; kingdom Metazoa; phylum Chordata; class Amphibia; order Anura; family Pelobatidae; genus Spea; species Spea hammondii. The sequence continues at coordinate 97,914,478 of JARDYJ010000002.1, forward strand.
TGGCCGATTATTTTTTCGATTAATCGAATAAAAAAATGCAATTTTTTTAAATTTAAAATATTGTAATAAAAAAACGTACAATTTACACTTAAATCTCTTTATTGCAATGGCCTCTCTCTCTCTATTCACCTTCTTATTTTACTGACATAATACTAAAAGCTACAAGAACCCAAACACGGTGTTTCTCAAACTAGGTTTTAATACAAAGTTATTAGTAAATATTAATTCATATGTTAACTATTTTTCATATTTAATAAAAACTATGAGAAAAAAGCCTTGTTTATATTTTCTTTTATTTACCAAACTACCCCCAGTTATGCACATCTGACCCCCAGCTTGCCACTCTGCCCCCATATATGCCTTATACCTCCTATATGCCAGAGATTCCACTGTGCCCCCTGATATGCCACTGTGCCCCCGATATGCCTTATACTCCTTATATGCCAGTGATATGCAACTGAGCCCCCTGATATACCTTTTACCCCCAGATATGTTTTATGGCCCCCTTGATATGCCTTATACCCCCTATATGCCCTGAAATTCATAATACCCCCCATACACCACTATAACTCACCCATACACCACTCTGGCTCCTCCCCCTCCCATACACCACTTTGCCTCCTCCCCCCTCCCATTCACCACTTTGCCTCCTCCCCCCACCCATACTCCACTCTGCCTCATCCCCCCTCCCATACTCCACTCTGCCTCCTGTCAGCAACAGAGGTTCAGAAGACACCAGGGAGCCGGGTAGAGAGGCAGAGTGACGTATGGGAGGGGGAGGAGCCAGAGTGGAGTATGGGAGGGTGTCTCCCATACACCCCTCTGACTCCTCCCCCCTCCCATACACCGCTCTGCCTCTCTCCCGACTCCGTTGCTGACAGGCACTTTCACTGCAGCTTCATAGAAGCCTCAGCGTAAGTGAAGGGCAGTAACGGAGGCTGTCTGTGCGATTCAGACCCCCACCTGCTGACAGAGAGGATGATTCTCTGTCAGCCGGCGGGGGTCTGCATCGCACAGACAGCCTCCGTTACTGCCCTTCACTTACGCTGAGGCTTCTATGAAGCTGCAGTGAAAGTGCCTGTCAGCAACGGAGGTTCACAAAGCACCAGGGAGTCGGGAGAGAGGCAGAGGGATATATGGGAGGGGGGGAGAGAGACAGAAGTGAGAGACCGGCCGACAGTGAGGGGAATCCAGGTCCCCTGCAGCGTTGCGGGGGATCTGGATTCTAGTGTTATAATCCGATCTCTATCTCTGATAAAAACCTCTTTTTATAATCGATAAAAATCGTTGACGATTATCATTATCGATTATTATCGATTTTATCGATTAGTTTCAGCCCTAGTTCGGTTCAGGATTGTACACTTAGGGGGGCACTTAAATGTACACTAAGAAGCTATCTGATCAAAACTGATGCCTTAGGAAGCAAGATGGTAGATCCATTTCGGATCTACATATAATATTAGCAAAGCGGAAGCACGATAATAAATTGAGTCCTAATATAGGCCTTTGCCAATGAGATAATAGAGAAACTACAGAAGGAGATTAAAATAAAATTAAATGAAAAACTAGACAGAACTGGTACCACAAAAGTAATCGAGCTCATAAGACAACTACAAATAAAATTAAGTCAACAAATGAAAGACATAGAATTAAAAAACTTAATTTTATCAAATTTAGTACTTTTAAAGTACTTTTAGATCCCTCTCAAATTGCTAAAGCCTTCAGAGATTATTATCAATCCCTTTATAATTTGAGACAGAGGTATATTTCTCTGCCACGAATAAAACAATTCTTACACAGACTTTCGCTCCCTAAGCTTTCAAAAGAAAAACTGGATTCCCTCAACAAACCCTTTTCTTTGATTGAGGTAGAGATTCTATCTCAAAGTTAAAAATGGGGAAATCATCGGGCCCAGATGGCTATTCAACATTATTTTATAAGATTTTGGACCCGCTGATCTCCCCGTTGCTGGTAAGGCTGTTTAATAAATTAGGTGAGAAAGGAACTATACCGAAAGAGTTTTTACAGGCCTTGTTTTTCCCAATTCCAAAACCAGGAAAAGAACCTACATTCCTGACGAATTATAGACCAATATCGCTAATTAATTTAGATGCCAAGATATATTCTAAAATCTTGGCAGACAGATTGAACGGGGTAATTGAAGATCTGATACATGCAGGGCCAGTCTGGATTCATAAGCGCTAGATCAGGCAAAGATAACGCTTGTAAACTGATTGATTTAATCTCTCAAGTGCACCATAAATTGATTCCCTCTGTCTTCTCACAAATGGTACACGGCAGGGATGTCCACTGGCCCCCCTGCTCTATGCATTATCAATTGAGCCACTTGCCATCTTAATTAGATCTTTAAACAGAATTAAAGGGATTAGGATTAAATTAGGACCACTCTTATACCACTATTCGCAGATTACATTATTCTTACCTTGACCAACCCAGAGGTCTCTATTCCTGCTGCTTTGTCAACTGTCCAGGAATTTATTTATTGATTCTTCCTAAAACACAGGTAATGATGGCCTATATTTCTGATACCCAAAAGACTTTTTTTTACTGAAGCATATTGTTTTGATTGCTCAAGGGATTGGGTAGATTACCTTGGGATCAAACTAATGTTCGATTTAAAGAAAATAATCTGTACCAGATACCTTCAGATAGAAAAAATTAAATTGGTGGAGGTGTCCTAGCTTGGAAAAGTCAATATGATAAAATCTTACCTGATTCCTAAAATTCTGTACATGTTTAGAACTATACCACTGCGGCTCCCAGGGTCCATCTTAGACAGACCTTTTAAATTACTTCTTACGTTCGTTTGGAAAAATGGGAAACCTAGAATTGGCTTAGGCTTCCCAGATATAAGAATGCTACACGAAGCTGCAATGTTTATGCATGTATTACACTGGGACGTCAAAAAAGATAAAAATCTAGGATGGCTTTATTTCGAACGTAATCAGACAAATGAACAGGAATTATTACATTTTTCTTGGCTTAATCCCTGTATTCTGAGACAACAAAAAATAACTAATCCTATTATTCGTGATGCAATAAAAACTAGCACTAAGATTAGGGTAATGTTGGGTGTAGAAGCGGAATTTTCTACCAATACCCCCATAATGGTACTTAGGTCTATATCTTGGATGAAATGCTTATCAAATTGGCGGTTAAGTGGTATTTTAACATTTGGCAATTTGATACTGAGTGCCAGTGTTTTGCGTTTTCCTGCTGTCCAAGCAAGATTTCCTTTATTACCGTATTTGCCCGAATATAGGCCGCACTTTCCCCCCCCACTTTAAGTCTTTAAAGTGGGGGTGCGGCCTATATTCTGGGTCTAGCGCAGGAATGCACAATTCGTATCGCCCGACGAAAATACGAATCTGTTACGCTCAGACAGCCTCCCCTGCCACTACTTTCCACAGGGGGAGTCCCAGCAAGAGAGACCGTCTAAGCACATCGTGCAGACGTTCACCGACTGCGGCGATGCGCGTAAACAACCTCCGCTGCCGGTACGTCTGCTTGATGTGCTTTAACAATATCCCTTGCCGGGAATTCCCACGGCGGAAGTGCCGGCACCGGAAGTTGAATACGCGTACTGTGTTGATGTCCCCCGCAAGACCCCGGGGAGTCTTCACTAGTAAGTCTAGTGGGGGCACATCTTGGGGACAGAGTGGCAGCATATCTCGGGGGGGGGGACAGAGTGGCAGCATATCTCGGGGGGGACAGAGTGGCAGCATATCTTGGAGGGGCAGAGTGGCAGCATATCTGGGATGGGTAGAGTGGCAGCATCTGTTCCACTAAGTGGTATTTTTGCTAAGAAATTTTTTTCTTTAAAAAAACACCTAACTTTTAGGGTGCGGCCTATAATCGAGCCAATACGGTAGTTAATCAGTTGTTCTCATGCAGTAAATTGATAAATATTAAACTAAAAACCATTAAGGGTTTTTTTTTATATATATATATATATATATATATATATATATATATATATATATATATATATATAAAACCAAAGTTGTTCTTTTTCCACAAACATGGCTTTTTCACCTAGATTTACCAACCTCAGGTAATCTAGTTAAGAATTTAGCAGTTAATTTGTAACACTAGATACTGGCTTAAAGAGGTTAACCCCTCCTACAATGAAATTAGGAATCAAATCTCGTGAGGGCAGGGTCGTGACTGTACAGATATGTCATATCTGATAGTATCATTTTTATTATATATATATTATTGAAATATGTGGCAAAGTCAGAGACATTACGGTTAGTGGAAGGGGTAGTAGGGATAGGTCGAAGAAGGGAATTGAAAGTGCTAAAGAGTCGTTTAGGGTTATGAGACAGGGAGGAAATGAGAGAGGTGAGGTAGGTTTCTTTAGCAAGGTTGAGAGCAGAGTAGTAGGATCGTAGCATAAATTTGTAGAGCAGAAAGTCAGCCTTGGAATGAGACTTTCACCAACTACGCTCAGCAGTGCGGAAACAACGTCGTAGGTGTTGGGTTACAGTCGCATGCCAGGGTTGGAAACATGAGCGTTGTGAGGAGCGAGTAGTAACTGGGGCTACATCCTCAAGAGCAGATGTGAGAGTGGAGTTATAGAGAAAGGTAGTGTTGTTAGGACACGACATGTTAGAGAGAGAGGAGAGTGAGTAAATTGGATGAGAACTTCTGAAGGTTAATAGAGCTGAGGTCTCTGGTTAGGCAAAGATAGGGTGCAAGGGAGTGAGTAGGAGGCAATGTTAGAGAGCAGGAACGGAAGTGGTGGTCAGAGAGGGAGAAAGGGGGATTAGAGAAGTCAGGGAAAGAGCACATGCTAACAAAACAAACTTACAGCGCTCACCTCATATTTGTAGGCCATTACCAGATAATACCATTACCCAACTGTCAGCCTCACTTGAACCTCTCTTACCTTCCATTTTATAAATCAAAGTTTATTATTTTTCACAACAAGTATACTAAACAGGAGGAAGATATGCAGGAACAGGAGGGGCTGCATCGCTGAGAAGAACAGAGAAGTCATGCATAGGAGAGCGGTTGTAGAGGTTAGAATAGAAGGCCACAAATTCAAGTGTGATTTCCGACGGAAGGTATCGCAAGATGCCCCCAGTGGAACGTATTCTGGGTATATAGGAAAGTTGTTGCCTCCTGCGTAAAGCGCGGGCCAAGTATTTCCCCGGCTTATTACCGTGTTCATAAAAGATGGCCTTGAGGTTAGCGAAAGATCTCTGAGCCTGGGCGTTAAGGATAGCAGCGAGTTCCGCACGGAGTGCAAGTAGACGCGCAAAATCAGCAGCCAGCATCGTGTCCTTGTGCACCCTCTCCAACCTCTCAATTTGTAAATACAGAGCGCTAAGTTTTTGAGCATGGGCCCTCTTTTTGTCAGCTCCCAATTTAATAAGATGGCCGCGGACAACGCATTTATGCGCTTCCCAGATTGTAGGAAGAGGCAGATCTGGAGTCACGTTGGACAAAAAATAGTCATGCAAGGTCTCGGCAGTAGCCGCCTAAGCAAGGGCATCAGTGAGCAAAGACTCGTTCAGTCTCCAAGAGCTCTGAGTAGGTCGAGTCAGGGGAGACTTAAGTGTTAGAGACAGGGGAGCATGGTCAGACCACGTAATGGTCCCATATTTGGCTGCCTGCAGGAGAGGGAGATTATAGTGAGTAATAAACAGACAGTCAATGCGAGAATACCTTTTGTGTGGAATAGAATAAAAGCTAAAATCCTTATCAGAAGGATGAAGGGCCCTCCAACAATCCACCAACTGCTCGGACGTGAGCAAAGAATGGATACGTTTTAGGACATGAGAGGGAGTCTGAGAGACCCCCGCGGACGTATCCAACCTTGGAAACAGAGCTACATTAAATTACATAAAATTAACAGCCCCTACTGAAATTGACGCCCGAAACGTTTTAAAAAGCCACAAGTGCTGCCCAGTATTAGGGACGTAGACATTAGCAAATGTGTACCAAGCATCAGCAATCCTACCCTTCACAAAGAGGAATCTTCCCTCCGAATCCGCTAAATGAGCGACATCAGTGATTGGGAAATATTTAGGAAACAAAATAGCAACACCTTTCGATTTAGAGTGCGGATTGTTACTGAAATAGGCAACAGGGTAATCCCGGGACCCCAGGTTAGGATGAGACCCCTCCCGAAAATGAGTCTCCTGAACAAACGCAATAGAAACACGTTGACGCCTCAAATCTCTAACCAGAATTGAACGTTTTTCAGGGACATTAAGCCCCTTTGCATTGATCGAGAATACAACTAGATTGGTAGGCCGAAAAGTCATAGTGTAGGATGAAATCAATGAGAGGTGGACCGTCCTCCTTATCTCAAAGCAAGTCCCCCAAGGGGAAGGGAGAGGGGAAAAGCAAGAGCAGGGGAGAAAAAACTAGGACAAGGAAGAGACAACAAGAAAGGGAACAAGGGTTGTAAACAACCCAACCAATATACCAGTGGCGTCTGCCGGCAGGGACACTGAAGAACAGTGGACCACCAACACAGAACTAACGCCTACGGTAGGAGGCAGAGCAACCGCCGGAGAAGACTCCGGTGTGGTAGGAAAGTACAAGAACCAATGAGAAAGGCCCGAGGGCACCCATCATACCACAAAACTCTCAACAGAAACAAGAGAGTTGATAATACCCAACACGCAAAAAAAAAAACCCCAAACCCACCCAAAACCAGTAAAAAAGCAAACCACCCCAGACTCCCACCCGCCTGTGAAAAACCCACAAAAGATAACCCCACCAAAACGAAAAGTCCCGCGCTAGCGAGAGTGTCACAACGTAAGGGAGACATGGAAAGTATGAGGGGGGACCACCCACCATGAGAACAGTGAGCGAACCCCCCCAACTGTGAAACGCAAAATCGTCCCTCCAAACAACCATAATCCCAGCGCCATAAGCGGAGAGACCGGCGCGACGGCAGGGGAGGAGCAGAATCAAATACAGGGACGGAGGGGACGGCTGAGGTGGTAAAAGCGAGACGTACCCAGAGGGAGTCCAAAGGCGCGAACATATGAGAGACTGAGGGGTAGGCGAGAGGGGACGACCCGGGGGGGGGGCGTAAGGAAGCATAGGACCATACCGGGAGACAAAATCAGAAAATCCCTCCACCCCCAAAGGACCAATCAAACCCCCCCATGTCCCAAGAGCGACATCGCAGGGAAGCAGAGTCACCCCACACCAATAAGAGCAGAGACAAAGTGAAGGGGAAAAATAAATAAATAATAAAAATAAAAATAAAAAAAAAACACAACCCCACGCCATAAAGAAAAATGCATGGAAAGCAAACGCGTCCCCAAAACCAGATGGAACTCCCCGAAACCAAACAGAACTCTCATATCCAGTAAAAGACACGAGAGTCATACAGTTGCAAGGGAGAAGCGGTCTCAGCGATAACCCAAGTCCAGAGCTGAATGCAGAGGCTCAGCCGAGAAGTAGAGTCAATATTCCTTGACATCCAGGTGTCTCTTCTCCGCGAAGCCTCTGCCTTGGTCGCGGTGCCGGCATTTCAAGCTGAGCGCCGGTATATGATGTCATATCCGGTGCTCAGCAGTGAAGCCGCACACACTGCGGCAGAACAGGGAGACAGAGGCCTCGCAATCCCACCGCTGGACTTTTACCTGGTAAGTGAACTTCTAAGGGGTGAGAGGGTAGAAAGTTAGGAGAGGGTAGATAGAGAGTGAGAAGAGGTAGATAGGGTAGATAGAGAGTGATAAGGGGTAGATAGGGTAGATAAGGAGTGATAAGGGGTAGATAGGGTAGATAAGGAGTTAGAAGGAGTAGATAGGGAGGGAGAGGGGGTACATAGGATAGATAGGGAGGGAGAGGGGGTACATAGGATAGATTGGGACGGAGAGGGGGTAGATAGGGTAGATAGGGAGAGGGGGTAGAAAGGGAGGGAGAGGGGTTAGATAGGGAGGGGGAGGTGGTAGGGAGGGAGGGAGAGGGGGTAGATAGGGAGGGGTAGATAGGGAGAAAGGAGGGTGGCAAGAATATTGAAATAAAGAGTCAGAATGAAAGAGAGAATGAATGGATTAATTTGTGGATGCATTAATGAATATGTGTAAATAATTTGTGTGAAAGAATAAATGATTGTGTGAATTAGTGAGTAAAAGTGTTTGTGAATCATAGGTGTATTATTGATTTGTCAAAAAAAGCAAAGATGGTATAAGCAGGGTGTTTGGGCAATGGGGACAAAGATGGCACAGGTAGTGTGTTTATGGGACAAATATGGCATACGTTCAGCTGTTTGGGGACAAAGTTGACTCATGCTGGGCTGTTTGGCGACAAAGATGGCACGTCCTATGTATGTGTAATTTTGGTGCTGGTCAGGTTCTATGTGGGCAATGTGGACACCAGGGTTGGCTTTGGGGTGTGCGACCTGTGATCTATGCCTGTAATTTAGGGGGGTTTATCTATACCTTTAATGCAGAGTTTATATGTAATTTCCATTTGATATATACCTGCAAAGCTGGGTTTTGTGTTATTCTGCAAATATAGGATTTGTATGTCTTATTCAGTTGATCAATACCTGGAGTGCTGTTTCCATGTGTTGTTTATTTGATCTATACCTTCAGTGCTGAGTGTATAAATATATTGGCAACAGGGTCTAATATTTATATATATATTGGCAGAAGGGGCAAATATTTATATATGTTTTGGCAGCAGGGGCTAATATTTATTTATATATTGACAGCAGGGTTTAATATTTATATATATTGGCAGCAGGGTCTTATATTAATATATATTGGCCGCAGGGGCTAATATTAATATATATCGGAAGCAGGGACTAATACTATGTAAATCGGCAGCAGGGTCTAATATTAATATATATTGGCAGCAGGGGCTAATATTTATATATATAGGCAGCAGGAGCTAATATTAACATATATTGGCAGCAGGGGCTAATATTAATATTTATTGGCAGCAGGGTCTAGTATTTATATTCATATTGGCAGTAGGGTCTAATATTTATATATATATTGCCAGCAGGGGCTAATATTAATATGTATTGGCTGCAGGGGCTAATATTTATATATATATTGGCTGCAGGGACTAATAATATATATATCAGCAGTAGGGGCTAATATTAACATATATTGGTAGCAGGGTCAAATATTAATATATATCGACAGCAGGGTATAATTTTTATGTATATCGGCAGCAGGGTATAATATAAGTATGTATCCGCAGCAGGGGCTAATATCAATATATATCCGCAGCAGGGGTTAATATTAATATGTATCGGAAGCAGAGTGTAATATTTCTATATATCGGCAGCAGGCTCTAATATTTATATATATTGTCAGCACGGGCTAATATTAAAGAATGAGAAATAACTGCCAGTTTTAGCTGTTATTTTGAAATCATATGTCAATCACGGTCTTTACTTCAAAGCGAGTACATATTATGTAGTTAAAAATGCACATCTAACGTGTGTGTGTGTGTATATATATATATATATAGTGTATATGTACCGTTTTACATTTGGCCCCCCTACTTTGGTCCCTGGCCCCCCATGTGCCCCCCCTAAATATGAAAGCTGGAGACGCCACTGAGCAGGGGAGGTAATAGAAAGCAATGTTGAAGCCATGAGACTTAATGGGGTGTCAACTGGGATGTTGAAGTCCCCAAGGATAACATCCTCCCCAAGGAAGAAATATCAGAATAAAGAAAGAGAGGCAGCCATGAGGAGAAGTGGTCAAGAAAGATGTTAGCTGGGCCAGGGGGACAGTATATAACAGCTATGTGTAAGGAGATGGGATTAAAAAGTCAGATAGCATGGACTTCAAATGAGGAGAAGCAGAGGGAAGTTGAGGAGAGTAGGAAGCCTAACCCACCACCCTTCCTGTAATCAGATCGAGGAGTGTGAGTGAGGTGGAGGCCACAATAGGAGACAGCAGCACTAGAAGCGGTGTTATAATAGGTTAGCCAGGTTTCAGTTAGAGTGAGAAGGTGCAGAGACCTAGAGGAAAAGTGGTCGTGTAAAGCTGTTGGTTTGTTACAGACAGAACGTGCGTTCCAGAGTGCAAAAGGTAAAAGGGGGGGTAGGAGGATCAGCGGGGTACGTGGACAAGATTATTGAAGTTTCTGGAATGTTGAATGGGAGAGGATGGGGAAGAGAGCACCACAGGAGGGCCAGGATTTGCTAAAAGAAGCAGAAGAGAGGAGGTGGAAATAGGACTTGTGTGAGCGGAGAGATTGCTGGGAGTGAGGGGAGGTGGGAGAAAGGGAGGAGGTGAAATTGAAAAGTGCTTGGGATGAGAGAAGGGGAAAAGAAAGTAATGATGGTGCAATGCAGGCATAGAGTGGAGGTGCTGGTGGCTAAAGAGAGATAACAGTGGCACAGTAGGAAATTGGCACTTGGGTGGAAAGTGGCACACAGATGGAAGGTGGCCTGTGCCTCTAATAATATAGATTACAAAATGTCATTCATTACTGTTATTATAACAACAATAGACTATCCTTTTTACATATGAGCAATGTAGTGTATAGTGGATGGGATTAATAGACTGAAGTCATGCTTGTAGACAGTTTCATATGAGTGGTCCAGCCATCAGACACTTTTTGTTTCAGATTAGCATTAGGTATAAGAACTGCAAACGTGATAATAAAGATGTAATGATACAATTATGACTGGATTCGTTTTTTACACACACATATATATATATATATATATCTCCTTACATACATTACAAAAATCCCACGTTGGACCAATATATTAAAGGTACAGTAGTGTCACATATAACCCCTTTATAATATTTTACAATATGGTGTGATTTCACTATGGAAATGTTGAAATCACATTTGCAATCTACTGGGCGATATTTGTATATCATTACATTTCCACAGTAAAAATGCACCATATTCTCAGATATCATAGAGGGGGGTGTATGTGAGATGTGTGCAGTGTAACTGTATTGGTCCAATGGGGGAATTTTTTTAACCCCACATAGAATGTTGAAAAATCACATTTGCGATCAACTGGGCTGATATTTTGGGCACTATATCTTTAAATTTCCACAGTAAAAATTACACCATATTGTAAGATATCATAGAAGGGTGTATGTGAGATACGTGCAGTGTAACTGTATTGGTCCAATGGGGGAATTTTTTTTAACCCCATGTAGAATGTTGAAAAATCACATTTGCTATCTACTGGGCTGATATTTGGGGTGCTATATCTTTAAATTTCCACAGTAAAAATGCACCATATTCTCAGATATAATATAGGGGGGTTGTATGTGAGATATGTGCAGTCTAACTATATTGGTCTAATGGGAGGGGGGTTTAAACCCCATGAAAAATGCCAGTTGCTAACTACTGGGCTGATATTTGGGGTGCTATATCTTTAAATTTCCACAGTAAAAATACACCATATTGTAAAAAATAATAGAGGGGTATGTGTATGAGATATGTGCAGTGTAACTGTGTTGGTCCAATGGGGGAATTTTTTTACTCCCATGTATTGTCGAAAAATGCCAATTGCTCACTACTGGGCTGATATTTTGGACGCTCTATCTTTAAATTTCCACAGTGAAGTCACACCATATTGTAAGATATTATAGAGGGGTGTGTGTGATATGTGCAGTGTAACTGTATTGGCCCTATGGGGTAATTTTTTTAACCCTATGTATAATGTTGAAAAATTACATTTACTAAGTACTGGGCTGATATTTGGGGTGCCATATCTTTAAATTTCCACAGTAAAAATACACCATATTGCAAGACATAATAGATTGGGGGGGTGAGATATGTGCAGTGTAACTGTATTGGTCCAATGGGGGAATTTTGTTTAACCCCATGTAGAATGCAGACTAAAGGCAGTTGCTAACTACTTGGCTGATATTTGGGGCGCTATATCTTTAAATTTCCACATTGAAGTCACACCATATTGTAAAATATTATAAAGGGGGGTATATGTGACACTACTGTACCTTTAATATATTGGTCCCACATGGGATTTTTGTAATGTATGCAGAAATGTTAGAAAATGTCATTTGCTGGCAATGGTCTGTTATTTACCTTTAATTTGTTAAATCAAATTATATATGTGTGTGTGTGTGTGTGTGTGTGTAAAAACTCTGCCTAAACCAGTCATAATTGTATAATTACATCTGTATTATCACGTTTGCAGTTCTTATACACCTAATGCTAATCTGAAACAAAAAGTGTCTGATGGCTTGACCACTGATATGAAACAGTCTGATAGCACGACTTCAGTATTAATAGCACTGAGGTGTTTATTTCTATGCCAAAATGCAGCACTGCAAATGGAAGCCACCATGAGAAGTGTCATGTCAGACTCTTCATCAAAGTTTGAGAATATTCTTTAAGATATTTAAAAAACGTCCCCAGGCAGTTTCTAAAGCAATGCAATATTTTATTACATTGCACCTTAATAAAAAAAATTAAACCGCAACTCACAAAAGGTAAAAATAGAAATGTGTACATGAACATATTTTGAATAACTATATGGTTACTAAATAGAATGCATCAATATTGGTATCCATGATTTCTGGTATTCCTAATATATCAGAAAATATAAACCTTTAACACCCTGTCACGTGCAAAACGTGAAAAAACAGAGAAAACAAAATTAAGAAAGAGTAAAAAAAGTAAAAAAATACTTCCCTATTTTACACTGCTGCTGCCCAACAGAACACTCCTCTCAGTGTTCGGAAAGTATACAGAAACAGCAATCGGGGCGCATGTGTATATAGGAAAAAGAAAAAAATATATCTGATAGTGTGATAACGTATGTGAAAAACAATAAGTATACTGAGTATATGCACTCACAAACGTAGCTGGTCAAAGAGGCTCTTCAAAGGTAAAAATCGATTCTTTATTCTTTAAAATCTATAGCTATAGAAATGAAAACAACCACATGGTGCAATAACTTCATATGATGTAGTAATCAAATGTGAATGCACTTACAGAATGGTTGGATTCAAATGGCGTGTTCAACTTATAAAAAGTCCGAAAATCAGAAGAAGAAAAGGTAGTCCTCACTTGGATACGTGTCTCTGGTCAGGAAATACCGATCCTCCTCTGTGTGATATCTGTCTCAACGCGTTTCGCCCTTTATCGGGCTTCCTCAGGAGAACAATTTGAAAAATCCGCAATATCGGCGTGTGTGTAGCTGTTACAAGGAGTTCACTTTAAATACCATCTGGATCTGTACGGTAACGTGGGGGGGGGGGGCGTCATCGCGTTTCTGCGTGTGTGCCGGAGTCTCTACGTAGCGTGGGCGCATCTCCTCGGTGTATCCAGGTAACGGGGACGCTTCGGATGAGTGCTGATGATGGTGCGTGCGGTATTTTGTGTTTCCAGGCGACGGGGACGCTTCCATTCCTTCCAGCTGTTGTTGGTACGTATGGGAGTTGTTTCTCCGATGACGTGGGCGTCACTAAGAAACGAGGGACGCTCCCCCTTCTACTGCTGTAGAAGTCTACTGCTTCGAAGTCACAAGATTGTTTCTTTTTTCGGTACCTCCTCCCTGAATATTCGTAGGTCTTTTCTTTGGGTATCAGTCCGAGATACCAAAGTCCGAGAGAAAGAAGGAGATTACCGTTCTTTTAAGGTTCAGGGATTACAAGAATCCTGATTTTACAGACATATGTAAAAATGTGGGTGAAAGAGTCAAAAAAAAAGATAGGTTATATGTATAACACATAATAGTCTGTGTGTAACACATAATACATAATGGTCTGTGATTAGACAGGAATTATTTAGTACAAATGTAGTGGAGAGGTAAGTATTAGCAGAAAGGAAATGTTTTTGGCATAAAAAGAATCAAGTCAGTATTGTTGCACTTAATTTGAAAGCACTTGATTTTAAATATTCCTCCAGTTGTTAGGCTTGAATTTTGACAGAGGATGTGTTTTAATATGTAAACCATGTTTAGAGGGATATATATGAGGATTTTAGTTATGAAGTGTATATAAAAAAAATATATAAAAAATACCGTATTGGCTCGGATATAGGCCGCCCCCGTATATAGGCCGCACCCTAAAAGTTTGGTGCTTTTTTAAAGAAAAAGTTTTTTTCTTTAAAAAAGCACCAAAAAAACATGCTGCCACTCTGTCCTCCTCCCCGAGATATGCTACCACTGTCCCCCCCCGAGATATGTTACCACTGTCCTCCCCCCACCTGAGATATGCTACCACTGTCCCCCCCCGAGATATGCTGCCACTGTCCTCCTCCCCCCGAGATATGCTGCCACTGTCCTCCCCCCCGAGATATGCTGCCACTGTCCTCACCCCCCGAGATATGCTGCCACTGTCCTCCTCCCCCCGAGATATGCTGCCACTGTCCTCCTCCCCCCGAGATATGCTGCCACTGTCCTCCTCCCCCTGAGATATGCTGCCACTGTCCTCCTCCCCCCGAGATATGCTACCACTGTCCTCCTCTGCCCCCCCCCCGACTTACCGGAGCAGACTCCCGGGTGTCTTGCGGGGCCGGCGGGGGACATCTACGCAATACGCGTATACAACTTCCGGTGCCGGCACTGGATGTTGTATACGCGTATTGCGTAGATGTCCCCCGCCGGCCCCGCAAGACACCCGGGAGTCTGCTCCGGTAAGTCGGGGGGGGGCAGAGGTAAAACGCATCGTGCGGACGGTCCGCACGATGCGCTTAGACAACCTCCCGTGCCGGCCCCCCCCCGTGGGAAGTGCTGGCAGGGGAGGCTGTCTGAGCGTATCGGGGATTAGGATGCAGGTGCCCTGCACCGCTGCGGGGGATCTGTATCCTAACCCTGCTGCCTGCCCGGCGCCCGGGACTAGATGTCCCGGGCGTCGGGCGCTAGACCCCGAATATAGGGAAAAAGTGCGGCCTATATTCGAGCCAATACGGTATGTGTAAAAAATATCCATAAAAATATGTATAAAAATATAAAAATTTATAAATGAAAATCACTGTTAAAAATGCCAGTAAACTTGATATAAGAAAAAATAAAAATATTAAATTATTAAATTATTAATTTATAAAAATATTAAATTATTAATTTATTAATAAAATGGTTATAGACAGGCCCGGACTGGGACAAAAAATAGGCCCGGGCATTTAAGCCTGAGCAGCCCATATTTATTTATTTATTTATTGTTAAAGCCCACCCTTCATGTACCATCTTTGCATTTAATCATTCACACAAATCATTAACACATTCATTAATGCAGTCTCACAAATCATTCAAGCAATTCATCCACACATGAATTCATTAATTGTCATACGCATTCACACAATTCATCCACACATTTATTCATTCATTCTCATACGCATTCACACTACCCCCCTCTCATCATCTTATCTGCCCCTTCTCACTATGTTCCCCCTTTTCACTATGTAACCCCCTTCCCCACTTCTCAATATGTACCGCCTCTATCTATCCCCTCTCCCCCTTTCTCACTACCTAACCCCCCTCTGCCCCTTCTCACTGCAGCCCCTTCCCTCACCCTATTTACCTTGTTGCCAGAGCAAGCAGCAACTGCGACCGCGCCTGTGGCAGGGCAGGATTGACTTAGGGGCTGATGGAGCTGCAGCTCCAGGCTCCTACCTTAAAATAGGCCCAGTCAGGACTGGACTGACTGGGCCTATATGGCCGCATTAAGGCAGAGCCCCTTAAGCCCGCCGCAACTGCAACCGGGTCCGCCACTCTAAGGCAGAGCCGGCCTTAGGTGTTCTGGCGCCCTGTGCGGACTACTCCTCTGGTGCCCCCCCATCCCAAAAAAAGAAAGGAATAAAAACTTGTAACAAAACTCCCCTTTCTCACTATCTATCCCCCTGTATCACTATCTACCACCTCTGCCTCTTCTCACTGTTATCATTATATACTGAGGCAGACATTGACGGTGGTACAGCATAATACTTATCACTATATACTGAGGCAGAAATTGACGGTGGTACAGCATAACACCTACCACTATATACTGAGGCAGACAATGACGGTGGTACAGCATAACACCTATCACTATATACTGAGGCACACATTGACAGTGGTACAGCGTAATCCCTATCACTATACATTGAGCCAGACATTGACAATAGTGCAGCATAACCCCAATCACTATATACTACGCCAAACATTGTTGTGGTGTAGGCCTACCACTTCATTGTCTGGCTTAGTAGTAGGGATGCACCGAAACGAATTCTGGACTGAAACCGAAAATGCAGCATTTACCTGTCCGAAACCGAATATGACCTCCCCACACCATAAAAAAAAACCTTTTTTTTTTAAAGTAAGTAACACACCAAAATAGGACAAAACAATTAAAAAACAATATTATATGTATATATATATGATTGTTAACAGCAATCACATTCCTATCATGCCCAGGCATACCCAGATTCCAGGATGTACTCGCAGACTTGGCATGATAGGAGTATGATTGCCCTATCTACCCCTTCTCACTCCCTTCTGCCCCATCTACCCCTTCTCACTCCCTTCTCCCCTATCTACCCCCTTTCCCCCGTCTCACGCCCTTCTCCCTATCTACCCCCTCCTAACTATCTACCCTCTCCCTCTTTGAAGTTCACTTACCTTTCAGGAGTCCTGCGGTGAGGGTGCAAGGCCTCTGCCTCCCAGCTCTGCCACTGTATGGAACAGTAAAGATTGATGGGAGTTATGATGTACTTTTAGAGCATAATTAGATCATGAAAGAGACATTGGAAATGGTACAGCATAACACCCATCACTCTCACACACTTACCAATCCACACATATATACCAATCCACACCTATACCAATCCACACCTATATACCAATCCACACGTATATACCAATCCACACGTATATACCAATCCACACACATATACCAATCCACACGTATATACCAATCCACACGTATATACCAATCCACACGTATATACCAATCCACACGTATATACCAATCCACACATATATACCAATCCACACGTATATACCAATCCACACATATATACTAATCCACTCTCACTGAATATTTTCCTACCTTTCCTCTTTTCTCCTTACAGCTCCTTTTCCTCCTCTTCATCAGTTCTTCTGTCTTCTCTGTCTTCTTCCGGTTCAGAGGGCACGGACAGCGGTGGTCGCGGCTTCAGTGTTGTGCGCCGGGATCTAACAACAAACCCCGGCGCACAGCAGCTGTTGCCGCGCGGATCACAAGGGAGCGGTATCGGAGGTCTTTAGCAGACCTCCGGCTCCCTTGAGTGATTTTAAGCCGAGTTGAACCCGGCTTAAAATCACTCAAGGGAACCGGAGGTCTGTTAAAGACCTCCGATACCGCTCCCTTGCGAGCCTGCTCCTCCAGCGGCGGACATTACTGTCCGTCTCTGGAGGGGTGCCGGGTGCCGCAAGTTGGCACCCCCTGATGAGCGGCACCCCCTAACGCCCCCTAGAGTGTGACGCCCTGTGCGGTCGCACACCCCAAAGGCCGGTCCTGCTCTAAGGGGCCGGGAAGCCCCCACCAGGGCCGGCCTTAGGGGTTTGCGGCCGCACAGGGTTTAAATTAAAACATCGGGGTTTTTTTCCAACTTTATTTAACATCCTCCATGTTAAATAAAGTTAAAAAAACCTTTATTTAACATGGAGGATGTTAAATAAAGTTAAAAAAACCCCGATGTTTTAATTTAAACCCTGTGCGGCCGCAGACCCGTAAGGCCGGCCTTGGTGGGGACTTCCCGGCCCCTTAGAGTGGCGGACCCGGTCGCAGTTGCGGCGGGCTTAAGGGGCAGGTGCCCCTTATGCCCTGCGTTAATGCGGCCGTAGGTAGGGTAGGGGCCTGGAGCTGCAGCTCCATCAGCCCCTAAGTCAATGCGGCCCCGCCGTGGCCCGGCCCACCGGGCAAACGCCCGGTGTGCCCGATGGCCAGTCCGGGCCTGGTTATAGAAACGTAAGGATATCCAGATCCGTATTTAGACCCCCTTTTTTGTATGTTTGAAAATTAAAAATCCATTGTGTTTCTTTTCTAGATAAAATGGAGATAATGTTGCCTCCTCTCCAATGTGCTGTTACAGAATCTATCCCTATGATTAAAAATTCAGATAATGAGAAAAGGTTACAGGAGTTACAGTGTCTGGGGACACTGTAACATAGTAACATAGTTCATAAGGTTGAAAAAAGACCAAAGTCCATCAAGTTCAACCTATATACATATTGTGTCCCTACTGTGTTGATCCAGTTATCCCTTATGAAGCAGATGCCAATTGCCCCATACCAGGGGGAAAATTCCTTCCCGACTCCAAATATGGCAATCAGAATAAATCCCTGGATCAACGTTCTGTCCCTATTAATCTAATATCCATAACTTGTAATATTATTGCTTTCAAGAAACACGTCCAGGCTCCTTTTGAACTCTTTTATTGAGTTTACCATCACCACTTCCTCTGGCAGAGAGTTCCATAATCTCACCGCTCTTACTGTAAAGAACCCCCGTCTGTGCTGATGTAGAAACCTTCTTTCCTCCAGCCGTAGAGGATGTCCCCTTGTTATAGATACAGTCCTGGGTATAAATAGGTCCTGGGAGTGATCTCTGTACTGTCCCCTTATATATTTATACATAGTTATTAAGTCCCCCCTAAGCCGTCTTTTTTCCAAACTAAATAACCCCAATTCTGATAATCTTTCTGGGTACTGTAGTCCTCCCATTCCCCTTATTACTCTGGTTGCCCGTCTTTGAACCCTCTCCAGCTCCACTATATCTTTCTTGTACACTGGTGCCCAGTACTGTACACAGTATTCCATGTGTGGTCTGACTAGTGACTTGTACAGGGGTAGAATTATTTCCTTGTCGTGGGCATCTATGCCCCTTTTGATGCACCCCATGATTTTATTTGCCTTAGCAGCAGCTGCCTGACACTGGTCGCTACAGGTAAATTTACTGTTAACTAAAACTCCTAAGTCCTTTTCCATGTCAGTCGTCCCCAGTGTTTTCCCATTTAATACATATTCCCAGCCTGGATTTTTCTTCCCCATGTGCATAACCTTACATTTATCTGTGTTGAACCTCATCTGCCACATCCCAGCCCAAGCCTCCAACCTATGCAGATCCATTTGTAATCGTGCGCTGTCCTCTATTGTGTTAACCACGTTACAGAGCTTAGTATCGTCTGCAAAGATTGATACTTTACTATGCAATCCCTCTACAAGGTCATTAATAAATATATTAAAAAGAATAGGACCCAAAACTGACCCCTGTGGTACCCCACTAGCAACAGTCACCCACTCAGAGTATGTACCATTAATAACCACCCTCTGTTTCCTATCACTGAGCCAGTTACTTACCCACATACACACATTCTCCCCCAGCCCAAGCATTCTCATTTTATGTACGAGCCTTTTATGTGGCACCGTATCAAATGCTTTGGAAAAATCAAGATATACGACATCCAGCGATTCACCCCGATCCAGTCTTGAGCTCACCTCCTCATAAAAGCTGATCAGGTTAGTTTGACTGTGTTTGATACTTTTATTTTGGATCCCTCCTAGATGTTCAAGAGCTCTAATTTTAAATTCTCTGGTAGTCCTACCAATGTACTGTATCCCACACTTACATTGTAGTAGATATATAACGTTTTTGGTATTACAGTGTATAAAGTTTTTTATAGTGTATTCTTTACCAGTAATTGTGCATTTGAAAGTTATTTTTTTACTTTGTACATTACAGGTTCTGCAAACCTTACATTTGCCACAGCGATGGAAGCCTGGAGATTTTGTTGCCATAAAATGGTTATTTACTTTATTCAGCGGTGGAAGAGCGCTTGGAGCTAACATTGTTTTTAGATTTGCTAATTTTTTATAAATGATTTTAGGCTTCTCTGGAAGGTGCTTACGTAGAACTGTGTCCTCCATTAATATGGGCCAGCATCTGTTAATTGCTTTCTTAATTTGTGGAGGAATATTTAAAATCAAGTGCTTTAAAATTAAGTGCAACAATACTGACTTGATTCTTTTTATGCCAAAAACATTTCCTTTCTGCTAATACTTACCTCTCCACTACATTTGTACTAAATAATTCCTGTCTAATCACAGACCATTATGTATTATGTGTTACACACAGACTATTATGTGTTATACATATATAACCTATCTTTTTTTTTTTTGACTCTTTCACCCACATTTTTACATATGTCCGTAAACTCAGGATTCTTGTAATCCCTGAACCTTAAAAGAATGGTAATCTCCTTCTTTCTCTCGGACTTTGGTATCTCGGACTGATACCCAAAGAAAAGACCTCCAAATATTCAGGGAGGAGGTACCGAAAAAAGAAACAATCTTGTGACTTCGAATACAGCAGTAGAAAGGGGAGCGTCCCTTGTTTCTTAGTGACGCCCACGTCATCGGAGAAACACCTCCCATACGTACCAACAACAGGGGAAGCGTCCCCGTCGCCTGGAAACACAAAATACCGCACGCACCATCATCAGCACTCATCCGAAGCGTCCCCGTTACCTGGATACGCCGAGGAGATGCGCCCACGCTACGTAGAGACTCCGGCACACACGCAGAAACGCGATGACGTAAACCCCCCTCCCCCTCACACGTTACCGTACAGATCCAGATGGTATTTAAAGTGAACTCCTTGTAACAGCTACACACACGCCGATATTGCGGATTTTTCAAATTGTTCTCCTGAGGAAGCCCGATAAAGGGCGAAACGCGTTGAGACAGATATCACACAGAGGAGGATCGGTATTTCCTGACCAGAGACACGTATCCAAGTGAGGACTACCTTTTCTTCTTCTGATTTTCGGACATTTTATAAGTTGAACACACCATTTGAATCCAACCATTCTGTAAGTGCATTCACATTTGATTACTACATCATATGAATTATTGCACCATGTGGTTGTTTTCATTTCTATAGCTATAGATTTTAAAGAATAAAGAATCGATTTTTACCTTTGAAGAGCCTCTTTGACCAGCTACGTTTGTGAGTGCATATACTCAGTATACTTATTGTTTTTCACATACGTTATCACACTATCAGATATATTTTTTTCTTTTTCCTATTGTGACAGTGTAAACCCCAGGGAGATGCTTAGTGTGGCATTTGGGTATAGGTGCTATCCATATCTTAAATATGGGTCCGTGGGGTGGAGCAATTGGAGAGCAGGGTGGGCCAATGCTCCGTTTCCCCATGCTGTGGAAATTCCATGCCGGGTTTTCCAGGAGCTGTCTGGGGGAGGTTGAGTTAGTGGGTGATTAGGCTGGTCAGTCTGGACCAGCATAGTTCAGTTAGAGAGGGCTCCAATTGGGAGCTAGGTTTTCCTTTTATGATTTGGTCTTTTGGGGTTTCAGCAATTAAAAATAAAGATCTGTTTTGTTACAAGCTGGTGTTTCCGAGACTGATTGCCCTAGAGGACTGTGCTTAGGACCCCTAAAAGTGACATGTATGGCCCTCCTGCTATAGGGTTTGTCACACTATATACACATGCGCCCCGATTGCTGTTTCTGTATACATTCCTAATATATCACCAACATATATTGATTTATTGTTTGTGCTGTCCACATAGTAGAGGTTGTGCTGGTAGTGCCACATTGTGGTGTGGTGTGCGCACATTGGAGAGTTCTCTGCCGAGCTTAATTTGTCAACAATGTTTAATTATATATCATTTATATTTAATATGAATTATTGTGTTGTCCACAAACTAGAGGTTTTTCTGGTAGTGAAAATGTGCAGCTGTCTTAAACCCAATTCAAAAACAGTATTTCAAGAACTAAAAGCATACTGCATGCAAACACAGCACAGTCCCTTTGCCCTGCCTAATGTGTCACCAGTATTATTGTGTTGTCCAAAAATAAAAGGTTTTGCAGGTAATTTAATTCTAAGAAGCAATGCATTAGGAAAATGGGAACATATTTAAAGAATCAACTCCTAATCGGCTCTGTTTGTACCCTACTGTCAGGAACTGGGTCCATACAGAAGAAAAGATTTAAATTGCTTCATGCAATTCGGTTAACAACAACTTTCTGCTTAAACCTACTTGATTATTAATTAAATTGGCCTGTAAGAAGCTATCAGTGTAGGGTCTTTACCTGGCTTTGGAAGTAAGATAGTGTTAAATTGGTAATATTGGGGTTGTCCTGAATAAGAGAGTTTAAGAATCTTATAAAACTCGGCTGGGTAACCATCATGTATGGGAGCTTTTTTTTTTATTATAGTAGATTGGACTGGACCTCAGCCTCCAAAATGTGCATCTAGTATGTTTATGTGGTCTGGGGTTAGTTTAGGCAATGATGCTTGCCTAAGCAGTTCAACCCCCACTTCAAGGTTGTCAGGTGTGGCCTCATAGAGAGTGGATAAATATTCATGATAAATGACAAAATAGTGGATAAATATTCGCTTAGGCGACGTCTCAAGTTTGTGGGGTCTTAATGTGTGTGATGTTGTGCCTGGGTGCTTTTGGCTTATCCATGACTGCTAACAGGCTACCTGATTTGTCCCCCCCTCATTTAAAAAAAAACCTCTAATGAGCGTAGTCTATCTGGGTGTGAGCTTGAGCCTGTAAAAAGGTATCCAGTAGACCTTTGCTAGTAAGATAAGGGGCTTTCGTTGCATCAGTAGGGTCACGAATATGATCCATATAGGCCACACATATGAATTGGCCAAAGCATAATTAAGCTCACCCGCCACGTTATGCTTTGGCCAATTCATATAACCAAAACCTCTCATTTATATTATGTTTATATATTTGTTGCCAACTTTATTAGGGTGAGAAGCGCAGACAGTATTTTGTTTTTTGTATACATTGTACAGCCAACACACTGTATTTGCAGCATGCTCACACTGTTTGGTAGGCCTCATATTATACATTTGTATTATTTGAGCCTGAGACTAGCTTAGCGCACCGACATTTTTTCTTTTCCCTGTTTGCACATATTTGAGGTTGTTGGCTCCTCATCAGTCTGGTTGCAGCTTGCTGTCCAGGGGTTAAATGGGAGGAGGTTTAATTGCACCTCCCCCAACACATTAATAAGGTTTTGGTAGCAGTATAAACTGCTTTGTGTGCCCACTATGTAGGAGGTGAGAGTAGGATCTCACCCTATTGAGAGTGTGCCTTGATGTGGCGGGTGAGCTTAATTATGCTTTGGCCAATTCATATAACCAAAACCTCTCATTTATATTATGTTTATATATTTGTTGCCAACTTTATTAGGGTGAGAAGCGCAGACAGTATTTTGTTTTTTTACAAAGAAACCTTTGCACTCCAGTTGGGCACCACTTCACCCAAACCGGTCACTCCATACATGACCTTAAAATCAAAACACTGAGAGGTAATTTCAAAAACACCCAAGAAAGAAAGACATTTGAAGCCAAAATGATACATTTTTATGATTGTAAAAACAGAGGACTTAATGTGGATTTGAGCTTCTTAGCACACTATCAAAACTTCCTATAACCTGTGCTTTTTTTTTTTTTTTTTTTTTTTTCCCTCTTCTTCTCTCTCTCCTACACGCTCACCCCTGCTCCCCCTCTAGCCTTATCTGTGCAGTATATGCCACTATTTACTATTTACGACCCTCTTAGTTTTTTGTCTGCAAATTCTCTACCGTGTTGTTTTAACCCTGTATCAGAACATGTACTGGTCAGTTTTAAACTGTGTTTTTCACTTGCTTGGTCAGAAATGCTTTTGACTTGATAAAGGGAGGACTCCCGAAAGCTTGTCTATTATTTTAAATACTGTTAGTCCAATAAAAAAGGTATTACAAGATTCTGCAACATTCTGTTTTTTTGCATTCTTATACACTGGACTAATACGGCTACCCCAAACTACAGTTTTTTTACATACCAATCCACACATACCAATCCACACATACCAATCCACAGATTCCACACATACCAATCCACAGATTCCACACATACCAATCCACACTTACCATTCCACACATACCAATCCACATTTACCAATCCACAGATTCCACGCATACCAATCCACACATACCAATCCACTCTCACTGAATGATTTCCTACCTTTCCTCTTTTCTTCTTACAGCAGTCAGCTCCTTTTCTTCCTCTTCGCTCCTCTTCTTCTGTCTTCTTCCGGTTCAGAGGGCACGGACGGCGGTGGGCGCGGCTTCAGTGTTGTGCGCCGGGATCTGACAACAGCAGCAGTTGCGGTGCGGATCGTGAGGGAGCGGTATCGGAGGTCTTTAACAGACCTCCGGCTCCCTTGAGTGATTTTAAGCCGGTTCCCTTGAAGCCTTGCGAGCCTTCTCCTGCAGCGGCGGACATTACTGTCCGTCTCTGGAGGGGTGCCGGGTTCCGGCAGGTTGGCACCCCCCTGATGAGCGGCACCCGGTGCGGACCGCCCCCCCCCCGCCCCCCGCTAGGTACGCTACTGAGTCTAGTGGAACCTTGTCTGTCCAGTTTGAGGTCCAACACTGAGTTAAAATCACCACCTATGATGACAGCAGAGAAATCAACCATGGTTAATAAATCAAATAATTTGCAATAAAATGAATTATTTGGAGCATATACACTAACTAAAAGCAAACGTCTACGCTCAATTGTAATATCCAGCAGCATATACCTCCCTTGTGGGTCCAGCTTTTGTGTAGCCACCCGCTGGATTTTTACTTATAAGGAGCTGAGATGCACTCTCCTATCCAGCGACCTTTGTGGGTGGTACCCTCAGTGTCTTTTCAGTGTGTTTCTTGTAGGAAAACCATGTGGGCCTGTAGCCGTTTCAAGTGGTTGGTAACTAATTTACATTTCACTGGGGTATTTAAACCATCAACAGTCCACATATGCCTGGACTATCAATGACAGCGGTGGGTTATCCAATATCATATCTAGAAGAAGTATGATATGTGTGGGCATCAGACATGTGGGGTCCCTCCTGTCCCAGCGCCTGAGGGGGTACCCAAGAACAGACCTGAAGTGTGACATCAGTAAAGCAACAAAAGAGCCATGATCCGAAAAACAATGAACGAAATCAACAGAAAAAATAATAAAAATACAAACAAAAAGATTCATAACCGTAAACCTGGCATGCCTCTAAAAGGGACATCAACTACGGGCAACTTTGCCCATGAAGGCAGGATCTAGCCAGGCATTATGGCAGCAGCAGTCTCCGTGACGTGAAAGCTGTGGTACGGGATACACCATATTAGGACCCTCTTGGTTCCCGTGAAAGTTTCCTCTGACCCATGAAGGACGCAGCCTCAGCAGGCGTCCATCATGAATAATCCGTAGCTTCGCAGGGTATATAAGGGTGAATTTGACCTTGTGTTGAAACAATTGCCTGCATAATGGGGTGAATTTGTTGCGTTTCGCGGTCACCAATACAGAGTAGTCCTAAAATATAAAAACTCTATGCAACCCTAAAAGAAGTTCCAGGAGCCTACTGTATTCCTGCAGAATTCTTACCTTATCCTGGAAGTTAATCAGGCAGATCACTGGTCTAGGTTTGGAGTTGGGATCCCTGCAATCCAGGCCTATTCTGTGAGCTCTTTCCATGAGTAGTGGATCATCTTTAGAATAGGGGAGACCAAGTAAGTCCGTCAACCACTCCTGCAAGGTCTGCAGCAGGTGATGGGGTTTAACTGTCTCCAGTATATTTATAAAACGTAATAGTCCTCAATCTTCTCCTGTAAGGCATGGACAAGTGTGGAGGTGTGATCAGAGCTTATTTGAGTTTATTTGATCCAATTCGGTACTTTTTGCCGAGATCTGAGCCAAAGTAGCATCCATTTTAGATGTCAATTCCTGAAACCTAGAGTCAAACAAGGGACACAAAGCTTTCAACACCTCTGCAACCATCTCCGATGCCATAGCGGATGGAAGAGGTTTTTTTTTTCTCTTATAAATTTGAAGACAATAGAGACTCCTATATTATCTTATCAAGATATCAGGAAGCATGGGCGTAGGAACCCCTAAAAATCTGGGGGGGGGCAGCATTTTCCCCCATCAGATCCCCACTTTCTCACTCTATCTACCCCCTCTCCCCCTCTCAGACTTTCTTACTATCTACCTCCCTCCCTACCCTCTCTCTACCCCCCTTCTCACTAGCTACCCTCTCCCTACCCTCCCTTCTCACTAGCTACCCTCTCCCTATCACCCCCTTCTCACTAGCTACCCTCTCCCTACCACACCCTTCCCTTCACACTAGCTACCCTCTCCCTACCCCCCCTTCTCACTAGCTACCCTCTCCCTACCCCGCCTTCTACCCCAGGGGTGTCCAAGTTTTTTCTGCAGTGGGCCACTTCATCAGAATTGTATACATGTGCGGGCCGCACTCATTTTTCACAATGAGAAAATATGGCCTTTAATAAAATATGCAGATTAAAATAAAGTAAATGACACAAAACGTTTACTTTTCCTCTCACTGATTTCTGGGCCTAGAACGTTTTGTGACTACAAATTCAGGACTCAGGATAATTAAAAATGAAATAGTTCTATTTATTCTAGGAATGCACCAAAATGAAAATTCTGGACCAAAACATTCACGGTTCACTTAGCCAAAACCGAAAATGACCCCCACCTTTAAAAATAATAATAAAAACTCACATTTTTAATAAAAGTAGGTAACACACCACAATTGGACAAAAAAATTAGCAATATGACTTGGCATGATAGGAGTGTGATTGCCAACAGCAATCACACTCCTATCATACCCAGGCAGCCAGTACATGCTGGTACAGGGTGGCTGTAAGTGATGTGCAGACCCCATACTGCTGGCAGCATCAATACACAAGGGGGGCAGCTAGCTATGTTTCAGCATGTACTGGCTGACTTAGCAGGATAGGAGTGTGATTGCTAACAGCAATCATTTACTGGTTGGATGTGTAAGTGCTGGAACCTAGGCATGATGGGAGTGTGATTGCTAACAGCAATCACAGTCCCATCATGCCTAGGTTCCAGCACTTACACATCCAACCAGTAAATGCTGTAACCTAGGCATGATGGGACTGTGATTGCTGTTAGCATCACTTACAGCCACCCTGTACCAGCATGACTGTAAGTGATGTGCAGACCCCATACTGCTGGCAGCATCAATACACAAGGAGGGCAGCTAGCTATGTTTCAGCATGTACTGGCTGACTTGGCATGATAGGAGTGTGATTGCTAACAGCAATCACAGTCCCATCATGCCTAGGTTCCAGCACTTACACATCCAACCAGTAAATGCTGTAACCTAGGCATGATGGGACTGTGATTGCTGTTAGCAATCACACTCCTATCATGCCAAGTCATGCTGGTACAGGGTGGCTGTAAGTGATGTGCAGACCCCATACTGCTGGCAGCATCAATACACAAGGGGGGCAGCTAGCTATGTTTCAGCATGTACTGGCTGACTTGGCATGATAGGAGTGTGATTGCTAACAGCAATCACAGTCCCATCATGCCTAGGTTCCAGCACTTACACATCCAACCAGTAAATGCTGTAACCTAGGCATGATGGGACTGTGATTGCTGTTAGCAATCACTCTCCTATCATGCCAAGTCAGCCAGTACATGCTGGTACAGGGTGGCTCTAAGTGATGTGCAGACCCCATACTGCTGGCAGCATCAATACACAAGGGGGGCAGCTAGCTAATATTAGGTCGTACATACTGTTGATGGCTGCAGTCCTAACAACAGAAATAATTCAATTATGACCAGTGACAGAGGCTAATTAAAAACTCAGACAAGTAGCCCCCCTGACATGTTTCGCTCCTCGGAGCTTCATCAGAGGTCTGGGCTAATGGCTAGTTATATGACTATCCTGCTCTCCGGAATCCTGACCTCGGCTTATATGAACTGTTCTGTCCTGGAGTCCTACCTGACCACGGTGTCTCCTATTACTTGTACGTGACATATAGATGTTGAAATAGACATGAAATCTCAAGGAAAATCCAGTATTAACAGTAATCAACGAAAGCGTTTAGGGAAACCTTGGGAAAACATGGTCTGTATGATATATGGAGAACAACTAGGCCAGTTGATAAAGATTATACATTTTTTTCCCATCGTCATAATTCCTTTTCAAGAATCGACCTAATGCTGACTAAAGCTGAGTCAGTTAAAGACTGTAAAAACATCACAATTAATATTGTACCGTGGTCTAATCATGACTCAGTTATTCTTGAAATTTTAAGGAAATATAATTATGTCCCATGACCTTGGAGACTGCAAGATTCCTTACTGTCAGGAAAAGATTCCTATGATTATTTTTTCTTGAAAACTGAACAATATTTCCAAGAGAATTTGAAAGGCGATATCAGTTTAGGCAATGTCTGGGGTGCCTATAAATGTGTGATGAGAGGCCTTCTAATTAATAAAGCTGCTTATATTAGATCTAAGGGTAAAAAAAATCTTTCTGACCTATATAGCTCTCTGAGCAATTTAAAAAGAAACTGTATTGAACAACCGAGTGATTTACTTACCGCAAACATGATACAAACTAGAAAAGAAATAGAAAAGATTCTTAATTTTAAAGCGAATTATAATCTACTTAAAATGAAACAAAAATAATATTATGCAGGGAATAGAGCGGATAAATTACTTTCCCATCAAATAAAAAAACAAAACTTGAAAGCCAGAATACTTAAAATATCAGAAGGGAACAATCATTGGTATAGCCCAGAAAAAATAGGGAATGCTTTTGCTCAATTCTACTCATCTCTCTATAATATCCCTGACCAAAACCATGATAGAGAGTACATTAGGAAATATCTAGCAGAATCTAATTTACCAAAAATATCAAAAGAAACAGCTGAACAACTAGATAAACCTTTTATAGAAGAGGAAGTCCGGAATGCGATAAAATCTATGAAATTGAATAAGGCCCCCAGACCAGACGGTTTCACAGCTTTATTCTATAAAAAATTCTCTAAATTGTTATCTCCCCAATTAACTATTTTATTTAATTTATATCAAAAATAATAGGACCTTTCCTAACGGTATGCTAGAGGCGTCGATTCTTCCTATTTTAAAACCCGGGAAAGAGGCTTCAAACAGGCCTATATCTTTAATCAATGTAGATACAAAGATATATTCGGCTATTTTGGCCGAACGTTTAAAAACAATTAGTCCTTATTTAATCCATAAAGATCAAATAATTGATCTTGTGGAATATGTATCTTCATATAAGATTCCTACTATGTTTCTGGCCCTGGATGCTGAAAACGCTTTTGACAGAGTCAATTGGACCTTCCTTGAAGAGTCATTGTGATACTTTGGGTTAGGGGAAGGCTTTATAGACTCCGCAATGTCACTATATACAACCCCGACTGCCAAAGTATCAGGTCAAGGATTTAATTCCGTCTGGTTCAATATTAATAATGGTACTAGACAGGGCTGTCCTTTAGCACCCCTTCTCTATGTTTTAACTATAGAACCTTTCGCGTCTAGGGTCAGAAACAATGTGGATATTAAGGGTATAAAGATAGGAGACATAGAAAATAAAATCGGCCTATATGCAGACGATGTTTTGATTTCATTATATGATCCCGAGTTGTCGTTAAAAGCATTGCTTGAGGAAATATCAGAGTTTTGTATAATATCAAATTATAAACTCAATATAAAAAAGACTCAAACAGTGACGGTAGGCATTCATGATTCCACAAGAATGAAACTGGAAGTAGAATATGACTTCACATGGGAAAAGAGTAAGATCGATTATCTGGGTATTATTATACCGCTAGAGATATCCAATATTATTGAAATTAATTATAACAAATAAAAAATTGAATTGTTAAAACAAACTGCAGCATGGAAGGGATTATTTGTGTCCTGGTTAGGCAGAATAAATATCATTAGATCTTACATTATTCCCAAATGGCTTTATATGCTTAGAATGATACCTATTAGTCTTCCAAAACATTGGATACAATTATTTCAAAAAAATATCGAAAAATTTATTTGGGCGGACAAAAAAACGAGAATTTCTAGGAAAATTCTATATGCAAATAAAAAAAAAGGAGGTTTAAATGTTCCCTGCCTGGAAACATATGTACAGGCCAGTCTGCTCTTACATATCTTAAAGATTCAATATACTTATAGTAATAGCGAAGCTTGGTACTGTATAGAACAATAATTAACAGGACTATCCAGTCTTGAATGGCTATTATGGCTGCATCAAGATAGATTTCACAGAATATCTAAATCCCTTCCAATGACTCTTAAAAGTTCAATCGAATACTGGTACTCTCTTAAATCTCACATAGGCCTGCAAAACAAAATCATTCCATCTGCTCCACTAGAAATATTACAAACAAATATTTTTCAGCTGAATCTTCGGAAATGGTGCAGCTTTAGAAATAACAGAATTAAAGACATACTAATTGGTAATAACATGAAATGCTTTACTCAAATTTATGAGGACTTTCATCTTAATAATACTGAGTTTTATAACTTACTAAGGATTAAGCATTACTTAACTAAGCATTTACATGTAGAAGAACTAAGTATACAAATTAATGAATTGTTTTCTTGAGAAATAGTCCTGAAAGGACTGAAGAGATGCTAAAAGATATTGGAGAAAATTGAACCTCCACTACACATTAAAGCCTTGAGTTCTTGGCAAGAAGATCTTAGTATCAAAATAGAAGAAACGCAATGGATAAATAGCTTGATGGAAATAAATAGAGCTACCCACTGTTTAAACATGTCAGAACTCCGTTGGTATTTAATTCCTGTTAGAATTGCTAAAATTAATCAGAAGTCATCTCCTATGTGCTGGAGATGTAATCTAGCCCAAGGTACATTTAGACACATATGGTGGGATTGTAATAAAATCGCACAAACATGGCAGGAAGTGTTTGGATTAATCTCAGAGTTTATCAAGGTAACTATCAGCCCGTCTCTGGATAAAGCACTTCTACATCTGGATTTAGCGAATATATCCCTCAATCAAAGAATTTTAGTAGTTCAGTGTTTTTTGGCCATGAAGATAAGTATAGCAAGAAAATGGCTACAACCATCAACAATAAATATAGAGAACGTGCATAAGCAAATAAAGCACCAATGTTTATTTTTTTTATTTAAATATTTATTTATTAATTGTTTTCCATATAAAAAAGAGAAAAGGACAGAATAAAGAATACAGAAGAATAAAAAACAGGGCGAAATTCATTACACATTACACATTGTATATAGAAACATTTGCACAATTCATTAGATGTTATGTATTTATTTAATTTGTCTCAAAAAAAAAAGAGAAGAGAAGAGAAAGGAGCCGAGGGTAACAATATTACTCATGGTATATTTAAACGTTATTTATTTTTAGGATCCAGTCCTCATATATTGCAATTCTTCTATAGTGAGTTTGACTAACCCAGCCTAATCCTTTTTCCATTTGTAATTGGAATAATATTTGATTTTTAAGTTGTATCCATAGAAAATCATGATCATTTTTCCAGTGTTTAGCAATCAAAATTTTTGCAGCGGCAAGAACATGAATTAATAAAATTTCCCATAGATAGGTTGGGTGGGAGTAAGTGAAGGAGAGCAATATCCGGAGATTTGTTTATCCTACATTTAGCAAGTTTTGTAAATACATCGAAGGCCATATCCCACAGCTGGCTAACCACACTGCATGTCCACCATATATGAATATAATCGCTTTTTTCTCTAGCACATCTCCAACACAAAATCTGATATACCAGGAAACATTATCCGTAATCTTGAAGGAGTCAGATACCAATGATTTGAGACTTTGAAATAATTCTCTCTAATTGAGATTGAATGAATAATATTATATTATGAGTTAAAGATATTGCCTTTAGCCAGTTCTTTTTTATAATCAATGTCTGAGCTTCTTTAGACCATCTAGAAATAGTATTAGTAAAGTCTACTTCATCTAACTTTTTTATTACTTCATGTGTTTTTGTCAATATATTCTTGGATTCTTTCCCATTGAATATATGGCCTAATTTGAGCTGAATGTCTGGGTCTTCTTTATAAAGTGCGTGTCTTAAAAAATTTTTTATCCTTAAATAATGAAATACCTCAGTGGATGGTAGACAAAATTGTTGAACTAATTGAGGATACCTTTTAATCAAATTATTTATCAAAATATCTTTAAGGTTCATAATACCCGCATTTTCCCATTTCTTCATTGATATAGCTGATAAATTAAGTTCAATAATATCAAGTCCTGCTGTTTCTAATATTTTGTCCCAATTTTTTTTTTAATTTTAAACCGTTCCTGTATGATATCTTTAATAATAATGTTATTTCCTGTGTGGATCTTTGCTTTCAATTTAGATTGGAATTCCCAAATACTAATAGATAAATTATTAATTTCCGGAAAGGTGCTGTTCTATTTTATTCTCTTATTAATTTCTAATTGTGTGTTATAAATATGTATTAACATACATGCCTCGTATGCGCGCTCTATTCTATAAAAGCTCAGACTCCTTCTGTTCGATTTTTGAGATAGGAGTTTAATTCCTAATCTAGCTTTCTTATCTTTATTAATAAATTTGTTAAAGGAGGTCTGTATCATGTTTAGCCAAGAGACTGGCATTTTTAAGGGTAAATGCCTGTAAAGGTACGTCCTTTTGGGAAGAATATATGAATTTATTATGTTTATTCTACCAATCCAGGAATACATTGTATTTTTCCAATTTGTTTATAAATAATTACTCTCTTTAATACGTGAAAGGAAATTTCTTTCCATCATGTTCTTTGCCTTAGTTGTCAATTTTAAACCTAGATAATTGATCTCTTGTAATACTTCTTTAAATTTAAATTCCCCTTGAATTATTTGCTTGATTTGCACTGGAGTATTTAGATAGAGGATTTCTGATTTTTCTCTGTTTAATTTATAATTGGAAATTTCTGCATAATTATTTATAGTTTTCATTAATTCTCTGATTGATCTTTCGGGGTTTTCCACTGTTAGTAGAATATCATCTGCATATAAATTCAAATTCTTCTTGTCTTAGTACTGTACCTTTTATTTTTACGTTATTCCTTATTATAATTGCCAGGATCTCTATAGTCAGAATATATAGCATTGGAGACAGTGGACAACCCTGTCGTGTACCATTACTGATATGAAACCATTCCGATTTAATATCTTGTCCTATAATTCTGCCAGTAGGATTTGAGTATAATGCTTTTATTGCCGATAGGAAACTGCCCTCTATACCAAAGGATCGAACAGTTTGGAACATAAAGTTCCAGTTAATACGGTCGACCACTTTGTGGTTCTCAGTGGCAAGGGCGGCCACTAGTGGCTGGAAACGTAAAATGAGTAGCACCAAGTTTAAATAAGTCCATACAGTGAAGGGTGAACGTTACAGATGCGATGACTTTTGAAATTTGTTTACTCTTAAAAGAAATAGCTTGCGAGCTCAACCAATGTGTTTCTTATAGGAAACAGAGGTCAATTTTTTCTTTCTTTATAACTTTCAATAATTAGGATCTTTTTTGAGGACTGTTCAATCCTTGTGTGTTTAAAGAAAAAAAACGTACCATCTATTATGTTTTGTGCACTTATACCCCCGGCTCCGAAGAATTAAAAAGAAGAAATAGACAGACAGAAATTGAGTATGGAAAAAATAGAATTTAAAAGGAAGAAGGAACCTTTTTCCTAGGCCTTCATCAACCAAGATTTGAAGAGCCTGATATGGTCCTTCCCCTCTACCTCGTCCGAAAAACCTGTATCTCATGTTGTGAAAAAATCACTTATGAGCGAACATTTAACGGGGTCCCCTTTAAGGAGTTCGGGGTATAACATTTTTTTATTATAAAGATGAGTCTTAAAATGTATGACTGAGGAGGAAATGAAGTATTGAGTAATACTGAATGTATACATAGCATAATGTCATACTGTGTTTACCCATTATAGTATGAAATATATACGATATGTACTAAATTAGTTTATCTGATTCTCAACCAAATCACAAAGTACAATATCTTACTTCATTCTCAATGTATAAGTCGGGTACTACAGGTAAGGAACTAGAATGTATACATTAAGAATTCATTCTCCCGATTCTTATTTAGATTACGAAAAATATATCAATACATCATAAAAAATAAAAAAAAAAAGAGGAAAGAGAGAAAAAATAAAAAAGAAAAAACATTATCTATATTGAATAATACTGAATGTATACATAGCATAATGTCATATTGTGTTTACCCATTATAGTATGAAATATATACGATATGTACTATAGTGGTTTATATAATTCTTAACTCTGTCACAGAGTACGATATCTGAATTCATTCTCAATATATACGGCAGGTACTACAGATAAGGAACTGAAATGTATACATTAAGAGTTCATTCTCCCAATTCTTAATTAGATTAAAGCAAATATATCAGTTCATCATAGAGAACGAAGAAAAAAAATAAAAAAATATATATATAAATGGAAGAAAAAAAAAGAGAAAAAGAATAAAAAAACGTAACTCTAAATATCTATACAAGTACATTTGCCTTCTCTCAACTAAAATAGAATACATTAAACATGGGCAAAATTTAGTAAACTTATTGAACATTTAAAGTGCTTTATCCTACCAAATTTCCTAGACATAATAAAGTGCCTGTTACTCACCTGCCCTCGGCTCCCATGTTGCCGCAGCAGCCTCCACGCAGGAGAGGAAGACCCCCCTCCCACGCACGGCCATCTCCGCAGCAGCCTCCACGAGGGAGAGGGAGACCCCCCTCCCACGCACGGCCACCTCCGCAGTAGCCTCCATGAGGGAGACCTCCCTCCACCGCATGGCCACCTCCGCAGCAGCCGCCACGAAGGAGAGGGAGACCCCCCTCCACCTCACGTCCACCTCCGCAGCAGTCGCCACGAGGGAGACCTCCCTCCACCGCAAGGCCGCTTCCACTACCTTCCTCTGAAGTGCCGCGCAGGAGAGGCAGACCTCCTGGTACACGGCGTCCTGCTGCTGCGCGCTCGCGCCCTCTAGTGGCGAACTCGCATACTGCGGGAATTTATGAAGGGAGATTACGCCGCGATTCACAGACACCGGAAGTGATGTCATGAGGGGCTGATGGGAGATTCAGACTTCCTCTGCGGTTCTCCATTTAAACCCCTCAGACCAGTTTCACCTTGCCTTCTGATGGTCGTCAATGCCTTGTGCTAGCACCCAGATAGCGTTTACCTTCTTGATTCCTGTGTTTAGGTATGTGTGTGGTATGATTGTTGTCTTTTCCTTTTCTTTCTTTTTCTTATTTTTTCTTAATGTAGTAAACTTGGGGATAAATGGTTGAATATCCCGACTTACAATTGTTGTATTTGTTATGTTGTTAGCGCTTATTTACAGATAATACGTGATTATGTGTAATACCTCAACTTTGTTGCTATTTGTATTATTATATTATACTCTTTCAATAATAAAAAAAACCCAAAAAAACCCAATTAAAATTGCTCTTCCGGGAGCAATTTCAATAATAATAAAATTTAAAACCACATTTATGTCCTGAAAAAAGGATTCCAACCACATTCTCCACAGTTGTGCCCATAGCCCCCGCACCTCCTGCACAGGAATGTGTAGAAACAGTATTCTCTGTTGCTACCGATGGAGAAACTCTGGAGGGATGCACTATTTCTCCGACACCTTCCTTGTGGTCTCTTTACTGCACAAGGAACTTCCTCTTACGGTTCCAAACCCCCATCTCAATCCGTACCTCCTGTGGGTTAGATACCTTGTTGCCATAACGATATAACCAGGCTATGAAGGCTAAGGCTTCATCATCAACCCAACATACCTATGCATGTGTTGTGGAAATCAAACGTTATGATGGCTACCAGACTTCATTGAATGTATAAAAGTTTATTCTGTATACAAGCAGCTCTAGGGAGATCTGCACAGAAGCAAGCAGGTCTTACAGCTATACAATTTCACATTATATATATATATATATATATATATATATATATATATACCGTATTTGCTCAATTATAAGATGACCCTCCCCCAAAATCTGAATATTAATTTAGGAAAAAAAGAAAAAGCCTGAATATAAGAAGACCCTATAGGAAAAAAGTTTTACTAGTAAATGTTAATTCATATGATATACGCACATCTACCCCAGAAATGACATTGACCCGTAGTCTACACTTATGGTCCAGTTTCTCACTAATTCAGCTGTTTAATTTTGCATTTAACCTCCTTTTAACCATACTTCTCCCATCCTAAGGTTCCACACATGGGAGGTACTGCTGTACCCATAAGATGTTGTTTGACACATATTGGGGTGTTGTTTGGCAGTGACATATACTAGGAGCTCATACCTGAAGTTCATACCTGAAGTACAATGTGTTTGAAAAAAAAACTTTGACTTTGACATGGCAGGTGGTAGAATTAGTGCATGGGGAAAAAATACTAATGTTTGAAATACTCTGGTGTGTCTAGTTTTCAAACATAATTTTAGGGATTTAGGGAGTAAGATTAAAAAATCTGGTATTCTCAGAGATACTACCTGTGCCATGCGCTACACCAGAAAGGCAGCGGGAGATTAGGCAGCCAAATGCGTGGCTGAAATCTTGGCGTAAGAAAGAGTGCTTTGGATTTTTAGAGCACTGGGCTGATTTTGCTTTGGGATATGATCTCTATAGTCATGATGGATTCCACCTGAATGCAAGAGGGTCCAATATGCTAGGAGAGAGAATGGCTACAAGGTTAATGTTCCTTGAAGGATAAGCCAAATGGCAAATGATTTAGGTAAACTGGAAAAATGGGCAGATCACTGGCAATTAATGTGGATAAATGCAAAGTAATGCATCTAGGGCATAAAAAAACAAAGGGCAGAGTATATAATATTGGATACTGTCCTTACCTCAATGTGTGAGGAAAGGGATTTAGGGGTAATTATTTCTGAGGATTTAAAGGTAGGTAGAGAATGCAATAGAGCAGAAGGAAATGCTAGCAGAATGCTTGGTTGTATAGGGAGAGGTATTAGCAGTAGAAAGAGGGCAGTGCTCATGCCTTTGTACAGAGCACTGGTGAGACCTCACTTGGAGTATTGTGTACAAGTACTGGAGACCGTATCTCCAAAAGGATATAGATATGTTGGAGAAAGTTCAGAAAAGGGCTACTAAAATGGTTTATGAATTATGGCATAAAACTTTCCAGGAAAGGTTAAAGGATCTTAACATATATAGCCTGGAAGAAAGATGTGGCAGGGGGGATATGATAAAACATTTTAAGGTAACATCATGACTGAGGTAGCGTCAATGCGGCGTCCCACCCCCCCAAATATATACACAAACACAAAGGTAATATAACAATGCTTTATATTCCTGAAAGATCAGTATTTTAACCTGATCGTAATGCAAGTCCCTTATGGACTTCTCTTTTGAAAAATGTAGGCTTCAGGCAGTCAATTGTGCGAATTATATTCCACCTACTTCTGTTCTACAAATATTCTATCTTGTCCTGAATGATAGTAGTTTGGATTCCAAGTCCTCTTGGAGTTTAAGAACTGTATCCTCTAAATCGCTGTGGTGCTGTTCCAGTTTAGTTATTTTGTTAGTATTGGTGGTTAACTGTTGGAGAGTTTTGTCCACTGATGATTTCAGCTCATTATATTTGGCTACAAACTTGGGCCAGAAGGTTTGATGTTTCTTGAGGCTTTCGCAGAACATTGATGCATTGCTGCAAATATATGAATCGGTATAAGTACTCGAGGGCGCACCTCGGGAAAACTGCCAGTCAGTATCGGCAAAAGTGGTCACGTAATGAAATATGACATCAATTGAGATGAGAGGGCCTGCGGGTCAAGATGATGGGAGTCCGTGAAGATCACCTTTGCCTGGTAGGAGAAAGCCCTCCGAGGCTGCGGGAAGAACCCACCTCCATTCAAAAAAGATGTTGAAGATCGGCTCCCATTGCAATTCACCATGCTCCCATTGAAATCCAGCAGCGAGATCTCCACTCCTCATGGTTTGGTTCGCGGCCTACAAGCAGGGATTCCCGTGCTCTGCAGGTGAGCTCTTGGGTTGGTGTTAGCTCTGAATTGGCCCGCAAACCATCTGGGCCAGAAAATGCCTGGAGGCTTGAAGCACGCATGTCTCAGTATGGCGCTGCACCAGAAAATGTCAACTAATTTTAAAAGCATAGGAAGGAGCAAACCTCCACTTACTCACTACTCCAACAAAATGGCCACCACTGTTCACCTACTATTGTGTTCTTCCTTTGGCTCCAACAAGATGGCCCCCACAATTCACTGGATATTATGTTTTCCACAGACTTCAACAAGATGGTCGCTTGTAGGGCTGCTGCAGGCCAAATCTCCTCAGGATAATAGTTGAGGACACAGTCCCACCTGTCCTCATCTCTGTGGCGGTGGACCTGTGCACTCCACCACGCTGTCTAGGGTCCCCACGAGGTTCAGCAGTCTGCTCCCTACTTTCCTCTCGATTGTGATGTGGATGGCTGTGGATGTCTCATAAAATGTGGCCTTTGAATTTTGGTATTGCTGTTGATCCAAATGAAGGCAAAAGAAATCCAGTTTGTAGCTCTTTCCAATTTTGCAACAAACTAAAAGATCCTTAACTAAAGTGTTCCATTCCTTTTATTAATTTTGTAGCCCACCTCTGCACTTTTTCTAGTGCCATAATATCCTTCTTTAGAACAGGTG
Organism: Spea hammondii; assembly: GCA_029215755.1. Taxonomy (NCBI): domain Eukaryota; kingdom Metazoa; phylum Chordata; class Amphibia; order Anura; family Pelobatidae; genus Spea; species Spea hammondii. The sequence goes on from JARDYJ010000002.1 coordinate 97,953,007, forward strand.
CCCAAAATTGCACAGCATATTTAAGGTGTGGTCTTACCATTGATTTATAAAGAAGCAAAATTATATTTTTTATCCCTCAAATTAATGCCCCTTTTTATACATGACAATACCTTACTGGCCTTACTGACATTGCACATTGTTGCCTAGGTTGTTTTCAATAACAATTCCCAAATCCTTCTCGTTGGTTGTTATCCCTAATTCACTACCGTTTAGGCTGTAAGTTGTTTGTGCATTCATTACCCCGAAGTGCATAACTTTGCATTTATCTACATTAAATTTCATCTGCCATTTGTGTGCCCAGTCCCCCAGACAGTATAAAATATTCTATACTCTGCCCTTGAGTTTTTATGCCCTAGATGCATTACTTTGCATTTATCCACATTAAATGCCAGTTACCAGAGCTCTGACTATATTTTCAGTTTACCTAAATCATTTGCCATTTGGCATATCCTTCCAGGAACATCAACCCTGTTGCAAATGTTTGTGTCATCACCAAAAAGACATTTCATTAAGACCTTCTGCAATATCACTAATAAAAATATTAAAGAGAATGGGTCCAAGTACAGATCCCTGAGGTACTCCAGTGGTAAGGAGACCTTGCTCTGAATATCCGCCATTGACTACAACCCTCTGTTTTCTGTCACTCAGCCACTCCCTAATCCATTCAACAACATTGGCATCTAAACTCAGAGATTGCGGTTTATTCATAAGTCTTCTATGGGGGACAGTGTCAAAGGCCTTACTGAACTCCAGATACGCAATGTCTACCTTGATAAATTACTTTAGTCAGCCAATCAAAAAAATTAATAAGATTCCTTTGACATGATCTTTCTGAGGTAAACCTATGTTGTTTTTGATCCTGAAACCCATGTCACTTCAGATGTTCCACAATCCTATCCTTTAACATTTTTTCCATTAATTTCCCCACTACAGATGTAAGATTAACTGGCCTGTAGTTGCCTGACTCCTCCCTACTTCCTTTTTTGTAAATGGGTACAACATTTGCTAATTTCAAATCCCCTGGAATGACTCCCGTTAACAATGATTTGTTAAATAAATCCATTAACAGTTTTGCTAGTACACCACCACCCATAACTTGGGGTGTATCCCATCAGGCCCCATCGACTTATTTGTCTTTACCTTAGACAACTGAAGACATTGCGGTGTAGCAGCAATGTCAGTCACTGATGGCGCTTGTGGTTGCTCTTCGGAGTAATCACAGGGAAATCTGGGGGGGTTGTGTTGCTGAATTCCTTGGTATCTAGACATTTCAGCAACACTGATAACATTTCGATCAATCTCTCTGTTGACAACAACAGAATACCCTTAACCCCTTCAATCCCCTATAGACGTACCAGGACATCCAAAAAACGCCTATTAAGAAACCCCTATGGACGTCTCGGTACGTCCAGCCCTTCTTGCAGCGTCAGGGACACATCCCTGCCGCTGCACGGGAGATCAGGCTGTCTGCTGTATGAATGTCGAATGCCGGTAAACTGTTACAGTTGGAAATGCCCGATCGGGCTTTCCCTTCCGGGTCACGTCACTACTGACGTGACCTGGAAGTTCACAGGAGGACACCCCGATGAGGGAGCTGTAGCAGTTACCGGCATGAATGCCGGTAAACTGTTACAGATCTATGCCCTATCGTGTGATCGAGCATTCGCTCTGGCCTGTCATTAGCCCTGGGGGACTGCCTCACACCCTGGACAGTCCCCCAGTGCCACACATCCGGCAGTAACACATCCGGCAGTCGCTGCGATGACCAATGTGGGGTATTTCCATAATCAGGAGAGGAGGCTGAACACTTTAGGCTGGAATTCTCTGCCGTAACACATACCCTGTGCCAAAAATCCTCAGCAACACGGAAATGGTTGCATGAAAATTGTCCAAATGCTCTTGATGAGATACTCTGGGTTGTCTGCTTTACAGAAATATATACTTTTATGGGGGTATTTATAATTAGGGGGGTGCTAAACAGGCCCAAATGAAACATAGGTCTACTCAGTCCTCTGTGCTGCCTTATCTTGGGAGACTGTATTACTGAACCTGAATGCATTGTAACTTTTATTGTTGATTGTCATTCTTAGAGGTATCTGCAGTACAATGTATGCGTATGCTTTCCACATGCGAACTGTCTTTCTCTTTCTGTATACCTTGCCTGATGTATACTGTTTTGTTACATTGCCTGTTGTACCGGTCCTCATGATATTTGCAGTATTTCTTTCAATAAAAGGAGATTTGAAAAAAAAAAAAGAAACATAGGTCTACTAAGGCAAAATGTGAAAATTTCATGTTTGGAATCTATAGGCTAGACCCCGAATATAGGCCGCACCCCCACTTTAAAGACTGAGATATGCTGCCACTCTGTCCCCCCCCGAGATATGCTGCCACTGTCCTCCCCCCCGAGATATGCTGCCACTGTCCTCCCCCCCCGAGATATGCTGCCACTGTCCCCCGAGATATGCTGCCACTGTCCTCCTCCTCCCCCCCGAGATATGCTGCCACTACCCCCCCGAAATATGCTGCCACTGTCCTCCCCCCGACATATGCTGCCACTGTCCTCCCCCCCAAGATATGCTGCCACTGTCCTCCCCCCCGAGATATGCTGCCACTGTCTCCCCCCCCGAGATATGCTGCCACTGTCCTCCTCCTCACCCCCGAGATATGCTGCCACTCTGCCCCCCCCCCGACTTACCAGAGCAGACTCCCGGGTGTCTTGCGGGGCCGGCGGGGGACATCTACGCAATACGCGTATACAACTTCCGGTGCCGGCACTCAGGGGATGTGCCGGCACCGGAAGTTGTATACGCGTATTGCGTAGATGTCCCCCGCCGGCCCCGCAAGACACCTGGGAGTCTGCTCTGGTAAGTCTTGGGGGCAGAGGTAAAACGCATCGTGCGGACGTTCACCGGCTGTGGCGATGCGCGTAAACAGCCTCCGCTGCCGGCACGTCTGCACGATGTGCTTTAACAATCTCCCTTGCCGGGACTCCCCCCGTGCGAATTCCCGGCAAGGGAGATTGTTAAAGCACATCGTGCAGACGTGCCGGCAGCGGAGGCTGTTTACGCGCATCGTTGCTGCCGGTAACGTCTGCACGATGCGCTTAGACAACCTCCCGTGCCTGCCCTCCCCCCGTGGGAAGTGCTGGCAGGGGAGGCTGTCTGAGCGTATCAGAGAGTAGGATGCAGGTCCCCTGCACCGCTGCGGGGAATCTGTATCCTAAACCTGCTGCCTGCCCGGCGCCCGGAACTGCATGTCCCGGGCGTCGGACGCTAGACCCCGAATATAGGCCGCACCCCCACTTTAAAGACTTAAAGTGGGGGGAAAAAGTGCAACCTATATTCGAGCCAATACGGTATATCTCTGTTTTTCCTTCGTGCCATGTGCATTGACTAAGACCTTTTTTTTTCTCTGCTCAGGCATCACCAGTGGAATTATACCACATGCATATTCTGGACTGAGCCATACATTTCCCTTAGATGTCTCTGGGTAAGTGACATTTTCCCCTTTTTAACTGCTAGCAACCCCTACATTTTCCCACAGCACCCACAATTTGTGCCCTTACAGGAGACAAGCTCCCTTGGGAAAGCCAAACCTAATTCCCAACCCTACAGCAGTAAACAAGGAATATACTTACCAAGGTAACTATTTTATTTTATTCTTTATTGTTCCCTTTTTACTGTTATAACCATGATATGTATCTATTGCTGTAGGAAATCTACTGATGTCATTTCAAGGATCTGTTGAACTTACACCACTTCAGCTAGTATGGGCTAAATGTCGTGGCTACCCATCATATCCAGCCTTGGTATGAGTAAAAATATCAATAGATGATTAGTAGCAACTTTCAGTTCAGTGTCTATAAATAACATGTGTTATTCCTTCAGATCATTGATCCCAAAATGCCTAGGGAAGGTTTACTGCACAATGGTGTCCCAATCCCTGTGCCACCCCTGGAAGTCCTAAAGTTACTGGAAATTAGACATATTGAACATGGGGGAAAGCCCATATTTCTAGTTCTTTTCTTTGACAATAAAAGAACCTGGTAAGTTGCAACTCTACATTTTGTATGCTTCCAGTTATGCCTATGTCATGGTGTTTTATGTGTGTATTTTCTTTTTACTCATGGATTCTCCTTTCTTTGTAATCCTTTATTTTGTTTGTTCTTCACTTCATCTAAATCTGTTTGACCTATGTGTGAACAGGGCCGGCCCCACCATGAAGCAGAGTGGGGCAATTGCCCCAGGCGGGACTTTTGAAGAGGCGGCACTTTGCCATCCCAAGCGTTTTTTGTTTTGTCTTTTTTTTTTTTTTTTTAGCCGAGGAGAGAGAGAGGGGCCGAGTGATTTTCGCTTATCAAGTTGTCAGTACCTGCTCGGCGCCCTTCTCTCCCCTCTGCGAGCCCTCTAGCTCGGTCTCGGTCCCGGCTTATAATGCTGAGTGCCGGAATATGACGTAATTTCCGTGGCAGAGCAGGGAGACTCGCCGCAGGACTGCTGAAAGGTAAGTGAAGTATAAAGGGGGGGGTAGGGTAGATAGATAACAGGGAGGGAGGGTAGATAATGAGAGTGTAGGGAGAGGAAGGGTAGATAATGACCCCTGGAGTCGGCGGGGGGGGGCGTCATTTTAAACTTCGCCCCAGGCGGCATTATGTCTTGGGCCGGCCCTGTGTGTGTGAACCCTTCTGCTATAACCAGACAACCTATCCTCAGTTTAGTTCTGTGAACACTCTTTATTCAAAAAACATAGAAAGCTCATAAAAAGTATAGCACAATTTTTAGGATTAAAAGTCAAAAGTTTGCAATCAACACATAGGGCACATTTGCATTCATAATTTCTTAGTAGTATCTTAATTCCACTATTTTCTATGAAATGTATGCTTGCATGACATTTCTTCTGAGAAATAGGGGCAACAGCTGATCTGCTCATGTATGTAGTTGGGTGTTACAATTTAAGTTTGAAAAATATATTTTCTATTAATGGAATGATAAGGCAGTATAGCTTCATTTTTGGGCAGTGTAATGTACTCAATGGAGTGGTGTCCCCAGATCAGAGGGGTAAGGGCATGTCCAGTTGGCTGATCCTGCTATTCTAATATAAGGCTTCTGAAAGCCACTAATTTGACCAAAATCATAGATAAGATCTCTTTTATAATAGGTCAGTTGTGTTTGGGTTAACACAAATTAACACAAATTAAGTGGGAAAGGCGTTGTCCCTGTCTGGTACCTCTGTGTATAGGAGCAGGGGGCCAGAGATGGTGGAGTTGGTGATAATTCAGGTTGAAGATTGAAAATAAAGCCCCAAAATACCTGAATTTACAGGTGATATGTGGCCATAAAATGCTACATGCTTTGTGGGCGTTGAGATGATTGATAAAGGTGTTGAGATGGTGGTGTGTGGAATGTGCTTTATAAATATCTGTTGTAATAGCTTTGCAGATGCCCACCACCAAAGATCTGGTTCTAGTTAAACATAGTTGACTGTCAGGATGGACACGAGAATACAGGGAAGTCGTTCACAAAGAGTTTAGAGAGAATATTATTGTCTGTGTCTATCAGCATGATTTACCTGTAGGATTCTTGCTATTGTTCCCTGGTTTCAGGATGAAAATGGTTTTGGCTGTGGTAAGGGACTGAACTGGTTCATTATTATTATTATTCTTTTATTTATATAGCGCCAACAGTTTATGTAGCGCTTAATACAATACATAAATTCAAGGGCTATGACAAGACAAGAATTGACAGACTAAGACAAATTGATACTTTAGGTGGAGAGAGCCCTGCTCGTAAGCTTACAATCTTGAGGGAATGGGGTGACAAACATAAGGTGAGAGGTAGTGCGGTGGTTGTATCAATGACAAGGAAGTTTGGAGCTAGCAGAATTGTTAGATATATCTAAAGGAATGTTAAAGTCACCCAAGATAAGACAGGAGATATTAGGAGAGAGAAAGAAAGGCAGCCAGGCAGAAAGGTGGTCAAAGAACTGTGAGGTAGGGCCTGGAGGGCGATATATGACAGCAATTTGAAGAGAGAGTACAGAGAAAAGACAGATTGTGTGAACTTCAAAGGAACAGAATGAGAGGGAGGGAGGGAGGACTTGGTATATGCTGGAAGGTGCAGTGAGGTGAGAGAAGCATGCCTATACCACCACCCTTTCTGCCATCAGGCAGGAGTGTGGCTGAAGTGTAGTCCTCCGAAGGACTGTGAGGGGGATCCAGGTTTCAGTAAGAGCTAGGAGGTTAAAAGCATGGGAGAGAAAAGGTCATGTATACAAGAGAGTTTGTTGCATACCGAGTGGGCATTCCATAGGGCACAGTTAAAGACGGAGGGAGTTTATGGTTGGAGATTATAGGAATAATGTTGGTTAGGTTGCACATGTTGGTTGAGTTTGGTGGGTGAGGGTGATAGGAATAGAGAAGAATATGTGGGGGACAGAAGTAGCAGAGCAAATACAGGTTTCACATATAAAGGTTTAGTGTAGCGGTACTGGGATAGCTGTGACGTCACAGAGATGGAGAGGGATGGGATTTGGAATGGGGAGTAGTGGGTAACAAAGGGATCCACAGTTTGGCCCCCTCTACTGGCATGTTTAAATGGATCTGGTAATTAACTGTCTATATATTAGGACAACACTGGGGTGGGAGGGCGTTCAAAAAATCAAGTTGATTGTGGGGAATATGAAGGTGGGTATTGCAGGCTTTGAGGGCTGTAATAGAGAGTGTTAAATACTGTTAACGTGGACAGGGGCAGTAAGAGGGCAGATATAGGAGATAAGGGGTTAGTGGAGCAGAAAGATAGAAAGTAAAATATAACACACTTAAGTAGTGACAGGCATGACATAAATTTTACCAAATAAAAACAATCAGTGAAAAAATGCTGCAACTCTTGGTATGGGCATTCCTAGGCACAGATAGACAGAAAAGGGTAACAGGCAATTCTGGCACAGAATCAGGAAAATAACAACAATACAGAAAACAATTTTTTTTTTTTTAAGCCGAGAAGAGAGAGAGAGGGGTGCCAAGTGGTTTTATCTTACCAAGTTGTCAGTACCCGCTCGGCGCCCCTCTCTCCTCTGCAAGCCCTCTAGCTCGGTCTCGGCACCGAGACCGAGCAGGGAGACTCACCGCAGGACTGCTGAAAGGTAAGTACGGGGGGGGGTAGATAATAGGGGGGGTGGCAGGGAGAGGAAGGGTAGATAAGGGGGGCGGCATTTTAAACTTCCCCCCAGGCGGCATTTTGTCAAGACTCCTGGCTGGAGTAGCGTCTGCTATGGGGGTGTGTTGGTGAGATGAACCTGGAGTGATCTCTCCCATTTGGTGGCTTGACTATGCCAAAGCCTTCCTGTGTGGAAACATCCGGGAGGTGGTGTATCCCAGGCCTGTGCTAGCGCGTTAGACCAGATCCTTACGTGAGAAGAAACCGGACAGGCGCCGGCCAATGGATCAAGGATGGAGGAGAATCCGTGTTGTGTGTGTATGTGTGTGTGTGGTCTGTTCTGTGTCCAGATGGCATTATCATGGGTTTTCCCAATATGTGTAAGCCACAGCGCTGTAGTGGTAATGCAGATTACAAGCAGGAAATGTGAGTGTCATTGCCCAAAAATATGTGTATCTTTGTATACGATAACTATTGGAGATTCTGTCACATCTTATGGCCATAGTATGCTTAGCCCCCCACTACGCCAAAGTACTCCAATGACGGTGGGTCCTAACGTTAAAGCCTGCTTACAGAGGTACGAAGCAATCCAAACACATATCAGAGAGACATACCTCTACACTGCAAACTGAGACAAACATAACGGGTGGGGCACACCTATGAAGGAAACAGAGCTGGAGCAAAGGACAGAACTAGAAGCAAGCAATGGAAGATCAGAACAGAGCATAAGGAAATCCAGGAATGGTTTGAAGCAAGACAGAGAAACTGAAGCAAGATTGAGATATGCAGCTCCACAGCCTGGGTAGAACGTGACAATCTTTATACTCTGTCCTACTTAACTGAATAAGCTGCAAAGGCCACTTCTGTATGTAACTGGCACTTTTTATTAACTGACACAATCCTACAGCAGATAACTGTCAATGGACTGTTATTCACTAGACACCCCAGGGTATTTTAAATGCTGGTATTTTAACTCTTTGCTTGCACACATTTTACCACCAGCATTTTTTCAAAGTTTGCAGTAGTAATTTTTGTGTGTATTTTTCCCCACACACCTACTTATGTATGAATTTACAGCTCCTGGTATATGCCGCTGTCACACGACACCACAATATGTGTTCAGCAACATCCCCTGAGTACAGTAATACCCCACATGCATTTTGTTTGTCATTTCTTTGGGGAACTAAAATGCCACATTTGGGATGTGTGCATTTTTCTAATTGAAAATTAGATGTGTGGCCATCCTTCCCCCCATGTTAATTGGGACATTGTTGAACCTGGCCAATTCAATTTACCCCATCAAATCATACATTTTTTAAAAGTAGACACCCCATGGGCATTTAATATGCCAGTATTTTAACTCTGTCCATGCGAGAATTGTTTTAAGCTAATGTGCTAATTTTAGGACTTGCTCACAAAAATATATTTTTATATATATATATATATATATATTTGCCTTTTTTAATTTTCTTTTTACATTTTTTGGAACTTGAAGGCTCCCCTGATAGTGACATCAGTGGGAAATTATTTTTACATTTTACTGTTTTTTTAACTATTTTTTTCTAATTATTATTATTTTATTTTTTAATTTATTTTTACTAATCACACTGTGATTAGAAAGCTGGGCTACATTGACTTGCATGGTTGAATGCAGTACCTGTATTCAACCTGCAAGTGGAGTCAGAGTTCTCTAGAAGGTCTGGAGACCATCTAGCGAACTTTTTCATCTTTATTTTTTTTTTACAGGGAGGCCGCCATCTTGCGGATAGCGAAGATCACACACGCAGTGGCGGTTGTGACCGCTCTCCGGAGCGGTCGCAGCCCGTCCTGGGGTAAGTGTTTGTTGTCGCTGATTGCCCCCTGATCGAGGCATTCCAGTAACACCATTGAAGTTTAGGAGGTGATGGTTGATCACCTCCTAAACTCTTTTAAAACGGGCGTCCGCCGCCATACAATGTTGACGTCCCGGGGAGGGGCCAGACATGGCCCCTAGTGCCGATCGCGGTGTTGCTGAATGCCTCGAACTGACACAATCCTACAGCAGATAGTCCTTTCAATGTACCTGCAAGCTCCACCTAGTTGATGACATCATGCCTGCATGGAAGCCAAGTGCCATTTAACCAAACAGGAAGAAAAAACAACACTACAGACTCCCTTGTGGGTTTGGGGAATCTGCTGCACTATAAATTGTGTTGGTTTGTCATAGTTCATAAGTTTGTCATAGTTCATAAGGTTGAAAAAAGACCAAAGTCCATCAAGTTCAACCTATATACATATTGTGTCCCTACTGTGTTGATCCAGAGGAAGGCAAAAAAACCCTTATGAAGCAGATGCCAATTGCCCCATACCAGGGGGAAAATTCCTTCCCGACTCCAAATATGGCAATCAGAATAAATCCCTGGATCAACGTTCTGTCCCTATTAATCTAATATCCATAACTTGTAATATTATTGCTTTCAAGAAACACGTCCAGGCTCCTTTTGAACTCTTTTATTGAGTTTACCATTACCACTTCCTCTGGCAGAGAGTTCCATAATCTCACCGCTCTTACTGTAAAGAACCCCCGTCTGTGCTGGTGTAGAAACCTTCTTTCCTCCAACCGTAGAGGATACAGTCCTGGGTATACATAGGTCCTGGGAGTGATCTCTGTACTGTCCCCTTATATATTTATACATAGTTATTAAATCCCCCCTAAACCGTCTTTTTTCCAAACTAAATAACCATAATTCTGATAATCTTTCTGGGTACTGTAGTCCTCCCATTCCCCTTATTACTCTGGTTGCCCGTCTTTGAACCCTCTCCAGCTCCACTATATCTTTCTTGTACACTGGTTGCATGGCATCTCCGAGGATGTAGGGCCGGAAATTTCCCGGTGGGCCGGGCGGCCGGCAAACTAACATTGGAAGCGAGCGGGATTGGAAGCCTCCTCCGGCAGGGGGACAATTGCCCACCAGGCCACCCGAAATCTAAGCGGCCGATGCGTGCTGATGCGGCCGGCCGGCGCTACTTTAATTCTTTTTTTTTTTAGCATTAAAAAAGTGACTCGGGTATGTATAAGGGGTGCGTGTGGGTATAAGAGCTCGACCGCGAGATAAACTATATGGGGCTGGACTCCAAATGTTTCCAGGGCTGCTTTTCACTCCCATTCTGGCCCTGATAAATGCACATTGTAGTTGTGGAACGGCAGTCAAATTTGTTTGTGGCCATCTTGTTTGGCTGCTCTTCCTGAACATCCACTTTTTAATTTTTAATACAGTGTTACTCTTTTCATGTTTTTTTGAAACAATGTAGTTTTCAGAGGTACTGCAGATGTGGTTGTAAAAAAATATTTAACCATTTCACTATTGGATTACTTATAAAATACTGTCCTTAGGCAAAGAGACGCTTTGGGTTAGATCAGTCGACAAAAGTGTTTCCATTTCATGTAATTTACATATTTTTCTTTTTACGTTTAAGTTCAAAATTTACACAACACTTGTTTTTTAGTATTATTTTTTAGCGTAACAGTGGGACAAATTATACACAGGTTATTTTGCAGCATTTGGCAACGCTAACTGTGTTTTGGTTTAGTCACATTAATATCTTAATATAGCATCCAAACCTGTTTTTTTTAAATATCAATTTTCACCCTTTAACAATTGTTTTCTTTTGTAGGCAGTGGCTTCCCAGTGAAAAACTTCTACCACTAGGTGTTGACAATACAGTGGATAAACTGAAAATGCTGGAAGGTCGGAAGACAAGCATCCGCAAATCAGTGCAATCGGCATATGATCGTGCCATGTCCCACCTAAGCAATGTCAGAAGTTCTCACCCATTTATCACCCCAAATTACTTGTAGAGATATTTATTCACATCCTTTAATGTATTCCCTACCTGCTTGTGTCACAAGACAAAATATACTGAAAATATACAGTTACACAAATATAGAAATATAGAATTTGATGGCAGATAGGAACCATTTGGCCCATCTAGTCTGCCCATTCTTCCTGATATAAGGGGTTTAAACTAGACTTGTGCATTCATCTTCGGGCGAACATGAAAACGAACACGAAGAGTGCGTTTTCGTGTTTGTTCCGAAGACACGCCGAAGAGAAGACAATGGCGGTAAAATGTAGGCGAAGACGAAGACACACACCACGAAGATCTTCATGATCGTCTTCGTCTACCATTCGCCCCCCCTTCTAACTTACCTTGGCATCGCGGCAGTTCACGGAAGTGGAAATCCGCAGGTTCGCCGTCACGGGTTACAGGGCAGTGCGAATGAGCCTATTGGTCGCCTACAGGGACCTAGTGGGCCGGGCGGCCGGCAAACTAACATTGGAAGTGAGCGGGATTGGAAGCCTCCTCCGGCAGGGGGACAATTGCCCACCAGGCCACCCGAAATCTAAGTGGCCCGAAGGGGTTTCCCGTTAACCCCTTCGATGCTGCGTTAGATAACTGGAGCGGAAATCCGTAGGTTAAAGGGCCGTGCAAGCGACCAATAGGCTCACTTGCACGGCCCCTTAACCCCTTAAGGTGCAACAAGTGCACCAGGAGCCTAAAAGTCTGTACGAGCGACTCTGTTGGTCGCTTGTACAGACTTTTAAAACCCCAATGCTGCAACTTACCCTGCAGATGCCACTGGTCTCCCTGTTCTATCAGTTAAATGTCCCTACAAGCAACTTTATTGGTCGTTCGTACGGACATTTAACTGATAGAACAGGGAGACCAGTGGGATCTGCAGGGTAAGTTGCAGCATTGGGGTTTTAAAAGTCTGTACGAGCGACCAACAGAGTCGCTCGTACAGACTTTTAAAACCCCAATGCTGCAACTTACCCTGCAGATCCCACTGGCCTCCCTCCCTGTTCTATCAGTTAAATGTCCGTAAGAGCGACTTTATTGGTCGCCAGCCGGGGGCTCGTCTGCCATCAACCATTGGCAGACGAGCCCCCTGCTGACGACCAATAGAGTTGCTCATAAGGACATTTAAACTCATGGCGCCAGAGCTGCTGCGGTACGCGTTAACCCCGTATTAACCCCTTAACTTAAAAAATGAAGAAAAACCGAACACAAAGAATGTCCACGAATATTCGTCCAAAGAGAAGACAGGAAGAAGACAGGAAGAAGACAGGCGAATATTCGCGGAATACGAAGATTTTTTTCCCCCCGAAGACGAGCACGAAGACGAACACGAAGGGCCCCCTGGTGCCCAAGTCTAGTTTAAACCCCTATCAATATTTTGTCGGTTACTATAATGAGGAAATATTTATGTCTATCCCATGACTGTTTAAATTCCCTCACTCATAGGCCTCCACCACTGCTGCTGGGAGACTGTTTCATTTAGAACTTCATTGTATTACATCTAAGCCACTGACTCTCTAGTTGTATACCATGACCTCTTGTGCCTCCTTTCAAATAAGCTTGCCTCCTGTACTTTGTTAAATCCATTTAAGTATTTAAATGTTTCTATTGCATCCACCTTTCTATTCATTCAGCCAACTATACATATTATAATTAAAGATCATTAAATCTTTCCTGATAATTTCTGTCCTGCAAACCATTTACCATATTTGTAGCTCTCCTCTGAACTCTCTCCAATGTGTCATTATGCTTCTGGAGAAGGGTTCTACAGAACTGTACACAATACTCTATGTGAGAACTGACCAGAGTTCTGTAAAGTGACATAATCACCACCCTCTTCCTGCTACCAATACAATGCATCCTGTCTTATGGTCTTAAGTACCTTTAAGTCATCACAAATAATTACTCCTAAGTCAATCTCCTCCGTTGTCAGAGCACTTCCCCCAATGCTGTATTCTGCCTTGGGATTTTTACGTCCCAAGTTCATTATTTTACATTTATCAATATTAAACTGCATTTAATTTTATCAGGCTATACTTTCTATCAGTGGCGTCGCTACAGGGGGGCAAGGGGGGGGTATATGAATGAATGAGTGTGTGTGTGTGATAGCATGGGTGTGTAAGTGCTGGAACCTAGGGATGATGGGACTGTGATTGCTGTTAGCAATCACACTCCTATCATGCCAAGTCAGCCAGTACATGCTGAAACCTAGCTAGCTGCCTCCCTTGTGTATTGATGCTGCCAGCAGTATGGGGTCTGCATGTACTGGCTGACTTGGCATGATAGGAGTGTGATTGCTAACAGCAATTACAGTCCCATCATGCCTAGGTTCCAGCATTTACTGGTTGGATGTGTAAGCGCTGGAACCTAGGCATGATGGGACTGTGATTGCTGTTAGCAATCACACTCCTATCATGCCAAGTCAGCCAGTACATGCTGAAACCTAGCTAGCTGCCCCCCTTGTGTATTGATGCTGCGAGCAGTATGGGGTCTACACATCACTTACAGCCACCCTGTACCAGCATGTACTGGCTGACCTGGCATGATAGGAGTGTGATTGCAAACAGCAAGCACAGTCCCATCATGCCTAAGTACCAGCATTTACTGGTTGCCTGGGTATGATAGGAGTGTGATTGCTGTGTGGGCAGTGTGGACGCCAGGGCCTGTATTTTAGGGGGTTTTAAATATACATTTTAATGACGTGTTTTTATGTGAATTCCAATTGATCTATACCTGCAAAGCTGGTTTTCCATACATTATTTATGTATACCTGCAAATACAGTGTTTGTATGTCTTATTCAGTTGATTAATACCTGCAATGCTGTTTCCATGTATTTATTTGATCTATACCTGCAATGCTACTTTTCATATACTATTGTATACCTGCAAATACAGGATTTGTATGTCTGATTCTGTTTATTTGATATATACCTTCAGTGCTGAGATCACAAGTGAATTTCAGTTGATCTATACATGCAAAGCTTGGTTTGTGTGTTAATGTGTTGATCTATACCTGCTATCGGCAACTGGGGTTAATATTAATATATATGGGCAGCAGGGGCATCAATACACAAGGGGCAAAAACACTAAGGGGGGTATAAACGACAATGCAGTGTGAAAAATCCATCCTGATGTAGACGTCTGTGACATAGATTGTGTCCTGCTGTTTGTGTATTTTTGGTTATCAGTGTAGCAGAGCCTGTCCCCGGGTATGTGTGTATAGGTGTTGGTGTGGCAGAGCCTGTCCTGGTGTGTGTTTGGGTGTTGGTGTGGCAGAGCCTGTCCTGGTGTGTGTTCGGTTGTCAGTGTGGCAGAGCCTGTACTAGGGTGTGTGTTTGGGTGTCAGTGTGTCAGAGCCTGTCCTGGTGTGTGTGTGTGTTTGGATGTGGGTGTGTCAGAGCCTGTCCTGGTGTGTGTGTGTTTGGATGTGGGTGTGGCAGAGCCTGTCCTGATGTGTGTGGGTGTCTGTGTGGCAGAGCTTGTCCTGGTGTGTGTGTGTGTTTGTTTGTCGGTGTGACAGAGCCTGTGTTGGTGTGTGTGTTTGGTCATCTGTTTCCTGGCACTTAACTTACAGTAGGAATTATTTAATTTATATTTATCGAGAGATAAAATGCCCTCCTGAAGTTGTAGTGACTTCAGGGGACAAAACGTTCAAGACCCTGAAATCATTTAGTGGAAAAGTTATTTATTGTGTTATAATAATTATTTCACAGATTAGTCACACTCAATTGTGGCTTCAGGCTTCCCATGATCAAGTATTATTTTAGCCCAATAACAAAAGTATAATTCCATAGCACATTACTTTTGGAAATTATGAATGCCCCCCCAGTTTGACTGTGGTATCTTCTGTGTCCCCCCTATATATTGTTTCTAGAGTCACAACTGCTTTCTATAAATGGTGTCCCATGGAAAAATGTTTTTCTCCTTGAGCAAAATACAGTGATGTACGCAGTAAAGATCCACAAACAATAAACCATACTACAGTCTTTTGTACTTTGATAAGTGAATAAAGTTAATTTTCAGGTACACCAAGTACACACATTTTCAAGTTAACAACAAAGTAGGGGTGGGTTGTAGCAAGAGCAATAAATGTAATGAACACATAAGTAGCACATTGCACAACTTGGTGCTCAGACAGGGAGTTTTCCATCTCTGGCGCTGTTTGGAGATGTGTTATGTGGAAATGGCAGCTGAGGCAGAGGTATGCAAAAGTGTACAGAGCAACTTGCTTCATGGAAACACAAACACACTGCTTGACTTGTGAGGCTTCATGCCTTCTCTTACTGTCTACTTGGCATTTCAGTAAGAAAAATTGATATTGCTTTAGGAGACTCATGGAGTCTCCTAAACCCTTTAAGTGTTGAGGGCTAGGACACATTTTTCCCTATGGAAGGCCTTGCCAATTTTTACATTTTTACTACAGAAATATATATATATATATTTATACATCACCTATAGTACTAAAAACACACCAAAAAAATCTAAATTAATAGTCAGCTAAAACTGGTTATGGAAACAATAGATTAGGATAAATACAGATTCAATAAAGTGTAGCGATCAAAAGGTTTATACCATGTTAGCCATGGAAAAACAGGAGAAAAGTATAGTTAAGATGATACCATTTATTAGCTAACTGAGAGTTTACCTGCAAGCTTTGAAGACCAAGTTGTTAGGTCCCTTCCTCAGGAATTAATGAAGCTAAACAGAATTTTCTAAACACAAAGTCACAGTTCACAGGTTAACAAAAAGGGAAAATAAACACCGAAGTATTGGAGAATATCCTCAGCAGTAAATAAGCTGGACTAACAGAGATCTAATAGATAAATACAGTACAGTACAGTATCTTACAGAGATCTAATAGATAAATACAATACAGTACAGTATCTTAGATCAGTTTACTCTCTGGTTAGAGAGGCCATAAGACCATGTGACACATGCCAGATCCATGAAACTTTTCTCTCCATCTGGGTGCAGAAGTCAATAGTAAGAGCTTTGCATCCTGTATGCTGTGTCCACATTGACAGAAATGCTATCCAACAGGTGTATCTATTTTTTCCTGGTTGATAGTATGTCTGTGGGAATTAAACCGTTTGTGTAATACTTGGCCTTTTACATCGCTGTTGGGCATTTCACATACATAATTAGATTTGCATGTAAACAGCCATTGATTTGAGGTGTGAGCCTAGTATTATTTTGTCCGTGCTGTTATGTGTGTACAGGTCCCACATATTTTTTGTTGGCAGGGAGAGGTACCATTTGCTGTTTGTCTGTGAAGGGTGCTCCTCACAATCCATTGTTTGAGATTGGGAGGCTGTTTGAATGAAAGCACTGTGGGATGTGGGAATATTTTCCGAAGTCTTTCATCAGTATGTAGGATTGCTTGCTGTTCCCTAGAGATCTTGCATAGGGCTTCCATTTGTGGATTGTAGGTTACCACTAATGGCACTCGATCTCTTGTTTGTGGCAGCTGATATCTCAAGAAGGTTTAATGAGGAGGGTGTGTATAATCTGGGCCACTATCCCACATTTATTAAAAGATATAACTTAAAAAATCATTGAGGTATTTATAAATAAAGTTTTAATAAATAGAATCATAATAAAATCAATTTACAAATTGTCTAAACTGTATTTAGTTAAAAATATATATTTAATTATTGAGTAGATATTTTAGATTTTTTTTTCAAAACATAAAATGTCATCCACTATACCTTTGGCTCTAAAAGCTGTTCTTTTATCGTAACCCATTGCTAAGAATCTACATACCAGATCTCTAGCTTGTTCTTGATAAATGGCCTCTGTGCTACAGTACAGATTCCCTTGAGCCTAATGAACTTGCCCTTAGTAATGCACAATTGAAGATGAGCTGGATGGTAACATCTGGCATGTATTAATGTGCAATGTATTAATGTGGGTTACCCTTGAATGTACTGTACCATACAAATATACAATCCTTCTTCGTACTATATGTGAATTTAAAGTTGATTTAATTCTTATTCAAATTATCAGCAAAGGTGGCTGCTTTATTTTGAGTACCCTCCCATACCAAAATCAAATCAAGTAATATTGTGTAATACCACACAATATTACTGTAGATTGAAACCTGTTATTATCTTCAAAGATGTGGAAGGCCTCCCACCAACCTAAAAACAGGTTAGCTTAGTTAGCCATCTGAGAAGATGGATGCTTGAGTGAAGTGCTCCGCGATGAACCCAGCCTTATCAATCTTTAGCCACCCTGTACCATAGGCAGAAATAAAAAGCTGCCAGAAGACTCAGACACCTAGAGGCAAGGGAAAGTCTACATCCACCTTGTTACAGGAATATTTTCAGATGCCTAGAGACCTCACCTCGCAGCTCCCTGAAGGCCTTGAGGCTTCCTCCCTGGCTAGCTCAGCGAGTACTGAAGACAGTGGACAGGGTAGGGGCGATACCACCTCCACGGATCTCCCCGACTGGGAGACTGTGCACCGCTTATTCACCTCAGCCTCGATGAGAGTCGATTTTAGCACCCTCATCACGGAACGCAAACACACGGTGAAGGAGGAGGTGGCGTCCCTGAGGGCAGAACTACTGGGAATAGACAAGCGGATAACTACTCAAGAACAAGAATCGACATGCCTGACCCGCAGTATCACACAGGTGGATAAAATCTCGAAACAACATGCCCTGTATTTGGCGGATTACCGTCACCGTCTGGAAGACCTGGATAACAGGGGCAGACGACACAACATCAGGGTCTGAGGCCTACCTGAAGCGCGGCCCCAGGTGGAGAAAGATGTGTTCCAGGTTCTTACCACGCTATTTAACTCGCTCTTCAATTGGCCCAGAAATGCGGTGGTTTGCATGGACAGGGCTAACAGAGCACTGCAACCGCGTGGTCCCCCGACGGCCCCTTCACGAGATATAATCTTCCACCTCCTGGATTACCAACTGAAAGAATCCGTTATAAAATGAGCAAGAGAGGTAGGCCCTTGGCCCTACGAAGGCCATAAGATATCTTTTTATCACCATGTCTCTGATCTGACCCTACAAACCCGGCGGATACTGCGACAATTGACAAGAGAACTCCAACGGAGGGAGTTGAGATATAGCTGGGGTTACCCCTTCAGCCTCAATGTATGCATTAACAACACCGTTAGATCTCTCCAATACCACCATGAGCTGCCATAGTTCCTGGAGGAGTGCGGACTTGCTGGCCTACACATCGCAGATTGGGGATTACCGGAGCTTCATTTGCCTGGGGGTCTGATGGATCGTCTGCCGCGTCAACGCCATTGTGAAACATCTCCGCCTCGAGGACTACGGCTAGATCCGTTCACTACTACTTCGTGCCAAGACGCCGAAGTTCAAAGTGGACTTATGAGGGAAGAATAATGACTGTTTTTAATGTGAATGTTCCCTATATGTATTGCTTGATGGATTGGATTGACTTTCCTCAATTGGGGACGTCCTCTCAGGTCCTTTTATCAGGACCAAATGTTCCTTTTACATTTGTTTGGATACTCTCACATATAAGTTTCTATTCTGCTCACCACATTGCGTTGTGACGATCAGTCACTCCTCCGTATTTGTATTTGCTTTGGTCTTCTGTTTTTTCTCAGTAAAGAAGGCGATTGATCTCTTATGCTTTTATTGTTATTATGCTATAGTTTTTTTTTCTTCTGTGCTCTGATTCTGCGGGATTTTAAACCCGGCTTTATGGGCTGTGGGTGGCGGTGCCCATGATACTATTCTCTACTTACCGGTTTCTACTGAGTTCTGTGTTTTCCGTACTCCTTTTTCGGGCGGATGGCCCTTGCCCCCCCCTTCAGGAGTGCCTTAATATATTGGGTGGCACGTTCCATTACCCAATAGACGTTCCAAGTTTTTCTTCCTCCCACTTTTCTCTGTTATCCTTCACCCTTTCTTCCTCCTAACCTCTCCCCCCCTTTTTTTTTCTTTCTCTTTTCTATTTTGGAATTAGTTCTCCATATGGTGTCCTCGACAGTGCGGCAGCCTCCATACCTACCTAGAGACCTCACTATAGTCTGCTTTAATGTGAAAGGTTTGAACATACCTGAAAACCGTTCACATTTGATGAGGGCCTCCCGACCTCGCTGGTTGCTTAATGCTGATTATCCGATGGGTTTTTTAGCAACAATCTCGCAGCCAAGTCTAAACACGCGGCTATACTCTTTGATAAACATATGCCTTTTATTGAGAAGTCCTGCTTAACTGACCAGAATGGTAGATTTGTCTTCGTAAAAGGTACCATAGCTGGTCTCATGTATACTTTGGCTAATATTTATCTACCTAATAGACAACAGCATCGGTGCCTCTCCAAGCTCCCTTAATTTTCAGGAGGATCTCCTGATGCTTGGCAGTGATCTTAATGTGGCTTTGGAACCCGGGGTGGATACTTCCGAAGGGCACTCCTGCACGTCCCCCGTAAAATTAAAGCCTTTCTACATGACTTCCAACTGGTGGAATGTTGGAGGGCGTTACATCCTACTAGTAATAGGGATCCTAAAGAATCGATTATCTACTTATTCCCTACTATCACCCCACTAAACTGAAGGCAGCTTATTACGGACTGATTACCTCAGATCACGCACCATTAGTGATATCGCTGACTTCGACATTGACTAGACCGACTTCTACGACGTGGAGACTTAATGAGACGCTTTCCTCTGACACGGTGCTCCAAACTGAAATGAAAACACTTTTAACTAACTACTTTTTGGAAAATCCCTCAACGGACGTCTCCCCGTCCGTTGAGGGGTTTGGGAGGCTCACAAGTGTGTGTTTAGCAGGCATTTCATAAGGGCTGGGGCTGAGAGGAAGAGAGCTAATGCAGCTACCCTGGAGAAATTAGATCAGGAAATAGCGTCCTTGGAATGTGCACACAAGGATAGTTTGTCGGATGTAACCTTTCAGCGGTTAGTTGTTTTGTGCAAGGAATTGTCTTCCCTTCTTATTATGAGAGCAAGACGATCTTTCATGAAATTGAAAGCTTTATATTATGAGCACAGAAATAAATCCAGATAAATTCTTGTCTTGCGCGTTACGTGCTCGTCGTAGTCAATTCTATATCCCCAAGATAAAACCTAACTCTGGACCCCACTGTAGACTCCCCAAGGAGATAATGGGTCCCTTCACTAAATACTACTCGGACTTATATAATCTTTCTGAACACACGCCGCCTAATACACCAGCCATACCTTTCTAGAACTCTAAAGTGAAAGTTGTCCGCAGTTGAGACGGATAACATGGAAGCTCTTCTTCTTCATCACTCTGTCTGAATTGGGAGAGGCGATTAAGGAATCCAAGCTAGCAAAATGTCCTGGCTCTGATGGGCTCTCTTTGTTATGTTCTGAAAAAGATGTTGGAAGTGTTAGGTCCACAATTGGTGCTCTCCCTTAATTCCATATTAGATGGTAATGACATACACCCACACACACACTCATGGCCAATATATTTCTGATCCCGAAAGGAGAAAAAGGATTTGGAACAGTGCAGTAGCTTCCGTCCCATCTCCCTGCTCAATGCCGACCTTGAGTTATTTTCTAAAATATTTGCCACTAGAATGAAGCTCTACATCCCTTCACTCATCCAACCCTACCAGACGGGGTTTGTTCCGAATCGGGAGTCTAGAGACAGCACGATCCGAGCCTTGAATTTGATTCAGTACGTGAAAAGGCCTTCAACAGGCTGGATTGGTTATTTATGTTTGCGGTTTTAGACCATATGGGGTTTGGACCTAATATGCGGCGATGGGTCGCATATCTGTATTCGTTTCTGACAGCTAGGATCAGGGTTAACGGGGTGCTCATTGACTGCTTTAAA
Organism: Spea hammondii; assembly: GCA_029215755.1. NCBI lineage: Eukaryota > Metazoa > Chordata > Amphibia > Anura > Pelobatidae > Spea > Spea hammondii. The sequence continues at coordinate 97,973,828 of JARDYJ010000002.1, forward strand.
ATCACGAACGGGACTAGACAGGGTTACTCTGTCTCCCTGCTACTCTTTATACTGTCCTTGGAACCTTTTATGGAATCCATCCGACAGAATGCGGACATTGGGGGTCTCCACATCGGTGAAATCACACATAAAATTTTGGGTTATGCCGACGATCTGCTCTTTACAGTCACGAATCCTCAGCTGTCGTTACCGGTCATTCTTCGGGAGTTTCAGGTCTATGGGGAATTGGCGAATTTAAAAATGTATTTTGCTAAATCAGAAATCCTCAATATAAATTTCATGGACCGCACTGTGTCTGCCCTGTTTGCAGTTTCCCCCTTAAATGGTATAGGGAGAAATTGTGATATTTAGGTGTTTGGCTCGCAAGGGATCCTTCTACCCTGTATCGACATAACTTTCTACCTATTCTGATGACGATTCAGAGGGATCAAGCGTGTCATCTCCTGAGGGCCTCGGTGTGGTCCCACCGACCCGCCCATAAACTTTGGGTGGACATTGAAACACGCATGATACAGCCACGCTCCACAACTCCACTCATTACATGTGACACATACTTTGATGACATACCCCTCACCTTTGACTCCTATTACAAATAATCTGGATTTTCCACAGGGCCAGAGTACAGGGTCTTTTTTAACGACATTGCCGATGGACAGAGCCCTGATTTCAGGGTTTTTAGTTGACACTGTGTCTTGATACATTTTCATTACCATCAATTGGCAAATTATTTTTCTAAAGTTCCGAGGAAACATGCCACGACTAGGGCTCTCTCGAGCTTTGAACTCCTCTGTACTCGATCCTCACTGCCGGTCCATGGGATTTTGCTTTTGTATCAACTTTTGTTGCAAACACAAACTATCATTCCATTGCATTTCCAAGGCTACTGGGAACGAGCCTTACAAATCACTCTTGATCAAAGAGACTGGGAAAAGATCTTTCTCCCGTAGCACAAAGATACAAGACATTTCATATAAACTTCTTTCTTGTTGGTACCAGACTCCGGAAGCTCTTCATAATATTTTTCCAGACCAGCCCGATACATGCTGGAGATGCAAGGCCGTGGTGGCCACTTTTTGCATCCTTGGGCATTTGTGGTGCCCAAGGATAGCTCCATTCTGGGAACAAATTCATGCGATCCTGCCAAAGTTCACAGATTGCCCAATTCCATTCTTACCTGAAACGTTCCACACTAACCGATCGATCACGAGTTATAAAAACTCAATCTTACCACATCTTCTAAATGCAGATTCATTGGAAAAGTCTTCTCCCTCCCTCTTTCATGGAGTGGATTTTGAAGGTAGAGCAGATTAGGGCGTTGGAAGAATTAGCTATGACCACCGTAAGTGGAACAGTGCCATTTTGTTCACCAACATCCCCTGATTCCAACAAGGCCTCACATGCATGGTTCATGCATTTTTTGAGGAAGCTATGAGGCCAAAACTGGAACATGCGCAAATTTTTAGAAATTGGTTTGCTGGGCCCATATCCCACTTGGGACATTTTAGAAGCCCCCTAATTTAAATTACCCCATAAAAGTATATGTTTATGAACAGTAGACAAGTCAAGGTGTTCAACTAGGGTAATTTTGTCAGTTTTCAGGCATGTTAGTGACAAGTTTAGGCCACTGACATTGATCAGGGAGATCAATCAATAATCAGTGACTTAAAATTTCACCGACAAGTGATCAGGTAATAATTATGTATTTTTTTTATTAATAGTTTTTTCCACAATTACCCTAGATGACCTCTCTCTCTTTCTAAGGCAGGGTCATCCAGGGGCTGCCATAATGATCAGATCACTCCTATTGGCTAGGAGTGATCTGATCATCATCAGCCGACTTACTAAACTCACAGCATTTGACCTGGAAGCACCCTGGACTTTCAGGTCAGTGCTGTTATTTTTTTTTTTTTTAACTCTTTCAATGCATATGATCCATTGGAGCACAGCATTGACTGGTCTCCACACTCATGTGGAAACAGAAGAACCCTCTCCCCTGTCCCTGAATTATAGACCAGCGATTGCAGGGACGAGTCTCTTTGATTACTCCTGTAGGCTTCCATGCCTACAAAGGGCTTGTGGGGGCTCGTTTTGGCTGTTGCTGGTCTGCCTGGGCTTCCAGCAGCACCACCAGCAGCAGAGCCCTGCACAAAACGGGTATTACCCCTAAAATGCCGATCGCGGCTTTGAAGGCGTGAACACTGCACTTTCACTCTCATGGAGCGATCAGGCAGCAGGGGAGGGTTGGGGCTGGTCTCCACACTCATGTGGAGACCGAAGAACCCTCTCCCCCTGTCCCTGAAGCTGTCTCTGGCAGCTTGGATGCAATTGCTGGTCTATAGCTGCAACATTGTTGCAGCTCCACACCAATGGGAAAGGGGCTTACTGCAGCCATCTGCATAGGCCAGCAGTCATGATCCCCCTTTCCTATAGGTCCAGGGGGCCCCTTGACTGCTTAGACCTATATATAGCAAGAGGACACTTAAGGGCCGGGAAACGCCCCCCCCCCCTGCCGCCAGCGCCCTTTCAATGCCTGATTGAAGACCCAGATTGAAAATGTCAAGGCCAATAGAATTTAAATGAACTCCATCACTACGCATTAAATTACGGTTATCACCCTACAATTCCCTATGGCGAACCACCACACCACCTATACTGACTACAAATTTAGACACAGTATGATTAATTTTTCTATGACACCTCTCCGATCTCCGACCAGACTAGCTTAATACCAGAAAACAATGCAGAACATCTGGCCAAGTCCTCTTTAATCTTATGAATCAAGGACATGCTCCTAAATCGACCGATGTCATTCCCACCTGTGTGAATGACCAAAACAATAGATGTAGGGACAAACCTGTGTAACAGTTGACATTCCTGAAATGGTTGATCCCAGCGAAGACCGCGAAAACCACACCAATGGATTCGAACGAGAAACCCAAATTCCTGCAGTAAACACGTGACTCTGCCCGCTTGTCTGGGAGGACCACTTGGGGTTCTAACGCCATGGCGTTAGAACCCCAAGTGGTCCTCCCAGACAACTTTTCAGGAGACAGGAAAAGACACCTTTATTACATCCTGCCAGATACTGTTCAACCTGAAACCACGTACATACGTCTCTGATTACGTCAGGATCCATACAGTCATCTCTCTTCTTCAGGAGGAACCCCAACTTTGGGTTCATCATCCTAGATTCTTGGGCTTCTTTTCGTAATGCCCAATTCCATGTATGAAGACCCGTTTAGAGTTTCCACCACTACCACCAATCTAAGGGCCCTCAAACAAGGGCGCCGCCCGGTAGAGGAATATATCACAGAATTCCGCCGCATATCTCTAGAGACCACGTGGAATGAATCTGCATTACTGGAGCAATTTCGTCTGGGCTTATCGGACGCCCTGAAAGATGAGCTGGCACGAGTTGGTATTCCCAACTCCTTGGATGACCTTACCCACTTGGCGACCCAAATTGACCGCCACCTGAGAGAAAGAAAAGCCGAACAGGGTCCCATGTCCTCTACACCAGGTTTCAGCCGCTTCCCGGCACCATTTCAGCCTTCACGAGCACCCACTTCTACCGAGGAACCCATGCAGATTGGCCTTGTAAAAGGCCATTTGACACCTGAAGAGAAATCCAGACGCAGATCACAGAATTTGTGCCTTTATTGCGTTAAACCAGGACATTCAGTTAACAACTGCCGTAACCGTCACTGTCATTATGATGGTAAGAATATTTTCACCCACATCAAGAAAATACTTTTTTTGATTGGATGTTTCTTGGACGTGGATCTAGCAAAGACGATTCCTACACAACTGAAATCAAGCCCTATTCATATCCAGCTGGTCGATGGCAGCCCCCTCAAGTCGAGGCCTATCACCCAAGAGACAATTCCATTGATAGTTTCCATCGGTAACAAGCATCAGGAACTGCTCCAATTTGACATCGTTCCTGATAACCTTCCCTGTTATCCTGGGCCTCCCGTGGCTCCGAAGACACAATCCTGTTATTAATTGGGAGACCGGGATGTTGACCTTCCCGTCATCATTTTGCACCAATAAATGTTTATTGCCTCCAGTATTGTGTCTGACCACTGATTATTCATTAGCCACTACCATTCCTCCGGCGTATCATCAATTTCTGGATGTATTTGAAAAGAAAAAAGCTGAAACGTTGCCCCCGCATCACTCATATGACTGCCCCATTGATCTCCTCCCTGGTGCACCCATTCCTTTTGGAAGAATATTTCCTCTCTCGGAACCAGAACTTGCCACCCTCAAAGACTATATTGATGAAAAGGGCTTTATCTGGCCTTCTACCTCCCCTGCAGGTGCTGGCATCTTCTTTGTCAAAAAGAAGGACGGAGATTTACGCCCATGCGTCGACTACAGAGGGTTAAAGAATATAACCATTAAAAATCGCTATCCTCTCCCATTAATTTCCGAGCTCATGAATCATGACCGCACAGCCCAGGTATTCACAAAGATTGATCTCGTAAGAATACGCAGCGGGGATGAATGGAAAACGGCCTTCAGATCTCGATACGGTCATTTTGAGTATTTGATCATACCATTTGGACTAGCCACGTTTCAACGTTTTATAAATGATATTTTTCGGGACATTTTGGATAAATTCATTATTATTTACCTGGACGACATTCTTATTTATTCCTCCTCGCTCACCGCGAACACGTCAAGATTGTACTTAACCGTCTCAGACAACACCGGTTATACGCCAAAGCAGAGAAATGCGTCTTTGAAACCTCCACTGTGGAATTTTGGGGATTTATTCTATCTCCTAACTGTGTCAAGATGGATCCTAAAAAGGTGACAGCTGTTTTACGATGGCCTCCGCCCTCTGACCGTAAGGGGGTTCAACGCTTTGTAGGATTTGCAAACTTTTACCGAAAATTCATTAGAGACCTTTCTAAGGTTATCCAGCCTATTACTGCACTTACCTCCAAACATTCTACTTTTCTATGGACTACCTCTGCACAAACCTGGAACCTTCCAAACCCTACACTTTGGAAGTTGATGCTTCTGATGCAGCGGTTGGAGCTGTTTTGTCTCAGCGCCAAGAGAGCGATGGTCATCTACACCCGGTGGCATACTTCTCCCAGACGCTGACGCCTCCTGAACGGAATTAAGACGTAGGAGAACGGGAATTACTGGCCATTAAATTGGCCTTGGAGGAGTGGAGACATCTCATTGTATTTACAGATCATAAAAATCTGGAATATCTGCATTCTGCCAAACGTCTGCAACCCAGGCAGGCCAGATGGGCACTCTTCTTTCCTCGTTTCCAGCTTCACATCACCTATCGCCCAAGATCCCGCAATGGCAAGGTGGATGCATTATCACGTTTGTTAGAAGAGGTCCTACCCACTACTAATTCTCCAACCTTATCACTTCCTGGCTTCCATCTGGGACGTGCTACGTAACTAGGACTCCCTACAACATACCCACACAACCAACTCTATCCCGACACCAAGGATTATACTACCACCATCAAAAGATTTATGTTGCGCCCGATCCTGCAACTTCATCATGATATCCCGGCTGCCGGGCATGGTGGCACAAAAGACCTTATTAAACGCTCCTTCTGGTGGCCTGACATGGAGCAAGACGTCCAATCATACGTATCCTCTTGCGCTCCATGTGCCAGGGCTAAAGACATGCATTCTAGGCCCTCGGGTCTTCTATGGACTTTATTACAGACTTACCTCCCTCTCAAAAATGTACCGCCCTGATGGTTGTTGTGGATCGTTTCTCCAAAATGGTACATTTAATTCCGTATGCAGGGCTCCCTTCTGCAGTCGAGACCTATTCACTCGGGAGATATTCAGGCTTCATGGATTACCAGAGAATATTCACCTCTAAATTTTGGAAAGCATTTTGCCAGGAACTTCACATTCAACGTTGTCTCTCTACAGCCTTTCACGCGCAAAGCAATGGTCAAACCGAATGCACCAATCAGACCTTGGAGCAATATCTACACTGTTTTTCCACTTACCTACAGGATAATCGGGCTCAATTTCTCCCTCTCCTGCTTATAATAATCATATCCACAGTTTCATTAAGATGTCTCCATTTTTTGCCTCTTATGGTTATAATCCCTCTATGCTCCCAGGGGCTCCTATCCTCAACACCGTGCCATCCGTCACAGAACATGTGCAAAATCTTACGCAAACCTACACAGTAATTCGCGACACACTGAGACAAGCTCAACAACGCTATAAACAATATGCGGACTCCCATCGATCTCCGGCTCCCATTTACCAAGTGGGGGACAAGGTATGGCTATCCACTAGACATCTCAAGGTATCCGGGCCTACGAGGAAGCTAGGACCAAAATTTGTGGGTCCTTACCCCATCTGCAACATTATCTCCCCATTAATTGTCAAGTTACGTCTCCCACACACCATGTGTTAAAACATTTCCAAATTTCAGTTGAGGGGGGGCCAGCCCATATGTATACCCACCCCCAGCACACAAAATAGAATTGTGAATACCGCCTCCTGCATGATAGATCTAACGAAAAAAACTATTGATCTTACCAGATCTAACGAATATCTACCAAAATCCATTAAAACATTTCCAAATTTCAGTTGGGGGGGGACCGGTATGTATTCCCATCCCCTGCACACGAAATAGGATTGTGAATACTGCCTCATGCGTTATAGATCAAACGGAAAAAAACAGTTGATCTAACCGGATCTAACGAATATATCTACCAAAATCCATTAAAACATTTCCAAATTTCAGTTGAGGGGGGGCCAGCCCATATGTATACCCACCCCCAGCATACAAAATAGAATTGTGAATACCGCCTACTGCGTGATAGATCTAACGAAAAAAAACAGTTGATCTAACCGGATCTAACGAATATCTACCAAAATCCATTTAAAAAAATCCACATTTCAGTTGAGGGGGGGCCAGCCCATATGTATACCCACCCCGGCACGCAAAATAGGATTGTGAATACCGCCTCCTGCGTGATAGTTCTAACGAAAAAAACTATTGATCTAACCGGATCTAACGAATATCTACCAAAATCCATAAAAAAATCCAAATTTCAGTTGAGGGGGGGCCAACTCGTATGTATACCCATCCCCCGCACACAAAATAGGATTGTGAATACCGCCTCCTGCGTGATAGATCTAATGATAAAAACAGTTGCTCTAACTGGATCTAACGAATATCTACCAAAATCCATAAAAAAAAAATTAAATTTCAGTTGAGGGGGGGCCAACTCGTATGGATACCCATACCCCGCACACAAAATAGGATTGTGAATACCGCCTCCTGCGTGATAGATCTAACGAAAAAAACAGTTGATCTAACCGGATCTAACGAATATCTACCAAAATCCATAAAAAAATCCAAATTTCAGTTGAGGGGGGGCCATCCCCCGCACACAAAATAGGATTGTGAATACACCCTCCTGCGTGATAGATCTAGAAAATAACTGTTGATCTAACCGGATCTAACGAATATCTACCAAAATCCATAAAAAAATGTCCAAATTTCAGTTGAGAGGGGCAGCTCCCCCTCATTAAATATGCAATATCTCGGTAATTAGACTAGATCTAACAAAAATTGTGTCTGATCAAACCTGATCTAACGCAGAGCATAATCAGTAACATTTTGTTGAAATTTTTGTTGAGGGGGGGCTGGCTGGTTAGCCCCCCTGAAAAAGATTGTTAATATTGCCTATTTTAGAGTAGATCTAACAAAAAAAAAACAGTTGATCAAACCTGATCTAACAAAGATCTAACAAATTCAATGATCTTTTGTAAAAATTCTTAATATGGGGGGGCTAACCCGGGGGAGGTACATGGCCCCTGGACCGGATGGTATGCACCCAAGGGTACTGAAGGAGTTAAGCCTAATTCTGGCCCAACCATTATTACTAATCTTTAGGGATTCTTTTAGCTCGGGCATAGTTACATTAGATTGGCGCAAGGCAGATGTTGTGCCCATATTTAAAAAGGGCCAGTAAGCTTACAGGCCAGGAAGTTTAACATCGTTGGTGGGGAAATTATTTGAAGGGTTGCTAAAGGTATACATTCAAGATGTATATCCAATTAGTAGAAGTCAACATGGATTTGTGAAAGACCGGTCTTGTCAAACCAACCTGGACCTGGGAGTGACTGTAGATGTGATTTATTTGGACTTTGCTAAGGCATTTGATACGGTTCCGCATAAAAGGCTACTCTATAAACAGGGGCGTACCTAGAGTATTTGGAACCTGGGGCGGATCCTGTATGTGGCACCCCCGCCCTGCAAACTTTAAAACTGCATACCTTCATTATATTCTGGGGCAGACATTGAAGGTGGTACAGCATTACTGTTATCATTATACAAAGAAAAGGCATCCCAGCACTCCAAACAGCTTCCAGTCTCTAGGGCACACAAACACAAACAAAAGCAACGTTTCGGGCAAACAGGGCCTTTGTCAAGCTACGGGAGTTGAGTGCAGAACCATTTTTTATTTTTTACGGCATCATTATATACTGAGGCAGACATTGACGGTGGTACAGCATTACACCTACCGCTATATACTGAGGCACACATTGATGGTGGTACAGCATTACACCTATCACTATATACTGAAAGAATTTATTTGCAAATTATGGTGGAAAATAAGTATTTGGTCAATAACAAAGACCAAAGACTCATTCTGTCTCTCATAGTTGAAGTGTACCTATGGTGAAAATTACAGGCCTCTCTCATCTTTGTAAGTGGGAGAACTTGCACAATTGGTGGCTGACTAAATACTTTTTTGGCCCACTGTAAATATTATTATTATTGTTCACATGTGAACTCAGCACTGGAGGCATAGAATCAGACATACAAATCCCGTATTTGCAGGTATACAATAATAATGTATGGAAACATAGCAAGAGATAAAACTACAGGCATATATGATACAACCCAAAGCCAGCTCTGGCGTCCACACTGCCCACATAGAACCTGACCAGCACCCAGATTACACACATAGGATTTACCATCTTTGTCCCCAAACAGCCCAGCATGAGTCAACTATGTCTCCAAACAGCCCGGCCTGTGCCATCTTTGTCCCCAAGACTCAAACATCCTGCGTGTGCCATCTTTGCCGTTCCACAAATCAATTATACATCTATCATACACACAAACACTTTAAGTCACTCACTAATTCACACTTTCATTCACATAATTAATTCACACAATCATTTATTCTCTCTCATTCACACAAATTTAGACATTCATTAATGCATTCTCACAAACTCATTAATTATCTCCCTCATTCAGACAATTCATCCACACATTCATTCATTCTCACTATCCACCTTATCCAGCTAGATATAGTGGAGCTGGAGAGGGTTCAAAGACGGGCAACCAGAGTAATAAGGGGAATGGGAGGACTACAGTACCCAGAAAGATTATCAGAATTAGGGTTATTTAGTTTGGAAAAAAGACGGTTTAGGCGGGATTTAATAACTATGTATAAATATATAAGGGGACAGTACAGAGATCACTCCCAGGACCTATTTATACCCAGGACTGTATCTATAACAAGGGGACATCCTCTACGGTTGGAGGAAAGAAGGTTTCTACACCAGCACAGACGGGGGTTCTTTACAGTAAGAGCGGTGAGATTATGGAACTCTCTGCCAGAGGAAGTGGTTATGGTAAACTCAATAAAAGAGTTCAAAAGGAGCCTGGACGTGTTTCTTGAAAGCAATAATATTACAAGTTATGGATATTAGATTAATAGGGACAGAACGTTGATCCAGGGATTTATTCTGATTGCCATATTTGGAGTCGGGAAGGAATTTTTCCCCTGGTATGGGGCAATTGGCATCTGCTTCATAAGGGTTTTTTTGCCTTCCTCTGGATCAACACAGTAGGGACACAATATGTATATAGGTTGAACTTGATGGACTTTGGTCTTTTTTCAACCTTATGAACTATGTTACTATGTTACCTTTCCCCATTTTCTACCCCTTCTCACTATCTACCCCCTCCCTCCTCACTATCTACCCCCCTCCCTCCCTCCTCACTATCTACTCCCCTCCCTCCTCACTATATACCCCCCTCCTTCCTTACTATCTACTAGACTTGTGCATTCGTCTTCGGGCGAACATGAAAATGAACACGAAGAGTGCGTTTTCGTGTTCGTTCCGAAGACACGCCGAAGAGAAGACGGTGGCGGTAAAACGTAGGCGAAGACGAAGACACACACCACGAAGATCTTCGTGATTGTCTTCGTCTTCGTCTACCATTCTCCCCCCCTTCATTCAAGATGTATATCCAATTAGTAGAAGTCAACATGGATTTGTGAAAGACCGGTCTTGTCAAACCAACCTGGACCTGGGAGTGTCTTAGCGGCATCGCAGCAGTTCCCGGAAGTGGAAATCCGCAGGTTCGCCGTCACAGGTTACAGGGCAGTGCGAATGAGCCTATTGGTCGCCTACAGGGACCTCCTCTGGCATCAACCAATTGGTTGATGCCAGAGGAAGACCCTGCAGGTGACCAATAGGTTCACTCGCACGGTCTTTGTAAGTTAACCCCTGACAGCGAACCTATGGATTTCCAGTGGCATCTGCAGGGTAAGTTGCAGCATTGAGGTTTTAAAACCCCAATGCTGCAACTAACCCGGCTGCATCCCACTGGTCTCCTTCCCTGTTCAATTAGTTAAATGTCTGTACGAGCAACTTTATTGGTCGCTCGTACGGACATTTAACCCGGCACAGACTAACTAATTGAACAGGGAGGGAGACCAGTGGCATCTGCAGGGTAAGTTGCAGCATTGGGGTTTTAAAACCTCAATGCTGCAACTTCCCCGGCACATCCCACTGGTCTCCCTTCCTGTTCAATTAGTTAAATGTCCGTACGAGCGACTTTATTGGTCGCTCGTACGGACATTTAACCCGGCACAGACTAACTAATTGAACAGGGAGGGAGACCAGTGGCATCGGCAGGGTAAGTTGCAGCATTGGGGTTTTAAAACCTCAATGCTGCAACTTACCCGGCACATCCCACTGGTCTCCCTCCCTGTTCAATTAGTTAAATGTCCGTACGAGCGACTTTATTGTTCGCTCGTACGGACATTTAATTAATTGAACAGGGAGGGAGACCAGTGGCATCGGCAGGGTAAGTTGCAGCATTGGGGTTTTAAAAGTCAGACTTTTAAAACCCCAATGCTGCAACTTACCCGGCACATCCCACTGGTCTCCCTGTTCTATCAGTTAAATGTCCGTACGAACGACTTTATTGGTCGCTCGTACGGACATTTAACTGATAGAACAGGGAGACCAGTGGGATGTGCCGGGTAAGTTACAGCACTAGGAGCCTAAAAGTCTGTACGAGTGACCATCAGTTAATAAATGCTAGAACGGGGAGACCAGTGGGATCTGCCGGACAAGTTACGGCACCAGGAGTTTAGCAGTCTGTATGAGCGACCCTATTGGTCGCCAGCAGGGGGCTCGTCTGCCATCAACCAGTGGCGAAGAATGTCAACGAATATTCGCCCGAAGAGAAGACAGGACCAGGCGAATATTCGCGGAATACGAAGTGGTTTTTTTTCCCGAATACGAGCACGAAGACGAACACGAAGAGCCCCCTGGTGCCCAAGTCTACTATCTACCCCCCTCCCTCCTCACTATCTACCCTCCCTCCTCCCTCCAAATAGATCTTCTGGGGCTATATTTCAGTGCTTTTTTAATCTCTGTGAGTCACTTGGATACAGAAAACAAAAAAAGAAAATGAAATCAAATAGCTGATCACGAATGATCAAGTCATTTGAAATCTCTCCTAGGACAGAAACCTCCAAGCAGGGACAGGGTCTTATATTTTGGACATCTTCTGCTACAAAAGCCACCAACCATTTCTAGCGACACCACCCACCAATCAGGAGGCTAGGGCTGAGGGGCAGCCCCTGATTGGCTAAGCTAAGCCTGTTTTGGCTCAGCAGGCGGGCGAAAGTCTCCAGCAGTCACTTGCTTAATTGGAGAGTATTCCCTGGAAGGAGGGTTGACGGGAGAGCTTACAGGTTCCTCTTGCTAGAATGGCTGTGCTGCTCCTGTATAGTGCATAATTAAATGGTCAGGGATTTTTCAGCAACATCTCATTGACTTAGCTATGCATTATACAGGGCCAGCCAAGCTCTTTACGCTGCCGAAACGGATTAATAATTTGGCAACTAGAATGTATAGCAAAGTCAAGGAGTTTAAATCAGGTCCCTGCCGTAGACTTGCTTCTGATATTGAGGTGGTCTGTTATAGCAACAATCCACAAATAGCCAGGTCTATCTTGTCCAGAGCTGCAAATTCACTCAAATTAAACCCCTATGTTTGCTTTTGAACAACGGTCCATGAATCCTCACACTGGAGGAGGGAAAGCAGAAGGCTACATACCAAAGAAATAGAAAAATAATAATAATAATAATAATAATACACACACACACACACTTTATTTCCATAAAAGATAAAAAATGTGAAGTTCCTTAATGTGCCACTTCAAGTCACTTCCTAGGTGGGAGTTGCGTCTCTATTGGCTCAGCAAGACTGTGATTGGGTGAAGCATTTTCCATACTTCCGTTAACTCCAAACTGGGATAGCAAACTCCACCGAGCCGTTAATGTGACAAAATAGACAATTGATGCAGGACACACTGCTTGTTTTATCCCACAGGTATGTGCTGTTAGCTGAGCCCTCTGACGCAGGGGTGTTTTGTGGCCATCAACTTGGAACAAAAAAACACCACTTTACTACCAACAACAAGAACGGGTGCTGCCTCTATCTTCTCTTTCCAACCTGTTCACTATCCCTGCTCCCTGAAAATCAAATCTAACATTTTAGCATTTGTAACATTTTTACTCATGGTATGTAGACTGTGGAGGACTAATTTATAGCATGCTATTCTGACAAGCCTAATGCGCTTCATAGATGATTTTCTCATCCAGCTTCTCATCAACCTGTGTGTTGCCAAAGGATTTTGAGCAGGTTCTCCAGGGCACAACAGTTGTTCCAGATCGACATAGCAGCTCTTCCTGCATTGATCGCGAAAGAGGAAAAAGAAATAAAGGTTAGCACGAAAGGGAAGCCACATTCCAGTAAGATTTGAATAACCCCCAACCACCTTGAATGTCTGACTCCAAGGTATGAGGGGTGCATGGTGTCATTGGCTGATGCTGGCAGAGTGACCCAAATCCCTTTGACAAAATCACTGTGAATCACCTGCACTACGGAACACTTCATAAGACATTTTTAAGATTGTATAATTTTCGATTATAAAGAATATATATACAGAGAGAGTTGATACATACCAGGGTTTTTACATGTTTTCAAATGGGTAACCTGTACCTCTGATTTGGAGTAGTGGTTACGGCATTGGTCTTCCACCAATAAGCCCATAAGTTCAAGTGGCTTGTCCTCACACCAGTGACGTTCTAGTAAACTAAAAAAGTTGCACAGGGATCCGCTGGCTTAAAGGCCAAAGGGAGAATAATAGATGGGGTGATCTCTACACTCTGGCATGGCAGCTAAGTAGTACTGTCACAGTGGGGTGGGGGGCTGCAAAGGTAAGTGAAAATGAGGCACCCTTTGTAAGGTGTTTTCAAGGTCACCAGGCAGCTAGCTGTGATGTATCCCTTTAAAATGGATTCAAAAGCGGAGGCGGCTTTATCCATGGTGAATGGTTTGCAGGAAACAATTTACTACAAAGACTAAATACACATACCTTATAGGAGAGAGAGAAGGTGTCACAGAAAGATTGAAATACTTCAAAGGATTTAACAAAGTACGGGATGGGTTTTTTTGTTTTTTCAAAAGAGGAGAAATGTGGGAATAAGAAGTCATAATCTAAAAGAAAGGAGTCAGGTTTAGATGTAATAAAAGAAAGGTTGTTTTTAATCAGAGGATGGAAATCAATGTAACACCCGGGCAACTAAACTGGCAGAGGCTAAAACAGTGGGGGAGTTTAAACATGCACAGGCCAGGCACAAAGCCTTCCCCCACTCTAAAACAAGATCAAGGACTTGGATTAAGGTCAGAGTCTTTACATGGGCAGACTAGATGGGCTGAATGGTTCTTATGGAATCAAAGATTTTAACAAGGGTAAGGGACCTGACAATTTTAGGCTGGTAATGCATTTAGCTGTAACATGGCCACTGAGATCAGACCGTTAAGGGAAGAAAGAAAGAATAGAGGGTGGGGGATGTTACTAAATTGGCAATGCTATGTTAAATAAGGAGGGCAGAATGGGCAAGGGGCGGTCAGTATGTAATGATTGGTGAAACAAGTGGCAAAAGGGAGTGTCTTCCTTAAAACTTTTAGGTGGGGAGGTATTAGAGGACTGAAGCAGATGACGGAATTATTTAGGGAGAGGTCGCAACACTTACAGAATTAAGCAAAGAGAGAAGCATACAAAAGGGGAATGAAACAGGGAGGTAAAGAAACAGTTGTATCAAGGGAACAAGAGGAAGAGGAGGGTCTATGAGCAGCAGAACTGTTTGATGGGAGGAAGGGACAGAAGGGCGACATGGAGAGAGTGCTGCGCAGACGGTGTTGGTACTTAATAAAAATAAACCTACATGTTCATACTCACTCGTTGAAAGGATCACTCAAAGGCTGGTTCCACACTCTTTGTGTGGTGGCTTTGCAAATGCTTGCACAACTACGGACCATCTTGCCTCTGATTGCACGTTCATGTTAGTCTTACCAGCTGCAAGGGCTCACGGCATGTCCTAGAATGTCAGATCTTCTCATCATTGCCAGGGTCTCTGTCACTGTCGCTTGTAAAGCAGAAAAAGAAAACAACTTAATGAGCCACCTTAAAAGGTTGTTCTATTGAGGCAAGCAATTTGCCTTACCACCTAGCCCTCTTTTACCCAATAGTGCACTGGCCCAGACAATAGCCAAGGCAGCATTCAGGAGCATCACAGACCTTAATGGCACTTGCTCTTGCTCTTGGCAACAGTACCCCAAATTTTATATTTTCATGTAATTATTGCATTTGTTCAAAAACTGAAAGTATGGAAACATTTTGGGGATAACTTTGGAAAGAAGATACACTAAAGGAGAAGCTTTAATATTTTGGTATTTTCCTGTTCCAATGAAACTGTAGTCTTAACATAATGCAGGGTGTTTGACAGCTTAACATATTAGCCAAACATATCTCTCTTGTCTATGAGATCTCAACCAAATCTTGTCCTAGACAATGACACTAAATGCTTATCTTACAACCTTGTGATAAGCAGGTCCTCAACACCAACAGGCACCTGGGGACTATGAGTATATCTAAGGGAAAGGATTTTATTTCAATTGCCACCAAAAACAATCAGCTCAGGGTGGTGTCTGTGGGGAAAGCCATTAGAATACAACGGTAACCTACATGGCAACACATATTGTAAAACAACACCCACTGCTCTTTACACACAGAGGGGAAGATGATTTTTGTTAAGCAGAAAGGTCTTACCTTTAATGAAAGCCTAAGTCTTCTCTTTAGCTAGTCTCCATGGATGGGCCGCAATTATTTATTTCTCTATTTCAGGAAAGTATGACAGTGTTAAAGACTTTACTGTAATTAAGGTGCCAATATTCTTAAGGGATATTGTGGTGCCACACTCCTTTGGCTATTGTGAGGCACCCTGCGGGACCACATTGGCCATATTTTCTTCCAAAACGAACAGACAGAGATTGAATTACAATATGAACCATTAGGCCCATCTAGCCTGTGTGTTTCTTAACGCTGAAGTCCTTGTCTTTGTTTCAGGGCAGCTATACGATTTCCCGGCAAATGTTTATCTTCCATTACCCTACTAAACTCTACCACTTCTGGTTGAGAGGCTGTACAACTGATCTACAATCCCCTCCAACAAAATAATTACATTTTCAGAAAGAAAAATCATATACAGGATCAATGTGACTGACCAGAACAGACATGGAGAGACTGAGGATGGACACAGACAGAAGGGAAAAAGGCATTGTGGAAATCTCCAATGGAAATCCCCTGGTAAAGGCATGTGAGATGAAGACGGTGCACTCACAGCCAGAAATGATCATGGCATGGCAGAAAACGGCACAGCTCCATGGATTCTGCTGGCGCTATATAAATAAATGTACTGACAAAGGGGAAAGCAAAAAGATTAGGAGAAAGAACATTTGGCCAGGGAACTAAAAGCAGAGTGGAAACAAACTGTTGAGGGAGACTTCAATTTAATAGAAGCAAGCAGGGGAGAGCAGAATGGGACATACAGAGAGGGGAAGTTAATAATAATAATAATAATAAAACATTAAAATGCTAAACGAGGCATAGACAAACTGGTAGATCTGTTCCATATGGGAATATTTGCCTAATTTCAAAAATTACAAGAAAAGTTGGATAAAATGATATAAATGTGTTATTCACAATTGCAACATTGTTAATTATATGTATCCATGTTCTCCCGGGTCAACACAAGTTCCATATTCACATGGTTTCATTTCTGTTATAATTATTGTTTTATTTTTTATTTGTGTGTGTGTGTTTGTGTGTGTGTTTTTTAAAGATTTCTTGTCCCCCAATTTTTTTAGGTTTATCAGGAAGTGGGGTGTCAATCAATTGCACATTTTGGTGGCCATCCCTCAGCATATAAAAATTGAATATCACAGGTTACTGGGGTTCCTACTTTTATCTGTTAAAGTAATCATTGCAAGAAACTGAATCAGACTGATCCACCTACTATTGGGGAAGTGTTGGGGACACTCACATATTTATCAGATGGAGAGGATGACCAAGTTCACATTTGATCTAACATGGCACTTAACGGGCATTTTGGATTTTCTTGTGTTTCAAATCTGTACTTTGATTACATTGCCTATGCTATACTGAACAAAACATTGTATAATTTATGTGACATGTTTCATTATCTGGAATATGTACAATGAATATTAACTCATGCTGATCCAACAAGATTCTAACAACAACAACAACAAAAACCCTAAACAACAAAATGTTATAAGCCAAAAAAAAAAGGGTAAAACATGAATTGCAAACCAGAGAATATGGGTAAAAGAGGAAAACAATGAGAGAGGATAGTCTAGAAGAGTAAGAGATAGCGGCCTTAGGAAAAGGGATGAAGACAATGGCGAAAAGAAAAGTAAAGAAGAAAAAAAAAAAAAGAAGAAACGCTGATATAGTTATCTCTACATGTAAAGAAGCAACACAATTCTGAGAAAACTATGAGTACTAGATGAGTTACAGTGAAAGGAAATGTTCAACTTACCATTGTAGATAAGAATAACGCAGGCTCAGGATCAGGAAAGACTAGGGAATCTCGATATGTATAAGCTTGGAGAAAATACTTGAAATCCTTAAAGGCATTTAACAAATCACAGGAGGGATGTTTGTTTCAAAAGAGGAGAAATGGTTAAACAAGGTCATAATCTGAAACTAGTGAGTTAGAGGCTTAGATGGAATGTAAAGAAGTTTTACTCCTAGAGTGGTAGAGAAATGGAACAGCCTCCCAGCAGAAGCGGTAGAGACTAATAAAGCGAGGGAACGTTAGCGTCAAAGACACAACACAACAGAAAAGGGATTGAACAGGATGTATTAAAGATATGGAAAGAAGAAGAACTACTCATGATAAGTGAAGGAAAAGACATTAGTATTATTGGAGATGATAGGGTCTGAGATGCCTTGTGCCTTCAGTAACAGCAAAGGTGGAAGCAGGAAAAAACAACTAAAACACAAAAGAATAGGGCCAATGCAAAAACAGAGACAGGGGAAATACTGTACAAAGATAAGCCCTGGCCTGGACACCTGGATTTCTCAAAGAAAATGAACATCAAAAGAACCAAGAGCTGCAAGTGAAGCTTAAATCCCCCTCCCCTGGGTCTCAATTCCAATGCCTGGTTGGCTGGTGGAGTCACTTGACCAGGTTCAGCCAATCAGACACATCCCACTGCAACCACAGGCACCTGGATTTCTCAAATGGATGAGGACAATACACAAGGTTGTGGGGTGCAATGGGGCATTCATTTACATGTAGGGCTGGCTGAGGGTCATCACATAAATCAATACACAATGTGGGGATGTATGGTGGGATAAATATACAATGCAGGGGTAATTTTTAAGTTGATGATTTTGTATGGCCTGTGAATGATGATATAAATATCCAAATGTGGGGAAAATGGCTAATGCTGACAGAGTGACCCAAATCCCTTTGAGTAAATCATTCAATTTAAATGCATGAACTAGGTGGCTTGTGTTTTGGTCTACCTGGTTGCTAACAATAGCTTTTTTCTCCCTCACCAAAAAAAAACAAAAAAGAAACTCAAGATGGAGCACAAGGGAATTGAACCCAGTACCTTAAGCACTGGTGCTCAGCTCCATAACCATTACTCTATATCAGGGGTGGGCAATTAATTTTCCCATGGGGCCACATGAGAAATTGGAATGGTTTTAGAGGGCCAGACCTCTACAAACTACAAACTCCGAAGCCTTGTCCATTTTGTTAACTTATGTGCTGTTTAATAAAGTTATTCAAGCCTACGTCATTGGTAGAGGTGCTTGAATAAGTAAGGCCTGAATAACTATTAGCACAGCACAGAAGTGAACAAAATGAACAAGGCTTCGGAGTGCATTCCGTATTTTTCGCTCTATAAGACGCACCTGCTGATAAGACGCACCTAGATTTTAGAGGAGAAAAAAAAGGAAAAAATATTTTGAGCTAAAAAATGGGCTAAAATATTTATTACAATAACTGAATAAGCTATGAACACAGTAAGACACACGCAGTAAGACACACACAGACACAGTAAGACACACACAGACACAGTAAGACACACACAGACACAGTGAGACACACACAGACACAGTAAGACACACACAGACACAGTAAGACACACACAGACACAGTGAGACACACACAGACACAGTAAGATACACACAGACACAGTGAGACACACACAGACACAGTAAGACACACACAGACACAGTGAGACACACACAGACACAGTAAGACACACACAGACACAGTAAGACACACACAGACACAGTGAGACACACACAGACACAGTAAGACACACACAGACACAGTAAGACACACACAGACACAGTAAGACACACACAGACACAGTGAGACACACACAGACACAGTAAGACACACACAGACACAGTAAGACACACACAGACACAGTGAGACACACACAGACACAGTAAGATACACACACACACAGTAAGACACACACACAAACACAGTAAGACACACACACACAGTAAGACCTCCCTCCCTAACCCCCCTTCTCAGTATCTCCCCTCTAACTCCCTAACCCCCCCTTCTCAGTATCTCCCCTCTAACTCCCTAACCCCCCCTTCTCAGGATCTCCCCCCCCGCCCCGGTCACTTACCTTAAACTCCTGTGTTGGAAGCGTGAGGCGTTTGTCTCGGGTGCCGGCGCTTCACTGCTGATCGCCGGCGTCTGACGTCATATGCCGGCGCCCAGCGTAAAGCGCCGGCACCCGAGACAAACGCTTCCAACACAGGAGTTTAAGGTAAGTGACCGGGGCGGGGGGGGACACCGGACTCATTGGTGAGTCACCAGGACACTCTTTGCGGGCCGGTCCGAGCTATTCAGCGGGCCGGATGTGGCCCGCGGGCCGTGCTTTGCCCAGGTCTGCTCTATATAGTCACATGGGAGTGGCACCTAGCTTGTCTCCCACACAAAAACAATTAATAAACGAAAGAAGGGTAGCATGTACATTACAGACACTAGCAAACCTGTCCCCTGCAAACAATCCATTGTTTTTTGACCTCATTGCAATCTTGTAGCGTGCCTTCCTCCCAAACAAACACACCAAATAAATCAATTGGAGTGAATTAAACCCAGAACCTCAAAAACTAAATCCAACATCTCAACCATTGCACCACAGAGAACAGGTATAAGTTCCTACAGAAACAATCCTTTAGTTTTTACAGCCCTTTAGCTAGCCTGACTCCCAAACAAAATAAGCACTATTTAGCACTAAATAAACTAAAGAATGGTGGCTTGTAGGGGCAGAGACAATATGGCTTAAATGTTGGTCTACGTGGTGATCCACGTAAAAAATAAGCCTCAGGGAATCACCTAAAGCTAAACTAAAATCCCGCTAACACCTAAACCAATACGCTACAGAGACGGGGGCATCTCTGTATCTCTGACTTGGAGTCGAGGTTAAGGTGTCTTCCACCCTGTTGCTCATGAGTTCGGCTAGTACCAGCTCATTCCCACACCAGTAATGTCAGGCTTAAACTCTCCACAGCAAAAGCGGTGCCTGTAAATTTGAATGGCAAAAAAAAAAATCTGATTATTAATGATTCCTTTAACAATTTAATAATTAATAATAATTCATAAATAATAATAAAGTGCCATGCAATATGATACCTTCCACCAATCAGGAGGCTAGGGCTGAGGGGCAGCCCCTGATTGGCTGAGCCGAGTCAGCTGACTCCAGCGACCAATCTGCAGCCGCCCCAGGTTTCCCTCCCTCTGATTGATCAGCCCTTGAATATCCCTTGATATTGATGTCATAATTACTTGGGATCCAAGGAGCATGTTTCTCTTGGTATGCTGGCTCTTGAATGAAACCAATTGTTTATGCTGTTACAATGGCGATGATGTCACAATTGCTTGGAAAGGGCAGTGCAGAAAAACTACTTTTAAGCATTCAAAACGGACAGTGGTCATTACTGACCGTCCTTTAACAAGTCACTTTTTTCTTTTGAAAGCAATATTACTCTTTGCAATGAAAATGATGGAATGGGACCTCAGTTGGGAAAAAAAGACTGAATCATTTGAAATATGTGAGTTTATCGAGGCGGAGGTTCTACTTCAGTTGTGTAAGGTAAAGACAAATAAGTCGATGGGGCCTGATGGGATACACCCCAAGTTATTGAAAGAGCTTGGGGGTGTACTAGCAAAACCGTTAACTGATATATTTAAGGAATCATTGTTAACGGGAGTCATCCCAGGGGATTGGAAAGTAGCGAATGTTGCGCCCATTCACAAAAAAGGCAGTAGGGAGGAGTCGGGCAACTACAGGCCAGTTAGTCTTACATCTGTAGTGGGGCAATTAATGGAAACAATGTTAAAGGAAAGGATTGTTGAACATCTGAAGTCACATGGGTTTCAAGATCAAAAACAACATGGGTTTTCCTCAGGAAGATCATGCCAAACGAATCTTATTGATAGGGTGACTAATGTAATTGATCAAGGTGGTGCAGTAGACATTGCGTATCTGGATTTCAGTAAGGCCTTTGACACTGTGCCACATAGAAGACTTATAAATAAACTGCAATCTTAGATCCCAATGTTCTTGAAAGGATTAAAGAGTGGCTGCAGGGTTGTAGCCAATGGTGTCTAATCAGAACAAGATCTTGTGACCAGTGGGATACCTCTGTACTTGGACCCATTCTCTTTAATATTTTTATTATTGATATTGCAGATGGTCTATTTGCTGACGACACAAAAATTTGCAACAGGTTTGATGTTTGTGGAGGAAGAAGCCAAATGATTTAGGTAAACTGGAAAATTGGTCGGAGCTGTGGCAAGTGGCTTTTAATGTGGATAAATGCAAAGTAATGCACCTGGGCCATAAAAACCCAAGGGCAGAGTAAAGAATATTTGATAATGTCCTAACCTCAACGTGTGAGGAAAGGGATTTAGGGGTAATTATTTCTCAGCATGTAAAGGTAGGCAGACAATGCAGTAGAGCAGCAGGTAATGCTAGCAGAATGCTTGCTTGGATAGAAAGAGGTATTAGTAGTAGAAAGAGGGAAGCGCTCATGCCGTTGTACAGATCACTGGTGAGACCTCACTTGGAGTATTGTGTACAGTACTGGAGACCGTATCTCCAGAAGGATATAGAAATGTTAGAGAAAGTTCAGAGAAGGGCTACTAAAATGGTTTATGGATTACAGGATAAAACTAACCAGGACAGGTTAAAGGCCTGGAAGAATGACGTGACAGGGGAGGATATGATAGAAACATTTAAATACTTAAAGGGAATCAACAAGATAAAGGAAGAGAGTTTATTTACAAAGGAGAAATACTACCACAACAAGAGGACATAGTCATAAGCTAGAGGGGCAAAGGTTTAATGGTAACATCAGAAAATATTAGTTTATGGAAAGGGTAGTGGACGCATGGAATAGCCTCCCAGCAGAAGTGGTAGATGTTATTATAGTAAAGGCATTTAAGCAAGCATGGGATAGGCATAAGGCCAAGCTAGAGCATGTTTCTCTTGGTATGCCGGCTCTTGAATGAAACCAATTGCTTATGCTGTTACAATGGCGATGATGTCACAATTGGTTGGAATGGGCAGTGCAGAAAAACTACTTTTAAGCATTCAAAACTGAAAGTGGTCATTACCGACCGTCCTTTAAGGGCAGGCTGCCTCCTTTATTTGCATGCACTCATTGCAACGGATCGATCTGTAAATAAGGAATCCAACCAGTCAACCGTGTATCAATATGTATGGAACCAAAGAGAGGGTTTGGTTCCAGGGGGGAAGTTTAATATGTGTTGCACTGCAGTTAACCAGGATGTAGTTAAGTGGATGAGACACATGTGCACTGAGTAGAAGTTGAAGTTGAAGTTTATACAGTATGTTTTAAGAAGATCTGTTTATAAAATCATTAAACACTGCAGCTGGAGTCTGACAGCCCTGTTAATGTACAGTAACATTGAAACAAACCGCACTGGCAAAACGAGGGAAGTAG
Organism: Spea hammondii; assembly: GCA_029215755.1. Classification (NCBI taxonomy): domain Eukaryota; kingdom Metazoa; phylum Chordata; class Amphibia; order Anura; family Pelobatidae; genus Spea; species Spea hammondii. The sequence goes on from JARDYJ010000002.1 coordinate 97,996,544, forward strand.
CACTGGTCCCCATAGCAACAGACCGTTTCACATCCAAGATGTCCGGGCTGTGCTTCGGCAGCTCTCTTGGTACCGTTTTCATCTTTAACAGCTTGTTGTCGCCGTCCCCATCCCCACCAGCAGGCAGTGGAGCAGGGCAAATTTCTGTCGTCGGCAGAAAAAAAACAAAACCAGCAGCTGCTTGTGTGCTTCTCCATCGAGCGAGCACAGTGTGGCTCTGAGACAGTGACCTCTACACACAACACCTAGGTGGAGTTCGCCTTTGTTGCATCACAGAGCTATGCTGTCGCCATGACTGCGGTGACCTGCACACGCACACTACGTCTAGCTGCGTATTCGCCTTTGTTGCCTCACAGAGCTATGCTGTCGTCATGGCTACCGTTGGAGCAGGGAGTTGTGTGCGTGAGCTCAAGTGCACAACGTAAGGTTTTGTTGTTTACTCTATATTTGCTGTTTGTTTTGCAATCAGTTGTAGGATTTGGAATGCACTCATGGATACAATATCGCTGCAAATACCAAACCATAGTTCGGCATAAATTTAAAACATGTAAGAAGTCAGAGAATGTAACAACGCCAACGCAACATTTGTTGAAGTTAGACTTAAGGCGGCAGCCAAGTCTTCCTGCGCACCTTTTTTTTTTTTGGTCTGCAGGGGCAGGCTGGGCCGGGGGGCAGGGGGGCAATTGCCCCCCCAGGCCGCCCTGAATCCAGGCTGGCGGGCTGGCCGGGCGGCCGGCAGACGAACATTCATGGCAGCCGCAAAGTTAAAAACTAAGCCGCCGGGACTGGCCCCTGTACCTGGCGGGGGGCGGTCCGCCTGGAGTGCCGCTCACTGAGGGGTGCCGGCACGCCTCCAAAAACGATGCGCGCGGCAACTGTGGCTGTGCTTCGGGACTTGATGTCAAATCCCGGCGCACAACACTGAAGCCACGCCCACCGTCTTCCGCGCTCTCTGCACCGCAAGGACGGGACACAGAAGAGGAAGAAGAAGAGGAGGAAGAAAAGTGACAGTGCCAGAGGAAAGGTAGGAAAATATTAAGTGTGAGAGTGATGGGTGTTATGCTGTAGTTTATGATGAATGCTTGTGAATGAGTGTTTCAGTTTGCATGGAAGTGTGGGGGGGATAGCATGGCATAGGGAGGCTGTCTAGGCATGATAGAAGTGTGATTGCTCTTATCAATATTTTTTTTTGTCCAACTGTGGCGTGTTAACAATACTTTTATTAAAAGTAAATTACATACCAAAATTGGACAGAAAAATTCAATAACAGTATTAATAGATATATATGATTGCAAACAGCAATCACACGCCTATCATGCTAAGTCGGCCAGTACATGCTAAAACCTGGGCATGATAGGATTGTGATTGCTGTTAATTATATATATGTATATATATATTAATATTGTTATTGATTTTTTTTTTTGGTCTAATTTTGGTGTGTTACATTAACAGTTATGCTGTACCACCGTCAATGTGCGCCTCAGTATATAATAACAATTTTGCTGTATTGTTTGCCTAACCATAGAAACTATGCAGTTTGTGTGTGGGGGGGGTGGGCGGGGGTGCCACATACAGGATCTGCCACAGGTGCCAAATACTCTAGGTACGCCCTTGTGTCGTCCGGCAGTCAGGGGGTTAATGCGGTAACAGTATGATTCGGCTTCGGTGCCTGGATTTTAAAGGTCCTTAAGAGAGACTCTATTGGACGCTGGCAGGTGCATCCTGACAGTTGCACTCAACAGAATAAAAAGGACGTTTGAAGTTGCCAGTGCAACCGATTTATTACTTAAAGGACAGCAACAGTAAGCGTTGTCCGGATGGTCAAGGGCAGGCTGCCTCCCTTATTTGCATGCACTGATTGCAACGGATCGATCTGTAAATAAGGAATCCAACCAGTCAACAGCACTGGCAAAACGAGGGAAGTAGCACTGGTACCCATAGCAACAGCCCGTTTCACATCCAAGATGTACGGGCTGTGCTTCGGCAGCTCTCTTGGCCAGCGCAACATTTGTTGAAGTTAGACTTAAGGTGGCGGCCAAGTCTTCCTGCGCGCCTTTTCTTTTTGGTCTTTGTGTTGGTTGCATCACAGAGCTATGCTGTCGCCATGAATAAGGTGATCTGCACACACAACACCTAGGTGCGACTTGGATTGAAGCAAAATAGAGATACTATAGCAAGACAGAGATATGCAGCTTCACAGCCGGGGAAGAAAGTGACAGCTGCACGGACTACGATTACGTCTGCCAGAAGAATAGGGGAAATCCAAGCTCTATCGTCCTCAGAAAATTTTACTCTTTTCCATCAAGACAAAGTTGTACTCCACTTGCAATCCTCATTTGTTCCAAAGGTTATCTCAAAGTCAAGTCTCAATCAGCCCTTGGTCTTTTTTTTCCATCTCCTTGCTCTCCGGACAAATGTAAATGGCACACGTTGAATGTTAGAAGTAGACTTGCGCATTCGTCTTCGGGCGAACATGAAAACGAGCACGAAGAGGCCGTTTTTTTGTTCGTTCCGAAGACACGCCGAAGAGAATACAGTGCCGGCAAAACGTAGGTGAAGACGAAGACTCACAACCACGAAGAATCGTTTTTGCCGCGCAGCCGCCAAAATTTCAAACAGGAGTGAGCTGATCTCGTCTGTCCAATCAGCTCACTCTTGTGACGCCATGCTAAGGGTCTCGTCCAATGCCTGTGCTGCTGTTTTTTGAATTCTGAAGGCGCCTTTATAAAACCAGAGCTTGCCTGAGAGATCCATTCATTTTTCGCTGTGACTGCTTTGGCAACACTGCTGTGCTGCATCCGAGCGTTACAGAGAGATTGTTCTGTTCTGTGTGAGACTGGTAAGCCTTAGCCTGCCATTTCTCACAGTGTACTTCATCCTCACTTCAGTGCTACTTAATATAATTAATAATAATAATTTGATTAATTTAATTTTTTTATTTATTTAATTTGTCATCAACTGTAGTGTAAGTGCTGTTGAGTTGACAGTGCACCCAGTGTCTCAGTGGCACTGGGGTGCCCTTGCCCTGGGCTGGCACTAGTGCCTACTGCCTGTCCTGCTTAAATAAATTAAATAGAATTTATAAATAATAATTTAATAGAATCTATAATTTAATAGTTCATTATAATATTATATATATATATGTCAGTCATATATATATATATATATATATATATATATATATATATATATATATGTATGTATACTAGTGTAGAGTGTACTGTAGACATTCATCTACTAGTGTCTAATTTAAAATCAGTAATATTAATTAATATAATAATTGAATTCATTATAAAATTATATATATATTTGTCAGTTATAGTTAGTAATAGTTTACTAGTGTAGAGTGTACTGTAGACATTCAAGACATCTACTAGTGTCTAATCTAAAATCAGTAATATCAATAATTCTATAATTCTTTCTTATCTTAATAGTTAATTAAATTAGCTATAAATAAAAGTAATATTAATTAATTACTACTAGCGTATAGTTCAGCTAATCTTATTAGTACTGGTGCTGCAGCTCTATAGTTTGTGCTTTGTTTTAGCAACAGCAATTTAATTAATAATCTTTCATTTTATTTCATTTGTTTTGCTCGCCTCAGTCCATCAGTGAAGTGAACTTGTTGGGCTAGTGAGTGCAGCCGCATAAGTGCTGTGTTTTTCTTTGATCAGCAAGCAGTGACGTTAACTGTTTTGCAATGATTTTCTCATTTATTTTACATTTTATTTAAATTTTATTAAAAGTACCCTTAGTGTTTTGCTTACCTCAGTCCATCAGTGAAGTGAACTTGTTGGGCTAGTGAGTGCAGCCGCATAAGTGCTGTGTGTTTTTGTTCAGCAAGCAGTGAAGCTAACTGTTTTGCTGTGACATTTTATTTTATTTCTAATTCTTTTCAAGAAAAATTGACTGTGGCGAGCTGTACTAAGCAAAGCTTCAAGCTACTAGCTGTAGTACTAAAATAATTCTAATCTTCTTTAATCTTAATCTATAATATATTATAAATAATATATAACAATATAAACTCTAATTCATAATCTATAATATAAGTAATTCTAAATTCTAATTCATAATCTATATTCTTCTATCTATAATACATAATATATAAGTAAATTATTTCTAATCTATTAATATTATATAACTTAATATTAATTAATAAATCATATACTGAATCTGATTTAACCTCACTTTAGCTTAGTGGGTTTGAGAGCGTCTGCCTAGAGGTAGACTTATAGTAAGGAAATATAGCTTTAGGCTAGCATAGTAGTAGGCTAAGCTCTTAGGCCCGTGTAAATTCAAATTAAAAATAAAATACTGCTAGTTATTAAATAGTTAATCTTGAGTTAATAATTTAAATAACTTTAGCACTTTGGCAGATTGCACACAACAGCACAGTGCAGTAGTGTATAGTTTTACTTTTTAAGCAGTAGCACTGAAGAGAACTTCCTCTAATTTTTTCGTCTTTAATTCGTTGGTTTTTTTTGTTTTTTTTTTATAGTTTTTTAAACACTACACTACACTACACTACACACACAACACAAAATTTGAAATGGATCCTCCTTTTGGGACTAAGGAGGGACAAACTCCTTCTACCACCACCACCAGCACCACCACCAGTTCTAAGATGCAGCCTTTGCGTCAGTCTAGTCGCCCAAGTAGGCCAAGCTCTCGCTTATCATTTGGGGAAGCATTGCTTGAAGGATCATCAAGTAAAGGAAAGGCACCAAAAGCAGGCAGTAGTAGTGCGGCTAGGCCCACAAGCTCTATGGTTTTTTACGGAAAGCCTAAAGCACCAGAAGCACGTTCAAAGTTAAAGGGTAGCACAAGTAGTACCAGCCCAGTGACTAAAAAGAAGTGCCTTTTGCCCCAAGCAGCATCTTCCCCATCCACAAGCAGCATGCAAGGTACCAAGCAGAGCCAAATTAGCAGCAAGACTGAGGGGTCCCAAACCAAAGCGATCTCATTCCTTTGTAGGGAAAACCACCACCACCACCACCACCCCCACCGCCTCTACCACCACTAGTGCTGCGCCTACTGTTCCCACTGGTACCGCCACGCCATGTCCTCCTAGTACCTCTAGCAAGCCACCAAGTCCTTACAAAATTTTTGTAAAGACAGTTAGAGAGAGGGCTACACATAGTGGAACTCCACCTAGCGAGGTAGCAGAGGAGCCTGAGACTGAGAGGCCAAGTGCAGAGTCTATTCTTCCTGCTCGCACTACTACTAGTCACAAGTCTCACGACGATATCAGTCTTAGCTCCAGCCTAGCAGGAATTCCATTCGATCTGGCTAATGAAGAGCTAGACTATGAGCCAGAGGAAGTAGAGGAGATGAGTGGTCAGGAATCAGATTCCTCAGGGAGCAGTGTCCAAACGACTAGTGCACAATTTTCCCCTGAGCCTCCACCTTCTCCGCTACGATCATCACCATCACCACCACCACCAGCAGCAGCAGCAAAACCTAGCAAGTCTAAAGCAATTAGCAGTCCCACTATGGCCCGTACTGTTACCACCAGTCCCACCACCACTAGTTCTGCCTCTGTTCATCCACCCCGAGCAGTAGGAGCAGCACCCAAGGCACACCCCAAGTCTATGCGCGCCCCAATTTGGGAGCACTTTGAAAATGTTGAAGAAGGGCGCTATGGAAAGTGCAAACATTGTGGGAAGCTAATAAGCAGAGGGAAAGTGTCTGGCCATTTTACCAGTGCTAGCATGAAGCATCACCTCAGCACTCAACACAACGCTGTGCTATTGGGGAAAGATGCAGAAGTAAAACTTAGTGCAGGCAGCATAGCTGGTGGCAGTGGAAAAACCCCAACAGCTTCTTCTTCTGAGCCAATAGCAGCAGCAGCAGCAGCAGCAGCTAGTGCTGGCAGCCAGAGACCAAGGCAGGTTGGAGCACTGCATGTCCAGCCCACCCTGGAACAATTTGTGGCATTCCAATCCAAAAGGTCAATGCCCAAACAGCAGGCCAATAAAGTAACGCGACTGATTGGTCAGTTCATTGCTGTTGGAGGGGCATCCTTCTCTATGATCGAAGGGGAGCCTTTCAAACAATTGATGGCGGCTGTGGCTCCACAATATACAGTTCCCTCACGTTCCACTTTCAGCAGGAACATTGTCCCCTCATTGTATCAGTCCTGTGTTGCAGCAGTGAAAGAGGAGCTTTCCAAGGCTGCTGGTCAGTCTGTTCATTTCACTACAGATTTGTGGAGTGCACCTAGCGGCCAGCATGCCTTTCTTTCTTTGACACACTGGTGGCAGCCCGGTGTGTCTAAGGCAGCTGCTGCAGCAGGCTACCGATCTTTCCTTCTCCATGCAGAAGTGATGGATGAAAAGCACACTTCCCAAAATATTCTGCATGCAATGAGGAAAATGTTTAGCCTTTGGGTGGGAGCAGAGGCGGGCACCAATGTTGAAGTTGGTTTTGTGGTAACTGACGGAGGTGCCAAGATGGTCATATTGTTGGTGTGCGCTGTGCAGCCCACATCATCCATCTTGTAGTGAAGGCAGCAATGTCAGAAGGAACTAATGTGGCAGCAGTAGTTCTGTCCCGCTGCAGAAAGATCGCTGGGCACTTTCACCATAGTGTTAAGGCTAGCCAACTTTTGAGGGAAGAGCAAGAGAGGTCAGGTCTTCCCATACACTGCCTACGTCAGGATGTCAGTACACGGTGGAACTCCATGTTAGACATGCTGGAGAGGATTTTGGAGCAGCAGAGGGCAATCCATAATCTTGCCTCAGAGCACAATATTGGGATTACCTCTCCATTGAATAGGGAGGATTGGACAGTGATCGCCCAGCTAGTGGCAGTCCTTAAACCATTCAGGGATGCCGCAGAAAATTTAAACTCAAACACTGCCAGTCTGGCCCAGGTAATCCCAGTGTTCTCCCATCTAGGCAGCAAGATGGATGTGTTCCTTGGAAACCGTGAGGCTGTTCAAGGTGGCACTCTGCATCCTGACGTAGCAGCCATAGTCAGGAAGCTGAAGGATCTGCTAAAAGTACACCTTCGCAAACGAATGGAAGAGAGTCCCGAAATGATGCTAGCGTGCCTTTGCGATCCAAGAATTAAGGGAAAGCTAGCTTTGAAATTTAATGTTCTCAGTAGTTACCGGGAGCAATTGGTCAACAAGGTGCGTGACTGGCAGCGTAAAATGGGAATGCTGTCCGAGGAGGGAGAGGTGCAGGAGGAGGAAGAGATGATGTGGTCTGCTACTCCTAGCAGCAGCATCAGCAGCAGTACCACAAGCAGCACAACACAACTGAGTGGAGCAGCTGCGTTTTGGGAAGAGGCACTTGGGAGTATAGTTGGACCATCTGACAGAGCTAGCAGCAGAAAGGGTTTCAGTGCTGCTGAAATGGTCAAACTTTACCTCTGTGAAGTTCCTTCTGCGCCTAATGTTGATCCTCTTAGCTACTGGGATGAAAAGAAGAGTGTGTGGCCTGCACTCTCATGGGTTGCGCAGCAGCTACTATCATGTCCGCCAACCACTGTTCAAAGTGAGAACGTGTTTTCTATGACTGGAAACATACTGAGTCCACAGCGCTCACGCATGGCACCTCATCTGATGGAGCAGATTGCCTTTCTTAAATTCAATCTGCCCAAGTTGGGTTACCCAGCTCTTAGCTTGGAAAGTTAATTTTTTTTCTCTGTAATGTTTAAGGTAGTTTCTCCCCCTGGTTGCACGTGTTTGTGGTGTGGCAACGTCTGCTACCTCCGCCGGTGTAGCCAATTTACGCTAGGGCCTAGTGTCTGAGTTCTGGAAGTCCGCTCCCAAATGCCAAGGACTGACAGTCTTCGGATGCTTTGCCCTTGGGTGAAACAGGTGAGCGGGTCGTCAATTGCCCACTCATTCACCTTTTTCCGTTTCCAACGCTGCTGCTGGTGGTGGTGCCAGTATCTTTTGCCAGTTCGCTTCCTGGCTGAAATCATGCCAAAATGTCCCTAATGGAGAGGGTAGTTTCTCCCCCTGGTTGCACTTGCTGCGGTGTGGCAATGCCTGCTACCTCCGCCGGTGTAGCCAATTTACACTAGGGCCTAGTGTCTGAGTTCTGGAAGTCCGCTCCCAAACGCCAAGGACTGACAGTCTTCGGATGCTTTGCCCTGGGGTGAAACAGGTGAGCGGGTCGCCAATTGCCCACTCATTCGCCTTTTCCAATGCTGCTGCTGCTGCTGGTGGTGGTGGTGCCAGCGTCTCTTCTCTGCCAGTTCGCTTCCTGGCTAGTGTCATGCCTTAAATGTCCCTAATGGAGAGGGTAGTTTCTCCCCCCTGGCTGCGTCTGTTTGCGGTGTGGTAACGCCTGCTACCTCCGCCGGTGTAGCCAGCTTACGCTAGGGCCTTGTGTCTGAGTTCTGGAAGTCCGCTCCCAAACGCCAAGGACTGACAGTGTTTGGATGCTTTGCCCTGGGGTGAAACAGGTGAGCGGGTCGCCAATTGCCCACTCATTCGCCTTTTCCAATGCTGCTGCTGCTGGTGGTGGTGGTGGTGCCAGCGTCTCTTCTCTGCCAGTTCGCTTCCTGGCTAGTGTCATGCCTTAAATGTCCCTAATGGAGAGGGTTATTTCTCCCCCCTGGCTGCGTCTGTTTGCGGTATGGCAACGCCTGCTACCTCCGCCGGTGTAGCCAGCTTACGCTAGGGCCTTGTGTCTGAGCTCTGGAAGTCTGCTGCCAAACGTCTAAGACTGACAGTGTTTGGGTGCTTTGCCCTGGGGTGAAACAGGTGAGTGGGTCGCCAATTGCCCACTCATTCGCCTTTCCCAATTCTGCTGCTGCTGCTGGTGGTGCCAGCGTCTCTTCAATGCCAGTTCGCTTCCTGGCTAGTGTCATGCCTCAAATGTCCCTAATGGTAAGGGCAGTTTCTCCCCCCTGGTTGCACTTGCTGCGGTGTGGCAACGCCTGCTACCTCCGCCAATGTAGCCAGCTTACGCTAGGGCCTTGTGTCTGAGCTCTGGAAGTCTGCTGCCAAACGTCTAAGACTGACAGTGTTTGGGTGCTTTGCCCTGGGGTGAAACAGGTGAGTGGGTCGCCAATTGCCCACTCATTCGCCTTTCCCAATTCTGCTGCTGCTGCTGGTGGTGCCAGCGTCTCTTCAATGCCAGTTCGCTTCCTGGCTAGTGTCATGCCTCAAATTTGCCTAACGGTAAGGGCAGTTTCTCCCCCCTGGTTGCACTTGCTGCGGTGTGGCAAAGACTGACAGTGTTTGGGTGCTTTGCCCTGGGGTGAAACAGGTGAGTGGGTCGCCAATTGCCCGCTCATTCGCCTTTCCCAATTCTGCTGCTGGTGGTGCCAGCGTCTCTTCAATGCCAGTTCGCTTCCTGGCTAGTGTCATGCCTCAAATGTCCCTAATGGTAAGGGCAGTTTCTCCCCCCTGGTTGCACTTGCTGCGGTGTGGCAACGCCTGCTACCTCCGCCAATGTAGCCAGCTTACGCTAGGGCCTTGTGTCTGAGCTCTGGAAGTCTGCTGCCAAACGTCGAGGACTGACAGTGTTTGGGTGCTTTGCCCTGGGGTGAAACAGGTGAGTGGGTCGCCAATTGCCCACTCATTCGCCTTTCCCATTTTTCAATGCTGCTGCTGCTGGTGGTGGTGGTGGTTGTGGTGGTGGTGCCAGCATCTCTTCTGTGCCAGTTCGCTTCCTGGCTAGAGTCATGCCCAAAATGTCCCTAATGGTAAGGGCAGTTTCTCCCCCCTGGCTGCGTCTGTTTGCGGTGTGGCAACGCCTGCTACCTCCGCCAATGTAGCCAGCTTACGCTAGGGCCTTGTGTCTGAGCTCTGGAAGTCCGCTGCCAAACGTCTAGGACTGACAGTGTTTGGATGCTTTGCTCTGGGGTGAAACAGGTGAGTGGGTCGCCAATTGCCCACTCATTCGCCTTTTCCATTTCCTTTTCCATTTCCATTTCATTATTTTCCTTCTGATACACAACCAACCAACCAAACATAACACACACAATAACACAAATATGTGGATTTTTCCATCCACATAACACATAACACACAACACATATAACACACAGTGACAACACACATAACACACATAACACATACACGTACAATGCACAAATCACAAGGACCTTTCCTCTTGTTATTTGTCCTGGCCTTCACTTCTACACTCACTAGCATTAACGCTATAACTCACGCTTCATACTATAACATTTTTCCATCCACATACCTGCCAACAGACCCAACTTTTTCAGGGACAGTCCTGCTTTTTTCCAGTCCTGTCCCATCTAATTTAGTCAGAGGCATATATAGGGTATGGCAGCCATGGCACGTGCCATGGGCGCCATCTCAAGGGGGGCGCCGGTGAGCGGCTTTTAAATGCCGTTTTTTTTTTGATGCGGAGGAGAGAGAGGGGCGCCTAGCAACCGCTCGGCTCCCCTCATTCTCCTCCACGAGCCCTCTACCCCCGTCCCGGTGCCGTCATTTCATGAAATGCCGGCACCAGCGAGCGGCTTTTAAACACTGATGCGGGGGAGAGAGAGGGGCGCCGAGCGGTCGAGCGGTCTCCCCCGCATCAAAAAAAAGAAGACAGCGTTTAAAAGCCGCTCGCTGGTGCCCGCTGATTCACTGCTGGGCGCAGAAATATGACCTCATATTACGGCGCTCAGCAGTGAAGCAGCGGGCACCAGCGAGCGGTGCAGGAAGACAGCAGCATCGTGCTCCCGTCGCTGGACTTCAAGGTGAGAGGGGGGGGTTAGAAAGTGATAAGGGAGGGAGAGGGGGTTAGAAAGTGATAAGGGAGGGAGAGGGGGTTAAAAAGTGATAAGGGAGGGAGAGGGGGTTAGAAAGTGATAAGGGAGGGAGAGGGGGTTAGAAAGTGATAAGGGAGGGAGAGGGGGTTAAAAAGTGATAAGAGAGGGGGTAAAAAGTGATAGGGGAGGGAGAGGGGTAGATATAAGTAAAGAGTGCATTAATGTGTGGATGCATTGAGTGAATGAGAGAGAGCATGAGTTAATATGTGAATGTATTGTCTGAATGAGGGAGAGCATGAGTTAATGTGTGGATGAATTGTCTGAATGAGGGAGAGCATGAGTTAATGTGTGGATGCATTGAGAGCATGAGTTAATGTGTGGATGAATTGTCTGAATGAGGGAGAGCATGAGTTAATGTGTGGATGAATTGTCTGAATGAGGGAGAGCATGAGTTAATGTGTGGATGCATTGAGTGAATGAGGGAGAGCATGAGTTAATGTGTGGATGAGTTGTCTGAATTAAAGTGTGAATTAGTGAGTGACTGTAAAAGTGTTTGTGTATCATAGATGTATAATTGTGGAAGGGCAAAGATGGCACTAGCAGGAGGTTTGAGCCTTGAGGACCAAGATGGCACAGGCAGGGTGTATATGGCACAAAGATGGCACTGGCCGGACTGTTTGGGGACAAAGTTGACTTGTGCTGGGCTATTTGGGGACAAAGATGGCAAATCTTATGTGTGTAATCTGGGTGCTGGTCAGGTTCTATGTGGGCAGTGTGGACGCCAGGGCTGGCTTTGGGGTGCAACCTGTGATCTATGCCTGTAATTTAGGGGGTTTTAAATATACCTTTAATGTCATGTTTTTATGTGAATTCCAATTGATTTTTACCTGCAGCAGGGACTAATATTTATATATATATGGGCAGCAGGGGCTAGTAAATGGGTTTTAGATATTTGGACAGGGGCGCAATTTCAGTGCTTGCCATAGGCGCTATTTTCAGTAGATACGCCTCTGAATTTAGCTATCTAGGTATGCAAATACACATTGGTAGTTATAGCTCGGTAGGTAGCACTAGTATAAACATTAAATAAATATAATAAAGTACTAAATAATAAATCTAACTTTAAAATACATTTAAATAAACCCCTAATTTTTTTTTTAAAACCCATTAAAATTAAATTATTATTTAGACATAATACATCTTTAACCAAACCAGTGCACTGCTACTAATCTTAAACATAACCGTACATTAACCCTAAGCTATTTTTTAGTTCTTGTCCAACATTTTTCCATCCGCATACCTGCCAATACACCCAAGATTTTGGTGGACAGTCCTGCTTTTTTCTAGTCCTGTCCAGTAAAAGTTGGGTTGTTGCAAAGTATGCCATTGTTAATATGTAGCAAATGTTAGGCATGTATTACAAGTGGTCCAAAATCAATTTAAAAATGTAAAATAATCCCTATTCTTTTATTAAACATCTATGGATGTGTGATTGTGTATGATAAACGGAGGCCAAGTTCCTTGGAGCATTTGTCTCTAGGTCATTTTGTGTACAGTACACCTCAGTACGTGTGTGCAACTCTATTGGTCGTTTCGGCAGGGGGCTGGCCTGCCATCAAAGAATGAAGTGCGTTCTGCAATTCACTCGTTGATGCCAGATCAGCCCCCTGCCGAAACGACCAATAGAGTTGCATACGTTCCTTCACGGCAGCTGCTGCTGCTCCGATGTGTTGTTAACCCCGTATTAACCCATGCTAGGCAACCGGGAAGGAAACGAAGATTAAACGAGCACGAAGAATGTCTGCGAATATTCGCCCGAAGAGAAGACAGGAACGGGCGAATATTCGCAGAATATGAAGGTTTTTTTTCCCCCGAAGACGAGCACGAAGACGAACACGAAGAGCCCCCTGGTGCCCAAGTCTAGTTAGAAGGGCTTTAGAGTTTTGTATTCCTAGAACTTCCTCCATCCGTAACACTAACCACCTGTTCATTAATTTGTCTGGTAGTTCTTCAGGTAAAGCGGCTTTGAAAGCAACCCTGGCGAGAAGGCTTACGGAAACCATTCATATGGCCTACCAAGTAACTAACTAGACACTGCGATGTCCTGTCACGGCTCACTGCACCAGGGCCATGTCGGCCTCATGGGCTGAGAATGCATCAGCTTCCCCGGAATAAATTTGCAAGGCTGCTACTTGGTCATCATTCAATACCTTTGTACAACATTACTGGCTAGACGTCTTCTCCTCCTCTGCTGCGGATTTCAGGCGTAAGGTGCTCTGAGCAGTGGTCTCCTAGCTTTTTGCCCCCCTCATTCTCCAGGGGTCTTGTTACATCCCACTCGTACTGCCACTGTATGCCAGGAAAAAGAAATTTTTTACTCACCGTAAATTCCTTTTTCCTTAATACAGTGGCAGTACATGTTTCCCACCCTTCTTTTGCAAATAAGCCTGCAGCGTCTTCTTGTCCCTAGAAAGAACCTTACCCACTCTTACTGCCACTGCATTACGGAAAAAGGAATTTACGGTGAGTAAAAAACTCCTTTTTTAAATTATGGGGAAACAGCTTCTTGATCCAAGGAGAGATCTGACTGCCATTCTGGGGTCAAGGAGGAATTTTTTTTCCTAGTTTGTGCAAAAATGGAGCCATAACTGAACTTGATGGACACGTCTTTTTTCAGGCCATCTAACTATGTAAGAAACATAGCGTTCTAGATTTAAGTGTATTAGGGTCATACTGACATTAGGTCTGAGATTTAGACCACGTAGACTATAGATTTTTAATTAAAAGGTAGTTCCCAAATATATGGAGGATATCACCTCTATGGTTTCCACATCTCCAGCAGGTATCTATTAGGCCTAGGTACATTTCTGAGAGGCGACTAGAAACTAGATACCATCTGTTAGAAAGTACATAGTTATACATATGTCTTATAGTTATACATATGTCTTATAGTTATACATATAAGACAGCAAATTATTCCATCTTTAGGGCTTTTTCCCACTTAATGTGGGTGGAAAAAATGGATAAAACCTTCTAATATGAAATCATTTTAATACATTTAGCTAATAAGTGATCAGAAGAGCGTGAATTTATCAGTTTATTCAACCAAACAAGTTGTTCTGACAGACTTGTATGAATGCTTTTGTAGATAGTGTCCTACTCTTAGATCATTCTTTCGAGTTCAGACCAAATTCTATGTACAGATAGCTAACTGATTTTGTTATTGTCAATGTAAGGACTTACCTGCCTCTCCGGTCCCGTGCCGTGGCCAGTCCCCGACACTTCCTCCTTAGACGGCTTCCCGGGCAGCGAGTACCACCGCTACCCGGTCGGCGCAAACAGGTAGCACAGCGCCACCGTTTGATAAAAACATAATATTACACGTTACATCTGTAACGTGTTCATATAACCTCGGGTGACCTCTTTAATGCAGGAAGTCCAGGTTTCCCTATTTAAACCTGGACTTCCTCTTCTGGGTCACCCTTGGTTGGTGTATTCTGCTGTTTTCCTGTGTGAGTTGCTGTGACTATTTCTTCGTTTGACCCAGCTTGCTGACTTCGCCCCTGTTTTCTGATTTGGCTCCTGTTCTGTGATCATTGGTATTGACTTGGCTTCTGGATTTGATTCGGCCTGGCTACTCCTGGTTCCTGTTTGCCTGGCTCGCTCTGCCATCCGGGGTCCTCCTCATCCAATCGTTACAGTACCAAGGGTCACCATGGACCCCGCGGAGATTGGCCAGAAGATGTCTACCTGTGAAGCCCGTATTGAAAGTCTGGATCTTCGCATGGACCAGTTTGCTCAGGCTTTGCAAACACTCCTGGCGAGGACTGATCCAGCACGTGGTCCTCCTCCTGTGCCTGCTACTGCACCTGTTGCTCTTCCACCGCCTGCTGACCCAGGTCTTCATACCCTCCGTTTACCACCTCCTCCCAGATATGGAGGAGATCCTGCTACCTGTCGTGGATTCCTCAATCAGTGCTCCATTCACTTCGAGATGTCATCTCCCTACTCACTGACAGGGCTCTGGCCTGGACAACTCCTCTTTGGGAATGCAATTCTCCAGTGGTCAACGATTATAATGACTTTGTAACCACTTTCCGTCAAGTGTTTGACAGGCCAGGTCGCAGCCATATTGCCTCGTCAAGCCTCTTCTCACTGCGTCAGGGTACACACAGTTTATCTGACTATGCCATTGAATTCCGTACCCTGCCTGCAGAAGTGGCATGGAACAACGACGCCTTGGTTGCTTCCTATCTGACTGCCTAAAAGATGAGACGGCTGCCCGGGACCTGCCCACGGACTTGGAAGAACTCATCGCCTTCATTGGCCACATTGATCTTCGCCTCCGGGAACGCCAGGTACAGCGAGATCGCCAAAGGAGGGCTCCAGTGCATTTTGCCCCACGTCTGGCTTCTTCTGACTCTGCTTCTCTTCCGCCTGAGGAGCCCATGCATCTCCATGGCTCCACACATCTCTCTGAGGAGGAGAGATCCCTCCGGCGCCAACAGGACCTCTGTATGTACTGTGGCAAACAAGGACATTATGTGCGTTCCTGCCCCGTGAAGCCGGGAAACTACAAGGCCTAAGGAGGGTTGGGGTACCTCCTCTAGGCCTTTCTGCTGCCTTTCCCCATGACCGGGCACCTCGTATGTTCGTGCCTACAACTCTCACTGTTCAGGAGAGCACCATTCTGGCTCCAGCCCTTATAGACTCTGGAGTCGCCGGAAACTTTATTGACCATGACTTCTGCAGGCTCCACAATATACCCTTGCAGGAGAAAACCTCCCCGATCTTTGTGGAGGCCATCGACGGTCGACCTCTTGAACCTGCAGAAGTGACCCACGAAACTACCCTGCTTCGTCTCAGAGTAGGGGTTCTCCATACAGAGACTATAACACTCCATGTGATAACTTCTCCGGCTTCCCCGGAGACTGTTTGTGCCTCCTGTGTACCGTGAAAAGATACTTCAGGTACACCATTCCACAAAGTTTTCAGGCCACCTTGGTCTTCGACGCACCAGCCATTTTTGGTGGCCCTCCTGCAGACAAGATGTGGCTGATTACCTCAGATCCTGCCGCATATGTGCCACTACCAAGACCCCCAGGACTCCTCCAGCAGGTCACCAACGGCCCCCTTCCGGTACCTTGTCGTCCCTGGACCCATATTGCCATGGACTTCATAGTGGAACTTCCTCTGACTATGAGATGACTAAGATCCAGATCCCCTGCAGTGTAGAGCTCTACGCGAATCGTGTAGAGCTCTACACGCTGCTCGGGGAGTCAGAAGCACAGGTAAGTTTGGAGGAGGGAGGGGGAGGGACTGTTAAATGGGGGGCATAAGGCATTTCTGGAGGCAAAGTGTTCTATGAAATGCCTTTTTAACCCCCTTAATGTCACTCTGCCTCCAGAAATGCCTTTTTAACTTTCTATATGCCACTCTGCCTCCTGAAATGCCTTAAACCTCCCTATATGCCACTCTGCCCCATAATATGCCTTTTAACCCCCTTAATGCCAGAGTGGCATATAGGGGTATAAGGCATTTCTGGAGGCAGAGTGGCACATAGGGGGTCAAAAGGCATATCGTGGGGCACAGTGGCATTTAGAGGGTTAAAAGGCATATCATGGGGCACAGTGGCATTTCGAGGGTTAAAAGGCATATCATGGGGCACAGTGGCATAGGGGTATAAGGCATTTCTGGGGCAGATGTGCATAACTGGGGGGGGCAGGTTGGAAAATAGAAGGAAATAAAACCAAAATATTTTTCTCAATCATAGCTTTTATTAAAAAAAAATAGTTAACTTGAATTAACATTTACTGGTAAAACTTTTTTCCTATAGGGTCGTCTTATATTCAGGCTTTTTCTTTTTTCCTAAATTAATATTCAGATTTCGGGGGTCGTCTTATAATCAGGGTCGTCTTATAATCGAGCAAATACGGTAATACAACTAAGATTTATATCTTAATAGTATTAATTGCCCTCGAATGATACTTTTGAAAAAAAGTGACCAAAAAGTGATAGATTGATTCGGTTTTATTTTTCACCATATTTTATACTTTTTTATAGTAAATAATATGATACATTCAAAACAATGACATCTAAAGAAAGCACTTCTTGTCCTGAAAAAAACAATATATAACTTGTGTGGGTTCAGTAAACTGGAAAGAATAAAATTACAGCTAAACACGAGCAAAGCAGAAATGTTAAAACAACCATTGTCACGAAAGGGTTAATATGTCAACATTTGTCTTTGGATATTTTATTATGTGTTTGTCTGGGTATGTTTGTGAGTGTGTGGGTATTTTAGTGTAAACATGTGTCTTTGTAAATATGTGTGTGTGGGTATCTTAGTGTGTCAACATGTGTTATTGTTTGTGTATGCTAATATGTGTGTCTGGTTATGGTTTGAGTATCTGCGTAGTTTGAGTGGGTGTCTAGGTGTGTTAGTGTGTGTGTTGGTGTCGAGTGTATGTGTTACTGTTTGCCTGGGTTTGTGTTAGCGTAAGTGTCCCTTAGATTCTAGATTTGCCCTTCATTAGAAACAAGAACAAGAATTGAGTAAGGGAGGTGCATCGAGGCACAGGGCAGGGCAAAGAGCAGGACAGGACTGGCAGATGACACATCCAGTCACAGGGCTGTCTCTTTTATTCTTGCGACCTCTATTTTTATTAGTGGTGTGATCGCTCGCGCTGACGCTCCTCAACTGCACACACAGTATCATTCGCTTATCGCTACATGACACATCATTTATTTGGCCTTCCCTGTGAAATCTTTTTACATGTCACTTGAGGTATTTTTTTTATGCTGATTGGTTATAATTTGTCACATGATCGCTTTTCTTGGGGTAGGGGGATTTTGGTTGCCATAGCACGTTGCTAATGCATAAGTGATTTCGGGCATGTGGGGGGATAAGTAGGTATCTGTCTCGCATATTTACTTTCAGTGGGTTTGTTGGGAGGGTTGTTAGGGTTACTTTTGGGGCCATATCTGCTATTTGTTGCAGATGGTAATACAAATTCTCTTCTATAAGTGAGTTTTGGCTGCAGAGTTGCTGTGATTATCTTCTTTTTTCTTGATTGAGACTTTGTTTCTCTGTTTTGCTGCTATCTCTAGTGGGGTTTCCATTCCCCTTAGCAATTCAGGATTCTGCCGGAGTTTTCAATGGTCGCCCACCCCGATCTTTGCTGTAGTGTACGTCGTCCATGTTCCCCTGCCCTCTTGGCCCCCCGGGTTTTGCTCCTTCTGAGGGGTCGTTATTTATAACCCCCCCGCTTATTTTCCTTTGTTCTTTACCTCTCATTCCCTCTCCTCTATTTGTTGCCCTTCCTGTCTCCCTTGCCGTTTGTGCCCTTCTACATCTCTTTGAGCCAACCAGAATGCCTCGATAAAACTCGCCCTTTCAACCCTTGAACCTGACAGTACTGAGCCTCAATGTTCGAGGCCTTAATATCCCAGAAAATAGGTCTCGGTTGTTTCGAGCTCTCTTACAAGAAACCCACTTGAAAGGAACTAATGCACCTACTTTCTGGAACACAGCCTTTCCATTGATTTTCTTTAGCAACTTCACAGCCTCTAGATCTAGGGGGACGGCCATATTGTTTTCACGACACACTCCTTTTCTCATGTCTGAGGTTAGAGATGATACTGATGGTACATGACCATATGTTTACATTCGCCTCCATCTATCTCCCTAACACGTGGCAGTGTACTGCCTTATCCCACATTCTCCGCTCCCTTATGGAGTTTAAGCAAGGTATTTTGGTTCTGGGGGAGATTTTAATTTACCTCCTGACGTGTGTGGATACTTCTTCTGGGTCCTCTCGCATCCCACCCTCTCATATTAAGCGATTCAATTCTATCCTACATAAGCATAGACGTGTTGAATGTTGGAGAGCATACCACCCAGCAGAGAGAGACTACACTTGCTACCCCCCCCTCACAGGTCCTATTCCAGAATTGACCTCCTTTTGATGGAGTATTATCATTTAGAATGACTGCTGGATTGCTCCATAGGCACGGCAGGATTAATGGATCACTCCCCGGTCGTTTTGCACCTTCAGGCCTGTATGTTCAGACCGAGCACTACGTCCTGGTGACTTAATGAGCCGCGAACAGCTGGAACACTTCTTCTGGGGGGGGTTACTCGCCCACATTGGAAGCCCATAAATGCACTATACGGGGGATTTTCATCAGTAGGGCCTCACATCTGAAGCGCTTGAGGTCCCAGGAAATCATGAATCTCGTACGTAGCATTGCTTCTCTGGTACAACGCCACAAACAATCCTGCGACAAACGCACCTACTTTGAGCTGGTGATGCTCAGGCGGCAGTTGAGTACTCTACTTAACTACAATATTCATGATCTTTCACGCGCACTAAAGCTCTCTTCTATGAGCATGGCAACAAGAGCAGACGCTTGTTTGCTAAAGCGCTACGAGCTAGACAACAATCACTGTACATCAGTAAAATGAAAACAGCGAGTTGCTCGATCTCTTGTTCTCCTTCCGACATTTCTAACTTTTTTTTTTCAATATTATCGGTCGTTATATAGTCTTCAGAGCGTCTACACAGGGGAACGTCGGTGCTCCCTCATCAGGGAATACTCATGTCCGACGATCAATCGGAGGACCTCGAGGGTAAGATTACAGTCGAGGAGGTATCGGCTGCTATGAAATCTTATGGCTATTGGGAAAGCCCGATGGGCTCCCCCTTAGATACTACCGGGCATTTTGGAAACACTTGCAGTAGCCCTTTACATCTATGCTCAATGCTGTTAGATCTGGTGAACAACTACACCTTCATTCTCTAATGGCGCCGATCTCTATGTTGCCTCACGACGGAAAGGATCCTTTGCTATGCCAGAGTTACAGGCCAATATCTCTCCTGAAATCGGATTTAAAAATGTTTGCAAAGGTTCTGGCGACCAGATTCCAACGAGTTCTGGGACTCTTGGTGCACCCTAACCACCAGGGAGGGAGGGCCGTGATGGGACATATCGGGCATTAAACACCATACATCTTGCACAGAAGACTGGTCAGAAAATCCTTCTCCTGTTCACTGATGCGGAGAAGGCGTTCGATAGGGTTGCCTGGGACTTCATGTACCAGACCCTCCAAACTATGGGCTTTGGTCAATCTTGGCTTCACTGGATCTCGTCTTTGTATTTGTTGTCTTCTGCTCGAGTGCGTTTGAATGGAGAACTCACTGAACCCTTTCAGATTCGTAATGGAATGCGCAGAAGAGCTGCCCCCTATCTCCTCTTTTGTTTGCCTTCTCTCTCAAACCTTTTTTACAGGCTATATGGGATAACCCAAGTATTCTGCTCAGATCGCTCACTTAAATTTTCTGGGTATGCAGATAATCTACTATTCACAGTTTCCCAACCCCTTATCTCGGTCCCACATATTCACGAGGAGCTACGTATTTATGGCTCCCTTTCCAGCTTTAAGATCAACACGGATAAATCTGATGTCCTGAATGTTTCTTTGCCTCCAGGTGAAGTGCGGACACTTCAGGGTTCATTCCCCTACAGGTGGTGCCAACAGTGACCGGGCCCTGGAGTTCTGCCAGTCAGGGGGGCCCAAGCACACAGAATGCAGCAGCCGACACAAGCTGCTGTATTCCATCACCTAGGAGACCGTGCCATTCAGTCCTCCCCTGCCGTAACTTGGCCGGGAGAGACCACTGGTCTCCCTGCTCTATCAGTTTAATGTCCGTACAAGCGACTTTATTGGTCGTTCCTACAGACTTTTAACTGTTGCAGCAGGGAGACCAGTGGTCTCTCCCGGCCAAGTTATGGGACCAGGAGTTTAAAAGTCTGTACAAGCGACTCTATTGGTCACCAGCAGGGGGCTCCTGGCGCCAAAGCAGCTGCAGTACGCCTTAAAAAACGGAAAAAAATAACACAAAGAATGTCCACGAATATTCGCCCGAAGAGAAGACACGAATGTGCAAATATTCGCTGGATACGAAGATTTTTTTTTTTTACGAAGACGAACACGAAGACCTCCCTCGTGCCCAAGTCTAGTGAGAACCTCTGTCCCCAGTTTTCCATAGGCATCTTTGTCACTAAATAGCTCCCCATAGTCCCATGTTTAGTGACAAAGACGCCTATGAGAAACTGGGGCAAACTCTGTCACCATTTCCCATAGGCATCTTTGTCACTAAATAGCTACCCATAATCCTTTATGTCTCTATATCAGGTATGCTGGAAAAATGCAAGAACTCAATTATGCAACCATTGTGAATAATAAGATAATGTAGAATGAAGCTATTGATACAAAACCTTGTTGAATCCATTGACTTACGTCCAGCTGAGCTTTCTGTGTGTAATTTTTTTGTTGTGTTTTATTGTGGGAGCTCTAAATATTAAGTGGTAGGGTGATGACGCACCAGCTATGTGATGGTAGTAACACAGTGTTTACTGACAAACATGACTACGGGAAGCTGTTAAGTGACAAAGGTGGGTAATATAATTTGGGTTGGCTTTGGGGTGTGCAGCCTGTGATCTATACCTTTTAATGCTGTGTTTTTATGGGAATTCCATTTGATCTATACCCACAAAGCTGGGTTTGTGTTATTCTGTAGATCCATATCTGCTATGCTATGTTTCCATACATTATTTATACATACCTGCAAATACAGGGTTTGTATGTCATATTTAGTTGACCATTACCTGCAGTGCTGTTTCCATGTATTTATTTGATCTATACCCTCAGATTTACCCTTGTACACCTGCAGGATTTGTATGTCTGATTGTGTTTATTTGATCTATACCCTAAATGCTGAGTTCACAAGTGAATTTCAGGATTTTTCGAGGTTGGAGGTGCGGCAAGGAGATTGGCTCATTCCTGCATACCCGGTGGAGCTGCCAGAGAATCCAGCCTTTTTGGAGAGGTGTCTGGTCAAGTGGTTTCACACACTCACAGTTTTTGCCTCATTCTGCACTCTGTCATCCATGAAGCGCTCTGTTCTTAACGCTGCCTGATCCCCTTATAATGGAAATGTACGGAAGCTCTGTCTCTCTGTCATTGGGTGGCTCAAGTGGAAGAGGTGAGAGCGGAGTGGAGGAGTTGGTTCATCTGTCTTCTGATAGGATGGAGGTGTACACGGGGTTCTGGCCGAGCTGGATATCTTTTTTGTCGTCTACAAAACTGGCTGAGCTCCTGAAATAAAGTTGATTAGCCAATCCTGGCTTTAGTCCCTTTCTCTCCTACTGTATGTGGTTTTCCTCATTTATATTTGTTTCTCCTTCTCTCTCTCCCCTTGCTTTCCCTTCCTCCCCGCTTCTCCTTTTCCCTTTTTTACTCTTGATTCTCTTTCTTCCTTACCTTCCCCCGTGTTTCCCCTTCGCCCCCCTTTTTTTCCCAGCCATGGCCCGGCTGTTTTGTGTTTCCCCTCTTCTTACCCAATGTATGATATTGTTTATTATATTTGAATACATATATCTCCATTTATTTGACTTTTCTTGCTCGTGAATGTTCTGTTATACCCTATGTTGTCGATGTGGTTGCTTTGTGTGTCTACACTTATTAGATTTTTCTTGGTCGATTATACTCTGTTTTTCCCTGTGGACACCAATGTGATTTCTCATGTCACCTTTTTGATTTTACATGTTTGATTATATGCCACATTGGCTGGTGGTTGATGATGTGGTTGATTTTACGTGACAACACTTATTTGATCTTTCTCATTTATGTGTTTTCTGTATTACCCTGTATTGTTGTACCCCTTCCGTGTCATTAAAAATAAAATATTATTTACCCAAATGTGTCATTACGTTGACATATTATACTTTGTTTGTAAAAGTAGATACATATCAAGGCTTTGTGGTACCAGCTATATAAGCTATATTATGTCATTAATTATGTGTTTAGTTTACCCTCCCAAGGGCTGCCCTGGGTGTAGTGGTGTAAAACACTGTGAGTAATATCTCAGAACTGAAAATATAATACAATAGTATCCCACTTAAGTGTGATAAGGATTAATTTAACATTTGGTGTTCTCCTAAATTTCTTTGTTAATAGTTACTGAGAGAAAAAAAACCCTAACAGAAAATGTATGTATCAAAACAAGGTAATCAAAAGTAACAGTCTCACTGCATGTATAGGTTGGAATCCAAAGTGCTAAATGAAGAAGACTTTGCAAAATGTTTCCACTTTTTCATGTAATCTTGCTCTTTTTCCATAATAAAAATGTGCCATATTTTTTGTGTATCCCACTTTTTGACAGATCTCAACCTCTTCAGTGTTTCTCAATTGCTTTCGTTGTTGCAGCACATATTCCATGTATCAATTGCTGCTGTGGTTTAATTACCCCTTAAGGACCAGGCTGGATTTTTTTTTGTCCCCTTTGTGACCAAGGCTGTTAACACTTCTGTGGTGCTTGTGTTTAGTGGTAATTTTCTCCTCACCCATTTAGTGTACCCACACAAGTTATATATTGCTTTTTTCAGGACAAGACGGGCTTTCTTCAAATACCATTTTTTTTCCAGTAAAAGTTTTTATTCATCAGATCCTTGATACAAAGGAGAAGACAACCGTCACGCAGACATGAGGCGACATTTCTGAACGACGCAAGGTTGAGGACTCCAAGAAGGCCGTGAATGCATAGTCATGTAATAAGAGAGCAAGGATGATGACAATGGTCAATGGAGACTCAACCAGCAGAGCCGGATCGGAAAAAAAAAAAAAAAAAAGGACAGCTCCACCACATGTGACGCATGGAGCCTGTTTGGCCACAGACCCTCCAGCAAAGCCTAAAATGGTTGTCCCACATATGTGAGAGACGGACCAGGGTAAGGTCAGCTGAGATTTTTCTGGAGTTCTAAATGGTTAGTGCATCGCCTCTAGCCACAATTCCAGCGGGAGTGGAGCAGGGGGGATAGTCTGTTTGCCAAAATTTTTGCGTAGATTTTGATGTTGGTGTTGAGAAGCGAGATGGGTCTAAAATTGGGGCATATGTTAGCCTTTTTAACCGGTTTGGGCAAGGTGACAACGTGGGCTCTGAGATTTTCGGGGGGGGGTCAATGCCTGATGACATGAAAGAGCGGAATAGTGTTAGGAGGTGTGGACCTAATGTGGGTAAAAAAAGCTCGGTAGTACACAGCGGTGAATCCATCTGGATCCGGGACCGAGCCTCCCTTAAATTGACAGACTGCCCTCTCAATTTCGCATAATTCAATCGGTGTGGCTAAAGAGTCGTGAAGATCAGGTGTGGATCCACTTGTGTGGAGGCAAGGTAAGTGTGAATGTCATTTTGTGTAGGTTGAGGGATGGAGGTGTCGTGTTTAAGATTATATAATTTGGAGTAGTAGTTGGCGAAGGTCTCTGCCATTTGGGAGGGTTCCGTATGTCCTGGCCAGTGTAATCCTTAATGTAAGACGGGCAGGAAAGTGATAGAGTGTGTCGGAGCTTCTTAGCCAAGAGGGAGTCGGCTTTGTTGCCTTTCGCATACAATTTCTGTTTGAGCTTCAGCAGCATATAAGCCGTGGAGCGGGCATTCATTTCTGACAATTGAAGTTTAATGCATTTAATGCTGTGCAGGAGGGAGTCAGTAAGGTGTTTTTTGTGAAGGGATTCACTGTCATTTTAGATTCAACAGATTGCTTTTTGAGATGGGATGCTAGGCTGATGAGTCTACCAAGTATGACCGCCTTATGGGCATTCCAGAGGATGTCTATGGGAGTTTCTTGTGTTTGATTATCATGGAAGTAGTTTGTGAGGTGTGTCTGTATTTGTTCCCTGTGGGTCTGGTTGAGCAGGAGGCTGTCTTTAAGACGCCAGCTACCTTTCCCAGATATAGGATGACAGAGCCTCAAGGAGAGTAGGAGCGGGCGTGGTCAGACCAAGAAATCGTCCCTATCGAGCATGACTTGGCTGATTGTAGAGTGAATTTATTAAGAAGGACATAGTCTATGCAGGAGTATGATGTGTGAGGGGGAGAGAAATAAGTGTAGTCCCGTTCAGAGGGGTGCAGTACCCTCCAAGCGTCGAATAATTGGTGAGAGTGTATCAGAGAAGACATGGTGGAGCCGAGTGTGTGGGTGCGGGAGTCGTGAAGGATCTGCCTGCGAGTGGAGCTGTCCAGGAGAGGCTTTAGAGCGGCGTTCAAGTCTCCACATAGGATGACCTGCCCTTGTTTGAGTTTGGTTAAAAATGAACTGAAAAAATGGAGTTTGGGAGGTGTTGGGAGCATACAAAGAAGCAATGGTGTAACATACTGAGTTAATTTTGCATACTAATATGAGGTAGCGTCCCTGCGGGTCAGGGCATTTACGTAGTAAAGAAAATGAGAGGACATTTGATAGGAGAATCGAGACTCCCGCTCGCTTAGTGGCGGCCATGGAATGAAATTGCCAAGTGAAGTGTTTAGAAAACAAATTAACTTTTGCTTGTTTTTTTTAAATGCGTTTCTTGAACACAGATAATATTAGCTTTATGGGTCTTGGCTTCGTCCCATAAGGAGTGTCTTTTTTGGGGAGTATTGAGGCCCTTAGCATTAATAGAGAGTATGTTTTGGTCAGTCATTGGTAGAGATTGGAGGGGATTGTAGGGAAGAAAAGACCCGCAGGGGAGCCGAGCCCCAAACAATAAGTATTAAGGAAAATACATTAGTAGACTGCACCCGACCAGCTAGGTTACAACGAAGGAAAAGAAAAACAAATCATAAATGAAGGAAAAGAAAAACAAAGATGCATAACCAGGACGAGTTGTCCAACCGATTGGAAGGGAGAACGTGCTAAAGATGTAGATAGCACTAGGGGGGTGGAAGGGTAGAGCAGTGGAAGACCCATCCAGAAGGAGTCCGCACAGCCTGCAAGGTACGGGGCTGTGTGTGGAATGTAAACTTAGTAGGAATGTAAGAGCGTAGGCGAATGTTTGGCTCTGAAAATAAGAAGTATGTGGTGTAGTGCGAAGTCCGAGTGAATGGAGTGCGAGGTGCGGCATGGCAGTGCACCTAGGATGCGTGAGTGTGGAATGCTATAGGCCAGTGCAGACCAAACCCAGGATGCAGAGGCACTTGTCATGTAGGTGGTGATGGGGAGGAATATTAAACGACAGGCTGGTCTGCAATAGTATATGGGGTGTGAATGCAAGTATTGAAATGTTCGAATACTGAAAAAAGAACATTAACAAGAATAACGTTTGTAGGTGTTGGTCGCAGACCAAGATTTCAAGGGGAGACCCAACATGCTTGAGTAGCGATACAGATTACCGTCCGAGAGGGCGATGTCTCAGGCTTTCTTAGACCAGTCCCGTTTCAGTTTCTTCTGTGGGGAGATTCTCTCCGGTCGTGGTAGATGAGGAAGGGTCCACGGTCGGCTCGATCCCCCATTTCTGTAAAAGAGCCATGCCGTCCTCCGGGGTGTGCAGGAGCGTTGTGGCACCATCTTTGACCTCGATAAGACGAATATGGTAGCCCCATCTGTAGGGGATCTGCCGGGAGCGCAAGAGGCTTGTCACCAGGGCGAAGGAGCGCCGGGGCTGGAGGGTGAGTTGGGAGAGGTCCGTGAGTAGCATGATGTTTTGAAAACGGGAAGGCAGTTCTGGTTTGCATCTGGCTGTCTGCATAATCTTGTCCTTGGTATCATAAAAGTGTACTCTGGTCAAGACGTCTCGAGGGAGTTTTAAGGAAAGTGCCTTAGGCCTAGAAGCGTGGTGAAGTCGGTCGAGGCGTATGTCAGCATTATTACCTTCGCCCAGAAGATGCTTGAAGAGGTCCATAACAAAATCCGGTAAGGCGTCTTGGCCTATGTCCTCCGGGATGCCCCTCAGGCGAATGTTATTTCGGCGTAAGCGGTCTTCCAAGTCCATCACTTTCGATTTGAGATGAGCTAGCTCTGATTTGAGTGTGGTGTGGTCGTCCGCGAGGATGTTGTGAGCATCAGCGAATTCTTCCATGCGTCTCTCCAAATGGTCTGTGCGGTGACCCAGGCCATCGAGGTTGCGGCGAATAGAATTCACAATTTACTGAATGCCCTGGCAGAGCTGTTCTCGCATTTCGCGTAAAAGCGATTTCATGGTCTGCGGGGTGAGTGCGTGTGTCCTGGTCTGGTTCTTTGTGCGGGGCATCTATTGGCGTCGGAGGTCTGGAGCGTGAGATCAAGGCTGGGCCTGTGAAAAAGCCTGGTTAATAGATTCTACTATTTGTCCTGAGTATAGAAATACCCAATGTTTTTTTGCTTTTTTCTGCAAGTTATTGGGCAAGAAGTACAAGTACCGTTTTGCTATTTCAAAACCATTTTTTTTCCAAATCTGGTCATTCTGCCCCATGTGCTATTTCAGGTATCTTTTGAAGTAGGCTAATGCAATTTACCCCCATCAAACCATATATTTCTGAAGCTAGACACAATAAGGTAATTCAAATGCTGGTATTTTAACCCTTTCCATGCACTAATTCTACTACCACCCTTTGTCAGTCTTTGTGGTAGTAATTTTTGTTTTTGTATCATACAAATTGTACTTCAGGCATGGATGAACAGCTCCTTGTATATGTCACTGTGAAATAACACCACAATATGTGTTCATCAACGAAAATGTAATGTAAAAGAAAATGTGATTCATTCATCAGACCACGCCACCTTCTTCCTTACTCCGTGGTCTAGTTCTTATGCTCACGGCGCTTTCGGCAATGGATAAGGGTCTGCATGGGCACCTTGACTGGTCTTTGGCTCCACAACAGTTCGGTTACACAACAAACTACAATGCACTGTATGTTTACTGTTTTTCCTTCCTTGGACAACTTTTGATAGGTACTGACCACTGCAGACCGGGAACCCCCCACAAGAGATACACAATTTGGCCCTTATCAATTTGGCATTTTTCATGCTTCTAACACATCGACTTTGAGGAAGAAATGTTGACTTGCTGTCTAATATATCCCACCCACTGACAGGTACCATGACAATAAGACAACAGTGTTATTCACTTTACCCGACAGTAGTCATAATGATTGATCGGTGACTATTTATTCTGGGTTTATGGGTTTTTGCAAAAATGTCATTAATTTAAGTTAATCCTTATAAAGCCAGCAGAATGTAGGGAAGGCAGCCAGTAACATTCTAAATCATTTACACAAAAAGAGGCCTATTCAATATAAAAAAACAACAACAAAAACTTTGAATAAAAATTTTATGGTTTTAGTTTTATCACAAATGACAGTTTCCCTTATAAACACAAAACACATTTATAACATTTTTGTATAAAACTGAAAAGCTATGTTTGATGAAAAAATCTTTCATGGGATCAAGGTGCTTTTACGAAACACACAATGTGAAACACTTTTTCACTGCATCCCTGTTGGTGGAAAAAAATATATGGGTTATAATAAACAAATGAGATAAATGAAAACAGAATATATGAACCCCAAGCAAAGAAACAAATGAGTAAGAGAATGGTCCCTGCAGTCTTTAGGAGGACCACGCCTAAATTAATTCAATAGAAACAGAAGAAAAATAATATCACACAAGTGTTTTGTCACAAACTATTTGTTATGACTAAGCATGAAGGTGCAAAACTTGTTCTTATGCTGTATGCTTATACACTTAATGTGGAAATTTGTCTGATATCCGTGGACTTCTGTGATATTACCGTATTGGCCCGAATATAGGCCACACTCCCCCCCACTTTAGGTCTGGTGCAGTTCGCGATACGCCTGAAGCCCGGGACATGCAGTTCCGGGCGCCAGGCGGCAGTTTATTTTTGCAGGGGACCTGGATCCTCCTCTCTGGCAGCCGTGGATGTCTGCGCAGACCTCTGCTGCCGGAACTTACGCCAGAGCTTCTATGGTGGACATAACCTTCCGGTGCTCCACCAGAAAAGTCACGGCGGAAGTGCCGGCAGCGGAGCTTGTCTATGTGCATCACCGCAGCCAGTGAACGTCTGCATGTCCACCAACCGGCCCCGCTTGACACCAGGTAGTCTGGGGAGCATTGGTAAGTCGGGGGGGGCACTTCTAGGAAGCAGAGTGGCACTTCTAGGGGGGCATAAAGCATATCTGGGGGCAAGTGGGCATTTCTAGGTGGCATAAAGCACATCTGGGGAGTCAGAGTGGCATATCTGGGGTCATAAAGCATATCATATGTTATAAAGCATATTAGGGTCAGGGTGGCATATCAGGGGGCAGAGGGGCATATCTATAAGTAAGGTGAATTATGAATTAAGGGGATGACCTTAAAATGGCTATTGGTTTTCTGTTTGTATATAACATATGCTGACTAACAGATACCATAAATGTTAAAATACATGTATTCCTGTTCATTAAATAAAATATTGTTTTACCATTCCACTAATGTGCATTTTTTCTTAAAAAATATTTTATCTTTAAAATAGCACCAAACTTTAAGGGTGCGGCCTATATTCGAGCCAATACGGTATTTACCTTCTGTTTCTTCTGAATATGATCGATATAGCAAAGAAAAAAGTTTAATAAAGAAGAATATCTTCTCCAGGTCTTTTATTAAAAAAAAAGCCTGGCTGCTGCGACAAGATTCCGCTTCCATGGCTGGCTCACAGCATGTTTCCAAGTCTAACTCCCTAATGCTTGCCTGTTTGTGCAATGCAGGTTCTGATAAAAAAAACAAGGGTATCAGTGGTAGTCTATCCCCTCATGTGTCCCTTAAGACAAGAAGAACCCCGAGGCTGCCTTCTACAAGCTTCGCTAGACAGGCTTTAAGTACTGTTGGGGCTTCCCTTTTTCTTTAATGGCTCATAATAGAAACCTCACCGCTACTCTATATAGCACACTGTATGTAACGGTATATAATTACGCCATTTACTATATTGTTCTTTCTACCAAGGGGTCAAGAGCCCCATCTCTTATGATTGCTACTGCCCACATTTTAAGAGAAAAGACAGGGGGGGAGATCTTGATACTTGGTCCTGCTCTGAAAATGGGTCCTATTATCTTCCATAAACACACTCTATATAACCTTGAGGAACTACCCTACTCTTAAGGGTAAATAAGGGCCCAAGTCGGCAGTAACTGTTTCTCACGTTATTAGGTGTTGTGTTATACACCACTAAAAGTTGTTCATCTTGAAGGAACATGCTAGAAGGGCCTTTGAGGGGGGTTAGTTGGCTGTGTCTGGTGTCACTATGGCTATGGTTGGCAAATGTTTCAGTGGATAAGGGTGATATATCCAAAATACATCCAAATTCTTTTGCCAGAGTTCAGATTAACAGAGCTTGAAGCAGCCAGTGGGAGGAAGGGGTTCCCAGTTAAATTACTGCACCTATGAACAGCGTTGTGAAGACTGACTAGAAGTAAGTATCTTGTGTGCAAGCAGATGTGTTCGGCCAAACACATCTCCTGCATGAAGAAAAAAAAATAAGGGGCAAGGAAAAGGGGGGGATTCTGCATTTACCAGGGCAACATCACAAAAATCTAAAGTGACCACAAAGCTGTCAAGTGCATAAGATGGCTGGAGTGTCTCATGATGATTAGGGGAGAGTCTAATATAGCATTTTGTGGATACATTCATAAAAGAGAGGCTCATTTTTCCCAACTGTTGATTTCAGCCACCACTGATGGAACATTCAAGTGTAATACACAGTATGACCAAAAGTATACGGATATCTATCACACCTATATGAGCTTGTTGGACATCCAACTCCAAAAATATGCTAAATGCAGCTAAATGCAGTTCCGGGATTTTCCATAAGATTTTGGAGTGGGAATATGTGCCAATTTGTGAGGTGAGCCACTGATGTTGGAGATGGCCAGGCTTGCATATGCATTCCAATTTTTTCCGCACTTCATCCACACCAAACTCATAAAACCATGTCTTTACTGATCTTGCTTGTGCACAGGTGCAAAGTTATGCTGGAACAGGAAAGGACCATCCCCAAATGGCAAAGCTGAAGGCACACAATTGTCTAAAATATATTTGTATGCTGTAACATTAACATTACCCTTCACTGGAATGAACCTAGCCCAAACCCTTATCCCTCCTACTTTGGTAGGTAGCGTTCTCCTAGCATCCGCCAAACACAGATTCTTCCAGATAGTGAAGAATGATCCATCACTACACAGAACACATGGTGTGTTTTACACCACTCCAGTCAACACTCTGTTGTGTATAGTGATGTTCGGCTCGTGAACAGCTGCACAGCCATGGAAACCCATTTCATGAAGCTCCCAACCCACAGTGTTACTTTCAGAGGCAGTTTGGAACTAAGTAGTGAGTGATGCCACACAGGACAGGCAATTTTTATATGTTCACCACTTTTGGTATAAGCTCTTGGATCACGATTTGGTTTTGTTTGCGTGATCTATAAAATTAGGCAGAAAGAGGCAAAGAAAGTTATAAGATCTGCCAAATCACATGCAGAAGAGCGAATTGTTCTGTCAGTAAAAAATTGAGATAATTTTTTTTTTAGATATATAAATGAGAAAAGGAAAGTGAAACAAGGATTAGTTAGATTAAAAACAAAAGGAATGTATGTAGAAGAGGATAAAGGTCTAGCTGACTGCCTCAATGAATATTTCTGTTCAGTTTTTACAAATGAAAATGAGGGAATGGGACCTCAGTTAGGAAAAAAGACTGAATCATTTGAAATATGTGAGTTTATCGAGGCGGAGGTTCTACTTCAGTTGTCTAAGGTAAAGACAAGTAAGTCGATGGGGCCTGATGGGATACACCCCAAGTTATTAAAAGAGCTTGGGGGTGTACTAGCAAAACCGTTAACTATTTATTTAACGAATCATTGGTAACGGGAGTCGTCCCAGGGGATTCGAAAGTAGCAAATGTTGTGCCCATTCACAAAAAAGGCAGTAGGGAGGAGTCGAGCAACTACAGGCCAGTTAGTCTTACATCTGTAGTGGGTAAATGAATGGAAACAATGTTAAAGGAAAGGATTGTGGAACATCTGAAGTCACATGGGTTTCAAGATCAAAAATAACATGGGTTTTCCTCAGGAAGATAATGCCAAATGAATCTTATAGATTTTTTTGATTGGGTGACTAAACTAATTGATCAAGGTGTCTACTACATTGCGTATCTGGATTTCAGTAAGGCCTTTGACACTGTGCCACATACAAGACTTATAAATAAACTGCAATCTCTGAGTTTAGATCCCAATGTTGTTGAGTGGATTAAGGAGTGGCTGAGTGACAGACAAAAGAGGGTTGTAGTCAATGGCGTATATTCAGAACAAGGTCTTGTAACCAGTGGGATACCTCAGGGGTCTGTACTTGGACCCATTCTCTTTAATATTTTTATTAGTGATATTGCAGATGGTCTTGATGGAAAGGTATGTCTGTTTGCTGATGACACAAACATTTGCAACAGGGTTGATGTTCCTGGAGGGAGAAGCCAAATGGCAAATGATTTGGGTAAACTGGAAAAATGGTCAGAGCTGTGGCAATTGGCATTTAATGTGGATAAAAACCCAAGGGCAGAGTGTAGAATATTTGGAGTATTGTGTGCAGTACTAGAGACCGTATCTCCAGAAGGATATAGATATGTTGGAGAAAGTTCAGAGAAGGGCTACTAAAATGGTTTATGGATTACAAGATAAACCTTACCAAGACAGGTTAAAGGATCTTAACCTATATAGCCTGGAAGAAAGACGTGACGGGGGGGATATGATGGAAACATTTAAATACTTAAAGGGAATCAACAATATAAAGGAAGAGAATTTATTTAAAAGGAGAAATACTACCACAACAAGAGGACATAGTCATAAGCTAGAGGGGCAAAGGTTTAATGGTAACATCAGAAAATATTACTTTACCGAAAGGGTAGTGGACGCATTGGAATAGCCTTCCAGCAGAAGTGGTAGATGTTAATACAGTAAAGGCATTTAAACAAGCATGGGATAGGCATAAGGGCAAGCTAGATATAGGATAAGGGCAGGTACTAAAGGAAAGTACTCAGAGGATGGGCAGACTGGATGGGCCTACTGGTTCTTATCTGCTGTCACTTTCTATGTTTCTATGTTTCTATTACAATAAAAAGTAATTTTGCACTTGCAATTTTGAGTATTGAACCCAGAAGGTGCAGGGCAAACGTTTTTACCAAGCTAGAACAGGTAGACCAGCTCATGGACCAGTTTGCGTTATCCCTCCAGACCTTGTTGCTCCGTACTGCACATCTGGTTCCACCATCTTAGCTACTTATGGCACAGGCTGCCCCATAACTGCTTCTTCTCCGTCCACCACTCAATGGTGTTTCCCCAGCTTTATGGGAGGTGACCCTAATCAGTTCAGACGTTTCCTGGACCAGGTCAGTATCTGGCACTCACGTAAAACCACAAGAAAGAGAAGAGATACAAATTGATAGTACAGACTGCAACAATGTATCCTTTGCAACCACAAAAATCTTTCAATTCACTCACACAAATTAGCATGTTTTCAGACCTTTTTCATTTCCTTTCAAAGTTTCTAGATGGAAAACAATCAAAAGGGACACAATAGTGTAGTAAGCCAGCCTAATAAATGTTTGAAAAATAAAGATTGCACTCACACAACTGGTGGCACATCAATCAACTGTGCTAATCACGTCTTATACTCCGGGGTGGCTGTTAGCCATCCATGCCAGGAATTCACCTGCTGTTTCATCCGAAGTTTCCACGATGTCTTCAGTATTTTCCTTTTTATAAAATTATGTTTAATTATGGGATAATATCCCATTGAATTAAAAAATGATAAACGGTAATAAAAAGCAATAAAAGTCTGTATAAAAGTTTGTCTTGAAAGTCCTCTACATGATTCGCCTAGACAGTGGCGTCATCAGGAGGTATCAATCATTGATCGTTTCGCTCCAATTCTCTTCTTTTATACTTCCTCAGGTTGCAGGAGAGGTTACCGTGTTCACTTCCGTGTATCCCCTGATGACGTCATCCTGACAGGTGAGTTGTTGTTTGTTGTGGGTATGTTCATGCCTCGGATCGTCAAAACTAAAAGACCATTTTCTCTTCCTTTCAGCTGTTTCCTTTGGAGGAGCCGTCCATGCCGTCCGAACATCAGACCGTCACTCCGTGACAGAGAAATATAAAGAAAAAACTTTTCTTAGATCAGATAATGGTTTGAGGGGGGTGTTTTTTGTAGCATTGCGGTACAAATCTGTGTTAGTTTATTTCTGTAAAAAGTACCGATCCGTTAATATACTTTGTGTTGTGTGCAAATTCCATCTTTGTACCATCTTAAACGGTAAAAACGACGATATACAATTGTATATACTTCAACAGACGTAAAAATAATGATTTAATAAAAAATGCGTGAATTGATAAAATATAAAATTTTCAATGTGTACATATAAGCCAATTTATTTCTAAGTGACTGGGAGAATTAATAAAATACTGCATCAATCTGTAAATAAGTGTGGTGTTCTTCGTTTGTATATATGTATCTGTAAATTGTGTGATGAGATATACGAACTAAATAATTAATATATAACAAATAATGAACTCAAAAAAACGTGTAAATGTTCATAATATTGTCTGCTATGTGATGAGATAAATGAACGGAATAACTCATAACAAAAAAATCATGTGTATAAATGTTTATAATTTTTATCCCCAGCTAGTGGGTAATTTGTCAATTTATATTGAGAAAAATACTTCAATGTGCCTTGTATGGGTCTGTAAAAATTGATGTGATCATTTTAATATCCTCAACAAGTGTGATGTCCTAATTTGTATAGCCAATTTGTGAGTGTGTGAAAAATCCATAAATTGATATTGTGTTATTAAAATATATTTGTGTAAAATCTCATATAAAAACTCGTATAAAAAGAGAGTAATAAAAATTGGTAATCTTGACAGTGTAATAAAGGGAAATGAATCCTAACCATTCTGAGGGAAATCAGAATCTTTTTTTTTTTTTTACTGTGATTATGTAATTATAAAATAATAATAGGTACATGTTAATAAAAAGGCAATATAGATCATGCTCCACCTATATCTGAGCCAACCGTATTGGCTCGGATATAGGCCGCACCCGAATATAGGCTGCACCCTAAAATTTTGGTGCTTTTTTAAAGAAAAAGTTTTGTAATAGATATGCTGCCACTCTGTTCCCCCCACCCGCCAGATATGCTGCCACTCTGTCCTCCCCCCCTCGAGATATGCTGCCACTCTGCCCCCCCCGATACGCTGCCACTCTGTCCCCCCCTGAGATATGCTGCCACTCTGTCCTCCCCCCCTCGAGATATGCTGCCACTCTGTCCTCCCCCCCACCGGAAGTTGTATACGCGTATTGCGTAGATGTCCCCCGCCGGCCCCGCAAGACACCCGGGAGTCTGCTCTGGTAAGTCTTGGGGGCAGAGGTAAAATGCATCGTGCAGACGTTCACCCTCGTGGGAATTCCCGGCAAGGGAGATTGTTAAAGCACATCGTGCAGACGTGCCGGCAGCGGAGGCTATTTACGTGCGCATCGCTTAGACAATCTCCCGTGCCGGCACTCCCCCCGTGGAAAGTGCCAGCAGGGGAGGCTGTCTGAGCGTATCAGGGAGTAGGATACAGGTCCCCTGCACCGCTGCAGGGGATCTGTATCCTAACCCTGCTGCCTGCCCGGCGCCCAGAACTGCATGTCCTGGGCTTCGGGCATAAGACCCCCAAATATAGGCCGCACCCCCACTTTAAAGACTTAAAGTCGGGGAAAAAAGCGCGGCCTATATTCGGGCCAATACGGTATATCTTATTTTACTTTCCATGTAGTATTTTAAATAAGGGATCTTGATAACGTATTAAAGGGAAATAAATCCTAACTATTCTGAGGGAAGTCAGAAATTATTTTTTACTGTGATCATCCAGGGTATGGTTATAAAATAATGATAGGTACATGTTAATAAAAAGGATGTCTTATTTTACATTCCGTGTGGTATTTTAAATAAATAGACATAATTGTCTAAGTCTGTGTTTAGTCCTCCTTTATGATAAGTTTTTAATTTAAAAATCCATTCGGTTTCTTTTTTTAGAAATATTTTCTATATAATTGCCTCCTCTCCAACTCGGTGGTACTACGTCTATCCCCACTACATTGAGGGTTTCTCTGGAAAATTTGGCACATTAATTGCAATGTCTTGGTACGCTGTGCTTCATGCTTCTGTTCCTAACGTTTCCTAGGTGTTCCAGTCCTCTTTCTTAAGGGATTAAGGGTCTAATCGTTCATCAGATATACTGTATTACACATGGGCACTGTAGGAGGTATACTACATATTTGGTGTTACAGTTAATATATTTCCTTATTTCGTATGTTTTTCCTGTTTGTGTTAAGGTAAAGACCCACAAGGGTTTTATTGGTAGATTGGCACACATTTTACATCTTCTACATATATGAAAGCCTTTTGGTTTCTCACCAAGGAGGGAGTTAGTCCCCATTGTTTTTTTTATTTTTGGCAGTATGCTAGGTGAAAAATGGTGTTTTAGCATATTTGTTTTTTTGTATATTATCTGTGGGTTTGCCGGTAGGGAGGAGCCTAAAATGGCATCACTTTTTAATATGTGCCAATGTTTTCTAAAAAATTATTTTAATTTGCTGGGCTTTTGTGTTGTATTTGGTAATAAAAGAACAGCTCCAGTCAAATTTTCTTTCTTTTGTCTCTGTTTACTCCCTTCTAGTAGTTTTAATCTGTCCATTTTCTCCACTTCCAACAGGCTTTTGTTTAGTAAAGTTCCTGGATAATTCTTTTCTGTGAATTTCTTCTTTATTTCCAGAGCTTGTTTTTTTTGACGTCCTCTTCCCGGGAACAATTCCTCCTGATCCTCGTCATTTGGCCCTTCAGAATATTCTCCAGCCATGATTGTTGGTGGCAGCTTGTATAATGTATATAACCATTGGCGTCAGTAGGTTTTCTGTAGTTTTTTGAGCATATCTTGTTATCTTCAATGAAAAGTTCCACATCTAAAAATTCAATGTGGTGTACTTCTGTTGAAGTATATACAATAGTATATCGTCGTTTTTACCGTTAAGATGGTACAAAGATGGAATTTGCACACAACACAAAGTATATTAATGGATTTTTAACGCAATGCTACAAAAAACACCCCCCTCAAACCATTATCTGATTTAAGAAAAGTCACGGAGTGACGGTCTGATGTTCGGACGGCATGGACGGCTCCTCCAAAGGAAACAGCTGAAAGGAAGAGAAAATGGTCTATTAGTTTTGATGGTCCGACGTATGAACATACCCACAACAAAAAACAACTCACCTGTCAGGACGACGTCATCGGGGGATACACGGAAGTGAACCCGGTAACCTCTCCGGCAACCTGAGGAAGTATAAAAGAAGAGAATTGGAGCGAAACAATCAATGATTGATACCTCCTGATGAAGCCACTGTCCAGGCGAAACACGTAGAGGACTTTCAAGACAAACTTTTATACAGACTTTTATTGCTTTTTATTACCGTTTATCATCTTTTCATTCAATAGGATATTATCCCATAATTGGGTTACTTACCTTTATTTACTGAAGACATCGTGGAAACTTCGGATGAAACAGCAGGCAATATACACTGGTGAATTCCTGGCATGGATGGATAACAGCCACCCCCGGAGCATAAGACGTGATTAGCACATTTGATTGATGTGCCACCAGTTGTGTGAGTGCAATTTTTCAAACATTTATTAAGGGACTATTGTGTCCCTTTTGATTGTTTTCCATCTAGAAACTTTTAAAGGAAACGAAAAAGGTCTAAAAACACGCTAATTAGTGTGAGTGTATTGAAAGATTTTTGTGGTTACAAAGGATACATTGTTGCAGTCTGTACTATTTGTATCTCTTCTCTTTCTTGTGGTTTTACGTGAGCGCCACATAGTGGATCTTGATTTTTACATTTTGTTTTCGACATTTGGAGAGTGCTGCCCGAAAATCACCAAAGAAAAGTATTACATTTTTTCTTATCTTATTTTATTTCATGTTATTATTATTCACATATTTATTTGAGGTTATTTAAGAATAACCCAGATTGGTATTTTTTATTTTTTCCGTTTGGGTATTTTGATTCTGATCTTTTTCACACATATACATCAGGTCAGTATCTACCTGGAGATTATATCTCAGGCCTTCCGTCTGTTAGGTGGGCTTTGGTTGGTTGAAAAAATGGGCTCTAATGGGCTCTCGGATACTAGTAAAGATGAGATTGCAGCCAGGGACCTTCCCAGAGATTTGGAGGAACTGGTCTCATATTGCATCTTATTGACTCCCGAATCCGTAAGAGACCATCCTTCAGGGAACACTTGTGGAAGTCTCCTATCTGCTTAGCCAAGAGCTTTTTGTCCTCACCTATGCCTCCCTCACCTCCCATGCCTCCTTGTCTCAACAGTTGTGGAACCCATGCAGCTTGGGTTTACCTGTCTTTCGGTTGAGGAGAGGGCCTGTGCCTTTACTGCGGTAAGGCAGGGCACTTGCCCCACACACCTGCACCTAAGGCTCCATGGGGGACAGGCCTTAGGTGGCAACTCTGTGTCCCGGGTAGTCTTGGTGGGCCTCTCTTAGGGCAAGAATTCCATAATTACAGAGGCAGTCATTGACTCTGGGGGAGGGGGTATCTTTATTGACAGCACCTTCATCCAGAAGCACTCTATTCCATTGCAGCTTCATACTGCTCCACTTGCCATTGAGGCGATTGATGGCAGACCCCTACAGCCTCCGCAGATGACCCACAAAAGGGTCTCCATCACAAAATCATACAAGTTCAGGTGATCCACTGTCCTGATTATCCCATCATTCTGGGATATCCGTGGTTGAGCAAACACAATCCCAAATTTGATCTGGTAATGGTCGAGGTCATTGCATGGTCCCCAACTGTTACAAGGTATGGCTAATGAACTGTCATTAGCCATATCTTGTAAAAGTTGGGGTGAAGGTGCTAACCACTTCTCTGGTATCTTTGCTAACCCAAGAGTACCAGGAGTTTTGAGATGTAGAGAACTGAGACCCTGTATTGATTACAGGGGGCCCAACAGTATCGCGGTTAAAAGCGCCTACCCGATTCCGCTTATTACTGAGCTAATCAATCGCTGGAAAGGGTCCAAGTTGTTTACTAAGCTAGAACTGTGAGGGGCATATAATTTGGTAAGGATAAATGAGGGCCAAGAATGGAAAACTTTGCTTAACACCAGGAGCGGGCATTGCAAATGCCTCGTTATACCCTTCAGTCCCTGCAATGTTCCCACGGGTTTCCAGAAATTCATAAATGATGTCCTCCGGGACATGCTCCAACAATGCGTGGTGGTATAACTAGACAACATTCTGATCCATTACACTTCCATAGAAAGCCATTGCACATATTTAGAGTCCTGCGAAAGTTACAAGAGAATAATCTATTTTGTAAATATGTGAAGTGTGAGTTCCACCGCAAACAGGTCACCTTCTTGGGCTATGTGATTTCAGAGGTTGGTTTCGCTATGGACCCTGAAATACTCTCAGGGCTTCTCGAGTGGCTGCGACCAGTGTTCCTTCTAAGCTGTGCGCTTGTGCGCACGCACATAACTTTTCAAGGGAGTGCACACGCTCTAACATTGTGCCCACAGTACCTAACGGGGAGCTGGGGGGGGGGGTGGGCAGTCCGTCCAGGGTGATGCTGGCCCTCCTCCAGATACGGACATTAATGTCTGCCGCTGGAGGAGCAAGCTCGGTTGGGGAGATCAAAAATCTCACCCCAACCGGCTTAAAATCAATCAAGGGAGCAGGAGGTCTGTTAATACAGACCTCCGATCCTGCTCCCTTTCTATGCACGCGGCAACTGATGCTGTGCGTCGGGATTTGATGTCAGATCCCGGCACACAGCACTGAAGCCACGCCCACCTTCTTTACTGCACCGGAAGCGTTTTATGTTAAGCGTGTTTATGATGGAAGGACACAGAAGAAGAAGAAGAAGAGTCAAGAGGAAGAATGAAGAGGAAGAGGAAAAGTAACTAACAGAGGAAAGGTAGGAAAACATTAAGTGAGAGTGGATTAGTAAGTGTGTGAGAGTGATGGGTGTTATGCTGAATGTTTGTGAATGAGTGTGTGTGTGTGTGATAGCATGGATGTGTAAGGGGGGGATAGCATGGCATAGGGAGGCTGTAATCACATTAATATGATGCCCAGGTTCCAGCATGTACTGGCTGCCTGGGCATGATAGGAGTGTGATTGCTGTTAGCAATTATATATATATATATGTGTGTATATATATATATATATATGTGTGTGTATATATATGTGTGTGTGTGTATATATATATATATATATATATATGTGTGTGTTGTGTATTGTTGTTGGGGTGTCAGGACTCGGGTGATCAGGTTGGGTAGGAGCCCATGCGCAGGGGATACTTGGGGTTCAGTATGTAACCCACGGTGCATGATGCACCACAAACCACAAACAGAAATCCAGGTAATGCAGTGTATTTTATGTATATAACAGGACCAGCAAAGTAGGGTTATAATAGTCTAAGCAAGTAACCGGACGTATGGCAAAATAAAATACAGGTAATAAGTCTTTTGGCAGGGAGCCCGCTTGGAAGGGCGCGACAGACAGAGAGCCCGCTTGGAAGGGCACGACAGACAGAGAGCCCGCTTGGAAGGGCACAAAAGGCACACAGCCCACTTGGAAGGGTACAAAAGGCACAAAAGCAGGGAGTCCACTTGGAAGGATACAAAAGCAGGGAGTCCACTTGCAAGGACACAAAAGTAGGGAGTCCACTTGGAAGGACACAAAAGCAGGGAGTCCACTTGGAAGGACACAATAGCAGGGAGTCCACTTGGAAGGACACAATAGCAGGGAGTCCACTTGGAAGGACACAATAGCAGGGAGTCCACTTGGAAGGACACAATAGCAGGGAACCAGGCACAGTACAGGTGCAGAGCCACAGCAGGAAGGTCCATAGACTTCAATACAAAGGCCCTGACTGAAGGGCAGGGCAGGTTCATAAAGGAAGGGTAATCCAGGTAACAAGGCCCAGCTGGATGTAGACTAGGGCTCAACCCAGGTAACAAGGCACACCTGAGTTCTGAGTGCTCCAGAGGGCGGAGGGTGGCCACTAGTGGTCGCAGATGTAAACGCCACAGGTATAAAAAAGCCATGGTTCAGGCAGCGAAAAATTGGTTCCTGACATGGGGGTTTTTGGCCAATTTTGGTGTGTTATTTTTAATAAAGTGATTGCTGAATTTTCGGTCCAGTATTTTCATTTCGGTGCATCCCTATATACTAAGCCAGACACTGAAGCAGTAGGCCTATACCACATCAATGTTTGGCTTAGTATATAGTGATAGGGGTTATGCTACATTATTGGCAATGTCTGGCTCAATGTATAGTGATAGGTGTTGTGCTGTGCCTCAGTATATAGTTATAGGTGTTATGCTGTACCACCGTCAATGTCTGCCTCAGTATATAGTGATAGGTGTTATGCTGTACCCCAGTCAATGTGTGCCTCAGTATATAGTGATAGGTGTTATGCTGTAGCACCATCAATGTCTGCCTCAGTATATAGTGATAGGTGTTATGCTGTACCCCAGTCAATGTGTGCCTCAGTATATAGTGATAGGTGTTATGCTGTTATGCCCTGTCAATGGTATGCAGTTTTTCCCAATAAAAAAAATTTATAATATATATATATTGATCCTTTATGCAGCCCGGAGCCCCCGCTCATGATTCACTCATAATTAATTTTTGCGGTGAGAATTTCACCTTTAGAATAGACCATGGAGTCAAAAGGGTTGGAAATATATAGCTCCACCCCCTTGCAATGTGATTTTTTTTTTCAGCTCCACCAACTTTATATGGACTGTAGAAGCATATTGTGCGCACAAAATTTTGGCTCTGGGAAAAATTTTGCACAACAGAAATTTTCTGCGCACATCACCCAAGAAAAATTAGAGGGAACATTGGCTGCGACCCGTAAGTCTCCACACCCTTCAACGGTTCCTCGGGTTTGCTAACTACTACTGTAAATTAATTCATAATTTTTCCACTATTGTAAAACCCCTTACTAATATGACTAAAAAAAGACAGTAATGTCCCAGAGGCCATCAAAGCCTTTGAGTAAATTAAAGGCCACTTTTGCAGCAGTTCTCATTTTGGCACACCCAAAACTCGATCTTCCATTCATACCTGAGGTTGATGCATCTGAGAAAGAAGTAGGCACCCATCTGTCCTGAGAGCCAGTTGCACTCCTCTCCGAGGCTATGAGCTTGACTCTGAGGCAGGATTGATGGGCCTTAGTTCTATTTGCTTTAATTATATGGTCTCGTACCTGCCGAGGACCAAAAATTTCTAAACAGTGAGCCCTCCTAGGCTGATTATTCTCCAGGACCGAGTACTGTCCACCAACATGTACCAGCATAACATCTCCCCTCGGGGAGAGAATACGGGACCACTCAAGTGCTGAAACTCATTCAGGTCGCTTTCTTGATGACTTTGTATTATAAGCATAATACTAAGTCAGCAAGGCATCCCAGGAAGAACCAATTTCTCTGATTGGTTTCCCGTTTCTTCTGGTTGCTAGGACTTAACAGATATTGTTGCTGTCTGTCCAGTCTGCGCTCAGACTAAATCACCCCGTCACCTTCCAGTGGGCCTTCTCCATACTATACCCAATGTTGTGAGGCCATGGTCACACCTTGCCATGGACTTCATAGTTGATCTTCAACAGTCCAATGATAACACAGTTATCCTCAAGGTTGTTGACTGGTTTTCTGAGATGACCCACTGCATATCCTTCAAAAAGCTCCCATTCGTTAAAGAGTTGGCTATCAAGGTCTATTGGCTACACAGGGTTCCCAAAGTCATAAGGCCTACCACCTCCAATCAAATGGGGCTGAGGAGAGGGCCAATCAGGTCTTAGAGCAATTCCTGCAGTGCTACTTCTTGGACCATTAAAACAACTGGTTGGCTCTGCTCCCTTGGATGGAATTTGCTCATAACAGTGCTGTCTTGCTCCCCACCTGGCTTTCGCCTTTCATGGTAAATTATGGGTATCAGCCTTCCATGATTCCCGACACTTTCC
The DNA here is from genome assembly GCA_029215755.1 of Spea hammondii. Taxonomy (NCBI): domain Eukaryota; kingdom Metazoa; phylum Chordata; class Amphibia; order Anura; family Pelobatidae; genus Spea; species Spea hammondii. The sequence continues at coordinate 98,039,168 of JARDYJ010000002.1, forward strand.
AGCGCTGGAGGATCATCTCCAGCAGATCCGTCCATATGGGTGCAGGTCCAAGAGGCACAACAACACTCACAACAAACAAGGCCTACCCGCACCCTCCATCTAGGTCAGGGAGAGGGTCTGGTTGTCATCCAGAAATCTCGACCTCTGCCCTCCCATTAACTAGCTCCCCTGGTGAACCCTGTGGCCTATGTCCTGGATCTTCCTTCCAATATGCACATCCACAATGTGTTCCATGTCTTGCTGCTGAAACCCCTGATCGCTCCTCGACCGGATTCTATGAGGAGTTTGAGATCCGCTCTCAGTTCTCTTGGAAGCTTCAATATGAGTATGGTCCGGAGGAGAGATCATGGGTACCAGCCCCAGGAACATCCCTCCGCCTTTCACACACGTTTTCCCCTCAAACCCGCTCCCCGGCCCCACATAAGATGGGGGTGCTGTTATGGTCTGACTGCTCTTCTGCTTACTACCTGTCAGAGTTACCACGGCTACTGTCCTTTGGACTAGCCCATTACCTAGCCCACAGCCAGCCCCAAGTTCACTTCCTCCATGTCGTTGTGTTATTTCTTTGCTGCAAGTGTATTTACCTGTGTTCCTGATTACCTGTGCATGACAAGGCTTTCATTGACGTCCCTCTTGGCTCCTGGCTTGTCCCTGACTTTGCTGATCTCTCTGTTCCTGACCTCGGCTTGTCTGATTACCTGTCTTGGTTCCTTGGCTTGTCTTTTGCTCTTGAATCATGATTTGGCTTTCTTTGCTTGATTATAATAAAAGGTGTTTTGCACTTTACGTTTTGAGCCCATCTGGTTCCTGCTCCTTAACACCGACCTATCTAGTCTCCCCATAGTCTCCACACTTTAATCAGCCCATGCTCATGTCTTTGATTCAGGATAGCTTTATTATGTCCAATACATATTTTAATTCTGTTCTGCTTCTCTGTAAAGTAACATTTTGAGCCATGTTTTTAATTTCTTTCTGAAACACTGACAAGTTTCTCCACAAAAAAGGGACTGAGCTGGCTCTTGTTACGAATAAGTCAATGACGACAAGACTTTTGAGAAGTCTCACTGATTTATCTATGCATTATCGGGGGCCAGGAAAACCTTTCCAACAACAGTAGCTCACTGGGGTTGGGCCTTGATAAAGTATAGTGTGTAGAAACCACAACTATCCTGCAAACTTGTCCCTTTAATGAACAGACCCTGCAAAACTCATGCCTTCCCAACATGAGTTTGGTGGTTTATGGACCCTGTTGGAAAGGTTTTCCTGGCCCCCGATAATGCATAGATAAATCAGTGAGACTTCTCAAAAGTCTTGGAAAGGTGTTATGCCTGCTGACATACAAAAAACTGTCCACTTTACCTTTTGGGGCCTATCCCAACCGAAATGTCATGGTTTCTTAAAAAATGTAAACATTTGATTGGGGTAGTGGGAGGATAGGATATATTTTTACAGCCAGACAAGGAGGGTGGTAAAGAACATGAAAAGCGGATAGGGACACATGGAGTTGTGATTAAACACATTTCCTAACTGCCATTTCCTACTTTGATGAGTGCATTGCAAGCTATGCTTGAGACTGGCGAAAACATATTTGCCAACGCATTTTTCAGTATTTATGCAAACATTCACTGGCTACATAAAAAAGTCATACGTACGTTACGTATCCCTTTTCTATTGCTTTCTCAACTTTAAAAAAATGCATAATTACTAACCCTATATAATAAACTACAAACATTTAACACATTTCTTAATGTATAAACAAATTGAGCCTGTCTGCTAAATAATTTTCAATGTAAAAGTGCCACCCGAAGATGAAAGCTCTGCTGACAATGTATTGTCCCAGATTGAGGTTGCCTGGGACCCGGGACATGAAGTCCCATTGCATTAAAAAGAATATTTAATCAACCTACATGTAGGGTTGCCCAGGATAGTCATCCTGGGCAACCCTACATGTAGGTTGATTAAATATTCTTTTTACTTGCTTAAGTACAAACAGTGTATTATGTAATAATAATTACCTTGCAAATGGGATAAAGGAAATGCTGTACCTAGAATAATAATAAAAATAAAAAAATGTTAAGAGTTTTGAAAAGCCACAAAGATCCATCAGATCTGCTGTAACACTTTAATGCAAGTATATAAGAAATATCCTTTTCTCCCAGCTCCAACACTCTCCATACAACTTGCTGTGCACATCCATATTGTGCAATATTTCATAAAACTCATCTGCTGAACTATTCACATGTAACAGAGTAACGTTACCAAAATAACCATAAAGCAGCAGCAGCAGCAGCAGCAGCCGGAAACAAGTCCTTTAGGAGCAATTTATGGAGGTGCAATGGCAAGTCCATCAAGTTATATATTGTTTTTCGGGACAAGAAGGGCTTTCTTTAGATGTCATTATTTTGATTGTATCATATCATTTACTATAAAAAAAAGTATAAAATATGGGGGGAAATTGAGAAAAAGGGACTTTTTCTGACTTTTACTTGAAAAATCTTTTACTCATCTATAAAAGCTAATGAAAAAATCTGCTAAATAGAGTCTACTATTTGTCCTGAGTTTAGAAATACCCAGTGTTTCTAGGTTGTTTTTTTTTGCTTTGTTATGGTGCAATAAGTACAAGTAGCGTTTTGCTATTTCAAAACAATTTTTGGTAATTCTTCCCCCATGTGCCACTTTGGGTATTTTTGAAGCTGGCCAATGCAACTTTGTGGTAGTAATCAATCCATATATTTTTGACACCCCAGGGTATTTCAAATGCTAGTATTTTAACTCTTTCCATGCACTAATGCTACCGACAGTGTTTGTCAAACTTTGTGGTAGTAATTTTTTTCACAAACATATTTTACTTCAGGTGTGAATTAACAGGTCCTGGTATATGTCACTGTCACACAGTGTGACAGTGACATATACCAGGACCTGTTAATTCACACCTGAAGTAAAATATGTTTGTGATATGATACAATCAAAATATGTGTTCAGTAATGTGACGGACCGACCAGGGACCTCAGGTTGTATCTCTCCGCCAAGAGCGACTTCTCCCTTAAGGACAATAATTCCCCACAATCCGTGGGCAATATCCCCAAGCAAAGGATATCGCTATCCAGTACCCAAATAACCAGGCAAGACTAGTCTTTAGGTACAACAACAGGACAACTGATTTATTTTAGACACAGACGGCTGGATATATCCAACAAAACATACATTAACATAAAACAAGATAATGGGATACAAACCCAGAGACAACAGGGGCAGTAATGGGGTTAACAACAGAAAAGGAATAACTGGCACCACTAAGTCTGGGGGATATAGAGCACACATTATGTGTATTACATTATCTCAGACCTTAGTGTGCCGTGTGCAAACTTTTACAACAATAAGGCAATAATATACATTTTTATTAATAACACAACACACATAAGTATAACATTATTTGAAGAGTAGGGTGATTCTAGGAACCGTCACAGTCCCAAAATGCAGGAAACCCAAATTTGTTTCCGAGCTCCACAGTCTTTAGAGTCTTTTATGATTTGGATAACGTGGCACTCCTTACCAGGGCCCATAGTCTGTAGTAAGGAGGCTGGCACTCAGTCCCCTCCAGGAGCCCATGGCACAGAGGCTTCCGTGACAAGTAACATTTCCCCAGTACAGTGCATGGGTTTGCCTCCCCGTTTGGGGGCAAAAGGGCCACATTTAGGGCATGCGCATTTTTCAATGTTGAACTTTGACATTTGGTGATCCTTTGCCCAATTCAGTACACCTTTGAGCATGGCCAATTCAGTGTGCCCTATAAAACCACATATTTTTGAAAACTAGACACCCCAGAGTAACATGCCAGTATTTCAACTCTTTCCATGCGATAATTGTTTGAAGATACAGAGCTAATTTTAGGACTTGCTTATATATTTTGTGGGTGTAGGGGTTATCTATTTATTAATTTTTACATTTTTTGGAACTGTAAGATTCTCCTGATGGTGACATCCAGGCCCGGACTGGGACAAAAAATAGGCCCGGGCATTTAAGCCTGAGCAGCCCATATTTATTTATTTATTGTTAAAGCCCACCCTTCATGTACCATCTTTGCATTTAATCATTCACACAAATCATTAACACATTCATTAATGCAGTCTCACAAATCATTCAAGCAATTCATCCACACATGAATTCATTAATTGTCATACGCATTCACACAATTCATCCACACATTCATTCATTCTCATACGCATTCACACTACCCCCTCTCATCATCTTATCTGCCCCTTCTCACTATGTTCCCCCTTTTCACTATGTAACCCCCTTCCCCACTTCTCAATATGTACCGCCTCTATCTATCCCCTCTCCCCCTTTCTCACTACCTAACCCCCCTCTGCCCCTTCTCACTGCAGCCCCTTCCCTCACCCTATTTACCTTGTTGCCAGAGCAAGCAGCAACTGCGACCGCGCCTGTGGCAGGGCAGGATTGACTTAGGGGCTGATGGAGCTGCAGCTCCAGGCTCCTACCTTAAAATAGGCCCAGTCAGGACCGGACTGACTGGGCCTATATGGCCGCATTAAGGCAGAGCCCCTTAAGCCCGCCGCAACTGCAACCGGGTCCGCCACTCTAAGGCAGAGCCGGCCTTAGGTGTTCTGGCGCCCTGTGCGGACTACTCCTCTGGTGCCCCCCATCCCAAAAAAAGAAAGGAATAAAAACTTGTAACAAAACTCCCCTTTCTCACTATCTATCCCCCTGTATCACTATCTACCACCTCTGCCTCTTCTCACTGTTATCATTATATACTGAGGCAGACATTGACGGTGGTACAGCATAATACTTATCACTATATACTGAGGCAGAAATTGACGGTGGTACAGCATAACACCTACCACTATATACTGAGGCAGACAATGACGGTGGTACAGCATAACACCTATCACTATTTACTGAGGCACACATTGACAGTGGTACAGCGTAATCCCTATCACTATGTCAGGACCCTGGTAAGCAGGTCGGGTAGGAGCCCAGTAGCAGGGGATACAAGGGGTTCTGTTTGCACCCCACGATGCATGATGGTATGTGATGTGGTACGGACAGGCGAAATAACACACGGCACAACAGAATACGAGGAAAGGTACTGTATTGATGAAGGATATCACCAGCAAGAAAAGGCAGTAGTTTCTAGGCAGGATGCCTACTGTCAGGGCTGACGGCAGGAAGCCCACTGGCAGGGCTGACGGGTACGGAGACCCACTGGGTGGGCTGACGGCAGGAAGCCCACTGGCAGGGCTGACGGGTATGGAGACCCACTGGGTGGGCTGACTGGTACGGAGGCCCACTGGGTGGGCTGACTGGTATGGAGGCCCACTGGGTGGGCTGACTGGTACGGAGGCCCACTGGCAGGGCTGACGGGTACGCAGGCCCACTGGGTGGGCTGACTGGTACGGAGGCCCACTGGGTGGGCTGACTGGTACGGAGGCCCACTGGGTGGGCTGACGGCAGGAAGCCCACTGGGTGGGCTGACGGCAGGAAGCCCACTGGCAGGGCTGACTGGTACGGAGGCCCACTGGGTGGGCTGACGGCAGGAAGCCCACTGGCAGGGCTGACTGGTACGGAGGCCCACTGGGTGGGCTGACGGGTACGCAGGCCCACTGGGTGGGCTGACTGGTACGGAGGCCCACTGGGTGGGCTGACGGCAGGAAGCCCACTGGCAGGGCTGACTGGTACGGAGGCCCACTGGGTGGGCTGACGGGTACGCAGGCCCACTGGGTGGGCTGACGGGTACGCAGGCCCACTGGGTGGGCTGACGGGTACGCAGGCCCACTGGGTGGGCTGACGGGTACGCAGGCCCACTGGGTGGGCTGACGGCAGGAAGCCCACTGGCAGGGCTGACGGGTACAGAGGCCCACTGGGTGGGTTGACAGCAGGTACAGGCAGGTAGCTCACGGTACAGGGCCAATGCACTTCAATGCAAAGGCCCAGACTACAGGGCAGGGCAGGTCCCACTCAGGTGATCAGACCCAGCTGACCTGGTAATCTGATCCTGAGCACTGCAGAGAGATGGAGAGGGTGGCCACCAGTGGTAGCAGCCGGACATAACGGCAAAAGTAATCATACATGGTCCAGGCTAGCAGGGTGGAATCCTGACACACTATACATTGAGCCAGACATTGACAATAGTCTGGCTTAGTAGTAGGGATTCTGGACTGAAACCGAAAATGCAGCATTTACCTGTCCGAAACCGAATATGACCTCCCCACACCATAAAAAAAACCCTTTTATTTAAAGTAAGTAACACACCAAAATAGGACAAAACAATAAAAAAACAATATTATATGTATGTATATGATTGTTAACAGCAATCACATTCCTATCATGCCCAGGCATACCCAGATTCCAGGATGTACTCGCAGACTTGGCATGATAGGAGTATGATTGCCCTATCTACCCCTTCTCACTCCCTTCTGCCCCATCTACCCCTTCTCACTCCCTTCTCCCCTATCTACCCCCTTTCCCCCTATCAACCCCCTTTCCCCCGTCTCACGCCCTTCTCCCTATCTACCCCCTCCTAACTATCTACCCTCTCCCTCTTTGAAGTTCACTTACCTTTCAGGAGTCCTGCGGTGAGGGTGCAAGGCCTCTGCCTCCCAGCTCTGCCACTGTATGGAACAGTATAGAGTGATGGGAGTTATGATGTACTTTTAGAGCATAATTAGATCATGAAAAAGACATTGGAAATGGTACAGCATAACACCCATCACTCTCACACACTTACCAATCCACACATATATACCAATCCACACGTATATACCAATCCACACGTATATACCAATCCACACGTATATACCAATCCACACATACACCAATCCACACATATACACTAATCCACACATATATACCAATCCACACATATATACCAATCCACACATATATACCAATCCACACATACACCAATCCACACATATACACTAATCCACACATATATACCAATCCACACATATATACCAATCCACACATATATACCAATCCACACATACACCAATCCACACATATATACCAATCCACACATATATACCAATCCACACATATATATACCAATCCACACATATATACCAATCCACACATACACCAATCCACACATATATACCAATCCACACATATATACCAATCCACACATATATATATACCAATCCACACATATATACCAATCCACACATATATACCAATCCACACATACACCAATCCACACATATATACCAATCCACACATATATACCAATCCACACATATATACCAATCCACACATATATACCAATCCACACATATATACCAATCGACACATACACCAATCCACACATATATACTAATCCACTCTCACTGAATATTTTCCTACCTTTCCTCTTTTCTCCTTACAGCTCCTTTTCCTCCTCTTCTTCAGTTCTTCTGTCTTCTCTGTCTTCTTCCGGTTCAGAGGGCACGGACAGCGGTGGGCGCGGCTTCAGTGTTGTGCGCCGGGATCTAACAACAAACCCCGGCGCACAGCAGCTGTTGCCGCGCGGATCACAAGGGAGCGGTATCGGAGGTCTTTAGCAGACCTCCGGCTCCCTTGAGTGATTTTAAGCTGATTTTAAGTTGAACCCGGCTTAAAATCACTCAAGGGAACCGGAGGTCTGTTAAAGACCTCCGATACCGCTCCCTTGCGAGCCTGCTCCTCCAGCGGCGGACATTACTGTCCGTCTCTGGAGGGGTGCCGGGTGCCGCAAGTTGGCACCCGCTGATGAGCGGCACCCGGTGCGGACCGCCCTCCGCCGCCGCCCCCTGGAGTGTGGCGCCCTGTGCGGTCGCACACCCCAAAGGCCGGTCCTGCTCTAAGGGGCCGGGAAGCCCCCACCAGGGCCGGCCTTAGGGGTTTGCGGCCGCACAGGGTTTAAATTAAAACATCAGGGTTTTTTTTCAACTTTATTTAACATCCTCCATGTTAAATAAAGTTAAAAAAAACTTTATTTAACATGGAGGATGTTAAATAAAGTAAAAAAAACCCTGATGTTTTAATTTAAACCCTGTGCGGCCGCAGACCCGTAAGGCCGGCCTTGGTGGGGACTTCCCGGCCCCTTAGAGTGGCGGACCCGGTCGCAGTTGCGGCGGGCTTAAGGGGCAGGTGCCCCTTATGCCCTGCGTTAATGCGGCCGTAGGTAGGATAGGGGCCTGGAGCTGCAGCTCCATCAGCCCCTAAGTCAATGCGGCCCTGCCGTGGCCCGGCCCACCGGGCAAACGCCCGGTGTGCCCGATGGCCAGTCCGGGCCTGGTGACATCATTGGGAAATTATTTTTACATGTTATCATTTTTTATTTTTTTTTACATTTATTTTACTAATCACATTGTGGGCTCCGTTGACTTGCATGTATGTTTCAGGAGGGTCTGGAGAAACCTTTTCAACTTCTTTATTTTTTTACCCCTTAACGACAATCCACATACATGTACGTGGTAGCGTTATTTGTCGTTGGCCGCTGCGTTTTCGCCACGATCGGCGGCATCACGATTTTCCTGGAAGCCTCACAAGTGAGGATGTCCAGGCAAACCACAGAAACAGTTTTTCCGATCTTCTGATCGCCGGTTTAAACAACAGACCAGTAATGCAAATCACCGGTCTGGTAAGCACGCCCCCAAGCCAGATGCAAACCTGGTGAGGGGCACTCCAGGCTGCCTCTTCATTGAGGCAAGCCTGCAATGCCCCAGAGGGGGCTTCACATCCTCCCGATCGTGGTATTCATGGCGATCAGTGGGTTTTTCTTCCCAAAAAAATTCCCACATTGGCATTATACTCATCTGCAAAAACTAATGAAAAAACCTGCTAAATATTTGTCCCGAGTTTAGAAATACTCAATTTTTTAATGGGTTTTTTTTTGCTTTTTTTCTGCACGTTATGGGGCAATAAGTACCAGTAGCGTTTTGCTATTTCAAAACCCAAAGTTGGTCATTCTGCCCCATGTGCTATTTCGGGTATCTTTGAAGCTGACCAATACAATTTACCCTATCAAACCAAATATTTTGGTGAAAAATTGAGAAAAAGGGACTTTTTTCTGACTTTTAAATGTACTACGAGAAAGAAACAGTCTTGTCATTAAGGGGTTAAAGGACACGCCGCCATCTTGCGAGTGGCCACTCTCCAAGCCATACTATATTTGCCTTTGGGAAAGAGATTTAAATTGTACGCTTTCTCCTGCTGAGTGGTCCAAGATTCTCCTAATAGCCCACAAGGGCACGGTCGCTAGCCGGATGCAGGAAACTACTTTTAAGATTATTACACGTTGGTATAAAGTCCCTGAGGATTTCACCTATAAGATTGCTGTCCATGCAGTACTTGGCCCATTCCGTTCACTTACACACCCTTCACGCACGCTATCTGCTGGACCTTGGTTTTTGTTTTGCGTTTCTTTTATCGTTGGGTTTTGTTCCTACGTTTGCCTGTTACTCCGCATGCCTTGCTGACCCTATTTCCACTACTGTAGTGAACCTCATTTCTGTGTAGGGTCTCTGTGTTACCTACAATTTACATTATATCGACATGCGTGTCAGGACTCGGGTGATCAGGTCGGGTAGGAGCCCATGCGCAGGGGATACTTGGGGTTCAGTATGTAACCCACGGTGCATGATTATGCAAACAAAGACACCACAAACAGAAATCCAGGTAATGCAGTGTATTTCATGTATATAACAGGACCAGCAAATAAGGGTAATATAGTCTAAGCAAGTAACTGGACGTATGGCAAAATAAAATACAGGTAATAAGTCTTTTGGCAGGGAGCCCGCTTGGAAGGGCACGACAGACAGAGAGCCCGCTTGGAAGGGCACGACAAACAGAGAGCCCGCTTGGAAGGGCACGAAAGGCACACAGCCCGCTTGGAAGGGCACGAAAGGCACACAGCCCGCTTGGAAGGGTACGAAAGGCACACAGCCCGCTTGGAAGGGTACGAAAGGCACACAGCCCGCTTGGAAGGGTACGAAAGGCACACAGCCCGCTTGGAAGGGTACAAAAGGCACACAGCCCGCTTGGAAGGACACAAAGCAGGGAGTCCACTTGGAAGGACACAAAGCAGGGAGTCCACTTGGAAGGACACAAAGCAGGGAGTCCACTTGGAAGGACACAAAGCAGGGAGTCCACTTGGAAGGACACAAAGCAGGGAGTCCACTTGGAAGGACACAAAGCAGGGAGTCCACTTGGAAGGACACAAAGCAGGGATTCCATTTGGAAGGACACAAAGCAGGGAGTCCACTTGATCAGGACACAAAGCAGGGAGTCCACTTGATCAGGACACAAAGCAGGGAGTCCACTTGATCAGGACACAAAGCAGGGAATCCACTTGATCAGGACACAAAGCAGGGAACCAGGAACAGTACAGGTGCAGAGCCACAGCAGGAAGGTCCATAGACTTCAATACAAAGGCCCTGACTGAAGGGCAGGTTCATAAAGGCAGGGTAATCCAGGTAACAAGGCCCAGCTGGATGTAGACTAGGGCTCAACCCAGGTAACAAGGCACACCTGAGTTCTGAGTGCTCCAGAGGGTGGAGAGTGGCTACTAGTGGTTGCAGATGTAAACACCACAGGTATTAAAAAAGCCATGGTTCAGGCAGCGAAAAATTGGTTCCTGACAATGCGTAATGTTTTTTCATCTCCGTGTCACATTTTAGTGCTGTATTACTTAAATGACAATTTCTTTTGGGCACACTCAATACTTCAAGCTGCGGCGTGATACTCTTTTACCACTTTTCAGAGTCGGATCGGTCGATACTCATCTCCTATTCAGTGGTTTGTGAATACTTACCTGTCATTATATGTGTCCTCCATGTCGTCTCTTCAGGCTATACTAATTATGGATGATTTCTATCTCCGTGTTTCATAACCAGACATGTAGGTAATATTTTTGCTTTCTTTACGGACTCTGTCTATGGTTTACTCTCTGGGTCGCCGCGACATTCAAGAACGTTCTGAACTGTATTGTTTTACCGATGTGACCGACACTTTCATTGTGTATGTTATACCATGTACCTCACCTGTAGCTACAAGATGTCAATTGTTACTGTTGCTCTTGTGATTTTATCCTGTTTCCTTTTACCAAATGTGTAATAAACGGAGAATTGAAAAAATAAATAAATAAATAAATAAATAGTATCTGAAGAAAGTCCTTCTTGTCCTTAAAAAAATCCAATATATAACTTGTCATAGAATAGGTTAAGAGATTTGACTGTATGGCTCAGCTTATTTCCATTTGTTCACACCTTTCCCTTTGGAGCCAGAGACCAAGATAAATCTTGATGACACATGATGGGTATTGTCACCTTTGCCAGGAAGATGTTGCCTGTGGAAGGGTGAAGGGCCAGACACCCTGGCTACATTTCCCTGGGGGTGGAGACAGAGTATCAATGGAGACAAGGTAGAATTATTGAAGACATAATGTCTAAAATATGATGGTTGCATAACTTTGTGCCCCGCCATAACTTGCATCACTATGCCTGCGATGTGCTGGTTTCAGGGAGACCAAACACGCCATGCAGGCAGGACCATAACAGAAGGAAAAAAGTTGTGGAGTTTGGTATGAAAATGATCACTAGGACCAGAGAACTATGATGATCCTATTGTCATATTTATGTCAAACTCAGTGGGTATTATATTGAGTATTATGTGATCCCAGGCAAAAATTTAGTACATTTAAAAGTCAGAAAAAAGTCAATTTTTCTTAATTTTTCACCAAAATATTTGGTTTGATAGGGTAAATTGTAAATAGCACATGGGGCAGAATGACGCTACTGGTACTTATTGCCCCATAACGTGCAGAAAAAAGCAAAAAAAAAACCATAAAAACATTGGGTATTTCTAAACTCGGGACAAATATTTAGCAGGTTTTTCATTAGTTTTTGCAGATGAGTATAATGCCAATATTTTAACTCTTTCAATATAGGAAACACTTGACACCCATAAAATCAACAATGCACCCAATGCAGAGACAATCAGCCTTCTTCCTACAACAGGATGTCAAGCTGACATCACAGTTTTGAGTAGAAACTGGCCCCTTGTGTCCACACACAGAAGTCTCTACAAGGCCTGGGCCCATAGTCGGTAGGGAGGAGGCTGGCTCTCAGGCCTCTCCGGGGCCCCAGTGATCGAGGGTTCTGTCACAGTAAGGTACCTTCTAGGATACTTCTAGTGCTGCAGGGACAGTAGGAGACCCAGTATGTTTTCAGGCTTTTATTACCAAATTAAACAAACACACAAAGAAAAACCTACTCCTTAAGTGCAATCTTTGTGATAAACACAAAATAAATTACTACCACAAAGTTTGATAAAGGATGGTAGTAGAAGTGGGATGGGTTAACATACCAGCATTTGAAATATCTTGCGGTGTCTAGTTTTCAAAATTATATGGTTTGATGGGGTAAATTTCATTGGCCGGCTTTAAAGATACCCGAAATAGCACATGGGGCAGAATGACGATATTTGGAAAAAAAATTGGTTTTGAAATAAGAAAAACGATGGTTGTATTTGTTGTATAACTTGCAGAAAAAGGGAAAGCAGGACAAGCAGTAGAATCTATTTAGCAGTTTTTTTTCATTAGCTTTTTGGAGATGTAAAAGATTGTGTTGTTTTTTTGTTTTTTTTTATATATTTTTTTATTTGCGTTTTAAAAGATAAGTACAAAAAAAATTCGATTGTGTCTTAACAAGTGAATTTAACAAACAAACAGAAAACATCCATACATATGACAAAAGTTAAAATTTCAATTGGATCACGAACGTTGTTCACAAGTATACTTTATTTTGATCCCCGCATCACCAGGGTTTATTCTGCCTATTAATTAAGTTCTCATGTCTTGCTTAAGCTTATATAATATTAGTCTAGTTTGCCCTTTTGTAATTGATCTACCCAGCCATTCCAGAAGAAATATTTTTCTCTGCGAAAGACTGGGTAGCTTGCAATTCCCCTCTCCATTTGGCATTGATAAATTAATTGCGCTTTCACTAGTCCAAGTGATCCCTTCAGCCTTTTTCCAGTTCCTTGCCACTTCCATTTTTGCAGCTGTTAATATATGGAGGAGAAATCCCAGGTCGTTCTTATTTGTATTAGGGAGATTTAAATGTAACAAAGCCTGATCTGGAGTCAGGCTCCATTTTTGTCAAAAAATTATTTGCAAACGAAAAGATATAAAGTTCCAGAATTTCTTAATGACTTTGCAATTCCACCATATATGTAGTTCATCACCTTTTAATTCCCCACACCTCCAGCAATTAGGTATGGCATTGTGATACATTTTTGCTAGTAGTGATGGGACTCTATACCATCTATTCACCAATTTAAACTGTAGCTCATTAAGATTCAAACAATGAACATGTTTCATAGTAAACTTCAGAATGTAATTCCAGTCTTCTGATTCTATAACACAATTTAAATCTTTTTCCCATTTCTTTAAAGCTGGAGGGGGAGGAATTTTTTTATATGCGTTAATTATACCCAGAGATTTAGTAGTCATTTTATTATATTCATTGGATTTTAATATTTTTGTAAAGAGAAGAGTAGAACTGTTTTTATTATCAAAACAAATATTTTTACTTAGAAAGGTTTTAATCCTAAAGTATTTAAAACATTCCCCCGGAGATCGAGCAAATTGTATTTGTAGTGTCGGAAAACTTTTAATGATCTGATCCTCATACAAATCTGAGATCTTTGATATACCAGCCTGTTTCCATGATATCAAGGTTATGTCTTGAATTAGATTTTCAATTGTAATCAATGGTAAAGACGTAATAATTTTATCCTCCAATCCCATTTTCTTTTTTATCTGGGTCCACCCCCTTAATAGATGTACCAAAATTGAATTGTTACAAGTCTTAACATATTCAAGACTTATTTTTGGGCAGCCAAAAAGGTGTTTGTAAATCTTTAAATGGAGTGTTGTTTATCAATTCTAATCCATACCATGATTCTTGTTGTGCATTATCAAATAAGGTCATTAATATACGTGTAAATTGCGCAGCCAAAGCATAATCCTTAATAATTGGAAAGCCCAAACCTCCCTCATGTAACTTTTTTGCTAGTAATTGAGAATTCATCCTCGGTTTTTTTGAGGCCCAAATAAATTTTATAAATGCTTGTTGTATTAATTCTAGCCAAGCATCGGGGACTGAAAAGGGTATTAATCTAAAAAAATAGATACATTTTGGTAATATATATATTTTGCCAGCATTTAGTCTTCCCATCCATGAGATGTATAATTTTTGCCAGTTTTTAAATGACTGGTTCATTTCTTTTATAGCTGGTAATAAATTAATTTCCAACCAAGCCGCAGGGTTTACTGAAATTTTCATACCTAAGTATTTTATTGAGTCTTTAGCCCAAGAAAAGCCAAATTTTTCTAACTGTATCTTTTGAGTACTCTTAAAACATAAAGGTAGAGCAAATCAGCAAGGACTCTTATATGATTTACAGAGGATCTACCAGTAACAAATCCTGCTTGATCTTTATGAATCAAACAGGGAAGAACCTTTTTTAATCTTTGGGCCAAGATACCTGTGTAGATTTTGAGATCTAAAGTCAATAAGGTTATTGGCCTATAACTGGCCATATCCTCAAAAGATTGTGTTTTTTTTAATAGGAAATTAGATGATATGGTTTCAAAACAAAACCTTTCTTGTCCTGAAAAAAAGCAATATATAACTTGTGTGGGTACACTAAATGAGAAAATTACAGCTTAACAAGCGCACCGTAAAAGTGTTAAAACAACCTTGGTACAAAAGGCTACAAAAATAAAAAACAGCCTGGTCCTTAAGGGGTTAATATCGCATCTACAAGATGTTTTGTTCTTGGGTCAGTAAGAATCCGGACTAACCATTATTACACCAAATTTGTCTGCATCACTTCCTGTGCATATGATCGAACTGCTCAATTTTCAACAACACATCCACAGGATAATCTCTAAACAATATGCTACAGAATTAAAGCCTGTACCCCTGTGCTAGTCAGGAGTTTGGACATACCAGCTTTAAAGATAGTTAATCCCAGAGCATCTTTCTTATGCTCAATACAAAATGATGACCTCCATGCATGTAAGTAATGGTTTTCTTTGGCACCTTCTTCAAAAAATGACCTCGGCTTTCGTTCTTCTGACCTTGATCCTGCGCTGCCCGTCCCGACCTCGGCTATTGCTCTTTGACTACGCTCCTGTGCTGCCTGCCTTGATCCTGGCTTGTTTATCGGATATTCTCGCCATTCCTGCATCGTGGGTGCACCTGTGGTGCCTGACCCGACGTAACAGTGTATAAGGGCAGTGTACATGTATATGTGTGTGTGTAAGGGCAGTGTACATGTGTGCGTGTAAGGGCAGTGTACATGTATGTGTGTGTAAGGGTGTCACGAACCGAGGAAACAGGTAGATAAGGAGCCCAGGTGCAGGGGATACGAGGGGCTCTGTCTGTACCCCACGATGCATGATGGCTTGGGGTTGGTACAGACAGGCGCAGGAAATAACTCAAAGACAGAAGATGCGGATTAAGAGTTGTATTGCATATGATGGTACAATATATATATACAAAGAAAGTCACTTGGCAGGAAGCCCTCTCGTTGGGGCACACACGTCAGGAAGCCCTCTCGTTGGGGCACACACGTCAGGAAGCCCTCTCGTTGGGGCACACACGGCAGGAAGCCCTCTCGTTGAGGCACACCCGTCAGGAAGCCCTCGGGATGGGGCACACACGGCAGGAAGCCCTCTCGTTGGGGCACACACGGCAGGAAGCCCTCTCGTTGGGGCACACACGGCAGGAAGCCCTCTCGTTGGGGCACACACGGCAGGAAGCCCTCTCGTTGGGGCACACACGGCAGGAAGCCCTCTCGTTGGGGCACACACAGCAGGAAGCCCACTTGCAGGGCACACGACTAGAAGCCCTCTTGCAGGGCACACGGCAGGTTGCCCACTTGCAGGGCACACGGCAGGTTGCCCACTTGCAGGGCACACGGCAGGTTGCCCACTTGCAGGGCACTTGATTTGGGAGTCCACTTAGTGGGGCGCTGGCCGCAACTCAGGAACACGGCAGGTTGCCCACTTGCAGGGCACACGGCAGGTTGCCCACTTGCAGGGCACTCGACTTGGGAGTCCACTTAGTGGGGCGCTGGCCGCAACTCAGGAACACGGCAGGTTGCCCACTTGCAGGGCACACGGCAGGTTGCCCACTTGCAGGGCACTCGACTTGGGAGTCCACATAGTGGGGCTCTGGCCGCAACTCAGGAACACGGCAAGAGACAAAGCAGGAGCAGATCAGGAACCAAAGCAGGAACAAATCAGGAACCAAAGCAGGAACAAATCAGGAACCAAAGCAGGAACAGATCAGGAACCAAAGCAGGAACAGATCAGGAACCAAAGCAGGAACAGATCAGGAACCAAAGCAGGAACAGATCAGGAACCAAACAGGTAGTCCTCAAACTTCAATGTCAAGGCCCAGACTGCAGGGCTGGGCAGGTTTATAAAGGCTGACTTGATCAGGTAAGCAACTGCAGCTGGACCTGATAATTAGTCTGAGTGGTTCTGAATGGCAAGGGCGGCCACTAGTGGCTGGAAACATGAAATGAATGGCACAAAGTTTAACCAAGTCCATACAGCAAAGGGTGAACGTTACAAAGGGCAGTATACTTGTATGTGTGTGTGTAAGGGTAGTGTACCTGTATGTGTGTAAGGGCAGTGTACATGTATGTATGTGTGTGTGTAAGGGCAATGTATATGTGTGTGTAAGGGCAGTGTATGTGGATATGTGTATGTAAGGGCAGTGTACGTGGATATGTGTGTCTAAGGGCAGTGTACGTGTATATGTGTGTGTCTAAGGGCAGTGCACGTGTATATGTGTGTGTAAAGGCAGTTTACATGTATATGTTTGTGTCTAAGGGCAGTGTACCTGTATATGTGTGTGTAAGGGCAATTTACGTGTATATGTGTGTAAGGGCAGTGTATGTGTTTGTGTGTAAGGGCAGTGTATGTGTGTGTGTAAGGGCAGTGTATGTGTATATATGTGTTTATGGGCTGGTGTGTAAAGGCAGTGTATATGTATATATGTGTTTATGGGCAGATGTGTGTAAGGGTTCTGGGAGGGAGCGATGGGAGGGATGTTAGCCTTTTTTAATTTAAAAAATCTCTGCTGCTGTGGACTACTCTTCCAATGATACTTAGCCAGCATTATGGTGGACACCTGGGTGGCTGAGAATCATGGGAATTTTTGTTCACAGCTAGCATCTGCAAGCTAGCTGTTGCTGTTGCTGCACTTCCCATGATGCTCAGCCAGCATCATGGAAGTAGTAACACATTCAATCCAATGTGTTGGTTATGCATGACTGCTGACAAAAACGAAGTGTGTTTTAAGTGGCAATGCAAGCGCGACATTGTAAAGTGCAATTGCTTGTATCGGTGAGTTCCGGGAGATTTATTTTTTTTTAAAAGTGTCCCTCTTTCACATTTTGAAATGTTGGGAGGTATGCCTATGGATAAAGCAGCAGTATTTTGTGCAGAAATTTTAAACATATCCATTTTGTGGTTTAAATCAAGAACCCTTTCTTCTAAGTATTCCTTTTGCTCCTTTATAGACTGCCTTTATGTACTGCTTAGCTATCCAATGGGCTGCAAAAATTAGAGCATGTTTAATACTTATTTGGATACGTTTTTCTCTCTAATTGCCTTAGCTACATAGTCCTAGGCCAGTGATGGCAAACCTTTTTGAGCCCAAGTGCCCAAACTGCAAACCAAAATGACGTATTTTTTTCAAAGTGCCAACACTGCAATTAAACCTGAATAACGAGGGGGCGTGGCCAGGGGAGGGCTGGCAGCCTAAGGCCTGGGGGGCAAGTCAAGTGAAGTGGCTCCGCCCCCTCGCACTCACCTTTCACACCTCACGCTGCTCCCATCACTATGCGGCCATCAGACTGCTGGAAAACTTATCTAAAGGGCCGCTGGGTGCTGATGCCAACGGCCGGAGCTACTTTAATCCTTTTTTTTAAATTTATTTAATATGCCGGATCGGCTTGCCATATTAAAAATAAATAAATAAAGTATTAAAGTAGCGCCGGCCGGCAGCATCAGCACCCAGCGGCCGTTTAGATTCGATTTCCAACAATCTGATGGCCGCAAAGTGATGGGAGCAGCGTGAGGGGTGAAAGGTGAGTGCGAGGGGGCGGAGCTTTCACCCCTCACACTGCTCCCATCACTTGGCGGCCATCGCATACGGCCGCTGGGTGCTGATGCCGCTGGCCAGCGCTGCTTTAATACTATTTTTTTTTCATTTAATAGCCGATCCGGCTTGCCATATTAAATTTTTTAAAAAAGTATTAAAGTAGCGCCAGCCGGCGGCATCAGCACCCAGCGGCCGTTTAGATTAGATTTCGGGCGGCCTGGGGGGCAATTGCCCCCCGGCCCAGCCCGCCCCTGGGCGTGGCTTCAGTGTTCTCTGGGGAGGCTTCTCCCCAGAGAACTGTGGGAGATGTAGTCCGCGGGAGCCGATGCCGTGACTACAGTGTATGACTGTAGTCACGGCGTGCCCACAGAGACGGCTCGGCGTGCCAACATCGGCACGAGTACCACGCGTTCGCCATCACTGTCCTAGGCAATAAGCCTAGATGCTTCCTTGATGCAGCTGACAATAGCCTCAGAGCTAGACACTTTAGCACTTAATTTTTTTTAATAATCCCTCCATTATTCACAACTTTGCTCAAGTTTCTACACACACACAAAAAATACCCAACCAGCTAAATAACCAAAGATCAAGTAACCAACCTTAACCCCTTAAGGACCAGGCTGTTTATTTTTTGTACCCTTTGTGACCAATGTTGAGCTAACACCTGAACATGTAGAGGATGCTAGGGACATGGCAGAAAGGAATAGAGATGTCTTTTCAGAGAAGCCAGGTAGAACTGGTGACATGAGCCATGACATAGTAACGGAGGCTGGGGTAACGGTTAGATTGAAAACATATAGGATTCCTGAGGCCAAAAGACAAGTTAGGAAAATGCTAGAACTTATCAAGGAATCTTATAGTAACTGGTGCAGCCACATTGTTTTAGTGCCCAAACCAGATGGTTCTCTGAGGTTCTGCAATGACTTTAGGAAACTAAACAAAGTATCAAATTGTGATGCTTACCCAATGCCACGTGTAGATGAGCTGGTGGAGAGCCTACATTAGACCTAATGAAAAGCTGCCTCCCTCATTGATCTTGTTAAGGCATGGAGGCAGATGACTCCTTTGTGGAACGCCGCACAGCCCTAATCAGCAGATCCTTGTGCCACCGGATTTTCACGAGGAGTTCTTTCTGCACACAGATGACTCTGAGGTTGGTCTGGGTGCTGTTCTGTCTCAGTATGTTGACAAGGAGGAACACCCGGTTTTGTTCTTAAGCAGGAAATTATTGCCCAGGGAACAGCACTATGCTACTATAGAGAAAAGAATGCTTTGCAGTGAAGTGGGCTATGGAAACGCTAAGATATTATTTGCTGGGCAGGTATTTCACCCTGGTCACTCAAATAAGGATAATAACTCAAGAATAACCAGGTGGTTTTTGTCCTTGCAACCTTTTCGTTTCATGGTGAAGCACCGGGCCGGCCTGTTGCATGTGAATGCTGATGCACTTGGGTTCATGGGCTTACTGTGGCGACCTCTTTCCACTCTGGGGAGGGGGATGTGTGATAGGGTGAAAGATAAATGCAGGGTGGAGGAAATAGCCTTTCTCTCTGAACAGCCCACTGTATTTTGTCTACATCTTGTTGGGAACAGGAGGTGTACAGTGTGCTACAAGGTGGGCTGGTAAGAGAGACGACTTTGGAGAATTTGATAGAAGTCTATTCCCCGGGCAGCGGACGATCCTCCGCCCGAGGTATTGTGACACGGGGGAGATTCAGCTCCGGGAACAGCAGTTCCCAGAGCTTGTGTACTTACCCGTCCTCCGGTCGTCGGTCCGCCTCCCGGGCATGCTGCACGTTGCAGGACAAGTGATGGACGGCTGGGGGGCGTGGTTTTGGTTCTGGTCCGGGAGGGGCTTGTGGAATGGCGCCAGTTTTAAAAGCCGGCTTACTAGCACCCTGTTGTGGTCTTTCAGTTTTGTGTATTCGGCTCGTGCTATCTAGTTTCCTGTTTTGACCTTTGGCTTGCCTGATTCTCCCTTGCTCTACGATTTGGTACCTTCGCTTGTGACTTCTAGTAGATTCCGCTCCGTGAATCTGACCCTTGGCTCTGCTGACTACCCGCTTTGTGTTCCTGTCTCGTGCTGCGCCTTGCCGCGGCTGCTGCCACTCAGAACCTATCTTCAGCTGGTGGGAGGTTGTCCACTGTTGGGATCGTCTAAGTCCTGGACTGCTGCTGCCGGGAACTCCCCTCTCAGTAGCGGTAGTTTGGGCAGAAGAACTTCTGCGGGGACGACCTTCCTTAATAGTCCAGAGAAACAGTGACATTTGGGAGGTAAAATGTCACATTTGGGAAGTGCGCATTTTTAAATTTGGAACTTGACATCTGGTCCTACTGCCCCCATGTCCTAATAGGGCCATCTTTGAAGCCGGCTAATTCAATTTACCCCATCAAACCATATATTTTTGGAAACTGTCTACCCCAAGGTATTTTAAATACTAGTATTTTATTTGTAGCCTTAGTTTCTGTCTGGTATGGCAATTGCTGCAAAGGGGTTAAACTTTAACAGGTTGAAAATGTTGCTCCCCTTTGCTGATCTACACGTTTCAGTATTCCTTTCAAAATGTGAGCAGATGTGCAGCTTTTTAATGCCCCCCTTGTTACTAATATTTGAGGGTTTGTATACCTACTAATGACTGCACCTCTTTGCATCAGAGCAACTCTCTACCCACAAGGCTTTGACATTATCACCCCTATCAGTACATACTACTTCTTTAATACTAGTCCTTACCTAATGTCTAACATAAATACATAGCCAACCCCTTTTCTAGTTCTTGGTCTTGTCATATAGGCAAGGTAGCCTTAAGCTTATTCCATGAATGTTTAAATTCCCTCACTGTACTAAACTTAACTTCTGATGGGAGGCTGTTTCAGTTATCTAACAATCACTATGTAATGTAAAACTGCCTTACATTACATAGGAACTCCTCCATCTCTTTGCGTCGAGGATAAATCTCCAGACCGAAGCCTTTTTCAGCTCGCTTCCGGACACGCTGTCCCTGGCCGTCTCAGGGTGCCTATGCGTTCTCGCTTTTCTCCATGATCCTGCGGACTCTCCACTGTCTCGGCGTTTTGGCTCAAGTGAACACCCCGTTGTGGAAGACACAGCCGTGGTTCCCTCTTCTGCTGGAAATGTCCTGCGAGGACCCCCTGCTCATTTCATCGTCGCCGGATTTGCTTCCAGACCCGGCGGGGAGCCCACATCCCCTTATCCTTCAGGATCACCTTTCTCTGGTGGCCTGGATGGTTTCCGGGGATCCTGGGATATGTGCTATCTCCAGGCTTGGGGAGTGTGGCATCGCTGGTGTGTGGAACATGGTTTAGAACCCTTTATGGCCCCTATAGTCGCTGTGCTGAACTTTTTTGCTCTCCTTTATTCACAGGGCAAGTCTTACTGGACTATTAATTTGTTCCGCTCTGCCATCTCCGCTGCCCACATTCCAGTGGATGGTCAGGACCCGTCGGCGGGGGGGCAGAGGGGGCTTCGCCCCCCTGTGTGCCCCCCAATGAAACGCCATTTTAAAAAAAAATGTATTGCCCAGCCAGAGGAGAGAGAGAGGCGCCGAGCGGTTGCTCAGAAATATTTTGAAATCATATTTCACTCAAGGTCTTTACTTCAAAGAGATAAGTACATATTATGTAGTTAAAAATGGATGTCTAATATATATATATATATATTATATGTAGCGTTTTATAATTGCCCCCCCCCTACTTTGGGCCCTGTCTTCCCATGTGCCCCCCAAATATGAAAGCTGGAGACGCCACTGCCCGTCGGTATGCCGCCTTCTCCGCGTCCCGCGACCACGCGTCCCCTTTCCGCTCCTTATTCCGCCTTCTGGGACGTCTCTCAAGTCCTCGATTTTATTGAAGCCTGGCCGGATAACGCCCGCCTATCTTTTCGGCAGCTTTCGGTTAAGGAGGTATGTCTGTTGTGCCTGGTCTCGTTTGGGCTTTCGAGGTGGATTCTTTCTCCTTTTCGCCGGTTGGTGTGTGTCGGTTTCCATCTCTCGGAGAACCAAATCCCATTCGGTTTCAGTGTCCTACCCTTATTTTCTGGATAGGCCCAAGCTGTGCATCCAGGCCTATTTGTCGGCGCCCCTTACTTTGCGCGTTTCTTCGAAGGGCCCCTTTTTTTATTTGCTACGTTCGGCCGTTTTGGCCGGTCTGCGCTCCGACCCTGGCCAGGTGGATCCTTGGCCTGGCTGGAATTGAGGGTTCCTTTGGGGCCCCATTTGGTGCGCGGTGCTGCGGCTTCCGCGGCTTCCTCTTTGGGTAGCTTTCTGTCGCTTGTGGCGGCGGATTGGTCTCAGGAGTAGACGTTTCATACGTTTTACTTTCGCCCTCAGCTGCATGCTCCGTTGGCCCTGTTGAGGCGTTAAAATTGCTAAATATGAAGCCTCCTGTCTTGCTGTAAAATTGGGGATTAATCTAGCCTTGGTGCAGAATTAATCTACATTTTATTAAAGACAGGAGGCGAGAATTTTCCCTCCCTTCCATTTCCTTCCCTATGTCGGTGTTGTGCTGTTGTACTGTTAGCATGTTTTATGGCTGTTCTCATTTGTTACGCCATTCTATTTTCAGGTGTTGACATATTTGCGCCTGGTACTGTCACTTTGTCTTTGCTTTTTCAGGATTTTCTACATCTCTTTGAGGTTCTCTGGCGTGGATTTCCTGTTGTCCTGCGGGCTTCCTTGATGTTCTGATGGTTTCGGATCCTGTTGATTGTTCTATCGACACTATGTCTTACCTGTTCTGCTCAACCTGCAAAGAAAGAGGAGTGGCTGGCGTTTGGGACTTATATAGTGTTCTGTCTGTTTTCTGATTGGTTGTTTATCTTATGGTTGTTTACTCCTTTGCTGCTGGAGGTTATCAATAAAGAAGGATAATGCAAAATACTTGCCTCCTGTCTTTAATTAAAATGTAGATTAATTCTGCACCAAGGCTAGGTTAATCCCCAATTCTAGGCTGTAAATCAGCCACCAATTTCATGTCCATAAATTCCATTGCCAATTTACTGTATTGCTAAGTACATTATAGATTTTAGTGTCAATTAAAACATATCTGCCATATTCAACAATATTTTAAAATACATAAAAAATTATTCTCCAAAAGCAAAGGACCACTTTATAGAATAAAACATGCACCCATAGCAGTCCCTAGCTAATGTACTTTAAAAAAAAAAAAAAAAAATCAAACCGAACTGCCTATTCAATGAGGTGAACATATATTTTACTTATAACAATGGAAGAAAATGTATTTACCCCCATGAGTCATTATTCATATACAATTTCTACAGATCACTCCAATTTTAATTAAAGAAAGTAAATCTAATAGAAGTGCATACCATGCCATTGCCACGAACTGCAATAAGCAGAACAATAGTGCAAGCCCTTTGATCTTCCACTGAAAGAAATTACAAAAAAAACGATTACAACAGAACACACAATTATAGTAATTATAGAATTATAGTTGTTAAAACTGTTAACTAAGTTTTCAAGGATTTTTTTCTTTTGGTACCCAACTCAATAGAAATCTAACACAAAACTTTTTATGTTCACAAAAGCAACTACTGCTTACAAAAAAAAATACAAGCAGGTCAGGCATTATACATTATGGCGCCAGGATTATTGCATAACTTGGTTTCCTTCTCTTGGTTCAGAGGGATCCATGAAAAAAGGTTAATACTGAGAAAGTAAAAATTGTATAATGACGTCATCTTCCGGCGCTCAGCATTATAAGCCGACACCGAGACCGAGCTAGAGGGCTCGCAGAGGAGAGAGAGGGGCGCCACTTGGTAAGCGAAAACCACTCGGCGCCCTCTTTCTCTCTCTCTCTCTTCCACTTTAAAGAAAGTGCCCCACTCTGCTCCATGGTAGGGCCGGCCCTGCTCACGATGACACGATGACAACTTGACATAATGGAGTTCTTTGCTAATGGAGTTCTTCTGACATATTGTAATCCGGAAAGCAGAACCAGGATTTCTGATCACTTTGTGATTACATTAAAATTATCTTTATTGAAACAGAACACAGTGATGCCACCATGAAACCATCAGTGGTACCCTGTATTCTATAAAGACATCAAAGTGATTTCTAGTCATAAGTAAATACACATAATTAAAAAAAACATGTGTATAATACTCACCCAAAAGGCAGAACATAAAGTAAGCGACATACAAACCTAAAAAAACATACAAAAAACTATTACAAGTTGCTATTATGCTCAAATAATAAAATCAATCTTAGTAAATTTTAACTAAGGTTTACAAATGTACATAATTTAAAAAAAGCAAGAACCTAAAGATCAGTCAAAATATATATCCTCTTAAATTCATAATAAAGTACTTATGTGCTTTTAATTACTTTGTAAAAATATTAAGAACTCAAACTGCAGCCACTTGGTAACTTTCATATATAGTGACCCATAAGCCAAATCACAGCTAATTTAACAGAAAAGCGGTCTTTGATGTGTACCCGATTGCCTGAGTAAGTAGGTGGCTGTGCACAAGGCAAGCTCTCCTGCATTCATGCTGTCAGATGTCTGAGACATCTACTATCCATATAAACTTTAAAAAGGCTTAGTTAATATCAATATACAGTGAAGGAAAAAAATTATTTCATCCGCTGGTGATTTTGTACGTTTGTCCACTGACTAAGACATGATCAGTCTATAATTTTAGAGACAAAAAATCAACAAAAGAAACAAAAAATCCAGAATAACGCATTTCAAGTAAATTATAAATTAATTCGCATTTTACTCAGCGAAATAAATATTTGACCCCTTTGCAAACCTCAACTTAGTACTTGGTGGCAAAACCCTTGTTGGCAATCACAGAAGTTAGATGTTTCTTGTAGTTGGCCACCAGGTTTGCATACATCTCAGGAGGGATTTTGTTCCACTCCTCTTTGCAGATGCTTTCATTAAGTCATTAAGGTTCCGAGGCTGACATTTGGCAACTCGAACCTTAAGCTCTCTCCACAGATTTTCTATGGGATTATGCCATTTCCAATGTCCTGGCTGAGGGAAGAAGGTTGTCACCCAAGATTTGATGGTACATGGCCCCATCCATCATCCCTTTGATGCAATGAAGTTGTCCTGTCCCCTTGGCAGAAAAACACTCCCAAAGCATAATGTTTCCCCATCCATGTTTGACCATGGGGATGGTGTTCCTCCCCCACGGCGAGTTGAGTTGATGCCTCAATTTTGGTCTCATCTGACCACAACACTTTCACCCAGTTCTCCTCTGAATCATTCAGATGTCCATTGGCAAACTTCAGATGGGCCTGTACATGTGCTTTCTTGAGCAGGGGGACCTTGCGGGCACTGCAGGATTTCAGTCCTTCACGGCGTAGTGTGTTTTCTTGGTGACTATGGTCCCAGCTGCCTTGAGATCCTTGACAAGATCCTCCCTTGTAGTTCTGGGCTAATTCCTCACCGTTCTCATGATCATTGAAACTCCACACTTATTTTGTGTTTCTTCCATGTGCGAATAATCACACCAACTGTTGTCACCTTCTCACCAAGCTGCTTGGCCATGGTCTTGTAGCCCATTCCAGCCTTGTGTAGGTCTACAATCTTGTCCCTGACATCCTTGGACAGTCTTTTGGCCATGGTGGAGAGTTTGGAATTTTTTGATTGCTTCTGTGGACAGGTGTCTTTTATACAGGTAACAAGCTGAGATTAGGAGCACTCCCTTTCAGAGAGTGCTCCTAATCTCAGCTCGTTACCTGTATAAAAGACACCTGGGAGCTAGACATCTTGCTGATTGATAGGGAATCAAATACTCATTTCACTGAGTAAAATGCAAAATGCGTGATTCTGTCTCTCACTGTTCAAATAAACCTACCATTAAAATTAGAGACTGATCATGTCTTTGTCAGTGGGCAAATATGCAAAATCAGCAGGGGATCAAATTATTTTTTCCTTCACTGTATAGACATGCAGCCTCTCAATTTCATTCCCTGCCAATTCAGTTCAGCCCCAAATTCGGGGGCATTTTCAATTCAGGAACTAAATTTGTTGCCCAGTGCCTCACGGAAGTGGTCTGCATTTAGAGAGTATGAGAGAGTGAAATAGAATGAGTGTGTGAGAGAGTGTGTTAGGATGAATAAACAGGAACCCACTATGCAAGGAATGAATCCCCAAATGTAGCTGCAAGGGTAATTGAGGACAGCGGTAGTAGCAAGGCAGAAAATGGTTAGTCCAGGTCAGAGGCTCCAGAGAAGCAGCATAAACGGTTAAACATCCATGGTCAGGGACACTAGAGAAGCAGCAATACATCACAACAATATATTTATTTAATTCAGAAATACAGTAAAATTTTGAAAAGATGAATGCCAAGAGACATTATGACTTTATTAATCCTTTGCAGTCCAATCAATTTTCACTAAGTGCACCTAGCAGGTCCAATTTATTTTTTGGAAAAAACCAAAAATTTAATTTTTATACAAAACAATTGATGAATGCTATTCTAAAACGATATATTATGTTAGTTTTTATATTTTTCCACCATATAATAGTGACATAGTGGTCACTAGGAAATCCAACATTGAACCACAAGCTGTAAAATATTTTTTCTATAATAGGAACACCTTGCGGACATAGGACCGCAAAGGGTTATTACCATGGGCGTAGAAACTGGGGGGACGGGGGGACCGATAATGAAGAAATCCCCCCCAAGGCCGAAGGAATCCCCCAATCGAAACACCGAACCACACACAGGCGGAGGAGAGAGAGGGGGGAGCCGAGTGGTCGCACATGAAAGAGTTTTCAACAACCGCTCGGTACCCCTCTGTCTTGTCTGCTCCCTGCCGCCACCAGCCTCAGCGCTGCCTTGACGGCAGTGGTGGGAGCGTGAGCCCTCTTTCCTGGTGCCGGTGCATAACGCTGAGCACTGGAATATGAGGACTTCAGCATGGTAAGTGAGAAGGGGGAGAGGTGGTAGATAGTGAGAAAGGGGGGGTAGAAAGTAATACATTGGGTATTAAGAATATTGAAATAAAGAGTGAGAATTAAAGAGAATGAATGAATGTGTGGATGAATTGTGTGAATGAGTGAGAGAATTAATTAATGTGTGGATGAATTGTGTGAATGAGTGAAAGAATGAATCAATGTATGGCTGAATTGTTTGAATGATTTGTAAGAATGCATTAATGGATATGTGTATCATGGTTGTTTGGGGACAAACATGGCTCATGCTGGGCTGTTTAGGGACAAAGATGGCTCACTCTGTACTATAATCTGTTTGTGTAATCTGGGTGCTGGTCAAGTTCTATGTGGGGAATGTGGACGCCAGGGCTGGCCTTTGGGGTGTGGGACCTGTGATCTAAGCTTGTAATTTAGGGGGCTTTATCTATACTTTTTATGAGTTTTTATGTGAATTGCAGTTGATCTGTATCTGCTATGCTATGTTTCCATACATTATTTACGTATACTTGCAAATATAGGGTTTGTATGTCTTATTCTGAACAACAGAGAGTAAGTAAAAGAGAGATGTCATGTGTGAGCTGACCGTCAGGTTAGTTAGCCATATTGGATGGAAATAAATTCGCTAAAATACTATAATGAGATGAATGAATCCTTTCATATTTATTGTCAGCGGTGAAAAACAGGTTTGAAATATAAGGTAATCTCTCAGACCACACAGGTTCAGATAAATATGGCAGGTAGGTAAAGTCAAATGAAATAACAGAAGAAGCACTGATTTGATTATCTCCAAATGATCCGAAATGGCAAGGTAAGTTCAGAATCTCATTACAGAGAAAATAGCAGAACGTCCATAGAACTTGAAAGGGTACTAGTTGGAATCCAGAGTAGCATCAATGGGGCTTGATCCAAAATGGGTATTTCTATCCACAGAGGATATAAATTCAGGTTTCACAGGACCAGATTCAGGCGTGTGTCAATCACTATACACAATAATCGTGCCCTGAGGCACAGGTGGAGCATGCTTTTATGACGATGTGAGGTCAGGTCAGAGATTCTTAAAGTGACCGTATTAAACAAGGTTTTTTCTTTGGAGGTTTTTCTAACCTATGGATCATTGTGGAATCTGACAAGAGGTATGGCTTAGTGAATGAGGGGACAAATGGACTCTGGGGATGACTATAGGGGAGAGGACATCTCAAAGTCACAGTAGGGTCAAAAAGAAGGGAAGACTGCACTGACTCTCACAGTCTTCCCCTAATGAATGTGTGAATGAAAGAGTGAATGAGTGAATTTCAGTGCAAATTCTAATGATACTTAATAAAAATCCTTTTAACAAATAGACCCTCATGTGTTTTTCTGCTTGGGCAAATAGATGGGCCAAACAGTTATTATCTATGTTTCTATGCTTAAAAAACAAACAATTTATATGGGCAAATTGATGCACATTGTTGTGTATAGTAATTTTGTACCAAAAAAACTTCCTCTCCATGTTCAATATACAGGGGGTATTGTCAAAAAGACATGTATGTGCCAAGACAGGGAGCATCTGATTCTTGTGGTGTATTTTTAGAACACCATGGCAGGAGGGTGTTTCTTCCTCAATCCCAACTGTCTGTGGATTGTCAGTACATTTGGTGTGGAACAATGCAAATGCAGAACTTAAAGTGAACAAGTCTCAATAATTGCAAAGTAAGATATGTCTTTCCTTTATAGTAGTTTAGCTTGCGTCCAACAAGCTCAAGCCTTTTCTATTCCTTGTTTACCGTTGTTGATCAAAAGAAGACAAAACCTTTGTGCTTTCAATGGGGAACAAAATTCCTTCTTGACTCCAAATCAGACTTCATATTGTACAATATTGTACATATAATGTATGGTATCAATAAACAATTCAATCAATAATACCGTATTTGCTCGATTATAAGACGAGGTTTTTTTCAGAGCAAATGCTCAAATAGGTCTGACTATGAGACGACTAAGATCCATATCCCCCGCAGCTGCAGGGGACCTGGATCCTCCTGTCCCCCCCCCCCGCCCCACTTACCGGTGCTTCTGAGTCCCCGGTGTGTAGCCGGGGCAGTGTGTAGATGTCTACGCGATTCGCGTAGACAACTTACGCTGCAGCCGAAAGAGGTGTGGCTAGCAGCGGGGGTTGTCTGCGTCCATCGCGCAGACCTTCCCCGGCACCGGTGCAGGGAATTCTCTCTGACAGACGGGGAAGGTCTGCGCGATGGACGGAGACAACCCCCGCTGCTAGCCACACCTCCTTCTGGCTGCAGCGTAAGTTGTCTACGCGAATCGCGTAGACATCTACACGCTGCCCCGGGTGCATGACAGGGGAGTCAGAAGCACCGGTAAGTTGGGGGGGGTATAAGGTATTTCTGGAGGCAGAGTGGCACATAGGGGGTCAAAAGGCATATCATGGGGCACAGTGGCATATAGGGGATATAAGGCATTTCTGGGGCAGATGTGCATAATTGGGGGGGCAGGTTGGAAAATAGAAGGAAATAAAACCAAAATATTTTTCTCAATCATAGCTTTTATTTAAAAAAATAGTTTACATGAATTAACATTTACTGGTAAAACTTTTTTCCTATAGGGTCGTCTTATATTCAGGCTTTTTCTTTTTTTTCCCTAAATTAATATTAAGATTTGGGGGGTCGTCTTATAATCAGGGTCGTCTTATAATCGAGCAAATACGGTAATATAATAGACATGGGTGCTTATGAATAGATAAAAGGTTATAAAAAATACTCCATAGACATTGTTTAAACCATTATACTGAGTTACATAATCCACAAGTAGCCGAGACTGAGGAAAGAACACCCCACTACCGAGGTATTTTGAAAATATGCCACAAGAATCGGAAGCTCCATGATTGGCACTTCAAATACAGTGTCCAGTGTATACGTGCGGGTCTCCATGACAACCACAGTTCTAAGGGCGGAGTTTCTGCCTACAATATAGTATAGTGTCTAGGGTGTCTCCATGGCAATCACTGCTCTGGGGGAGAACACATAAACTCAGCTTCTCTTTTTGGCTTTGAAAATGCCATAGCAGGAAGAACAAACTTTTGGGGTCCAACAAGGAGGTTTTGTAACTGGATAAAGCTTTCTGGATTGCAGTGGAGACTGCCTTCAACCTGAAAAAAAGTTAAAACATTCTACACACATTTGACAAAAAAAGAACAGCAAAATCAATAAGAATATATTGTTTTGTAGGTATTA
This sequence comes from Spea hammondii, assembly GCA_029215755.1. Classification (NCBI taxonomy): domain Eukaryota; kingdom Metazoa; phylum Chordata; class Amphibia; order Anura; family Pelobatidae; genus Spea; species Spea hammondii. The sequence goes on from JARDYJ010000002.1 coordinate 98,069,490, forward strand.
TCTGTATTAAGCATTAGGTGTCAATGTCCTTATACACCTCATTCCTATCACATCTGTGAATATAATTAGAAATACAATTTATTAATGAATAAATGTATTAACATGCAAGCAAATAATACAAAATAGATAACAATAATCAACAGGAGGCTTTTACTTATAGGCATTGTTGCAATCTACCCCAGCTTGAGGAGATGAACCAGAACTTTAGGCTAATTTATCTTTCAAAAAGAGAAAATCTAAGTGGACTCAAGTCTTTGTTTGCGTTATGCCCATTATAACACATAGATATTAATTTCTGCTTAATTTCTATGTATGATTTTTTATTATATGGGTATAATATATTTTGCTGTAAGAAGTTCCGCACTTGTCATATACCGTATTTGCTCAATTATAAGACGACCCTGATTATAAGATGACCCCCCAAAATCTGAATATTAATTTAGGAAAAAAAGAAAAAGCCTGAATATAAAAGGACCTTATAGGAAAAAAGTTTTACCAGTAAAAGTTAATTCATGTAAACTATTTAAAAAAAAATAAAAGCTATGATTGAGAAAAATATTTTGTTTTTATTTCCTTTTATTTTCCAACCTGCCCCCCCAGTTATGCACATCTGCCCCCAGGCTTTCCACTCTGCCCCAGAAATGCCTTATACCCCCTATATGCCACTGTGCCCCATGATATGCCTTTTAACCCTCTATATGCCACTGTGCCCCATGATATGCCTTTTGACCCCCTATGTGCCACTCTGCCTCCAGAAATGCCTTTTACCCCTATATACCACTCTGGCATTTAGGGGGATAAAAGGCATTTCTGGAGGCAGAGTGGCATTAAGGGGGTTAAAAGGCATTTCATAGAGCACTCTGCCTACAGAAATGCCTTATGCCCCCCATTTAACACTCCGACGCCCCCCCACCCAAACTTACCAGTACTTCTGATTCTCCGGTGTGCAGCCGGGGCAGCATGTAGACGTCTACGCAATTCGCGTACGATGGACGCAGACAGCCCCCACTGGTAACCGCACATCCTTCCAGCTGCAGCGGAAGTTGTCTACGCGAATCGTGTAGACGTCTACACGCTGCCCCAGCAACACTCCAGGGACTCAGAATCGGTAAGTTGGGGAGGGGAACATAAGACAGGAGGATCCAGGTCCCCTGCAGCGCTGCAGGGGATCTGGATCTTAGTCTCATAGTCAGACCTATTTGAGATCTGATTATAAGACAACCCGATTGTAAGACGAGGGGTCTTTTTCAGAGCAAATACGGTAATATCATGCCGACAATGGGTACGTGTTTGTTGCCCGGAGCATTGCGTCCCCTGCTAGCAGCCTGCCTGCAGGTAGCGGGTTCTGGCAACAATTTATAGACTCTCTGGACATACAGAAAAGCTTGCCCATCTGCTACTTGAAGAAATCACTAAGATATCAAAGAAAGATAGTTATCAGCATGCGGGACATTAATCACCCTGATGCAGATTGGAAGAACCAAAGAGAGGAGCCAACCAGTAGTCGAGGCATCCTAAATTCCTTACATGGACTATGTCTTAGGCAATTGGTAGAAAAGACACCAAGGAAGGAGGCATTAATATTTACAAATGGATTTATTTAAGATTGTCACTGTAAGAGCATGTTTGGCAGGGGCGTAACTAGAAGCCTCAGGGCCCCGGTGCGAGAATCCGTTAAGGCCCACCCCCAACCCAATCTACCCCCTTCTCACACCATCTACCCCCTCTCCCCCCCCTCAGGCTATTTACCCCCTCTCCCTCCCTTCTCACTATCTACCCTCTCCCTACCCCCCATTCTCACTATCTATCCTCTCCCTACCTCCTTCTCACTATCCACCCTACCCCCTTCTCACTATCCACCCTACCCCCCTTCTCACTATCTACCCTCTCCCTACCCCCTTCTCACTATCCACCCTACCCCCCTTCTCACTATCCACCCTACCCCCCCTTTGTAGGTCACTTACCGTGCAGTCCTGTGGTGGGGGCGCAAGGCCTCTGTCTCACTGCTCACGGTTTCACTGCTGAGCGCCGGCACCCGAGACAGAAGCCTCACGCTCCCAACACTGCAGTCTGGGCAGATCTGAGGCAGGCGGCGATGGCCGAAGAGGAGACAGAAGGGCGCCGAGCAGTTGCTGAAAACGACCGCTCTGCACCCCTTGGGCCCCCCTGACTGGCCGCAGTCGCAACCCCTGCGACCCCGGTAGTTCTACAACTGATGTTTGGGCAAAAGAGAGAGGCTGCACTAAAACTAAAGTTTTTGATTTTAGAAAGATGATTTTTTATTTAAATGGAGAGATTTGTAGGTGAGTCTTTGATGATCTGGACATATTTAGATTAAGTCTAAAGACATAAGAAATACTGTATTTGTTCAGATACAAGACAAAGTTTTTCGGGTTTTTTTTTTTTAGAGCAAATGCTTTGAAAAATCTTATATTCAAGGTCATGTTATAATCAGACCTCAAATAGAGGTCTGACTACAAGACTTAGCTCCAGATCCCCCACAGCACTGCAGGGCACCTGAATCCTCCTCTATGGCAGCGGCTGAACGTTTGCACCATGCGTGCAGACATCCTCCGTTGCTGCCCGGCACTTCTGTCGGGCTTCTATGACGGAGCAACGGTGTAACATGACCTTCCACAGCTAAATGGAACTTCCACTGGGGCCTCTAAGACGGTGAATGACATGACCTTCTGGTGTTCAGTCATAGAAGCCCTGGCGGAAGTGCCTGGCAGAAGCAGAGGTTGTCTACGTGTATCGTGTGGCTGCCCCACTAGACACCAGTGAGTCTGAAGCAAGGGGAAAAAGTCTCGGGATGTATAAGTAAGACAGGGGGAGGTAAGTGGCATATAGGGGGTAGTATAAAGGATATCAGGGAGGCAGAGTGGCAAATAGGGGGGGGTATACGGCATATCAGGGAGGCAGAGTGGCAAATAGGGGGGTATAAGGCATATGTGGGGGCAGATGTGCATAACTGGGGGGCAGTTTGGCAACTAAAGGAAATAGAAAGACGTCCTATAAGATTTGGAAATAAGTTGGCAAAACGTGTTAATTCGGTTTTGAGAGACTATTCATTTACTTCTGCCAACTGAGAAACTCTTTCCAGTGTCCCTCCATCTAGCACTTTGGGATCTCTCCTAATTTTCTCAAAAATTTGAGGATCTAAGTAGTGGGAATTCATGATCAATTGCTTATTTTCTATAAAATCTCTCTGTCAAGCGTTGTATGATTTGGTCTAGAATTGTTCTGAACACAGTAGCTCCAAAGCATTGCACTTCATCTTCAGGTCGCTCATCATGTGAAGATTTTTCAGCCGATTGCTTTTTTCGTGCCACTCTAGCTGGAAGAATAGTCTCGACTTCCAAGGAGCCGAGAACATCACTTTCCTCCATCAACTCATTTGTTTTTGTTGCAAGGTGTTTAGCCTTTTGTTTTACACAGCTGAAATATATTTCAACTGCACTGTCTACCATTCTCCATGCTACCATGAAGTCAAGGCCACTGGTTTGTAAATATTCTGACACTGAGCCTATAACATCAAAAAGCTGCAAGACTAAAGTCCAGTTGAAGGCCTTTTCGTTTGCCCACCATCTTGTTTCTCCAAGTTTTTGTAACTTCAGAAGTTTTTCCTGTCCATGTCTTTTATCTTTCCAGATATTCATTCTCTTGTGGGAGTCTCCAATAAAAGTTGCCAATCGATTTAAGAGATCAAAAATATTTTTTGGCCTTCAATACTTGACAGCAATCTGAGACGCACAGGTTGAGCACCAAATATAGACTGCTTTCGGCACTGTCAGGAACCAATTTTTCCCTACCTGAACCATGGCTTTTTTATACCTGTGGCGTTTACATCTGCGACCACTAGTGGCCACCCTCTGCCCTCTGGAACACTCAGAACTCAGGTGTGCCTTGTTACCTGGGTTGAGCCCTAGTCCATACATCCAGCTGGGCCTTGTTATCTGAATTACCCTGCCTTTATGAACCTACCCTGCCCTTCAGTCAGGGCCTTTGTATTGAAGTCTATGGACCTTCCTGCTGTGGCTCTGCACCTGTACTGTTCCTGGTTCCCTGCTTTGTGTCCTGATCAAGTGGACTCCCTGCTTTGTGTCCTGATCAATTGGACTCCCTGCTTTGTGTCCTTCCAAGTGGGCTCCCTGCTTTGTGTCCTTCCAAGCGGGCTGTGTGCCTTTTGTACCCTTCCAAGCGGGCTGTGTGCCTTTTGTACCCTTCCAAGCGGGCTCTCTGTCTGTCGCGCCCTTCCAAGCGGGCTCTCTGTCTGTCGCGCCCTTCCAAGGGGGCTCTCTGTCTGTCGCGCCCTTCCAAGCGGGCTCTCTGTCTGTCGCGCCCTTCCAAGCGGGCTCTCTGTCTGTCGCGCCCTTCCAAGCGGGCTCCCTGCCAAAAGTCTTATTACCTGTATTTTATTTTGCCATACGTCCGGTTACTTGCTTAGACTATATTAGCCTTATTTGCTGGTCCTGTTATATACATGAAATACACTGCATTACCTGGATTTCTGTTTGTGGTGTCTTTGTTTGCATAATCATGCACCGTGGGTTACATACTGGACCCCAAGTATCCCCTGCGCATGGGCTCCTACCTGACCTGATCACCCGAGTCCTGACAGGCACTACCTTCGCACTCCTCATATTTGCTGCCCCCTCAAATGATTCACCGGCAATTCTTTGGAAATCTAATCCAAGTGCTTCAAAACTGGACATTCAAAGTTCATGGAATCCCTTTCCCGTAGCACCTTAAACAGGGAGAATCGCCAAGAGCCGTTCTTTAATGGCTTCATCTTTTATATATCTTGCAACCACTGTTGCTTGATCTACAATTCCAACATCTTGCGTGGAGTCAACCTCAATGCTGAATCGTTTCTCTCCGATCTCTGACACAATTAAGGTTTTCATCGAACTATTGCTGTATTTTTTTTTATTATTGGACAAAAATGGAACAAGAGATCCACGCCCTGTTGTCTGTTTTCCTGATGTTTTTCTATCTTTCAATCACTGTTTTTTTATTTATTCACTGTCCTCGACACATCATACTGCGAAAGAAGTACGACAATTTCCAGATAGTTGCCACTGTTCATTTCACGGTTATTTAAATTGTACAGTGATTCATTACTGCCATGGGCATGAAATGCCAATCCAAGAAGTTTCACAATATTAAATATACGATTCAATACTTCAATATTTTGAAGTATCTCCTTCTTTCTTTTGGAGGCATGAGCCTGATTTATTAATGTGTCAATGCTTCTATTCTTTTTCATAGAAAAATAAGCACTAACAGAATCACTATGGCTTTTTGAAGACTCATGCTTATTTACAGCCTGGTAGCAATAGAAAGAAAATTAGAACAACCTGTAGTGAATGAGGAAGAGGAAAAGGCAATGCATATGCTGCAAAAAAAATGATTCCAACTTTCGATCCTTGGTTTTACAACAATCAATATGATCCCCATTAGACTTTATTTGGTAATAAAAGTCAGCTTCTTGAAAAGGGAGATTTTTGTATTCAATGCTGGTTGGCTGAAAAGGATGTTTTTTCAACAAAAGACATTTTTTCTGCTATGGAACATGCAGGAGACAGAATAAAAGGTGTTCCTGACGGATCACTAAAAACAGACTCAGACATGTCTTCTGATGTGATACATTCCAATTCAGGAAGATCTTCAAAATCACCTGAGGAATCCACATGCTTGCTCTCTGCTTTCGGAAGCTAGCTTATTCTCAGTCACGTGTATTTCTGCTTGTGCGCCCACCTCCTCTTCGATTAACACAACTGGCATGCCTGAAAGACCACTTGGACCAGCAGAAACATAAACAGTTTTAGTTGTTTGGTTTGCACCACCAGCCTAAAACAAAATCTTATGTCAACTTATTTTAATCGCTCAAAAATGTTATTAACGTAACGAGAAACTCCAGAAACCTGATAACAAAATGAAAAGTCATGCAAACAAATAATATTTATACTTACCTGGCATGTAAGATTTTTTCATGAGATTTCAAAAAAGTAAAAAAAAAGAAAAAACATGGAAAGTCAAGTATGCACACATCTTGATAATCCATGAATCTTCTTCATCATGCACAGATATGTGTCATATGGAAGAATGGTTTTAGGAAATAAAGATACTGCTCTTAGAAATTAGTAGGCTAACAGGCATTTTGTTCAATTGATCACAGACACTGTATTTCATATTATGTTACATGGTATACACCATGCTGTATGTTTGCTAAAAATGCAAACATTTTATGAAAAATACTATTAATGCATTGGAAATACCGTGTTTCCCCGATAGTAAGACACCCCCGATAGTAAGACGTATCGGGAGTTTCAGAGGGGTCAGCTAATATAAGCCGTACCCCGAAAGTAAGACATATGTCTTACTTTCGGGGAAACACGGGGGATTTGCCTACGGCCTACGGCCGCATTAACGCAGGGCATAAGGGGCGCCTGCCCCTTAGGCCCGCCGCACCTGCGACCGGGTCCGCCACTCTAAGGGGCCGGGAAGTCCCCACCAAGGCCGGCCTTACGTGTCTGCGGCCGCACAGGATTTAAATTAAAACATCGGGGTTTTTTTTTTAACTTTATTTAACATCCTCCATGTTAAATAAAGTTAAAAAAAACTTTATTTAACATGGAGGATGTTAAATAAAGTTTTTTTAACTTTATTTAACATGGAGGATGTTAAATAAAGTTGAAAAAAAACCCCGATGTTTTTATTTAAACCCTGTGCGGCCGCAGACCCCTAAGGCCGGCCCCTTAGAGCAGGGCCGACCTTTGGGGTGTGCGACCGCACAGGGCGCCACACTCCAGGGGGTGCCAACCTGCGGCACCCGGCACCCCTCCAGAGACGGACAGTAATGTCCGCCGCTGGAGGAGCAGGCTCGCAAGGGAGCGGTATCGGAGGTCTTTAACAGACCTCCGGCTCCCTTGAGTGATTTTAAGCCGGGTTCAACCCGGCTTAAAATCACTCAAGGGAGCCGGAGGTCTGTTAATGACCTCCGATACCGCTCCCTTGTGATCTGCGCGGCAACAGCTGTTGTGCGCCGGGGTTTCTTGTCAGATCCCGGCGCACAACACTGAAGCCGCGCCCACCGCTGTCCGTGCCCTCTGACCCGGAAGGAGACAAGAACTGGCGAAGAGGAGGAAAAGAAGCTGAAAGAAGAAAGGAAAGGTAGGAAAGCATTAAATTCGAAAAATTTTTCCCAATATAAGACATACCCCGAAAGTAAGACATAGTGGGGCTTTTAGGGATAAAAAGAAAGTAAGACGCTGTCTTACTTTCGGGGAAACACGGTAACACTGTCATATGAAATTAGCTCATGGGAAGCATTATAGTTTTTACACTGCTAGTAACAGAGTATGACGTTCTGTTAGTGACACAGATTCCCCTTTCAATAAAAGTTTAGGAGACAAGTGATTTAACCCCTTGATGACAATTGCCGGTCCGGCACCGAAATTCAAGTCGTTAACAACAATTGACGTGCCAGGACCAGGACCGGCACGTCTTTAAACGGGTGCAGAAAGTGATCTATTTTCGCTTTCTGCACCGAAACGGCATTGCTGTAATGCCTCCACCTCGAGGCATTCAGCAACGCCATGATCAGCACAAAGGGGCCATCTCTGGCCCCTCCCCGGGGCGGACGCCCATTTTAAAAACGTTTAGGAGGCGATCAACGGTCGCCTCCTAAACTTAAATGGTGTCGCTGGAATGCCTCGATCAGGAGGCATCCAGCGACACCAAACACTTACCTTGGGATGGACTGTAACCGTTCCGGAGAGCGGTCACAGACGCAGCTGCCGGTGATCTTCGCCATCAGCAAGATGGCGGCGGCCCGGGAAAAAAAACAATAAAGACGAAAAAGTTCGCTAGATGGTCTCCAGACCCTCTAGAGAACTCTGGCTCCACTTGCAGGTTGAATACAGGTACTGCATTCAACCATGCAAGTCAATGGAGCTCAGCTTTCTAATCACAGTGTGATTAGTAAAAATAAATTAAAAATAAAATAAAATTAATAATAATTAGAAAAAAATAGTAAAAAAACAGTAAAATGTAAAAATAATTTCCCACTGATGTCACTATCAGGGGAACCTTCAAGTTGAAAAAAAATGTTAAATTTTTTTTTAAAAAAAGGCAAAAAAAAATAAAATATATATATATATATATAAAAAATATTTTTTTGTGAGCAAGTCATAAAATTAGCATATTAGCTTAAAACAATTCTCGCATGGAAAGAGTTAAAATACTGGCATATTAAATGCCCATGGTGTGTCTACTTTAAAAAAATGTATGATTTGATGGGGTAAATTGAATTGGCCGGGTTCAACAAGGTCCCAATTAACACGGGGGGAAGGATGGCCACACATCTAATTTCCAATTAGAAAAATGCACACGTACCAAATGTGGCCTTTTAGTTCCCCCCAAAAATGACAAACCCATGCATGTGGGGTATCACTGTACTCAGGAGATGTTGCTGAACACATATTGGTGTGTCGTGTGACAGTGGCATATACCAGGAGCTGTAAATTCATACATAACATAGGTGTGTGGGGGGAAAATACACACACAAAAATACTACTGCAAACTTTGAAAAAATGCTGGAGGTAAAATGTGTGCATGCAAAGAATTAAAATGCCAGCATTTAAAATACCCTGTGGTGTCTATGGTTTTGTTGGGCACACTGAAATGGCCCGGCTCAAAGATGTACCAAATAGGGCATGGGCAGTGGATCCCCAAATGCCAAAGTTCAACATTGAAAAATGTGCATGCCCCAAATGTGGCCCTTTTGCCCCCAAACAGCCAGGCAAAATCATTCATGTGAGGTATCGCTGTACTCAGGAGATGTTGCTAAACACATATTGGGGTGTTTTATAGTGACATATACCAGAACCTGTTTATTCATATCTGAAGTAAAATGTGTGTAAAAAAACAAATGCAAAAAAATTACTACCATAAAGTTTGACAAAGGCTGATGGTAGAATACGTGCTTGAAAAGGGTTAAAATACTAGCATTTGGAATACCCTGGGCTGTCTAGTTTTCAAAAATATATGACTTGATGGGGTAAATTGCATTGGCCGGGTTCAAAGATACCCGAAATGGCACATGGGGGAAGAATTACCAGATTTGGAAAAAATGGCTTTGAAATAGCAAAACGCTACCTGTACTTATTGCTCCATAACGTGCAGAAAAAAGCAAAAAAACTTTTTCTAAACTCAGGACAAATAGTAGAATCTATTTAGCAGGTTTTTTTATTATCTTTTATAGATGAGTAAAAGATTTTTCAACTAAAAGTTAGAAACAGTCATTTTTTTCTAAATGTTTCACCATATTTTATACTTTTTTTAATAGTAAATAATATGATACAATCAAAACAATGTCATCTAAAGAAAGCCCTTCTTGTCCTGAAAAAAACAATATCTAATGTGTGTGGGTTCAGTAAACGGGAAAGAAGAAAATTACAGCTAAACACGAGCAGCGCAGAAATGTTAAAACGGCCATTGTCACGAAGGGTACAAAAAGTAAAATCAGCCTTTGTCACGAAGGGGTTAAATGTCAAGTTTTATTGACAAAATGCAATTGTTTTGTAGGAAAGAGAAGCTGACAAAATTTCCAAATAATTTCATTTTTTCCCCTAATATATCAAATCACATCCGTAACTTAAAATGTAAGAAACAGCCATAACTTTTGAACTTTTGACATACCCCCCAAAAAAGATAGTTTCATTTGTTTAGGATCTTTTTTTGCTAACCCAAGCTCTCTGGATCTTTTCTCTCATGTTTTTTGAGTACCGCCCTTTTCTTTAGATTTTGTTAGTTTACTCGCCATATTTCTCAATATGAAACCAACTGCAAAATGTACTGAACACCAAAAGATGGCAATGAGTTACAGAAAACCAGCTAACGTTTACTAATTCTGCATCTCACAAACAAGTACATGAATCCCAAAGCATCACGAGCAATACACTCGGAATACACAACGGAAAAGAAACATATTGCTAATATTATTTAAAAAACACCATACCTGTGGTACTCAAGCTACCTACAACACTAGGCCACCAAATAAATAACCAAATTAGACAGCATTTTTCATAGTTAAACTGCATTAGAAAATTTTAATACTTAGACCACACATGTGAAGTATAAAAATAAAGCATTTAATAAATCTTGAACTATTATATATAAAAAATAAATGTTATCAATATAACTAAATAAAGTAACTAAAACATACAACAAATCCATAAAAAAACATGAGATAGACATTGATGGTGGTATAGCATAACTCCCACCATTCCATTGTGAGCAAGACATGGGAACAGCATAACTCCCATCAATGTATAGTGTAGCCTACACTGACATGGTGTCATAAATCAAGTACTTACCCCTGCCATCGTTCCCACGCTGAAACGCTGCCTCATGTCGTCTCTGCTCCTTCCCGGCTTACTAACACGGCAGCAAGCAGGGCCTCTCCAGCTACACGCCCCCGCAGCTGCAGCTGGAGGTTAACAGGAGGGAGGGGGCGCTCGCTCCGTTGCCAGGGAGACGCGTCTCTCTCTAGCTGCCGGCAGAATCAAGTTGAACGTAGGACACGCTCCACCGTTGCCATAGCAACATGTTTCAAATGCTGACGTCATTTTGGCATATTGATCGTGACACATGGGTACAGTATAACTCCCATCATTATAGAATGAGCCAGAGACAGATGGTAGTACAGCATAACTCCCATCATTTTAGATTGAGTCAGACACAAACAGTAGTACGGCATAAATAGTACAGCATAAATATCTAGTGAGTCAGTTGTACAGTGTAACTCCCAATACATACTGCTGCAATGGACTACACTCTCTATAATGCTCAGCCAGCATCATGAAAGACTTGGCTGGCTGGTCATAATGGGGTCTGCAGTCAATAACAGATGAATATGGTGACTTCAAGTCCCATTGTGCTCAGGCAGGAAAAAGTCTCCCATTATGCCAGATGAGCATCATGGAAAGTTTGGTCAAATAGCAGTAGGAAGGTATTAAAAAAAATAAATTAATAACATAGCAATAACATAGCAAAGCTGCCATCACTATACAGAGCAATGTGGACTACACTACCCAAGATGCTCATCCAGCATTATTTAAATTTTTTGGTGACTGTTCATCATGGGAGATGTAGGTCACAGCTAACACCTGTCATTCCATCTGTAAACTACAGCTTCCATGAGGCTCAACCAGACATAGCAGCATAGAAAATGCAGTAAAAACCAAATATAGATGTAGATGTTACTTTGTGAACGAATGTCCCCATGATGCTCAGCCAGTTAAATCTCCCCCATGATACTGGCTGAGGATTATGGGAAGTAGCAGCAGGGAAAGTGTTTTTAAGGCTAATATGAGTACCCTACCAGGATCATACCTTAAAATTGGCCCATATACTCTCAAATATTAATTCACTGGAAGGGCTGATTGTGGACAGAGCTGACACTGGGGAGCTGAATGGGGACAGCAATGACATGGGGGGCTGATTGGGGACAGAGGTGACACTGGGGAGTTGAATGGGGGAAGAGGTGACACTGGGAGGGGCTGATTGGGGACAGAGGTGACACTGGGAGGGGCTGATTGGGGACAGAGGAGACACTGGGAGGGGCTGATTGGGGACAGAGGTGACACTGGGAGGGGTTGATTGATTATAGTAGCGCCGGCCGGGGACATCAGCACACAGCGGCCGTTTAGATTAGATTTCGGGCGGCCGACGTCAGCGGGACCTCCCACTGACATCATTGGGTCCTCCCACCGACGTCACGGGATCGTCCGCTGACATCAGTGGGCAGTCCTGGCTGCGTCCTGCAAGGGAAGAGCCCAGAAGTTCCCAGGTATGCTGCTTACTTAAAACAATACCGTAGTAACATCCACCGAGGACCCAGCCAGCAATATATAAAGCTGTATATCCTAGATATCCTTCATACTTTTTGGCACAATTTTTTTAAGTCTATGCTATACTTTGCAAGTTAACTATGATGTGTACTGCCATTTGTATAAAATGCTTTATGCTACTTTAGTATTGAAATCCTTACCAACATCACAACAGTTGCTATCAAACGAGTGCTTTCAAACATTCTTTTTAACTGCTTCATAGGTCCCATGAGAAATATTGTGCTAAAGCAGAAAAAGACATGAAAAAGTTTAACATGTATGTGACATATGCAAAGCTAATTTTCACTTTTTAGTAACCTATTAAACCTGCATAACCTTAGCAGACACTGTACTATATAAACTGTGTGCACAATTGTTAGGCAAGTTATATTTTTGAGGATTAACTTTATTATTGAACAACTACAATGCTTTCTGTCAATCCAAAATGTTACGACCTGAATATTTAAGAAAGTAAAAGTGAGGTTTTAGCTTTCTTATGAGACTATATATGTGTGCTTTCACTCACAATTTTACAACGGCCTAAATTGCTGGGTGGTCTCGGTGTTCCTAATATCAAAAATTACTATGTAGCTGCACACCTCGCGCAGACCATTCTCCTTTTTCTGACAAATCGTGTGTTGCCTGGGTGGACCAAGAATCTACGATGGCGGCTCCATATTCCATGAAAGACCTGCTGTGGCTCCCTAAAGCCAGCCAACATCAGCTACATGATATGTTGCCCGCTACTACACTGTCTATGGCACTGTGGGACCGACATTGTGCTACACTCTGTTTCCCGAAGGATCTCCACAGCTCTTCTCCATTGTCGTCTTTGAAACCTCTTCTCCCTCATGTTTTCCTTGATCGCTGGATGGATCAGGGAATCGTCTCCATATCTCAGCTTTTCTCTCAAGGTCACGTATAAATTTCCGGCTCTTCAGGCTCTCTTCTCGCTCCATCGTCATGATTTTTTTAAATATCTGCAAATTCGTGATGCCCTGCATAAACATCTTAAACATCCTGCTGCTACCTCCCCCACTACACCGATTGTTAAACTCTGTTTAAAAGCATCTCACGTCTCCAATACTATTTCCTTCTGTTACTCGGCTCTGATGGGTCACCGTCACAGGCCTGAAGACAAGCTCCCATACATGCTACAATGGGAGAGAGAAATAGGGTCCACATACGATGTTCAAACGTGGTATCACGCCATTACCGCCTTTCAAGGGGTATCAAAAAATGTTGCGCACTATGAAATTAACCGCAAGGTTCTTTTCCAATGGTATTTTGTGCCCTCTAAACTAGCTACTATGTTTCCCTCAGCCTCTTCTCTATGCTGGAGGGAATGTGGGGATGTTGGTACGATTTTACACATTTGGTGCAGTTGTCCTGTGCTCTGTTCCTTCTGGTCAGCAGTTTTCAATCTCATCATTCAATTGCTTGGCATCCCGGTGGAGGAGGGGGTTGAGGTAGCTCTATTGGGCATGTTTCCCCGCTCCTTGCGGTCCACACATAGAAAACTCCTAGCACATGTATTGAACGCAGCTAAGATCTGTATTGCTCGCTAATGGAAAGTAGCATCTCCCCCCGCGATCCAAGAAGTTCTATATTCGATCACATATACCCGTATCTATGAGGAAATGGCTCACTCAGCCTCTAATACCACACATATGCATACTCCCAGGTATTTAAAATCGGTTACCGAGAATTAAGGTTTTCTTTCTTGTATTGTTTTTTTTCCCTCTCTCTCTCTTCCCCTCCCAGAGTATGTTTTATTTAGTTTGTTCATCATATTCTAAAAGTAAAAATACTTGAGATTTCCTGGTACGTGATGTATGTGATATACACAGTGGCGTCGGCGGGGTGGACCAGAGGGGGCCATGGCCCCCCTACATCATGCTGTGCCCCCGTGTGCCCCCCCCGCAGCCGTGATAGACGTGATAGGACGAGGGTGAGAGAAGGGGGGTAGATAGGGAAGAAGGGAGTGAGAAGGGGTAGATAGGTTAGAAGGGAGTGAGAAGGGGTAGATAGGGCAGAAGGGAGTGAAAATGGATAGATAGGGCAGAAGGGGATAGATAGGGCAGAAGGGAGTGAGAAGAAGGTAGATCAAGAGAAGGGAGGAAGAGGGGGTACACAGGGAGAAGGGAGGAAGAGGGGTAGATAGGGAGAATGGAGGGTAGCAAGAACTAAAGAGAATGAGAGAGAGAAAATGAATGGATTAATGTGTGGATTAATTGTGTGAATGAATGAGAGAATTAATGAATTTGTTGGAATACATCAATGAATATGTGTAAATAATTTGTGTGAAAGAATAAATGATTGTGTGAATGAAAGTGAATTAGTGAGTGACTGTAAAAGTGTTTGTGTAAATCATAGGTGTATAATTGATTTGTCAAAAAGGCAAAGATGGTAGAAGCAGGGTTTTTATGGGACAAAAATGGCACAGGTAGCATGTTTATGGGACAAAGATGGTGTACACTCGGCTGTTTGGGGACAATGCTGACTCATGCAAGGCTGTTTGGGGGCAAAGATGGCCTATGTGTGTGTGTAATTTGGGTGCTGGTCAGGTTCTATGTGGGCAATGTGGACTCTGGCTTGGGGTGCACAGTCTGTGATCTATGCCTGTAATTTAGGGTGTTTTATCTATAACTTTAATGCTGAGTTTTTATGTGAATTCCAATTGATCAATACCTGCAAAGCTGGGTTTGTGTGTTCATGTGTTGGTCTATATCTGCTATGCTTCTATACATTATTTATGTTTACCTGCAAGTACAAGATTTGTATGTCTTATTCAGTTGATCAATAACTGGAGTGCTGTTTCCATGTGTTGTTTATTTGATATATACCTTCAGTGCTGAGTTTACATGTGAATTCCAGTTGATCTATAACTGCAACGCTGGGTTTGTGTGTTCTGTTGATCTATACCTGCAATGCTATGTTTCCATACATGATATATGCATACCTGCAAATACAGGGTTTTTATGTCTTATTCAGTTGCATGTGCTGTTTCCATGTGTTGTTTATTTGATCTATACCTGAACTACAGGGAGTAAGTAAAAGAGAGGTATGGTTTAGTGAATGAGGGGACAAAGGGACTCTGGGGATGATTACGGGGAGAGAACCTCTCAATGTCACGGTGCAGAAGAAGGGAAGACTGTACTGACTCTCACAGTCTTCCCCTGATCTACAGTGTGGCAAATATTTTTTGTAGTGTAGTAGCGGAGTGATTGCATGCTAGGGAGCGTGGAGCGGGGCTCAAGGAAATGCTTGGGTCGGTTTCAATTTTTTCACTATAAAATATATTGGCAACAGGGTCTAAAATGTATGTATATATTGGCAGCAGGGGCAAATATTTATATATATTGGCAGCAGAGGCTAATATTAACATATATCAGCAGCAGGGGCTAATATTAATATATATTGGCTGCAGGGGCTATTATCAATAAATATCGCCTGCAGGTGCTAATATTTATATATATTGGCTGCAGGGGCCAATATATATATATATTGGCAGTAGGGTATGAGATTAGTATATATCGGCAGCAGGGTCTAATATTAATATATATCGGCAGCAGGGTATAATATAAGTATATATCGGCAGCAGGGTCTAATATTAAAGAATGAAAAATAACTACCAGTTCAGCTGTTATTTTGAAACTTAACGCATATATCTATCTATATCTATCTATCTATAGAGTATTGCAGAGTATGCGGTGATACCTTTTTTATTGGACTAACATAATATTAAAAAGACAAGCTTTCGAGAGTTATCCTCCCTTCATCAGGTCTGAAGCAATACTAATCAACATGATAGAGGTTACAACTTAAAACAAGTGATGGTATTGTCAGGCTCATTCTATTGCAGCCCTTAACTGGATGTTGGAGTCCAGAGCGCAGGAGTGTACAAGCACAAGCAGAATGTTTGGTTATAGGTTATATTACAAAAGCAAAGCAAGGCATCTCACCAGAAGCAGCAGAGTAGGAGGCATATCATGCATATGAGGTTAGAAAAGTCCAGGCAAGTATTCAAAAGGGTCTGGGACAGGTAGCCAGCAAAAAAGGGGAAATCCAGTAGGCAGTCCGGGTGAAAGCGCAGGTATGCAGGCAGGTAGGCAGGTAGGCAGGCAGGCAGGCAGGTAGGCAGGTAGGTCCAACAGGCAGATCCAGCGTCTGGCAAGAACTATGGCTCCAAAGAACTTAATGAACTCACCCCTCTGTTACTGGGAGGCAGGGTAATGCAAAAGAGGCAAAAGAGGGAACTGCTGGGGGGATAGCGGTTATTGTTAATCGTGATGAGCACCCTCAAGCTGTGCCAGAGGCTGATGCAGTAGATTCCTATGAATGGGACTCACTAACTGGTAGTGAATCTGACTTGGAGGATTATATCACACCAGGTTATTCTGTATACGCCCAGAGGGCGTCTTTGAGGAGGGGGTACTGTCAGGGTTCAGCCCCCCGCCCTGCAAACTGCAAGGCGTGGCCGCCCCTTTAAGTGGTCTGCCTGGAGTTAAACTCCTCTCCACAGCTTGCTGTCCTGTTTATTTCTGTCTGTATTTTATGTACCTTTGCCCTCTTCTCTTTCCCTTATACATCTCAGCTCCTCACTCCATCCCGTGTTCTTTGCCTTGTTGCCTGTTCTTTGTGGCATCCTGTACCATGTATGCATATCTTGCTATGTATATAATTTAATGTGCTGTGTATTTATGTTCAGCTGTGTTTTGTTATACCATTACCTGCACCGAAGCTCCATCAAAAACCATGAGAAAGAGAAATATTGCACCCCGGTAGGACATCATTTCACCCAGAACAATCACTCCATCTAAAACCTAAAAATTAAAGTACTCAAAGGAAACTTCAGAGACTCTCAGGAAAGAAAAACATTTGAGATGAAAATGATTACACATTTTAACACCATAAAAGAGGGACTTAATGTGGATTCTGGTTTCCTTACACACTACCAGAACTTCATATGAACCTCATCTAAACATCCAATTTGTGTCTAATTGCTGTCATTATCTTTGATATTATACTGTGGTTATTGGTTTCCCTAAGTTTATTTGTTCTGTCCCTGGGTTATCTCTCTACCTCTCTGCATTTCTCACCTCCAGACCTATTATTTACGACACCCGACTCAACCCCCCCCCTTCTCTTATACCATCACTTGTTTTAAGTTGTAACCTCTATCATGTTGATTAGTATTGCTTCAGCAGTGGCGACTCTAGAAACAGTATATAGGGGGGGCAAACAAGATACCACAGTCAAACTGGGGGGGCATTAATAATTCCCACCATTAAATCATACCACTGAAAAAACATATATATATATAGTGAGTTCTGTGAGTTCTGCTTGGCTTTTGCAGTTGCATTTAGCTTGGACACACAAGCGAATCCTGAGCTGGGGCGAATCTCCTAAGTGACATCTCTAAGTGAGGAGTTACAAGCAAAGAAGGAGTTAAAAAGCAAGAAGGAGGGTAAAGTATAAATTCTTGTGATTCCATATACTTATATATATATATATTGCACCTTACTGTCTGTTTTTGCCAGTTATTTGAGCTGTCCCCATTGCCAAGATGTCCTCCATGTTTGACAATGCAGTCAGGTGTACATCTTGCTCAATGTATGCAATACTTGAGCAGCGCTTCGAGGGTGCATATTACTGTGCGAGATGTGTGCGGGTTGCTCATTTGGAAGCACAAATCCTGAGTCTAGAGGAGCAACTGGCAACACTGAGATCTATTGACAACTTGGAGAGGAGTCTGCTACTCACTGAGCAAGCTCTCTCGGGGGTAGAGGTGGGGGAGGATAGCGGGATGGAGGTACAGGACAGTCAGGCAGCTAGCTGGGTTACAGTTAGAAGGCGGGGTAGGGGGAAAAGCGCCAGGGAGGCTAGTCCTGATCTAGCACACCCCAACAAGTTTGCCCGGTTGGCAGATGAGGGGGATGTTAGTTCAGAGTTAGCAGTATTGCAGCAAGTCACTGCCTCTGACCACCAGAGGGGTGTCTGCTCCAGTAAGGCGGGAAGGAGGAGCGCAGGGCAGGCCAGACAGGTGCTGGTAGTGGGGGACTCAATTATTAGGGGGACAGACAGGGCGATCTGTCACAAAGACCGGGATTGCCGAACAGTGTGTTGTCTGCCTGGCGCTCGAGTTCGGCACATCGCGGATCGGGTTGACAGATTACTGGGAGGGGCTGGAGAAGACCCAGCAGTCATGGTGCACATTGGCACCAATGACAAAGTGAGAGGTAGGCGGAGTGTCCTTAAAAATGATTTCAGGGACTTAGGTAGCAAGCTTAAGGCAAGGACCTCCAAGGTAGTATTTTCTGAAATATTACCTGTACCACGTGCCACACCAGAGAGGCAGCAGGAGATTAGGGAGCTAAACAAGTGGCTCAGAAGCTGGTGTAGGAAGGAGGGGTTTGGGTTCATGGAGAACTGGGCCGACTTCTCTGTCGGATACAGGCTCTACGGTAGGGACGGGCTGCACCTCAATGGGGAGGGTGCAGCTGTGCTCGGGGAGAAGATGGCCAGAAGGGTGGAGGAGTGTTTAAACTAGGTAAAGGGGGGGAGGGAAACTACAATATAGAAGGGGAAGATAGTGTAGATAGAAAGCTGGGGCTTATAAATGTACCTGGGGGTGGAGCGGAGGGAGGGGTTAGAATAGTCAATAGGGATAGGCTTCATAGGGAAAAAAACCATACACCTCTAAATTGTATGCTTACTAATGCCAGAAGTCTGACCAATAAAACTGACGAACTGGAGTTAATAATGTCTGAAGAAAACTATGACATAGTGGGTATAACAGAGACATGGTTGGATGATAGCTATGACTGGGCGGTTAACATACAGGGTTATAGTCTATTCAGGAAGGATCGAAAAAAATGAAAAGGGGGAGGAGTTTGCCTTTATGTAAAGTCCAGCCTAAAGGCCACACTGCGGGAGAATATATGTGAGGGAAAGGATAATGTGGAGTTATTATGGGTAGAAATATATGGAAAGAAAAATAATAAAATACTGATCCGGGTTTGCTATAAGCCACCAAATATAATGGAAGCAGCAGAAGATCAATTATTAAAGCAAATAAACAAGGCAGCAAATCACAATGAGGTGGTTATTATGGGGGACTTTAACTATCCCGACATAAACTGGGAAACAGAGACCTGTGAATCTCATAAAGGAAACCGGTTTCTGACTATAAGTAAGGATAATTATCTGTCCCAAATGGTACAGGACCCGACCAGAGGGGGCGCCCTACTGGACTTAATATTAACCAACAGACCTGACAGAGTAACTAATGTGCAGGTCAGGGGGCATCTAGGAAATAGTGATCACAATATGATACATTATAACTTGTCCTTCAATAAGGGAACTCTTAGAGGAGCCACAAGAACTATGAACTTTAGGAAGGCAAAGTTTGATCAACTAAGAGAAGCCCTTAACACTGTAAATTGGGAAAATGTCCTCAAAAACAAGAGTACATACACTCAATGGGAGATTTTTAAGGATATCTTAAATTCTCACTGTGAAAGGTACATACCGTATGGGAATAAAAGAGTCAGGAACAAGAGAAAAACAATGTGGATAAATAAAAATGTAAAGGGGGTAATAAATGGCAAAAAAAAGCATTTAAGCTACTAAAACAGGAAGGCAGTGAGGAAGCACTAAAAAGCTATCGGGAAAAAAATAAAATATGTAAAGATCAGATAAAAGCAGCAAAAGTGGAGACAGAAAGACTCATTGCCAAAGAGAGTAAGACAAACCCCAAAATGTTCTTTAACTATATAAATAGTAAAAAGGTTAAAAATGAAAGCGTTGGCCCCTTAAAAAGTAATGAGGGAGAAGTTCTCTGCTGTATTCACAGAGGAAAATGAAATGCCAGGTAATATACAGCAGGATGAGATAACTGCCCCAGTACATGTCGCCTGTCTAACCCAGGAAGAAGTGCAGTGCAGCCTAAAAAAAATCAAAATAGACAAATCACCAGGTCCAGATGGCATTCTAAGGGAGTTAAGTAATGTAATAGACAGACCCCTATTTCTAATATTCAAGGACTCTATAGTGACAGGGTCTGTTCCCCAGGACTGGCGCATAGCAAATGTTGTGCCAATATTCAAAAAGGGGACAAAAAGTGACCCGGGGAATTATAGGCCTGTTAGTTTAACTTCTGTTGTGTGTAAACTGTTTGAGGGTTTCTTAAGTTTGGGGTAGCCGTATTAGTCCAGTGTATAAGAATGCAAAAAAACAGAATGTTGCAGAATCTTGTAATACCTTTTTTATTGGACTAACAGTATTTAAAATAATAGACGAGCTTTCGGGAGTCCTCCCTTTATCAAGTCAAAAGCATTTCTGACCAAGCAAGTGAAAAACACAGTTTAAAACTGACCAGTACATGTTCTGATACAGGGTTAAAACAGGGGTTAAAACAACACGGTAGAGAATTTGCAGACAAAAAACTAAGAGGGTCGTAAATAGTAAATAGTGGCATATACTGCACAGATAAGGCTAGAGGGGGAGCAGGGGTGAGCGTGTAGGAGAGAGAGAAGAAGAGGAAAAAAAAAAAACTAAAAAAAAAAAACACAGGTTATAGGAAGTTTTGATAGTGTGCTAAGAAGCTCAAATCCACATTAAGTCCTCTGTTTTTACAATCATAAAAATGTATCATTTTGGCTTCAAATGTCTTTCTTTCTTGGGTGTTTTTGAAATTACCTCTCAGTGTTTTGATTTTAAGGTCATGTATGGAGTGACCGGTTTGGGTGAAGTGGTGCCCAACTGGAGTGCAAAGGTTTTCTTCATCATGATGATTGATGGAGTATCTGTGCAGATTCATCCTTTTATTGAGTTGCTGGCAGGTTTCACCGATGTAACACCCTATAGTACATTTGGTGCATTGAATCATGTATACAACATTTTGTGAAGTGCATGAGTATGATCCTGTAATCTTGTATGTCTTGTTGTTGTGGGTGGCTGTGTTGCTGGTACAGATGCGTTGGCAAAGTTTGCATCTGGCTTTGTTGCATGGTTTGCTTCCATTATCTGTGTGTGTAGTTTCAGTATGTAGTTTGCTACTCACCAGCTTTTGTTTGAGATTAGCTGGTTGTCTGAAGGCCAAGATGGGGGGTTCAGGGAAAATTTCTTTTAACACCACATCCTCTGCTAGCATTGGCTGCAGATCCTTGATGATTTTTCGGATTTCTTCTAGGGCAGGATTGTATGTGGCTACTAGAGGTATGCGTGAGGATGTTTGTTTGTCTGTGTATTGCAACAGGTGTTCACGTGGTGTTTGTAGAGCAGAGTTAATTTTCTTATTGATGATCCTAGGTTTGTATCCCTTTTGTTTGAGTGTCTCAGACAGTGTTTTTAGATGCATGTCTCTGTCATCAGTGTTGGAGCAGATGCGGTGGTACCTGGTGGCTTGGCTATGGATGATGCCTTGCTTTGTGTGGGATGGATGGAAGCTGGATTTGTGCAGGTAGTTGGATCGGTCTGTAGGTTTTCTGTATAGGGATGTATGTAGTGTGTCCTTGTTTATTGTGACAGTTGTATCCAAGAAGTTTACACTTTCTGTGGAGAAGTCCATTTTGAGTTTGATAGATGGGTGAAATCTATTAAATGCGTTATGGAACTCTCTGAGGTTTTCTTTTCCGTCCGTCCAGACAATGAAAATATCATCAATGTAGCGATAATATTTGTAGGGTTTGTGAAGTTGTGTTTCCAAGAATCGTTGTTCCAGGTCAGCCATAAATAGATTGGCATATTGTGGTGCCATTCTCGTCCCCATGGCAGTGCCCATGGTTTGCAGATATATATTGTTGTTGAAACTGAAGTAGTTGTGTGTGAGGATGAATTCTATGAGTTTAGTAATGGTTTGAGGACTGTATTTCTGGTTATGAGTATGTTCTGAGAGGAACAGAGAGCAGGCCTCAATTCCATCTACGTGTGGGATGTTGGTGTATAGAGATTCCACATCCATGGTTACAAGTATAGAATTGGCAGGCAAGTTTGTAATTTGACTGAGTTTGTTAAGGAAGTCAGTGGTGTCTTGTATGAAGCTCCTAGTGTTTTTAACAAAGGGTTTTAAAATATTTTCCACTAAGCCTGAAATTGGTTCGGTTAGTGTGTCCATACCTGTTATTATAGGTCTGCCTGGGTTCCCTGGTTTGTGGATTTTCGGAAGCATGTAGAATGTCCCTATGTTGGGATTGGTGGGTATGAACGTTTCCAATCCTTTTTGCTGTTCCTCTGGGACAGATCTGATCAACTTCCTCAGTTTGGCAGTGTATTCCTTGGTGGGGTCTTTGATCAGTTTCTTATAGTATGTGCTGTCTGAAAATTGTCTGTTTCCCTCTTCTATATAATCTTGGGTGTTCATAATAACGACTGCTCCTCCCTTGTCCGCTGGTTTGATTGTGATGGTTTGATTATTCCTTAAATCCTTGATTGCATCTCTTTCTATTGGTGAAAGATTAGCTCTGATTTTATTATGATGCTGCTTTGTGACTAAGGATGCAGTTCTTAGCCGGAAACTTTCAATGTAACTGTCCAATTTGCTGTTGCGTCCTGGTGCTGGAGTGAATTGAGAGTTCTTTTTCTTGATATTGTAATCCGGCGTTGTGGTTGTTTTCTCTTTATTGTGAAAGAACTCTTTTAATCGTAGTCTCCTAAAAAAGTACAGTTCAATGTCATCTAATTTTGTACTTGGACAAAATGATAATCCTTTGGAGAGGACAGATATCTCAGGTGTGGACAGTTCGTAATCTGAAATATTTATAATTCCTGAGCTGTTTGTGTTGTAGTCCGGGTTAGTAATGAGACCATCGGCTGTTTCAGGTGCTCTGGGTGCTTTAGTGGTGATCCTGGTCTCTCCCTCCGTATGGCGTTTGCTGACATTTTGGGAAAGCCTGTTAAGTTTGTTGTTTTTCTTCATGAAAAGCTCTCTCTTTTCTCAGAACATACTCATAACCAGAAATACAGTCCTCAAACCATTACTAAACTCATAGAATTCATCCTCACACACAACTACTTCAGTTTCAACAACAATATATATCTGCAAACCATGGGCACTGCCATGGGGACGAGAATGGCACCACAATATGCCAATCTATTTATGGCTGACCTGGAACAACGATTCTTAGAAACACAACTTCACAAACCCTACAAATATTATCGCTACATTGATGATATTTTCATTGTCTGGACGGACGGAAAAGAAAACCTCAGAGAGTTCCATAACGCATTTAATAGATTTCACCCATCTATCAAACTCAAAATGGACTTCTCCACAGAAAGTGTAAACTTCTTGGATACAACTGTCACAATAAACAAGGACACACTACATACATCCCTATACAGAAAACCTACAGACCGATCCAACTACCTGCACAAATCCAGCTTCCATCCATCCCACACAAAGCAAGGCATCATCCATAGCCAAGCCACCAGGTACCACCGCATCTGCTCCAACACTGATGACAGAGACATGCATCTAAAAACACTGTCTGAGACACTCAAACAAAAGGGATACAAACCTAGGATCATCAATAAGAAAATTAACTCTGCTCTACAAACACCACGTGAACACCTGTTGCAATACACAGACAAACAAACATCCTCACGCATACCTCTAGTAGCCACATACAATCCTGCCCTAGAAGAAATCCGAAAAATCATCAAGGATCTGCAGCCAATGCTAGCAGAGGATGTGGTGTTAAAAGAAATTTTCCCTGAACCCCCCATCTTGGCCTTCAGACAACCAGCTAATCTCAAACAAAAGCTGGTGAGTAGCAAACTACATACTGAAACTACACACACAGATAATGGAAGCAAACCATGCAACAAAGCCAGATGCAAACTTTGCCAACACATCTGTACCAGCAACACAGCCACCCACAACAACAAGACATACAAGATTACAGGATCATACTCATGCACTTCACAAAATGTTGTATACATGATTCAATGCACCAAATGTACTATAGGGTGTTACATCGGTGAAACCTGCCAGCAACTCAATAAAAGGATGAATCTGCACAGATACTCCATCAATCATCATGATGAAGAAAACCTTTGCACTCCAGTTGGGCACCACTTCACCCAAACCGGTCACTCCATACATGACCTTAAAATCAAAACACTGAGAGGTAATTTCAAAAACACCCAAGAAAGAAAGACATTTGAAGCCAAAATGATACATTTTTATGATTGTAAAAACAGAGGACTTAATGTGGATTTGAGCTTCTTAGCACACTATCAAAACTTCCTATAACCTGTGCTTTTTTATTTTTTATTTTTATTTTTTTCCTCTTCTTCTCTCTCTCCTACATGCTCACCCCTGCTCCCCCTCTAGCCTTATCTGTGCAGTATATGCCACTATTTACTATTTACGACCCTCTTAGTTTTTTGTCTGCAAATTCTCTACCGTGTTGTTTTAACCCCTGTTTTAACCCTGTATCAGAACATGTACTGGTCAGTTTTAAACTGTGTTTTTCACTTGCTTGGTCAGAAATGCTTTTGACTTGATAAAGGGAGGACTCCCGAAAGCTCGTCTATTATTTTAAATACTGTTAGTCCAATAAAAAAGGTATTACAAGATTCTGCAACATTCTGGTTTTTTGCAGGGTTTCTTAAGAGATGCTATTTTGGAGTATCTCAATGAAAATAAGTGTATGACTCCATATCAGCATGGGTTTACAAGGGATCGGTCCTGTCAAACTAACCTGATCAGCTTTTATGAGGAGGTGAGCTCAAGACTGGATCGGGGTGAATCGCTGGATGTCGTATATCTTGAATTTTCCAAAGCATTTGATACGGTGCCACATAAAAGGCTGGTACATAAAATGAGAATGCTTGGGCTGGGGGAGAATGTGTGTATGTGGGTAAGTAACTGGCTCAGTGATAGGAAACAGAGGGTGGTTATTAATGGTACATACTCTGAGTGGGTTACTGTTGCTAGTGGGGTACCACAGGGGTCAGTTTTGGGTCCTATTCTTTTTAATATATTTATTAATGACCTTGTAGAGGGATTGTATAGTAAAGTATCAATCTTTGCAGACGATACTAAGCTCTGTAACGTGGTTAACACAATAGAGGACAGTGCACGATTACAAATGGATCTGCATAGGTTGGAGGCTTGGGCTGGGATGTGGCAGATGAGGTTCAACACAGATAAATGTAAGGTTATGCACATGGGGAAGAAAAATCCAGGCTGGGAATATGTATTAAATGGGAAAACACTGGGGACGACTGACATGGAAAAGGACTTAGGAGTTTTAGTTAACAGTAAATTTACCTGTAGCGACCAGTGTCAGGCAGCTGCTGCTAAGGCAAATAAAATCATGGGGTGCATCAAAAGGGGCATAGATGCCCACGACAAGGAAATAATTCTACCACTGTACAAGTCACTAGTCAGACCACACATGGAATACTGTGTACAGTACTGGGCACCAGTGTACAAAAAAGATATAGTGGAGCTGGAGAGGGTTCAAAGACGGGCAACCAGAGTAATAAGGGGAATGGGAGGACTACAGTACCCAGAAAGATTATCAGAATTAGGGTTATTTAGTTTGGAAAAAAGACGGCTTAGGGGGGATTTATTAACTATGTATAAATATATAAGGGGACAGTACAGAGATCACTCCCAGGACCTATTTATACCCAGGACTGTATCTATAACAAGGGGACATCCTCTACGGTTGGAGGAAAGAAGGTTTCTACACCAGCACAGACGGGGGTTCTTTACAGTAAGAGTGGTGAGATTATGGAACTCTCTGCCAGAGGAAGTGGTAATGGTAAACTCAATAAAAGAGTTCAAAAGGAGCCTGGACGTGTTTCTTGAAAGCAATAATATTACAAGTTATGGATATTAGATTAATAGGGACAGAACGTTGATCCAGGGATTTATTCTGATTGCCATATTTGGAGTCGGGAAGAAATTTTCCCCCTGGTATGGGGCAATTGGCATCTGCTTCATAAGGGTTTTTTTGCCTTCCTCTGGATCAACACAGTAGGAACACAATATGTATATAGGTTGAACTTGATGGACTTTGGTCTTTTTTCAACCTTATGAACTATGTTACTATGTAAGCCACAATTTAGTACGACTAATCCTTGAAATCCTTTAAACAACACAATACCTTAACTTTTGCACTAAATGATTTCAGGGCCTAATATTAGATCCTGCTGCTGATATATATATATTAACCCCCTCTGCCCATATATATTAATATTAGCCCCAGTTGCCGATATATATTAATATTAGTCCCTGCTGCCGATATATATATATATAAATAAATATATATAAATATTAGACCCTGCTGCCGGTAGCAGGTACACATAAACACACAAACCCAGCTTTGCATGTATAGATTAATTGAAATTCACTTGTGATCTCAGCACTGAAGGTATATATCAAATAAATAGAATCAGACATACAAATCCTGTATTTGCAGGTATACAATAATAATATATGAAACATAGCATCGCAGATATAGATCAAATAAATACATGGAAACAGCATTGCAGGTATTAATCAACTGAACAAGACATACAAACCCTGTATTTGCAGGTATACATAAATAATGTATGGAAACATAGCATAGCAGATATGGATCTACAGAATAACACAGAAACCCAGCTTTGCAGGTACAGATCAATTGGAATTCACATAAAACACAGCATTAAAGGTATATTTAAAACCCCCTAAATTACAGGCATAGATCACAGGTTGCACGCCCCAAAGCAAGCCCTGGCGTCCACACTGTCTACATAGAACCTGGCCAGCACCCAGATAACACACATACGATTTGCCATCTTTGTCCAATATACACCCGGCCTGTGCCATCTCGGTCCCCAAGGCTCAAACATCCTGCTAGTGCCATCTTTGCCCTTCCACAATTATACATCTATGATACACACAAACACATTAACTCATGCTCTCCCTCATTCAGACAATTCATCCACACATTAACTCATGCTCTCCCTCATTCAGACAATTCATCCATTTTAAGAGACTACGCCCCTTGGAGCTTCAAATGAGGGGCTACATGTATTTCGAGGACAAAAGTTGAGTGCACAAATAATGATGGAATATGTCGCTTTGGCTAGAAAATATGTTTTTTCTATCCATAGCGACATGTTCATTTGTGTCTAGCGCACTCCAGGTTTGTACTTGAAACACATACAGCCCCTCATTTGATGCGCCAAGGGGTGTAGTTCTTGCAAATGTGTACTTTTTGTGCCATAATTTAACTTCCTACATGAGCAGTAATGCCACGTCAAGGCTTCAACCCTAATTACTGATCATTCACACGCCTTTCATATCTCCATTCACTCCCAGAAGCACACACCATACTTTCCATACATTCACTCACAGAAGCACACACACCATTCTTTCCCCTTACAATCCCAAAGAAATGATGGTAAAGGGAGAAAAAAAAAATCACTTTTAGGCTAGGTTTCCACTTGGGTTTTTGTCCTGCGTTTTTTTTCTTGATGAAAAACGCCAAGAAAACTGCCACTGCATTTTTCTGCGTTTTGGCGTTTTTTTCGGGACTTTTTTCTGGCGTTTTAGCCTTTCTGTGGAAATTGCTTTTTTTGACCATAGGCAGTTTTTCCAGCCTTTACAAGTTAGAAGTTTCACCCAGCTAAAAAAGGGATTAGGATAAATGGCAAGTATCTGCCCCCTGATGTCATTTACTTGGTAGAGTTCTACTTAAACGCCCCGGCGGACCCTTTTGTCACTTTTCTGTGGTTTGTAAGGCGTGCTTTATTCCGAATGTCTGCTCCTCTAGGAAGATTGGCCCCAAATGATGGTGCAAATTGTTTGCTGTTGCTTTTGGCACGCAGGATCCAGTTGATGCGTTGCGTATGTTTGTTTGTAATGGCATGTTTGTTCCAAATGGTGTAGAATTCAATATGAACTTTGTTTTGTGTGAAACTGTTTCTTTCCAGCCTATTTCTCGTAGGACACACAGATACTGGGTCCATCCTCTGCATTGTAACTGTGGAAAAAACGCCATAAAAAACGCCAAGGCAATAAACCCACATGGCTTTTCCATGGCGTTTTTTCTCTCCCATAGACTTCTATTGGAGAAAAACGCCAAGATTTCCTTGCAAAAAACGCCAGAGTGTCAACATGCTGCGATTTTGAAAAACTGCCACAGAGCCCAAAAAAGCAGAAAAACGCCAAAGAGGACTGAAAAAACGCCAAACAAAAAAACGCCAAGTGGATATGGCATTGTGCAATTTCCTATTGAAGAACAGCTAACATCTGGCTGCTGCGTTTTTTCACAAAAAAAACGCCAGGTGGCGCTATTGGCGTTTTTATGGGCGTTTTTAGCTAAAAAAAACCAAGTGGAAACCTAGCCTTACAGCAAAAATAAGTTTTGCAGTAAAAATGTAAGGAGCTCCAGGGATGATATGGTTACTCACGTACCACACAGGCTAAATGGCTGATTTTAATAATATTTGCAGTTCATCAGGATTTCAAAAATTGCCTCCCTCTACCGTTGGCTAAATTTAACCCCATGATCAAAGGGATCATGGGATTAAAAATTAGTATCGGCCATTTTTAAAAAGGGAATGTGACTTTTTATAGCTATATGATCGCTGTGGTAACATTGGCTACCACAGTGATCATTTAGCTAGAATACTTAAACTTTTTTTTTTTTTTTAAAGTTTAACTACTTTATGTTTAAATCATTTTTTTTACATTTTTTTTTTTAACGTATTTTTTTTACAAGCTATATACCGTTGGAAAGGTATATGTTGGGGGTCTGTAGCTGCTTAGATGCCTGTATCTCATGCCCCCATACCGCTTTAACTGACAATTGTCAGTTAGTAATAAAGTTGCGCGGTGACGTCATCGCGTCATTGCGCGTGCCGTCACCGGCCGGATCCGGTGGCCCCGGTGATGCCCTTCAGTGTGAGGGGCAGATCGCCGGGGTAGGTGGTGATGGGGGTCCACAGGCCTCCATCAAGGTAAGATAGTGCTAGTGACGGCATGGTGCCGTCGTTAGCACCTGACTGGGACTGCTACCGACTGCACCATGCCGTCGTTAGCAATCAAGGGGACTGTCCTGGGTGGCTCCAAATTCGGCGGGGGGTGGCAACAGGGGGGGCAAGGAATATCCTAGGGGGGGCAATTGCCCCCCCTTGCCCCCCTGTAGCGATGCCACTGTGCTTCAGACCTGATGAAGGGAGGATAACTCTCGAAAGCTTGTCTTTTTAATATTATGTTAGTCCAATAAAAAAGGTATCACCGCATACTCTGCAATACTCTATTTTTTGACATCGTGTCTACTGGACTAATACGGCTTCACCCTTTTACATATCTATCTATCTATCTGTATATATATATATATGTAGCATTTATAATTGGCCCCCGTTACCTCCTCCCCTTGCCTGTGATAGTGCCTTTTTGCCTTCACTAGCGTTTGAACCTGCTTAATCTTGTATTAATCGGTATTACATAGTTACATAGTTACATAGTTCATAAGGTTGAAAAAAGACCTAAGTCCATCAAGTTCAACCCTTCTACCTAACCTTTCTATTCTTGATCCAAAAACCCTAATTAAGCTACTTCGAATTCTGCCATCAGAGGAAAAAATTCCTTCTTGACTCCAAGAGGCAATCGGATTTCTCCTTGGATCAAGAAGCTCTAAAATATTAATATTATTCTATTTATATCCCTGTATATCGTGCCTTTCTAAGAAAATATCGAGGCCCCTTTTGAAGGTATCTAATGTATTGGATAACACTACCTCCCTTGGAAGTGAATTCCATACCTTAATTGTCCTCACTGTGAAGAATCCCTTCCTTTGTCGTCTATGAAACCTGCGCTCTTCCAGTCTCAGAGGGTGACCTCTTGTTCTTTGTATATTTCTGTTAATGAACAGGACACTGAAGAGCTCTTTATATTGGCCCTGCATATATTTATATAACGTTATCATATCCCCTCTGAGACGCCATTTTTCCAGTGTATATAATTTTAACTTTTTTAGTCTCCCTTCATAACTAGTATCTCCCAATCCCCTTATTAATTTCGTAGCCCTCCTTTGCACTTTTTCTAATTCCATAATGTCCTTTTTAAGGACATTGTACCGCATATTCAAGGTGAGGTCTTACCAACGACCTGTACAGAGGCAAGATGATATCCTCCTCCCTTGAATCAATACCTCTTTTTATGCATGCCAAAACCTTATTGGCCCTCGCAGCTGCTTGCTGGCATTGCGCACTGTTGTCAAGTCTGTTGTCAACCGTTATTCCTAAATCCTTCTCATTGGTAGTTTCCCCCAAGGATATTCCATTTAAAGAATAGGTTGCATTTTTATTATTTTTACCATAATGCATAACTTTGCATTTCTCTATATTGAACCTCATCTGCCACTTGCACGCCCAGTCCCCAACTCTGTCTAGATCTTCCTGCAATGAAAAAACATCAAGATTAGTCTGAATTACCCGGCCTAATTTTGTGTCATCAAGCATTGACTCCTGCTTGATCCTGACCTACGTTGTTTTGACCTGCCCTGACCTTTGCTCGTGACCCTGACTACTCTATTGCCTGACCCCTCGGATACTATTATTTTTTTTTTTATTTTATGTTCCTGTATTATTGCACCTTCTACGTTGCTCTCTGTGGTGAACAGCTCGCATCTTCTTTGCTCTGGTGGCTGAGCGTCCTCACTCCGCTAGGAGGCGCCATTTCTGCAGCGCGGATCCACAGCCCGTACCTCGATCGTGACACCCCCTACTTTGGTCTGTGCCCCCCCATGTGCCCCCCCTAAATATGAAAGCTGGAGACACCACTGGATATACATGATGCATATATTTCTCTGTACATTTTTTTTCTGTCAAATTGTGGAAATCTCAATAAAAAATTCTAAGTGAAAAAAAAAATTGCATTGGCCGGCTTCAAAGATATCTAAAAAAGCACATGGGGCAGAATTACCAGATTTGGGGAAAAAATGGTTTTGAAACAGCAAAACGCTACTGGTACTAATTGCCTCATAACGTGCAGAAAAAAGCAAAAAAAAAGATTTTTTAAAAAAAATCTGCATATTTTATCATTTTTTTATAGTAAATTAGATGATATGATAAAAATTATGGTATCTAAAGAAAGTCCTGTTTGTCCTAAAAAACAAAACAAGATATAATGTGTGTGGGTGCACAAAATGAGAGAAAGAAGAAAATTACAGCTAAACAGCAACACTGAAAAACATTAAGAGTCTTTGTCCCAAAATGTACTACGAGAAAGAAACAATCTTGTCATTAAGGGATTAAAGTGAGAATACTAAACAAAAATGTTAACAAAAATAAGTTCTCAATAGGGTTTAAGTCAGATGAGGAAGGGGGCCATCGTATTATTTTTTCATCTGTAAGGCCTTTACTGGCTAGCCATGCAGTGGAGTACTTCGATGCATGCAATGGAGCATTGTGCTCATCATGGTCTTCTTGAAAGATGCAGACTTTTTGCTGTACCACTGCTTAAAGAAAACGTCTTTTAAAAACTGGCAGTAGGTTTGAGAGTTGAGTTTGAGTCCATCTTCAACCAGAAAAGGTCCAACTAGCTTATCTTTGATAATACCAGCCCATACCAGTACCCCTCCTCCACCTTGCTGGCATCTGAATCAAAGTGGAGCTCTGTGCCAGTTACTGATTCAGCCACGGGCCCATCCATCTGGACCGTCAAGAACAGGGCCGAACTGGCCCACCGGGATACCGGGAAAATATTCCGGTGGGCTCCGTGGGTCGCTGGAGACAAACCTTCAAAACAGCCGCGGAACGGCTGCAAGCGGTATTGAATGCGGCACCCAGGCTGCCTCCTCCCGCTGCCGGCACCTAATGAAGTTAAGAGTGCCAGTGCACACACCGCGCTGCCCAATGGCAGTGCCTCAGAACTTAAAAGGTGTGGGACGAAGAGCTGAGGCACGACCATTGTGCGGCACGGTGTGTGAACACCGACCCCTTTAACTATATGAATGCCGGCCTGCACCCGCTGCCCTCACCGCACACCAGAAGCACACCCATGATATGCCTTTTGCCAGAGTGGCATACAGGGGTATAAGGCATTTCTGGAGGCAGAGTGGCATTTAGAGGGTCAAAAGGCATATCGTCGGGCAGAGTGGCATATAGGGGGTTAAAAGGCATGTCACGGGGCAGAGTGGCATATAGGAGGGTATAAGGCAAATCAGGGAGGCAGAGTGGCATATAGGGGAGTATAAGGCATTACTGGGGGCAGAGTGGCAAGCCTGGGGGCAGATGTGCATAACTAGGGGGGCAGGTTGGCAAATAAAAGGAAATAAAAACAAAAAAAATATTTTTCTCAATCACAGCTTTTCTTAAATATGAAAAAATAGTTTACATGAATTAATAAAGAAATAAAAGTTTCTTACAAGAATATTGTGAAGAATAACGTGATCACTGTTTTGTTCCACTGAATAAAATTGAACTTTTTAATCTAAAAATGTTTGCAGTAGCAAATGTTTTGATTCCATTATGTCTAATGTATTTCATTTATTAGAGCTTTTTAACACTTTTGCTTTCTGGCATTTTAATACAAATAACATGATAAAAAATGTTTTATAGCTATTTGTATGGCAAATAGTGTGACTCGGGTATGTATAAGAGGTGCGTGTGGTATAAGAGCTCGACCGCGAGATAAACTATATGGGACTGGTCTCCAAATGTTTCCAGGGCTGCTTTTCATTGCCAGTCCAGCCCTGGTCAAGAATCACTCATCCCATCAGTCCATAAAACCTTTGAAAAATCTGTCTTCAGATATTTCTTGACCCAGTCTTTACATTTCAACTTATGTGTCTTGTTCAGTGGTGGTCGAGTTTCAGCCTTCCGTATCATGGACATGTCTCTGAGCACTTAACACCTTGTACTTCTGGACACTCCAGGTAGGATAGCAGTTCTGGAATATGACAGCACTGGAGGATAATAGGTTCCTGGTAGCTTCATGTTTGATTCTTTTCAAATCTCTGGCAGTTAATTTGCATATTTTTCTCAACACGTTTCTTGAGACCCTGCTGACTATTTGCAACAAAACGTTTGATGGTTCTGTGATCAAGCCCCAATATCTTAGCAATTTCAAGAGTGCTGCATCCCTCTATAATACATTTAAAAAAAATTCAGAGTGAGCTGAATCTCTTTTTGTGCCCATTGTGCCAGAGAAAATTAAGCTGCCTAATAATTCTGCACACCTTGACATAGGGTGTTCATCTCCTGACGCTATACCCTCCCTAATTACACAAATACGCATCACCTGATATGCTTAAATCCAATAAGCATTCAAGTTTATACAGCTTGGAGTTGGAAAATATGCAAATGATGATATGGTCAAAATACTCACTTGCCTAATAATTGTACACACAGTGTATGACAAATTAATATTTGTATACATAACACCATTTTGACCTCATACTATGCCGGGTTGCACATATCGCTATATACACACTGGTTTGATGCATATTAGGGGTAATTCTTATTCTTATATATTCTTATATATATATACTAGGTAGAGGCTCATGTTGTGTAAAACAACCTTTAGGATGATTAATTTCATCAATCCACTGGATCAGGTCACTCTAATCTCTAGCATCCGGTTCCAGTCAAAAACAGCTAGGTACCCAGAAAGGTCATGGCAGGCAGGTCAAATGTCTATGCTCTAGGGCCCTCAGGAAGTACCCTCGCCTTGGTTTGACAACCTAAAGGGACTAAAACACTATGATAAATAGCTGGTGCAATAACTGCATGGCTGCCAGCTGTCCCAGGATATCACGATTAGTGACCCTACAGAAATTTTTCAGGCAGTGGATGTACAATGTAACACCAGAAGGTAAAATAAATAAACACCAGATAGTGAGCGTGAGTGATGAAATAATAATAAAAGGTACTTCCTCACAGTACTGCAGCAGCCCAGAACAACACTCCTCTCAGTGTTCAACAGAAAACCACACAAGAATAGGCGCGCATGTACATGTGTGGGAAAAGAATAAAATAATAATAGTGCAATAATGTCAAAAGGAAAAAATTATAACATGTATGTGTAGTGGGTGCACTCACAAAAGTACAGGTGATCAAGGCTCTTCAGAATAAAAAATTTTTCTTTATTTCTTCTTATTTCTAAAAATTAACATAAAAAGAGAAAAAGGGCCAATGGTGCAGTATTTTCCTGTGATTGTGATAGGAAAGTTAGATTGCACTTACAAAATGGTTGTTTGGATCAGGCACTTCGACTCAAAGTCTGGGATTTGAAAGCAACAATCCAAAGGTAAAATAGTCCTCGTGGGTAGTCCTCAACGCGTTTCGCCTCGCGGCTTCCTCAGGAGAACAAAAGTCGTTTCAGCTTTTTATCCGCAATGAGAATTTTATGGTGTTTGTGGAGATTAAACGTCTATTTATATGTCTTCTGTCCGTGTTCCGTTCCGTCCGTATTCTTGACTTCCGGGTATGTCGTCAGCACGCTTTCTTCGTCATTACCAGGCAGCCGGGACGCCTTCACAGCTCCTCCCCTCTGCATCTCCGGCGTCTCCAAGCAACCGGGACGCTACATCCATTCAGTCTCCAACCCCTCCTGATTGACGTGCATCGGTCATTTCCCCTCACTGTTGGAAAGCTCCAAGATCGCCGCAGCGATTCTCGGGCATGTCATCAAAAAACATCTATTCGTATGTGCTCGTTTCATGAGTATTTTGTGGGGGGGAGAGAAGGGATATGTCAAACGTATTATAATAAAAATCTTGTGATATATTGATTGATTGAAATAATATATAGACCGAGACCCGGAACCGTAAACAATAGGACAGAGAAATGATATAAAGGGTATAGTAAAGTATCTAATGTGTGATGTATAGGTATAGAGAAATACATGGAAATATTAATCAAGGAGTATCCATAGAGAAACAAGTATATTATATATTATACATAGAGAGAGATATATGTATTATATTTATATGTAGTAGTCAGATAATCTATTAATTAATAAATTATTAATTAAAAAGCCATAAATAAAAAACCCATAGGTAAAAAATTAACCATTAACCATATATATTTTTTTATTTTAAATGAGATATGTATATTTTAAATATGAGATATATATTTATTAAAAATATTCAAAAAATTTTTTTAAATCTATATGTATAAAATAATTTATTTAAAAATAATTCATTTAAAAGTGTTTCAATTTAAAAATAGATGTATCTAATAAAAAAAAAAAGTAGTTTACACTAAAAATACATAAAAAATCAAATAAATTAGATTAATTAAATAAATTAATAATACGATTATGTATTACTGATCAATTAATTATAAAAATATATAATAAAAAATCATGGATTAAAAATTAAAAAAGTAATATATGAAATATATTAATAATCTATAAAGGTCAGTATATCTAAATCAAATAAATAAAATTAATTAAATAAATTAATAATACGATTATGTATTACTGATCAATTAATTATAAAAATATATAATAAAAAATTCATGGATTAAAAATTAAAAAAGTAATATATGAAATATATTAATAATCTATAAAGGTCAGTATATCTAAATCGGTGTTTAAACCACCCTTTTTATATGTCTGGAATTTAAAAATCCATTCCATCTCCTTTTTGGACAGGGCTGAGTTTATGTCACCTCCTCTCCAATGTGTTTTTACCAAATCAATGCCTAAAGCTTTAAAGTCTGATAATGAGAACATTTTGCATGTATTACAGTGTCTAGGTACACTGTGTTTTATGTTTTCGTTCCGTATTCCCCCTAGATGTTCCAATATTCTGACCTTAAGTTCTCTTGTTGTGCGGCCAATGTACTGTTGGCCACACTTACATTCCAATGAATATATCACATTTTTGGTGTTGCAAAAACATTGATATTCATTCCCTGTATTGTTACATTTAAAAACAGTTGTTTTCTTTTGTTGGGTGCTACAGGTTCTGCACACTTTACACCTTCCACATCTGTGGAAACCAGGAGATTTATCCGTTAGGAAATTCTGATGGTCTTTCTTTTCATCGATCTTAGGTAATAAACTAGGTGCCAAGATGGTTTTTAAATTGGCTAATCTTTTATAGATAATTTTGGGTCTATCTGGTAAATGACTCTGTAGTATGTCGTCTTCCTTTAGGATAGGCCAGCATCTGTTTAATGCTTTCCTAATTTGGGGTGCTCTATCATTGTATTGAGTCAGGAAGGAAAAATCGTAACCATCCTTGTTTGTTTGTCTTTTATTGTGATTTAAGAATTCTTCCCTTCTTTTTTTCTGTATTGTTTGTAAACTGTCTGTAAGGAGATCATTTGGATAATTCCTTTCTTCAAACTTATTTAGTAAAAGGTGACTTTGAGTAATGAAATCTTCTTCATTTGTACAATTTCTGCGTACTCTCGTGATTTGCCCCTTTGGTATATTTCTAAGCCAACTTGGGTGGTGGCGGCTGGAGAAATCAATAAAACCATTGCCATCTGTAGGCTTAAAAAAGGTTTTAGTATTTATTTTATTATCTTTGATAAACAGGGTGAGATCTAAAAAATCTATTTGTTGTTTATTTATACATGATGTGAAGTTAAGGTTATATGTATTCTGGTTAATATAGGTTATAAAATTTTGTAGGTCTTCAATATTTCCTTGCCATATTATGAGTACGTCATCAATGTACCTTTTCCAGAGAACCAGATTCGCACCGAACGGATTGTTGTTCCAGATGTTATTTGCTTCCCAGTCTGCCACATAGAGATTAGCATAGCTCGGTGCGAATCTGGTTCCCATGGCAGTACCGCATGTCTGTAGGTAAAAAATCTCATTAAAAGAAAAGTAATTATGTGTGAGTATAAAATGTATGCAGTCAGTGATGAATTTACTCTGTAATGTGTCCATATTGGTGTCTGACAGTAGGGCTTTCCTAATGGTCTCTATCCCTAATTTATGAGGGATGACTGTATATAATGAGGTGACGTCCACTGTTGCCCATATATAATCTATTGACCATGTGATGTCTGACAGAGTTTTTAATATATGTGTAGTGTCTTTTATATACGAAGGGCTCTCGGTGACGTATTTCTGACGAAAGAAATCTACGTACTGTGATACGTTATTAGTTAATGAGTCTATTCCACTGATGATTGGACGTCCAGGAGGGTTTGTCATATTTTTATGTATTTTCGGTAGGAAATAAAATATAGGTATTTTTGGATATTTCATATCAAGAAAATTAAACTCATTTTTATTTAATACTTTGTTGTCATGTCCTCCCTGTAGTAGTATTCTCAATTCCTCTTGAAATATTTTTGTGGGGTTAACTTGAAGTTTTTTATAGGTATTCTCGTCATTGAGGATACGTAAAGACTCTTTTAAATAGTACGTTTTGTCCATAATGACCGTGGCCCCTCCCTTGTCGGCTGCTTTAATTACTATTTGTTTATTATCCTTTAGGGACCTGAGACTTTCCTTTCTACTTTACTTAGATTATGTTGTCTTTTGTTTTTTTGTTCTATTTCATTGAACTCTTTAAGCAGCATAGCTGTAAATACTTCAATATGGACACTTTTATCCTGTTGGGGGAAAAATTTTGACCTAGGTTTTAAAGGTGTATGTATGAAAAGGTCTCCCTCTTCAGATTTAGTAGTATTGATATTTTCATTTTTTTAAAAAAACCTTTTAATTGTGAGTTTCCTTAAAAATTTTTGGGCATCTATGAATAGATGAAAACTATTGGGTCCTTTATTCGGTGCAAATTTGAGGCCTTTATTCAAAAGGGACAGTTCTGTCTGACTTAGCTCATGTTTTGATAAATTAACTATTTCATTCTTTTTATCTTCTTTTTTAGATATTAATTTATTTCCCTGTCCTCTTGATCCTCTGAGTATCTTATAGCTTTTCTTTTCTTGACTGTAGAACCCGTGTAGATTGGAAAATTTCTCTCGCTGTCCTGAAATGTTGAATAATGGTCTATCTCTATATGCCTTGTTTTTCGGGATTGCTCCCTGTCTAAAAAAGATTTCTTAAAATCATTTGATGTATGTGGTTTATTGCTATCTTTGTCTTTCCATATAGATGATGTGGGTCTAGGTGAGTATTGTCTAAAGTTATCTCTTGTTGTAGTACTCTCTTCTCTTTTTCTATATCTATCATTAGAGACGTTCCTGGTATTCTCTCTATGTCTCTCTAAGGGACGTCTGGTCTCTGTAGTAGAAAGATCTCTATATGTATAAATAGGTTTATGTTTATTGCTATTATATCTGTTATCATATTGTCTATTAACGTATTGAATATGTCTAGGTCTATATTGTGTATTATACTCTCTGGGTTTATATTGTGTATTATACTCTCTTGATTTGTATCTTTTATGTATATCTCTTTATATCTCTGTTTATCTCTCTGCAATTTCTTACTTTTTACCTCTATTATAGAGGATTCTTGTTTTTGTATTTTCTCATTCATATAATCATTTCTTCGTTTAATCTCCGCTATGTCAAATTTCTGGTCAATCAGTTTTTCTGTTTGTTGGATGTTTACTTCTATATCTTTCAGACTATCTGTCACGATCCGTAAGTGAGCTGGTAAGCGAAAGGTTCCCAATAGCAAAAAACTCCAATACACACAGGACAAAAATCCAGGCGAGGTACAATAGGGCACGAGCGGAGGCAGAGTAAAAAAACAAGCAAGGGGTCAAAGGCAGGCAGCAAATAGATAATGGTCGGTAAGCGAGAATAGGGTCTGGTACACAAAGGGTCAAAACACAGAGAACGCTTCGGTATAGGAATCCAACTTCAACTGATACTTCAGCAAAGGATACAGGGACTAAAGCGTCTAAATACGTTCAAATTTGGCGCCAAAATGACGTCAGTATTTGAAACGTGTTGCTATGGCAACGGTGGAGCGTGTCCTGCGTCTCACTGGATTCTGCCGGCAGCTAGAGAGAGACGCGTCTCCCTGTCAACGGAGCGAGCGCCCCCTCCCTCCTGTTAACCTCCGGCTGCAGCTGCGTGGGAGTGTAGCTGGAGAGGCCCTGCTTGCTGCTGTGTCAGTAAGCCGGGAAGGAGCAGAGATGTCAGCGTGGGAACGATGGCGGGGGTAAGTACTTGCTTTATGACACTATCTCGTTGAAAGTCTATTAATAATTTCATTAATTCGAATGAACACTGATCTAAAATATTGATCTAAAATATTGTTCCATTTTGTCATAAATGGTACATTCTCTTCCCCAAATGCTGGATATTTTTGTATTCTAAGGCCTCTAGGTATCAATTTATGCGTAATGTAATGTTCTAAAAATGTGACTTCCCACCATTTTTTTAATGGTTTAATCTCCACAAACACCATAAAATTCTCATTGCGGATAAAAAGCTGAAACGACTTTTGTTCTCCTGAGGAAGCCGCGAGGCGAAACGCGTTGAGGACTACCCACGAGGACTATTTTACCTTTGGATTGTTGCTTTCAAATCCCGGACTTTGAGTCGAAGTGCCTGATCCAAACAACCATTTTGTAAGTGCAATCTAACTTTCCTATCACAATCACAGGAAAATACTGCACCATTGGCCCTTTTTCTCTTTTTATGTTAATTTTTAGAAATAAGAAGAAATAAAGAAAACATTTTTATTCTGAAGAGCCTTGATCACCTGTACTTTTGTGAGTGCACCCACTACACATACATGTTATAATTTTTTCCTTTTGACATTATTGCACTATTATTATTTTATTCTTTTCCCACACATGTACATGCGCGCCTATTCTTGAGTGGATGTACAATAACAGATGTGTAGCCCTGTACAAGCACAATGTGGACAGGACACATGTGGTGTCAACATTCTATGATTTATAAAGAAACGGAGGCGAGCATTATGCTTATCTCTTTTCTTTATTTCCCTCAGCAGCAAAGAAAGAGAAAATATTGAACAAAAAATATGCAAATACACAAATACACCAATCACAAGCATATATATATATATATATATATATCCAATGAGGGACCTCCAAGGATACCCCTCCTCTTCCTATATAAACATATGCATCCTGAACACCTTCCTCTTTTCTTTGCTGCTCCCTCAGAGATAAGTACTCCCGTTTATTTGAGTTTTACTTGCTGTACTTAGTAGATTTGCCCTTTCATATTGGTGTTCCCTCCCCCCTCCATTCAGAGGGGTGGTTGTGCCTCCTCGTTTATTCGTATCTCGTTTTTTCTTATGCGGTTCCTACCTTTTAAATCCGTTAGCTTTGCTCCGTGCTCTGCAGCCTGTTCCTTCTTCCCCCTTTAGGTTTTGCACGCCCTATGTCAGACGCGCGGTGGCCATCTTTGATGAGGTAGGTATCGTTTCCTCTCTTGCCAGACCTTACGTGACGGCTGTTTCGCATCGCGGCTGCCATTTTTCATGCACTACCGCACAGTGGTATCTCGGCAATTAGTTTATTCTGTGTTTGTCTATCTTTTGACGGTATCTCCCCCCGGATCTCTCGTTTTTTACCCAGCCAGGCTAGCACTAATTGGGATTATGTTCCCCAGCAAGACAGCTTCTTTTGCTGAGCTGTCAATGACTTCTCATGCTACT
This sequence comes from Spea hammondii, assembly GCA_029215755.1. Classification (NCBI taxonomy): domain Eukaryota; kingdom Metazoa; phylum Chordata; class Amphibia; order Anura; family Pelobatidae; genus Spea; species Spea hammondii. Next base: position 98,109,927 of record JARDYJ010000002.1, read on the forward strand.
GGCTCTCCTGTTGAGGGTTCGGGCCCACGTGATTCCCAAGGGGATGCCCTTACCTCTGAAGAATTCCATACACTGCTTGATGCCACTATGTCCAAATCAGTCAACCAAGCCCTACAGTCTGCTATGGGAATTATGTCCTCCACAGTCCATTGCTTCTGCTTTTAAGGCTGTGCAGTTCCCTGCCATGCCACCTAACCCTCGTTTTCTTGGACATGGCACTACAGAGGCTTTTTCAGGACGTAAGGCTTCAGCTAAATCTCATCATACCGCACCTTTGCCCTCCAAAACTAATAAGACGGACAAGGTACGCCCTGTCACTGAGGACGTGGTTGCACCACGTAAGAGAGCCCACCATCAGGGATAATCGATGCGTAAGTGGAAAAAGGCAAAATCCTTTTCCGATTCGTCAGACTCTGAGTCGACTTCTGAGGAGGCATCTGAGGTCAGCAGAGTGGTTCCCTTCACCACATGTCGCTCGATATGTGGCCTCCAGGGTCCGCAAACCTTTGGATAAAGCGGCTAGGAATAAGCTGCGGGCTGAATGCCCTAGACCATCTGTGCCGGATGACGCATGTGCCACACCTGAGGTTGACCCCAAGATCGCCCAATTTTTAGGGAAAACGAGCTGGAAGTCTAAGAAGGGTCCAGTGTTCCTTTAGGAATTGTCAGGATAAAATCCTGGATATCCTAGGCCCGACTACTAAGGCCTTTGAGATGGTAGAGGCTGCTCTTTCCGATAATACCCCGGTCTCATTGGCAACGCCAATACAGCTGTGGCTTCTGAAAGACGCAAAGCGGTTTTGCTACAAATTGAGCTGAAACTAGTCAACATGGCGGTGTCTGAGCCTGGCCCACAGGCAAAAAGTCTGCTTTTTGGTGACTCCTTCATCAAGGATCTGGGCTCTTTCGTCCACACTTTTACGGCTCTGGACAAGGCGCAATCCAATTTGCACAAGGTGTTTCGGGGAAAGGTTTTTGGAGGGGCCAGTAGACACAGGGGCCGTCTACCAGGCCGTAACTCCAGAGGGCCATATAACGGTCTCTCCAGATCACACTTCCAGGAACACAAGCCGGCGTCCACTCCTTTCTTTCCCCAGCGTCAGCGACCATGGTAGAACACAGGGGCTAGAGGATCCTACCAAGGCAGGCGCCCTTATGGTAAGTGCAAACCTAACCTCTTTACCTCCCACATTTCAGGTCGGGGGCAGACTGCGTTTCTGCTTCGAGGCCTGGAGATCGCTGACAGCGGATCCCTGGGTTCTAGATAAGGTACTGGGCTTTCACATCGATTTTATTCAGACTCCAGTTCAATATGTGCTACCCAGAGACAGACAGATCTCTGGTCTCCAAGGAAGTTCAGGCGCTGTTTACCAAATGGGCCATAAGCCCTATCCCCAACGCCTCACTGGGTTTCCTGAGCAATTTGTTTTTGGTGGCCAAAAAGGGTGTTCGCCCAGTGATCAATCTTCGCCCATTGAATGCCTTCAAAATGGAGGGCATTCATTGTCTAAGGGACCTGTTGCAGGTAGGGGATTGGATGGTCAAACTCGATCTCCAGGATGCAAATCTAACGGTCCCCATAGCCGCGGAGCATCAAGATTTCCTTCACTTTCGATGGGATTCCCAGAAGTGGAAGCTCACAAGCCTGCCATTCGGTCTCTCGTCAGCACCCTGGTGTTTTACCAAGCTTCTGAAGGCAGTGGTGGGCAAGTTATGAGAAAAAGGCAGGCGTCTCATTTATTTAGACGATTTGCTCATTATGTCGCAAGACGTAGGTACCCTGAAACTTAATTTATTGTGGACCACATCCCTCCTGCAGAACCTGGGTTTCCTAATCAATTGGGAGAAGTCCGATCTCACTCCCTCTTGATCTATGGAGTTCCTAGGATTCTTGATCGACTCAGTCCACGGATCCATGCATCTCCCAGTTACCAAGGTGAGGTAGATCAAGAAAGAGATCAGGAGGATTTTGAAACAACCGGCTATCTCCATCCGCAGCCTGGCACGTATAATAGGGACTATATCGGCGTCCATCCAGGCCATCTTTCCCGGGCCTCTGCACTATCGTGCGCTACAACGGCTGAAGAACCGTTCGTTACTTCAAGGCCTCTCTTACAACGCGGTCGTTCCGATCGATTGCGAGGTGAAGGAGGAACTCTCTTGGTGGCTGACCCACATGGATGCCTGTAACGGGAGGGCGATATTTGGCGCTACTCCCGACATAGTCATAGAGTCCGATGCCAGCTTAGAAGGTTGGGGTGCGAGATGCGGTCATTCCTCCACAAGAGGCAAGTGGTCGCTGAAGGAAAAACGACTCCATATAAATTGCTTGGAGCTACTGGCAGGGTCATTCGCCATTCAGAGTTTTTTGAGAGATTCCTTAAACTGCTCCATGCTTCTTTGGCTGGACAACGTCTCGGCGGTCAGATATATAAACCATCTGGACGGGACGCGATCTCAGGCACTGTCGAGTCTGGCCAAGGAGTTTTGGCATTTCTGCCTGGCCCACAACATATCTGTCCAGGCGGAGCATATCCCAGGACTGAGCAATTACGTCGCCGATTGGAACTCACGCCACCTCAAGGATTCCGGCGACTGGCGCCTGCTCCAATCGATATTCCACCGAATCTCTGATCTCTGGGGGCCATTCGAGGTAGACCTCTTCGCCTCACGGTTGAATGCTCAACTCCCCAGATTTTTCAGTTGGAGGCCGGACCCGAAAGCTTTGGCGTCCGATGCGTTTCTGCAGGACTGGTCGTTCCGCAGGAGTTACGCTTTCCCTCCCTTTTGCCTTCTGGCACACACATTGCTCCATCTTCGTCGGTGCAGCGCCTTTCTGGTTCTCATTGCTCCTTTGTGGACCACCCAACCATGGTTCCCTTCATTGTTGGAGATGCTAGTGGACATCCCGCGCGTGCTCCCCTCCAGTCTGGACTTGGTAATGGATTGGGACTGGTCTCCTCATCCCCTACTTTGTAGAGACCTTTTACCCTTGTTAGCTTGGAAGGTTTCTGGGGACCCTGGTATGTCCATGGAGTTTCGAGATCAACTCAGGATCTCTTGGCGGGAGCTTGGGCGCCAGGGACTAGACAGGCTTACAGTCATGCCTGGAATGTGTGGGAACGTTGGTGCGTGGGACAACCTTTGGATCCCGTTTCGGCTGCTGTAACAGTGGTGTTGCGTTTTCTCACTGACTTGTTCGACGGTGGTTTGGCGTACCGCACCATCAGCATTTATAGGTCCGCTATCTCCACCGGGCACGTAGGTATTGCAGGGGTACCGTTAGGGAAACAACCAGTTATATGGCGTTTGCTTAAGGGCATGAGGTTGTCTCGCCCGCCTCGCTATTCGGGCTTATGGGACGTTAACGTTGTTCTTCGATTTTTAATCTCATGGCCCGATAATGCTTTTTTGCCTCTTCAACAGGTGTCTGCCAAATTGGTCATGTTGTTTTGTCTTATATCCTACAAGCATGGGTCTGATGTTCGGGCATTGGATATTTCGTCTAGATCATTTACCCCGGAAGGTGTTTAGTTCGACATTTCGAGATTTACCAAAACCTCTCTTACTTCTGTCTTTTATCCCTCTTTTCTCATCAACCTCGATTGTGCCCTGTGGCATGTCTTAAGGCGTATGAGGAACGGACAGCTCCTTTTAGGGAGGTCTCGCATCCTGAACTATTTTTGTCTTTGCACAGACCTCACTTACCTGTGACGACTTCCACCTTGGCCCGGTGGGTCAAATGGTTGTTGGACGCTGCGGGTGTTGGTACTTCCGTTTTTGGCCCTCATTCTACTAGGGGGGCCATGGCGTTTACGGTTGTGTTTCTGGTATGTCGGTTGGAGGATTTCCTCAGGGCTGGGATTGGTCCAGGGAGTCTACGTTGAGGGAATTTTATTTTAAACCTTTGACTCATTTTTCTGCTACCATCATTGACCAGCTTTAAACTAGAATAATGTGAGCCTCCGTGGGCGAGCATTATTCCTGCCCTGATTGTATACCGTATTTTATTATTTATTAGGATGGTTTTTATTTCATGTTATGATTATTTGTATTATTCAGTCAACTGGCCGTGAATGTGTGTTACAGGTGCTTGTTTGTTTCAATCTCTCGTTTTTCTGTTTCTTTTCAGCTTGAGGACTCCTTGTTATCCGGCTTCTGGGTGTTTTTTTGCCTTTTCCGTCCACTTTTGTGGTCGGCGTGACGGTTTCTTCAGTTCATCGGAGTTTCCAGTTTATTGTTCGACTATTTTTCCTGCTCTTCAGTTCCGTTCAAAGAAAAGAGGAAGGTGTTCAGGATGCATACGTTTATATAGGAAGAGGAGGGGTATCCTTGGAGGTCCCTCATTGGATATATATGCTTGTGATTGGTGTATTTGTGTATTTGCATATTTTTTGTTTGTTAATATTTTCTCTTTCTTTACTGCTGAGGGAAATAAAGAAAAGAGATAAGCGTAATGCTCGCCTCCGTGTCTTTATAAATCATGACTTTACGTCATAAATTAGTAAAATCTGGCAATTTTATATAGCTGCCTCATAATGTAGACAGCATGACATTACAATACCATAATCTTTACACTTGGTCATAGTGGACAGGAATGAATGTTGGTAACTAGTTAATAGGGCGTATTTGGCTGAACATTAACATTTATAAATGTTTGTAATTGAATCGCAGACTATAATCCAAAATCTTGTGGAGGTCAGTGAAAAAATAATTTCAAGTTATTCCAGCTAAAACCCACATTTGAATAAAATAAGTTAAGATGTTAACCTACCTGCCGATAGAAGAAATATTTCCAAGAGTATAAAAAATTGCAAAAAGAATTGTTCCCTTTATTGGTACCCATAAAAGACAAGTGCCCTAAAAAGAGTAAATAAAATAAAATTAGGTGGTTATGTGGGGTGTATGATATAGACTGCCATTTGGTATAGTTTGAGTTTATTTAGAGGTAAACATAATTTTAAAATATGGTAATCACAGATTTCTGCTATATGGCAGTCACTCACTTTGCTAGCATACAATCAAGGGAACTCTTTATTTGAATCATAGTTGTTTTCCAGCATACAAGTTACAAAGCAAATTCTCACTCACTTCATGCACAAAATATCATCTTACATGAGGCTGCAACCACAAATGAATCATTGCTTCTTTTATGCATTTAACATAGTTTTTTAACCTCTTCGTGTCAAGAAGGGCTTTCTTTAGATACCATTGTTTTGATCATATCTAATTTCCTATTAAAAAAATGAATTATTTTGATTGTATCAATCATTTATCATATCATTTACTATAAAAAGTATAAAAATAAGGTGAGAATTGTAGAAAAAAGGACTTTCTTACTTGAAAAATCTTTTACTCAACTATAAAAGCTAATGAAGAAACCTTCTAGATAGATTCTAGTATTTGTCCTGCATTTTGAAATACCCAACTATCTGGGAACTTCTTGGCTCCAGCTACCCGGAGCCTTCCTTTGCGGGACTTGGCGAGGACTGCCCACTGACGGGGGAGGGCAGCGGGAAACACTCTCATTTAAAGGAAAAATGGGCGGGGAACGGGCGTGTCAAGACCCCGCGACCCAGAAGATTTGGGTCTTGACCCGGAGAACCGGAGCTTCACCCGGCAATCTCCGGGTCAAACCTGGAGAGTTCCCAGGTATGGTTATGGGGCAATAAGTACAGGTAGCCTTTCGCCATTTCAAAGCCATTTTTTCCAAATCTGGTAATTCTTCCCCCATGTGCTATTTCGGGTATCTTTGAAGCTGGCCAATGCAATTTACACTATCAAATATTTTTGAAGACTAGACACCCCAGAGTATTTCCAATGCTAGTATTTTTTCCATGCACTAATTCTACCAGCAGTCTTTGTCAAACTTTCTGGTAGTAATTTTTTTGTGTTTTTTTTCACACATATTTTACTTCATGTATGTCACACAACACCCCTACATGTGTTACGTAACCACCCAGTGATACCACCCATGCATGGGTTTGCCTGGCTGTTTTGGGGCAAAAAAGCCATATTTGGGACATGCACATTTTTCAGTGTTGAACTTTATTTGGTGATCCACTGCACATGCCCTATTTGGTACATCTTTGAGCCCGACCAATTCAGTGTGCCCAATAAAAACCATATATTTTTTTAAATTACACACTCCAGGGTATGTCAAATTCTGGTATTTTAACTCTTTCCATGTACTAATTGTACCACCAGCCTTTGTCAAAGTTTGCACTGTCACACAACACCCCTATATGTGTTCAATAACATCTTGTGAGTACAGTGATACCCCACATGCATGGGTTTGTTGGGTTGTTCGGGGGCTAAAAGTGTTATGCAAGCCCAGGCAACACAGGATAATGGACCCACTATGCAGGAGCGGTGGCGTACTCGCAGATGGATAGCAAGATCAGAGGCAAATAGGGTAAATCAGGGCCAGAGGCAGAGGCACGAGAACTAAACAAGTCGAGGTCAGGGCAGGCAGCGTAGAAGCAGAATCAGGAAACAAAGCCAAGGTCGGGGCAGGCAGCGTAGGAGCGATATCAGGAAACAATAGCCGAGGTCTGGTATACATTAATCAGGCAGCAAAGTTACAGGAACAAAAACACAAAATACACACCCAGAGCACAGTAACAGTGACTTGTTGCACTATAACACAGGACAAGGTGGTTTAAATAATGGACGCGCTGTGACGTCGCGATGGCAACAGCGCCAACAAAACAACAAGCTCTGCCTGTGTTACCTCCACCAAACAGGCAGAAACGGTAATGGATGAGCGCTGTGAGCACGTCGCGACGGTTCGTTGGTAACTACCCGATCGCCGCAGACACGCCGCGGCAGCTCGACCAGAGCCATCACTGTCAGGTGGACGTGCCCTGTCACCGCACACGCCCCTCCGTGTACATGCCGAGCATGTACGGAGGGGACGCGCGAGCGGCACCTTGAGGGAGCCGTCCACCAGTGACCGGACGCCGCGGGAGCCCGGCGGAGAAGGTAGGCATAACAAAAAGGCCACATTTGCGACGTGTGCATTTTTCAAATGGGAAATTAGACGTGTGGTCATCCTTCCCCGTGTGTTAATTGGGACATTGTTGAAAATTTTTTTTACATTTATTTTACTAATCACGTTGTGATCAGAAAGCTGGGCTCCATTGACTTGCATGGTTGAATGCAGTACCTATATTCAACCAGCAAGTGGAGCCAGGGTTCCCAGGAGGGTCTGGAGAGCAGCAGTAGAAGAAAAAGAATGGATTAAAGCAAAATAGAGAAACTGAAGCAAGACATATGCAGCTCCGCGGACTGGGTAGAACGTGACAACAGGCTATGAATTTGGAGTTTGTTTAAGCTGAGATGTCTTAGAAGAAATTATAATTTTGACTCAACTAGGATGCCTAGTTGTTTCTATTAATTTAATTAGTAGACACTCCAGCTTGTTGCCCTCAATTTTTTTAATTTTTTTTTAATTGTGCAATCATGAACAAGCAAATATTTATTGAGTGATAAATAGCAGGCAGGGGGAAAGAGTTAGGGCTTACAACTAGAGATCTGGTTATTTGTGCATTATTGATCTCTTTATAGATGACTTGCTATTTTTTTTTATATAAGACGATGTTCTTATTCCTTTCTCCATTTCTATCTGATGTTTCTATCCGATGTAATTGCAGGCCACGTAGGATCTTCGCTGCGAGAAAAGTATGAACTAATAAAGAATATTCTTCTTTTTTTATATCGGGACCAGTCTAGGAGAGTGAGGAGGGTAGCTTCTGGTGTTTGGATTATCGATATTTTAAATTGTCTGTCCAGCCAATCAAAGATAGTTTTCCATACTTTTTTTAGTTCTGTGCATCCCCACCATATGTGGAGATAGGTACCTTGGGACTTGTCACAACGCCAGCATATCGACAAGATGGCTGGATACATCTTGTGTAGTCTTGTTGGAACCCGATACCATTTATTCATCAACTTGAACTGCATTTCAATCAAGTTTAAACAATGGTTTATCTGTTTAGTTTTTTCTGCATCAATCTGCACCAATCCTCGAGGGTTATTATTATTCCTAGGTCTTTTTCCAATTAAGTCTTTGCCGGGAAATCTTTTGGTTGTTTTGATAATCTGATGACCTCGACCGATTTGGTTATAAGGAATTTTTTAGGGTTGTTATTAAATATTTTGATTAATATACAAGACATTTTTTGGTTCACTTTCCATAAATATTTATCTAAATAGGATTTAATCCAGAAGAATGTGAAGTGTTCTCTAATTGTGAGATTAAATTCCCTTTTCAAGTCTTCAAAGCCCTTCATGGATTGCATGGTAACTAATTTAGATCTTGAATATTTAATTCCAGAGTATCTATATTAGCAAAGAGTGGAATCTTGCTCTGCAAGCCTATTTCTTTTCTTATCTTTTTCCATGAATATATCAGATGGGATAGGATTAGGGGTTCCGGGGATTTATTGTCTCTAAGAGGTGCCGAAGACCATAATAAATGTTCTAAAGAAATTAATCCTGTGTACTCCAGTTCTAGTCTGTACCAACTGGATTTTTTAAAGCTGTTGTTCTGGTTTCTGGCCATACGGGCAATCATGCTTGCTTGGTATGCTTCCTTACTTCTAATATCTGGGAAATCTACCCCACCATTTTTAGTTTTCATTGATAATAATTCTTGGGCTCTTCTTGTTTTTTTTTCCCTGCCAGATAAAGCAGTCAAAACTATTTTGCACTAGTTTTAGCCAGGGATCTAAAATTGTCAGGGGAATCATTTAAAACAAATACAGCCATCTGGGTTTGATGTATGCATTTATTATATTTATGCGTCCCCACCAAGAGAATTCTAAGTTTCTCCATTCTTTTAGTTTCTTGTTCGTTGTTTTGAGGAGGTCAAGGAAGTTTGTTTCCATAACATAAAGCTTTCTGTTACCCATTTAAAACTAAAGGTCAAAGATATCTCTTGTATTGTTTCTTTCTTTAAATTTGTTCCTAAAATATATGTGTTTTCTCAATGTTTAGCTTGTAATTTGCCACCTCACTATAATCTATAAATTCTTTCCTACGGAAACATAATGATCCTAGTGGATATGTTAATGTAATTAAAATAGCATCTGCGTAGAGACCAATTATTAAATCTTCTTTTTTTTAGCTTCCAAACTGTAATGTGGGGATTATTATGTATATTTTTTGCAAGGGGTTCTAGCTATATTATATATAAAAGAGAGGATTAAGGGCACCCCAGTCTGGTTCCGTTTTTTAGATGGAACCAGTCTGAACATATGCGGTTGAGTTTTTATAAAGGGCCATTATTGCTTGATGCATCCAGTCGCCAACACTCATTGGTTGTAGGGTTTGGCTCATAAAATCCCAGCTCACCCCGTCAAACGCTTTCTCTGCGTCTTTTGACTGGGTCAGCAATTGGATCTCCGTCCGTTCTGCAATATTTAAAATATTAATTATCCTACGTGTGTTTATGTTAGGTAATCTATTAGGGATAAAGCCTATTTGTTCTTGATTAATTATTGTTTCCAGGGTGGGCTTCAATAATTCGGCTAATATGGCTGAGTAGATTTTGATATCTACATTGAGTAACGATATGGGCCTATAATTTTTGTTGGATCCTTGCTTTAGTATAGGGAGAATGTTAGCCCTGAGTAATTCCTCTGGGCGCCTCCCTTTTCTGCGATATCATTATATACAAGGTTTAAATGGGGTATTATATATTCTGCAAAAATCTTATAGAGCTGGTGTTTTTTTTTTCTAATTTATTATTAGTTAAATTTCTAGGTTTGTAATCTGTTTGTTTATCTTAGATCTTTGTTCTTGAGATAATTGGGGTATCTTAGTTCTTTTTAAGTAAGATATTAACTGTGCTTTTGTGGCTTGTGCCAGAAGATTATATAAAGATTCATAATATTTATTAAAAGCTTGCCCTATTTCTCTCGGGTATAATAAGGTCTTGCCCTTAATAATTAGTTTACTGACACTATTATTCTGTTTTATTTTTTTAAGTTTGTTCGACATCATTTTTTCATCTCTATTTCCTTGGTTATAATATTTTTGCTTTCATTTCTCCATATTTCTAGATATTTTGAGTCTTAAGAGTATATTTATCTCTTCCTGGAGGATAAGAAGGGTATAAATCTCATTGTTTATTTTCCATATCAAAATTATAAATTGGCCCTGTGGATATAGAAATTGAAAGATATTCAATAAATTGCATTCTCTTAGATAGAATTATTGCAACTCCCCTTTTTTTAAATTTATCTGAAGCATGTATTATAATTGGTTAATTTTTTTTTTTTGGTTCGAGTTGAGACCTTGCATATTAACCGATATCAATATTATCATTATTTTCCACTTTCCTATCCTCTGATCACCGGGTAGTTGCAACAAGAAAAAAAGACACAACAGAAAAAAAAACCATAAAATGACTATCATATAACATGTAATTTACATTCCCATACAGGCTGTTCGTAATCATATGAACAGCCTTGGGTACACTTTTTTTTGGTTGCCCTACTAGCCTTTCGGCTGATGACTCCCATTCATGTCTAAATTGATAGGCACGGGGTCTAGGGTAAACCTGAAGCCCAAAGTGGGGCTGAATGGAGTGAAACAGGGAGGGGAAAATGAAAGGAGAAAAAAATAAAAAAAAACGTAAAAAAATAACTTTAAATGGGTGGCTCCAGTGACTAAGTGTGAAAAAATCATTTAAATAAAAGGAATAGTCTGTGTGTAAAATAAAAAAGGAGGAGAAAAGAGAAAAAAAATAATAATAAATAATAAAAAAAGAATAAAAATCTTTTAAAAAAGGTCGTTTAGAAGGTGACTCCAGTGACTAAGTGTATATAAATTTGGCTTGTGAACAAATAATAACTATTTATAAAATAATTAATGGGATACTGAGTAGAATGTAGTGTGAATGGGGGAAAATCTTAATATTGTGATAGTCTTGAAAGCTTAAACAGAAAAGAAGTGCAATGTGTCTGGGGAGGGAAAAAAACATCTTTGAATGGGTGCTCCAGTGACTAAGTATAAATAATTAATTTAAATAAAAGAAATAGTCTGTGTCTAAAATAAAAAGGAGAAGAAAGGAGAGGAGAAAAAAAAAGGTTGTTTAGAAAGTGACTCCAGTGACTAAGTGTGATAGGGTCATTAATATAAATTTGGCTTGTGAACAAATAATGCGTATTTATAAAAGAACTAATGGAGTAGAGTGTAGTGTGAATGGGGAAAAAATCTTAATATTGTGATAGTCTTGAAAGCTTAAACAGAAAAGAAGAAATGTGTCTGGGGAGAGAAAAAAAAAAAAAAAGAAAGACAGACAGAAAAATAACTGAAAGGTTGTTTAGAAGGTGACTCCAATAACCGATAAGGCCTCCGGGGTTCCCTGTCCGACCTACTTTGGGAATTACTATCAGCTTGGTTAGTTTTGAATATTCTTAATTTTTATCCAGCTTTCTAATTCTTCTGGGGAGTCGAATATTTGGGGTTGTCCTTCTGTCAGGACTTTTATTTTGCTCGGAGGTCTCCATTGATATTTAATTCCCTTTTTTTTTATGATTTCTAGAGGGGTTGCGAAGCTCCTTCTCCACGCACGTGTCTCTGGGGAAATATCTTGGAATAGTTGTATATCTTTAAATCTTTGATCGTGCCCACTGTTTACTCTAAACTCTAAATGCATTCATTATCTTTTCTTGTTGTTGCGCTCAACTTTCAATAATACTTATTCTTAGTCAAAAAGGTTAGTACCCACATGCGTTTATACATTTTGTAGATTTATGGACCACTGCTCGAGCAGAAGCCAGGAATACAAGGGGACAAAACGTGTCTAAAAATATGTGCAGACTTTTTATTTCTTGTCAGTTTTTAAATCTTACATTATTTAGAATATTATTATTTTTTTTTAAATAATCTTTTTCTTTATTTATAAGAAAAATAAATAAAACAGAGAGAAAAAAACATCAAACATACAGAAGACAAACAAATATTATTACATCAGTATCCTCCCATATTATTATTCATATGCATGTTATGATGAATATATCTATATTAATCTCTCTATTATTATAGATAGCAGATGCAAAATGTACTCGTCGGTATCTGAGTAATACAAACAAAAACACACATATAATATTTTAGCTGCAAACTTGGGTTATATGGACAGGTGTTCACATCTTTAGATATATAAATTTCTATGTTATCTATCAAGAGTGTGATACGGCCAAAACTATCAAGGCTCTAATTTTACTCATAAAAAGAGAATAGGAAGAAAAACCACCTTATCTAAGAAACTCATTAGGTTGATTACTCAGAGGCTTTTTCCAGTTTTTCTAACCAAGAACCCCATATACTAGATATCTTTATAGAATAGAAATAAGAGTTATATAGTTGTTTTTCCATTTTTATTTGGAATTTCAGTTGTGTGATAACCAGATTCCAGCAAATAGCAGTTTCTTGTTTCCATAATCTAGCTATCGTTATTTTTAGGGCAATAAAGCAGTGAATGATTAATTGTTTTTCTTTCACACTACAGTTCGGCCATCCTAGATGTAATAACGCAGATACAGGAGATCTATTTATGGTCTTTTGTGTTAAGATATTAACAAGATCAAATATTCTAGACCAAATTTCTTTCACTCCCTGGCAATTCCACCATATATGAAGAAAACTCCCCTTTTCCAATCTACATCGCCAACACAAGTCAGAACAATTGGGGTACATCTTATGTAACCTCGAGGGGACCAAATACCACCTGTTCAAGATTTTAAATTGAGTTTCTGCCAAAGATAAAGAATGAGTAGACAGAGTAACATCAAATAAATTATTATTATTATCTTTTATTTATATAGCGGCAACAGTTTACGCAGCGCTTAATACAATACATATGACAAGACAAGAATTGACAGACTAAGACAAATCGATACATTAGGTGGAAAGCCCTGCTCGCAAGCTTACAACATAAGGCACAGAGAAAGGGTGAGAGGTAGTGTGGTGGTTGTATCAATGACAAGGAAGTTCTAACAGCTAAGATGGTATGCTTCTCTGAAGAAGTGGGTTTTGAGATGTTTCTTGAATGTTGGGAGGGAGGGTGAAAGCTGAAGGTTCCTTGGGAGTAGATTCCAGAGATATGGGGCAGCTCGAGTGAAATCTTGTAGACGGGAAAAGGAAGAGGCGATAAGTGAAGAGGAGAGCCTGAGCCTATGAGAAGAATGTAGGGATCGAGTAGGAAAGTATTTGCTTATAAGGGCAGAAATGTATGGAGGAACAGTATTATGGATGGCCTTATATGTCAGTACCAGGATTTTACATTTAATTCTAAACGTAATTGGGAGCCAGTGGAGAGTTTCACAGAATGGGGAAGCAGAACAGGAGCGACGTGCAAGGAAGATCAGCCTAGCAGCAGCATTTAGGACAGACTGTAGAGGAGAGAGGAGAGAGTCGAGACAGTGGAATGCCAACCAGAAGAGTGTTCCAGTAGTGAAGACGGGAAATGATAAGTGAATAAACCAGAGTTTTTGTGGATTCTTGGTTGAGGAAAGGGAGGATACGAGACGTATAAACAGACAGACATACAAATAAAAATATCTTAAAATATACAGGAGTTGGGGATCCCATCTTAAGAAATTTAAAACTACTTAAATGATTTATCTGAATCCAAAGAGAGATGGAAACACCCTCCACCCAATATTCCGAAATGTGCATCTTTATACAATACAATAACATGATTTACAGTAGACCAACATAAAATGCCAGACTAATGGAAATAAAAAATAATCTCTATTTTAACCTTCATTGGTGGTTACCGGATAAAAAAAATGTAAATTTTTTGTTTAAAATAATTTAATTAACAAATAAGGTCTTTAAAAAACTCTCAGGTCTCTTGGTTTCTGTGACACTGCTCTCCTGGATCTCATACAAGTTAATCCTGGATCCATCTCTGTGTCTTTTGCTGGCAATTCCTCCTCTTCAATGCCTCTGTCTGTTGGAGTACTTCAGGGTTCTGTCGTGGGTCCTCTACTATTCTCCATCTATAATTCCTTACTTGGAAAACGTATCGACAGCTTAATACCACCTCCATGCAGACGACACACAAATTTATCTCTCCACCCCCAATCTCTCTGCATCTGTCCTCTCTCAGATCAGCAGCTGCCTATCTAGCATCTCTTCCTGGATGGCCTCTCAGTCTTAAATATGTCTCCCTCTAATCCCTCCCTCTAACTCTATTCCCCTTTCTGACCTATCACTATCAATGGTACCACTATGTCTCCTTCACCACAAGTCCGCTGGCTCGGAGTGGCCCTAGACTCAAATCTATCTTTTATTCCTCACAATAAATCACTCTCTAGATCTTGCCACAACCAACTACGCAACATTTCCAAAGTTCGTTCAATCCTGACTGCCAGCACCGCAAAACAACTAATCCAACTCCCTCGTAATCTCCCGTCTAGACTACTGCAACAACCTACTTACAGGCCTCTCTTCCTCTGCCAGACTAATCTATCTCACCCGACGCTCTGCATCTGCCGCACCTCTCTGCAAGTGCCTCCACTGGCTCCCCATCCATAGCAGAATTAAATTAAAATTACTAACGCTATCTGTCAGGCCCCATCCAGGCTGCGGAGCTGAATGTCTTTTGTTTCCCTGTTTTGCTGTGGTCCTTTCTGTCCTGAACCTCTGATTCCTGGATTCTAGTTCTGCTCTTTGCTTCAGCTCTGTTTCCTTTATAGGGTGTGCCCCACCCGTTATGTTTGCTCAGTCTGCAGTCTACAGGTATGCGTCTCTGATATGTGTTTAGATTTCATGTTTAGTTTGTTTAGAACCTCTGTAGGCAGGGTTTAGCGTTAGGACCCACCGTATATTGGAGTACTTTGGCGTAGTGGTGGGCTAAGCATACTATGGCCATATGATGTGACGGAATCTCCAATTTTATAGCAAGACAGGAGGCTTCATAATTTGCATAACATCTTTACTATGCACTACCACCATGGTATTATCTTTATTTTGCTGATATCATTATTGCAATTACATTACCTCTATTTGTTCACTATTCTTCCCTATCTCTGCTCCCTGCAGAGACTCTGCTTTTAAGGCCCTCTCTGTAGGCCCTAACCCCTCTTCTTGTGTGTCTCCCACTTTATTTTCCCTTTTATTTTTCTCTCTGTAACAGGTTTTCCCTTACCTTTCTGTGGCAATGAGCTCTTGCTCTCTGCCCTCCTCCCTCATGGTGCTGGCTCCCCGTTAGGTTCCTTCTCGCTCTTTTGTATTTTTACTTTCATTTTCGTTTTCTATTGTTGAGTTTTTGCTTTTTTTTCGCAATCGTTTCAGGCTGTTTTTCCCTTGTTTCTTACAGTTTCTAGGTGTTCTCTCTAGACCTAATTCTTATTTTAAGGAATCTTTTTCAGTTTTTTAGATTATTTATTTTATTTAAACTATATATTGCGTTTTTTTCTGACATATGTGGCGATTGCTGGACATTTTCTCACCTGTCCCCCTGTTTTAATACTAAAAAGGACATATTGCTATACAGGGTGATTCAGGGAGGCCTACCAGATGTGGGCCTCCCTTAAGATTGGTCCCTGTCCCCATCTGGGTGATACTTTTACTACAACTGGGACCTTACCATTACTATACTACTAGCCTCTACTGCCACCTTGTGGTTTTATATACCGTATTTGCTCGATTATAAGACGAGGTTTTTTCCAGAGCAAATGCTCTGAAAAATACCCCTCGTCTTATAATCAGACCTCAACTAGATCTGATATGAGACCAAGATCCAGATCCCCCGCAGCGATGCAGGGGATCTGGATCCTCTTACCCCCCCCCCCACACACACACACTTACCGGTACTTCTGAGTCCCCGGTGCTTAGTCCGGGCAGCGTGTAGTGCTCTACGCGATTCGCGTACACAACTTCCGCTGCAGCCGGAAGGAGGTGCGTTTAGCGGCGGGGGTTGTCTGCGTCCATCGCACAGACCTTCCCCGGCTATCAGAGTTCCCCGTGATCTCTGACAGCCGGGGAAGGTCTGCGCGATGGACGCAGACAACCACCGCTGCTGACCGCACCTCCTCCCGCTGCAGCGGAAGTTGTCTACGCGAATCGCGTAGAGCTCTACATGCTGCCTGGACTATGCACCAGGGACTCAGAAGCTCAAGTAAGTTTGGAGGAGGGAGGGAGAGGGAGTGTTAAATGGGGGGCATAAGGCATTTCTGGAGGCAGAGTGCTCTGTGAAATGCCTTTTAACCCACTTAATGCCACTCTGCCTCCAGAAATGCCTTTTAATTCTCTATACGCCACTCTGCCTCCTGGAATGCCTTATACCTCCCTATATGCCACTCTGCCCCATAATATGCCTTTTAACCCCCTAAATGCCAGAGTGGCATATAGGGGTATAAGGCAATTCTGGAGGCAGAGTGGCACATAGGGGGTCAAAAGGCATATCATGGGGCACAGTGGCATTTAGAGGATTAGAAGGCATATCATGGGGCACAGTGGCATATAGGGGGTATAAGGCATTTCTGGGGCCGAGTGGCAAGCCAGGGGGCAGATGTGCATAACTGGGGGAGGGCAGGTTGAAAAAATAAAAAAGCTTTTATTAAAAAAAATTGTTCACATAGTTTACATGAATTAACATTTACTGGTCAAACTTTTTTCCTATAGGGTCGTCTTATATTCAGGCTTTTTCTTTTTTTCATAAATATTCAGATTTTGGGGGGTCGTCTTATAATCATGATCGTCTTATAATCGAGCAAATACGGCATATTGTGCCTGATACATTTATTACTGATCTCTCACAGATCTCTGGTGCCAACATCTTCAAATGTTTTCTGCTCATACTCTCTTGCTGTGAAGAGTAGTGCTTAATTATGGCAGACGAGACCCACACGCCTTCAGCGGCAGACCTGTCATCATGGCTCTATGTAGCCAGGGCCTCTTCGATTTGCCCCTCCAAAAAGCTCCAGCATCACTTTCCCATCCCCCCGTCTGCCTCCCAGGGCTCTTCGGGGTGACACTCCCTATTCAGATATTGATCCAGTGGACTCATTGGGCAAACTCCCACGTAAGGGCATTATGTTGGCATCTCTAAAGGGAAGCAAAGTGCAATACGCACTCCCGTTGGCTTTGCCCCAGAGCTCAGTAGGGATATCCCCGGTTCCTCATCTGAGCTAGACGAGGCTCCAGGCGCCTATCTGATGACTCCAGCTGGAACTGCTGAAATACCAGAGGATTCTGGTGCCCTCAATGCAGTGGGTGAACCCTGTTTTGACCCTGAGAACATAAGGCATCCGCGCTGGGGAGAGGGGACTCCGCCCGACCAGATTTGAAACTCCCTGGTCAAATGGATCTGGAAACCAGTGGAGAGGGAGGTCCGGAACAAACTTCGGGCAGAATGCCCAGGTCCTAGGCTGCCACACAAGGTCTGGAGACCCCCAAGTTTGACCCCACGAGGATGACATGTAGGTCAAAAAACCTCCAGGGACCCTAGGAAAGGGGCAGAAGGTGGTATCTGGAGAGCCCAGGATAAGCTTCTGGACATTGCCGGCCCATTGTCCCAATTGTTCCTGATGGCCGAACGAGCGATCATGTCTGATACCCCAAATAGACTCCTCCCTTCCCAGGGAAGGGATTCAGCGTTGCAGCATCATGTTGGTAACGCTAACTTAGCCCTCTGAACCGAGCGACGCCAGGCTGCTCTCATGTGCCAAGACCCTTGCCTTATGGATCTTGGGAGCAAGGAGATGGGTCCAGCTCCCGACGGTCTCCTTTTCTGGGATGCTTTCATAAAGGAGCATGCATGCATGTGAACATTTTCACCTCCTTCATAAAGGCCCAATCCTCCATGAGGTATGCTTTTTTCTTCCAGACAGCATTTCTCTGGCAGGGCTGGATATCCAAGGAGCTGGACCTTGAGCCACCAGAGGCTCCCATTAAGCCACCAGAGGCTACGAGTCATCAGGAAGGGTACCCATTCCCGGCTCTGTTTGCCTCCACCAGAGGTTCACCCGGATGAGGTGTCACCGGCCCAGCACGAGGAAAAAAACCCTTCGGGTTTTCCCACAATTAGTCCCTCATGTCTCTGGACCCTTGGGTCCTTCAGTCGGTTCAGGGCTTCCTCATAGATTTTTCTATTCCCCCGTTACACATGCCCTTCCTTTTCTCCCCTAGCTTTCTCTTCCCCAACAGGAGCTAGTGGACTGGAAAATTCAACTACTATTCCAGAAGGGCGCCATAGAACCCATGTCATGGGCCCTCCTCACTTCTTCAGCAACATCTTTCTGGTTCGCAAGAAGTTGGGAAAATCTCGACCCATTATGAATCTCAGAAGCCTCAACATCTTTGTCACCTGCCGTCACTTCTGATGGAAGGCATCCATCTCATCAGAGATCTTCTACTAGAGGACAACTGGCTTATGTCTGGATCTCAAGGACGCCTATCTCGCAGTCCCTGTCCACCAGGATCACCGCCGGTTTCTTCAATTCTTCACCTGCCTTCCCTTTGGACTCAGCTCGGCCCCTTGGTGCTTTACCAAGCTGATGCAATCTGTCATCGCTTTCTTTTAGACCCAGGCGATCAAGAAGGAGATCCACAGGGTGCTATGCTCCAAGACAATTCCACTTCGGACTCTAGCTCGCATTGTGGGCCTTCTCTGCTCGTCCCTCCATGCAATCGTACCTGATCCGCTCCACTACCAAGCTCTTCAGCAACCCACCTTTGCAGGTTTCCATTCTATGATCAACAGATCACTCTCTGGACGGAGGTGAGGCTAAAGCTCATGGGGTGGCTACAATAAATGGAGGCATGGAATGGTTGAACTATCTTCATCTCCCTTCCTGACTTAGTCCTGGAATCTGATGCCAGCTTTTACTGTTGTGGGGTGTCCAGACCTTCCGAAGTGACCGGTGGTCGATGGTCAGCGGAGGAGAGACAATTGCACATGAATTGTCTGGAACTGATTGTGGGCTCCTTTGCCATTTGGAGTTTGGCCGCTGATTTCTCCAACTTTTGCCTTCTCCTTTGGATGGGCAACATCTCGGCGGTCCAGTACATCAACCCTCTGGGGGGGCGCACGGTCAAGTATGCTAAGGGTCCTTACCAAGTATCTCTATGATTTCTGCCTGACCAACCACATCACACTGGCAAACCGGTTTTCCTGCCACTTGAGGGATGCCAGTGATTGGAAGCTGGATTGCAGTCTTCCAGCGTCTGGACTCTCAGTGGGATCAATTTTCTGTTGATCTCTTTGCATCCAGACTGAATACTGAACTGGTGACTCTCTTCAGCTGGCTTCCAGACCCAGACTGCGCCACAGTACACGCCTTCCTACAGACTTGGCCTTCATCTGGGGCTTAAGCTTTCCCTCTTCACTATGCTTCCTCAGAAGCTTTGCATGAGCGGATCTGTGCTTCTCATCACACCCCTCTGGCTGCCTCTACCCTGGGTCCCGTCATTCCTGGAACTGCCTGCAAGGATACCGCTTCTCCTCCTGCACCTTCTTCAGGATCTTGGCGTCTTGGTGTCTTGGAAGGGCAGGATGATCCATTCTAGGTCCCTGTAATTGCCTTAGATCAGCCATCTCGGCTTCTCATGCTCTGATCTTGGGTGCTCCCCTGGGTAGGCTTCCTCTGGTCTGCCATCTTTTGCGCAGGGCCCAGTTATCTCGTCACCTAGGTCCTAGGTATTCGTCTCTCTGGGACATCCAGAAGGTATTGGATTTTCTGAAATCCTTGCCTAACAAAACTTCTCTCTCTTAATCAGCTTTTGGCCAAACTTGCTTTAGTTTGCTTTTGCCGCATTTCTGATGTCCAGGCTTTCGGTGCTGATGTCATTTCTTTCTCATCGCAGAGGGTGGTTTTCTCACTTTCTTGTCGCACCAAATATTTTTCTTTAGCTGTCTCCTAACCATACTTTCCAGAACAGCCGCTTTTGTGTGTGGCTCACTTCTCTCAGCAGTACCTTCTGTCCACGGACTCTCATCATCCGAGGGGTTCCCATCAGCTGCTTCTCTCGTATGTTTCTCCCTTTCATCTGATATCTTCTCCTACCATCGCTAGATGGGTGCGCTGGTTTTTGGGTCTGGCCGGGATTGACCCCAGTTTCAGGGCTCATTTGTTCTGAGGGGCAGTAGCCTCTGGTACTGTGTCTCTAGGCACCTCCCTGTCGGACATCCTGCACTCCACGGACAGGTCCAGGACTTCTACTTTCCATACCTTTTATTCTTGCCCTGCTCCCCATGCTACCTTTGCTTGGCTTAGCGTTAAAAATGCCAATTACGAAGCCTCTTGTTTTGCTATAAAATTTGAGATTAGAATAGCCTTGGTGCATATATAATCTAAATTTTAATAAAGACAGGAGGCAAATAATTTCCCTCCCTTCCCGTTTCGCTTACACTGTAGCGTGGGGGTTGTTGTGTGTTTTTATGCCTTGTTGTTATTACTGTCTATGTTATTGACCTTGCTATAGGATTACAGTTACTGTTCCCTTTTTCTTTCAGTTTAATCGTGCCCTTTCTGTGGCTCAGAGGTGGACGTCACTGGTTCCACCCATCGGAAATAGCCATTTCCTATGGTTCCTGTTATAACCTCCTGTTCGTATTTGTTCTTCACGTTGGCTCTGCATCAAAGAAGAGGAGGAGGAGTGGCTGTCTTCAGGCTTTATAGTCCCTGTATATGTTGATTGGGCTGCAACAACTAATCGATAAGATCGATAATAATCGATAATGAAAATAGTTGCCAACGAATTTCATTATTGATTAGTTGAATCGATTTTTATCGATTATAAAATGAGGGTTTTTATACCCCTCATTATATAATCCGCTTAGTCTGACTCACAGCAGCAGCTCCTACTTACCAGTCCCTCCCTGTAATCCCGCCCCTTCCTTCTCCAGGCCAGAACCACATGGCTGTGACTCATCTAACTGTAAGTATAAAATTAATATTTGGGCTGCTGAAAGTTAGGAGAGGTGGGGGTTAATTTAGGGGCAGTTATGGTTAATGGGGTGTTTAGGGTTAATTTAGGGGCAGCTGTGGTTAATGGGGTGTTTAGGGTTAATTTAGGGGCAGCTGTGGTTAATGGAGTATTTAGGGTTAATTTAGGGGCAGCTATGGTTATGGGGTGTTTAGGGTTAATTTAGGGGCCGCTGTGGTTAATGGGGTGTTTAGGGTTAATTTGGGGCAGTTGTGGTTAATGGTGTGTTTAGGGTTAATTTAGGGGATGCTGTGGTTGATGGGTCTTTAGGGTTAATTTAGGGGATGCTGTGGTTAATGGGGTGTTTAGGGTTAATTTAGGGGCAGTTATGGTTAATGGGGTGTTTAGGGTTAATTTAGGGGCAGTTATGGTTAATGGGGTGTTTAGGGTTAATTTAGGGTAGTTGTGGTTGATGGGGTATTTAGGGTTAATTTAATGATGAGGACTGAGAGTTAATTTAATTAATTTAATAAAGTTAACTTAAGGTGCAGTTAGAGGTAAAGCTGGGGCAAACTAAAGGGAATCTAAATCTTGGGGCAGTGAAGATTAACCAAGTTCTTATTTATAAAAGTATGGTGTCAGTGTGCTGTAAACGGGTCTGTGACTCTATGAGGGGACTATGAGATATCTGGGGGGGTATAAGGCATATCTGGGGAGGAAGGAGTGACATATCTGGGGGTATAAGGCATATACGGTATATAAGGCATATGTGGTTAGGGCAGTGTGGCATGTCTGGGGAGGATGGAGTAGTGTATCAGGGTGTATAAGGCATATCTGGGGGTAGAGTGGAGTGGCATATGTGGGGAGGGCAGCGTGGCATGTCTGGGAGGCAGTGTAGCATGTCTGGGAGGCAGTGTGGCATGTCTGGGGAGGACGGAGTGGTGTATCAGGGGGTATAAGGCATATCTGGGGCCACAGTGACATATGTGGGGGTAGGGTGGAGTGGTATGTCTGGGAGGCAGCGTGGCATTTCTGGGGAGGACGGAGTGGTGTATCGGGGGTATAAGGTGTATCAGGGGGTATAAGGCATGTCAGGGGCCACAGTGGCATATGTGGGGTTAGAGTGGAGTGGCATGTCTGGGCGGCAGCGTGGCATGTCTGGGAGGCAGCGTGGCATGCCTGGGCTCAAATGTGCAAAATTGGGGGGGCTGGTTGGGAAATAAAGACAAGAAATGCATTTTATCAAAGTTTTTTATTCTGCTGTTTGTATTTAACATCATTTGTTAATTAAATTATTTTAACTACATGAAAAATTTACATTCATTTTTTTTATCCGATTAATCGAAAAAATAATCGGCCAACTAATCGATTATGAAAATAATCGTTAGTTGCAGCCCTAGTTATATATTTTGATTTTCATGTTTGTCTCTTTGCTGCTATTGGTGGTAGAGTAAAGATGTTATGCAAATTATTGCACAGACTTACTAATGCACCCCCAGACTCCCTGGTGTCCAGCAGGACCGGCCGGTGATGAAGCACCGGAAGGTTATGTCACGCCGGTGCTCTACCATAGAAGCCCAGGTGAAAATGCCAGAAGCGCAGATGTCCATGGCTGCATGTCCTGGGCAACGGCGATATGAATTGTGCATCTCTGGGCAATATTAATTTTTGACATCCCAAAGTATTTACTAGGAGCATTTTGTGAATTGTATTCAGAAACAACCGAGTACAGGAATGCCCCACAAACATGTGTAGGGTATGTCTCTTTGACACTGCGGGTACCAAATTGGAACATACGCATTACAGTATTCAAACATGGAATTTTGACAGATCAGTTTACTGGGTGCATGTCTCATTTGAGACACAGGAAATGTCCCATATTTCATTTTAACCCCCTAAAACTATATATTTCCAAAGAGTAGACAGTTCAGGGAATTTAGTTATTTAACCCCGTAATGACAAGACTGTTTCTTTCTCGTAGTGCATTTTGGGACAATAGCTCTTTTAATATTTTTCAGTGTTGCTGTTTAGCTGTAATTTTCATCTTTCTCATTTTGTGTACCCACTCACATTATATATTGTTTTTTTCAGGACAAACAGGGCTTTCTTTAGATACCATTATTTTTATCATATCATCTAATTTACTATTTAAAAAAAAGATAAAATATGGCGATTTTTTTTAAAAAAAAATTACTTTTTCTCACATTTCTTTGAAAAATATTTTACGCATCTGCAAATACGAATGAAAAAACCTGCTAAATGGATTCTACTATTTGTCCTGAGTTTATAAATATCCAATGTTTTTATGTTTCTTTGCTTTTTCTGCACGTTATGGGGCAATAAGTACCAGTAGCGTTTTGCTATTCAAAATATATCAAAACCATTTTACCCCAAATTTTGTCATTCTGCCCCATTCAGGTATCTTTGAGGTCGGCCAATGCAATTTACCCCATCAAACCACATATGTTTGAAAACTAGACACCCCAAGGTATTTCAAATGCTGGTATTTTAACCCTTTCCATGCACTAATTCTACCACTAGCCTTTATGGTAGTCAAAATGTTTTATATTTTTTTCACACACGTTGTATTCCAGGTATAAATTTACCACTCTTGGTGTATGTCACTGCCAAACAACACCCAACAATATGTGTTCAGCAACATCTCCTGAGCGCAGTGATACCCCACATGCATGTGTTTGTTGGGTTATTTAGGAGGTAAAATACCTTTGTGAGGTGTGTGTTTTCCATTCGGTCAGTCTGTGCCCACGTTCCGTATTTGGGACATCTTTGAAGCCGGCCAACTCAATTTACCCCATCAAATCATACATTTTTTAAAACTAGACACCCTATGGGCAATTATAATGCCCCGCGGGAATTCCCGGCAAGGGAGATTGATGAAGCACACCGAGCAGACATGCCGGCAGCGGAGGTTGTTTACGCGCATCGCCGCTGCCAGTGAACGTCTGAGCGATGTGCTTAGACAATCTTCCGTGCCGGCACTCCCCCCAGGGAAAGTGCTAGCAGGGGAGGCTGTCTGACCGTATTGGAGAGTAGGATGCAGGTCCCCTGCACCGCTGTGGGGGATCTGTATCCTAACCCTGCTGCCTGCCCGGCACTGCATGTCCCGGGCGTCGGGCGATACGAATAATTTTTTTTAATATATATATTATTTTTTTTTACACAGAAATGGTTAGAGGTCCTCTTAGGGACCTCCTGAACATGCCAGTGATGTCACAATGACATCACAGCTCACATTATAATTTTTTTTTGTATTATTTATATTATTATTTTAATGATTTATTTAATATTATTTTTTAAATGAATTAACTTTTTTTTTTCCAGCTTTTCTCTTTCAGGATGGGAGGGGGAGTGAGAGACATGGTTTCTCACTCCCCTCCCCGCGATCCCCCTGCACCGATCACACTGTGATCTCTATGCAGGTCCTCACAGACCTGCATAGAGATCGCAGCGTCTCTGTGCCTCATCGGAGGGCAGGATATCCCCGCAGGCAATGCCGGCTTCTGCTGTCAGTGGGGAGTCCAGGCTGTCAAACGACAGCCTGGTCTCCCGTGCAGCGGCAGGGATGTGTCCCTGACGCTGCACGAAGGGCTGGACGTACCGGGACGTCCATAGGGGTTTCTTAATAGGCGTTTTTTGGACATCCCGGTACGTCTACAGGGGATTGAAGGGGTTGAACCGCCGATCTCAGGGATCGGAAGGTCTTGAACCTCACAGTTCTCACTTCTGACAGCCTCACTTCTGAGGCTTCCAGGAAAACCGCAGTACCGCTGATCGTGGCGAAAACGCTGCGATCAACGGCAAATAATGCTACCACGTACATTTACAGGCATTGTCACTAACTCATTGAATCGTCACCCCGTACGTGGATTGTCGTTAAGGGGTTAAAAAATGGTTTTGAAATAGCAAAACCCTACCTGTACTTATTGCCCATAATGTGCAGAAAAAAAAGCAAAAACACATAAAAACATTAGGTATTTCTAAACTCAGGACAAATAGTAGAATCTATTTAGCAGGTTTTTTCATTAGCTTTTTTTGATGACTAAAAGATTTTTCAAATAAAAGTGAGAAAATAAGCTTGCGAGCAGGGCTCTCTCCACCTAATGTATCAGTTTGTCTTAATCTGTCAATTCTCTTTTCATACCCCTTGAATATATGTATTGTATTAAGCACTGTGTAAACTATTGGCGCTATATAAATAAAGATGACAATAATAATAAAGTGGGTTTTTTTGTTTGTTTTTTATTTAACCCCTTCAGTCCCCTATGGACGTACCGGTATTCCCAAAAAACGCATCCCAAGAATCCCCTATGGACGTACCGGTACTTCTTGCACATCCCTGCTGCTGCACGGGAGATCAGGATGTCGTTTGACAGCCTGGACTCCCCCGACAGCAGAAGCCAGCATCGCCGGCTTTCTGCTGCCCGATCCGATGTAACACCAGATGTAACGAAAGCCAGAAAACTGTTACATTTTTAAATGTGCGATCGGGCATTCCCTTCCGGGTTGCGTCACTGCTGACATCACAAGGAAGGTCATTGGAGGACAGGATATCCCCTCTTCTGCCTGTGTGGTGCATCTGCGTCGCCGGCGGAGGTAGGACAGACAGCTTGTTTGGCGCTATTGCCATCGCGACAACACTATTTGCGTGTGTCGTCGCGATGACGTCATCTTGCCTATCACAGGTCCATTCCCTATTCTCCTGCCTTTGGTTCCTATTTAAACTTCCTTGCCCTGTTCTCCAGTGCCCGTTCAACGAGTCACTATTGTGGTACTCTGGGTTATTTTTTTCGGGCATTGTTCCTGTCTCTCTTTTGCCTGATATTCATGTACCAGACCTCGGCTTTGTTTCCTGACACTGATCCTGGGCGGGCTGCCTGTCCCGACCTCAGCTTTGTTTCCTGACTCTGATCCTGCGCTGCCTGCCCTGACCTCGGCTTCGTTCCTCTGCCTCTGGCCCTGATCTGTCTATTTGCTTCAGCGTTATCTTGCGAGTACGCCACCGTTCCTGCAACAGTGGGTCCAACACCTGTGCTGCCAGGGCCAGCATAACACAAGGTTCTTTTTTCCTACCGCATCAGATTCTAGAATATACCAAGGATCTGTAAAAAATACTGGATTTTGAAGTTTATAAATATGGACTATCATACCTTGGTAAATACCGTATTTGCTCGATTATAAGACGACCCTGATTATAAAACGACCCCCCAATTCTGAATATTAATTTAGGAAAAAAAAAAAATGTTAATTCATCTAAACTATTTTTTTTTTAATAAAAGCTATGATTGAGAAAAATATTTTGGTTTTATTTTCTTCTATTTTCCAACCTGCCCCCCAGTTATGCACATCTGCCCCAGAAATGCCTTATACCCCCTATATGCCACTGTGCCCCATGATATGCCTTTTAACCCTATATGCCACTGTGCCCCATGATATGCCTTTTGACCCCCTATGTGCCACTCTGCCTCCAGAAATGCCTTATACCCCTATATGCCACTCTGGCATTTAGAGGGTTAAAAGGCATATTATGGGGAAGAGTGGCATATAGGGAGGTTTAAGGCATTCAGGAGGCAGAGTGGCATATAGGGGGTTAAAAAGGCATTTCTGGAGGCAGAGTGGCATTAAGGGGGTTAAAAGGCATTTCACAGAGCACTCTGCCTCCAGAAATGCCTTATGCCCCCCATTTAACACTCCCCCGCCCCCCCCCCAAACTTACCGGTGCTTCTGACTTCCCTGTCATGTAGCCGGGGCAGCGTGTAGATCCCACGCACTTACACTGCAGCCGGAAGGAGGCGTGGCTAACAGCGGGGGTTGTCTGCATCTATCGCGCAGACCTTCCCCGACTGTCAGTGATCAGCGTTCCCCGCACCGGTGACAGCCGGGGAAGGTCTGCGCGATGGACACAGACAACCCCCGCTGCTAGCCACGCCTCCTTCCTGCTGCAGCGGAAGTTGTCTACGTGAATCGCGTAGACAGCTACACGCTGCCCCAGCTACACACCGGGGACTCAGAGGTACCGGTAAGTGGGGCGCGGGGGGGGGCAGGAGGATCCAGGTCCCTGCAGCTGCGGGGGATGTGGATCTTAGTCGTCTCATAGTCAGACCTATTTGAGGTCTGATTATAAGACGACCCCGATTATAAGACGAGGGGTATTTTTCAGAGCATTTGCTCTGAAAAAAACCTCGTCTTATAATCGAGCAAATACGGTATGACTTATTAAAGGATAACTTAATCCTCCTTTGGATATCTTCTTGGCCAATATATTGGCACTAATTCTAGGTATCTTTCCTCTCCAGACAAATGCAGAGAAGCTGCTCTGAATCATCTCCAGCCAAGAATTCTTTTAATAATAGATTATTAATAATAATTTAATAATCTCCATTCTTTTAATAATTAGTCTGTTTTAAGAGTGACATAAAATTAGTTTCCATTAAATGATTAGGTGTCCCTGTGATTGTCAATCCTAAATAATTAAATTGTTGTTTTGTCCATATAAAAGAATATTTTTGTTTTAATTATTTTGCTGTTGGGTATTTTACATTAGTAATTAATACAGTAGATTTATCAATGTTTAGTTTAGAATTTGAAACAAGACTGTACTTATCAATTTCTATCATCAAAGCTTTCAGCGATTCAATTGGAGATGTGATCGAAATTAAAGTACTGTCAGCATATAAAGCTGTTTTTAATTCACTTTCAGAAATTGGAAAACCCTTGATGTTATGGTTTTTCCTGATATTTATGGCCAGTGGTTCTGTAGTCATATATAGAAGGGGAGATAAAGGGCAACCCTGTCTAGTACCGTTTTTTAAATAAAACCATAGGAAGCAGATGTTGGGACCCACTGTTCTAGCTAATGGAGTGGAATAAAAAACATTTATGGCATCATAAAAGCAACCTTCTAGGCCAAAAGCGCTTAATACGGCTCTCAAGTATTTCCAACTGACCCTGTTGAACGCTTTTTTGACGTCTAATGACAGGGTCAGTAGGGGCATTTAATTCTTCCTCACAAGGTCTAAAATATTTCTTAAATGTCTAAAGTTATTACTGGAGGATCTCTCTGGAATGAAACCAACTTGATCTGGATGGATTAGATATGAAATAACGAATTTAAGCCTTTCAGCTAATATAGAAGCATGGATTTTCATATCGACATTAATAATTTCTAAGTTCTTTATCTGGTTTTAGGATTGGAATAATATTTGCGTTTAAAAGTTCACTAGGAATAGATGTTGCTGAGACTATATCATTAAATGTGTCCATTCATTTGATTGATATAATATGTTGAAATACTTTATAGAACGCATTTCCAAACCCATTTGGGCCAGGTGTTTTGACAGATTCTAGTCTATCTATAGCCCTCTCTATCTCATTCTTATTAAAAGGTACATTTAGAATTTCTCTCTGTATGTCAGTTATTTTACAGACATTCGTATTATCTAAATAATTAGCTATGTTTTAATCTGTAGAAGAGTCAGGTAAGTTATATAAGTTTGAATAAAATGTATTAAAAGGTTTGCCAATATTTTCTGGAGAGGAATATATATTTTCAACTTCTAAGATTTTATCCACTATGTTTTTAGAATTCTTCTTTAAGCCCTTCAATCCCAGGGGTTTTTGGTACCTCACGTCCCGGAGCAATTTTGCCATTTTTGCTATGTCGGTTCAGCAATTATTCTCTTTTCCTGCGAATAGTGTACCCATTGTGGTAAAGTGTATGGGAAAGTGGTGGATGGGATATATATCTCACCTGGTTTCCTCAGCCAGGCACGGTAGCAAACCCAGGAGCCCTCAGGTGAGGCTTCCTATGCTCATTAGGTATTTCTCATATAGGTATTTCTAAAATCAGGACACCTGAATTGATAAACTTGGAGGGGATTTTTTACTAAATTTCTCATTCTAAATTTTCAGCTAATCATTTAACTATGGTATCAAAAGAAAGCTCTATCTCTCCTTGAAAAAACAATATATAGTTTACATGGTGTAGGGGACAGCTCACGCATGGGGCGGCAATGACAGTATTCACACAGGTTTCAAAAGTCAAGCGTGTTTATTTAGATGCTGTAGGCACAGAGCACCTTGAAAATAAAACAAACTCTAAGCCTGTCCAGCTCTAACTAAACATTCGGATACCTCTCTACAAGCCTAAGGCCTGGCACAAAGCAAAGTAACAGGTTTTGCATGGGTAAAGCTTCATACCTGGTGGGCTGCAGCGTTGGCTGTAGCTGCTTCCTACCTCAGTCCCTCCTCCACCCTGCAAACCCAACAGCTCTCTCTTTTAAGGCTTCCTCCTCAGTAATGAGCATAGGAAGCCTCACCTGAGGGCTCCTGGGTTTGCTACCGTGCCTGGCTGAGGAAACCATAATATTATTAGACATAATATATTAGACATAATATAGCACGTAACAAACAGAGAATGCGCAAGCCCAATTTGAGGAGCGAGGAAGGTATTTTAAAGGGAGAAAAACAAAAAGGTGTTACAGTCCTCAGTAGAAGTTAAGGTTA
This sequence comes from Spea hammondii, assembly GCA_029215755.1. Taxonomy (NCBI): domain Eukaryota; kingdom Metazoa; phylum Chordata; class Amphibia; order Anura; family Pelobatidae; genus Spea; species Spea hammondii. The sequence continues at coordinate 98,139,339 of JARDYJ010000002.1, forward strand.
AGGACCGTTACAGGCCTTAGTAGAACTCAAGGTTAAGGATTTAACTACGCAGAACTAGTAGTTTCTGTTACATAATTTTTTGGTGTTTTAAGATTAGAATGTTTTTGCTATTCTGTAAAAATGATCAACAGCTTGGCATTGGTAATTTTCCTCTTCTGGTTCTCTCCTGATTTTTTTCTGACCTATTTTTGAGGTAGTGATACGCAGGTCTAGTTTCAAAACCTTATATATATATATATATATGCAGATTTTTCTTTATAATCCTGGGGGAGGCCGAAGCTAGACTTCATGTCGAGACCGACTGGTATGTTTATTTTTATTTTTTATGCATATAAGCTTTAATAGGCATTCTATGTTATACTCTGTTTAATTTTGGATTTCTGTAATTTTTATTATTTTTAATAAATAATTACTATATTGAATTATCTGTCCTTTCTTATAATTGTGCTCACAATTTCATTTATTGAATGTGAGACCTATCCACATGTATAAAATTGAGATTTGGTAACTTAGGGTGAAGAAAGGTGTGAACCCATCACAAAGGGAGATAAATAAACGGAGGTATACAAAAAAAGGTAGAAGAGGGAGAGAAAAAAAAAATGAGAGATGGGGGGAGGGAGGATAGAAAAAGAAAGCCCAGCGAGCCTGGCTGCCCAAAGCAGGGGAAACACGTCTAATTTGTCTATTCCAGTAGAGGACAGATATCCGGCCCCGACACAAACTCCAACCAACGAAACCAAGTGGACCGGTACCGCTCAATCGACCCGTCAGTTAGTAGGTGCAATTCGTCAAAAATGCGTATCTGCTCCACCCGGAGAACCCATTCTTTAAAAGGTGGACGGGGCAGGACTGCCCCAGCGTAGAGCAATTAAGGCCTCGGCTGCCGTCAGGAGGTGACGAACCACTGATCTCTGGAACCAGCTCTCAAAATAAGGTAAGTGATGGAGAAGGAAGAACTCTGGTGTAAATGGAAAGGCCCTGTCTGTGAAGTGCTGCAACTGCTGGTGAATAGAAGCCTGGAAGGGGAGTAGACGAGGGCAGTGCCACCAAAGGTGAAGAAGGGAGTGGCATCGCATCGCCAACATCTGGACGGTAAGCGGAAGTCAAGGTTGGGGGTCGGTACCAGCGGGACAATAATGTATAAGCCATTTCCCCGTCTCTTACACAGATCTTCTCCCATTGTTCTGCGGAGAAGGTGACCTGCAGTTCAGACTCCCAGCTCCCCATGAACGGTGGCGATACCGGGTGAAAGGCCTCAAGTAGAAGGCCATACAATCTAGAAATGCCATGAGGCGGGAGCTTGGAGGCCACACAGAGCTCCTCAAACGGCGTGCGGTCACGCAGCATATTGTGCTTCCAAAGGCAGGGACCGGAAGAAACTGTGAAGCTGCGCATATCTGAACGAATCTAAGAGGGAAGGAGGTGAGCGAGAGGACAACAGGTCCAAAGGCTTAAGGCCCTCAGACCACAAAAAGGAGCCGATCCCTGACCCCGCTGCAGCAGAGGAAGCCGGGAAAAGGTAGCACCCCTTCCCGGGAGGAAAATCCGGATTGTCCCTGACCGAGGTCAATGGGGAAGGGATAGAAGAGAGTTGTGTCTTCCGGAGAACCTGGAGCCAAGCATCATAAGTGGCCCGGATAAAAGGGTGGGACAAAGTGATTGTGTGAGCCGTCCGGATCGCTAGCCAAGGTAAGACCCTCATAGGAAGGTCCAACAGGACCGCTTCGATGTACACCCATTGCTTACGAACCGGACTATGTGCCAATTCCAGGACACGGAGCAGACGACAAGCTCTGTAGTAGGCGCGGGGACAGGGCAAAGCAAGACAACCCTAGGATTTAGGAAGTATCAATGTGGTAAAACAGACTCGAGGAGCTTGTGTACCCCATATAAATGTCAAGAATGTTGTCTGGAGAGAGTCAAAAAAGGAGGAGGGGTGGAGACGGGAAGAGCCTGAAACAAATATAGAATACGAGGCACGATGTTCATTTTAATTGTGTTGATGTGGCCGACCCAGGAGATCGCCAATTTCTTCCAAGACATTAGGTTAGCCTGGAGAGCAGCCAGCAGGGGCATAAAATTATAGTGGAAAAGTTGGAAAAAATCAGGGGACACCCAAATCCCAAGGTACCGAATTTTAGGGCAACGCCAAACAAAGGGAAAAGAGGCTTTCAACAGAAGAGTAGCAGCCTGGGGCAAATTCACATTTAGAATTTCGGACTTAGAGGAATTAATTTTAAAATTGGTAAGAGTGCCATAAATTGAAAACTTCTCCAGAATATTAGGGAGGGATATCCCTGGGCGGGTGATAATAAACAGGAGGTCGTCGCCATAAACCAGAATCTTATGGTGCGTGGTTCCCACCTGGAGTCTGCAAATGTCAGGGTTCATGCTGATGGCCTGGAGAAAAGGCTCTAAAGAGAGCACAAAGAGCAGTGGGGATAAGGGACAGCCCTGCCTTGTCCCATTCCAGATAGGGAAGGGGTTGGAGAAAGAGTTATTAATCCGAACTCAGGCCGTGGGTGTAGAATATAAAGATCTGATCCAGGTAAGCAGACCCGGACCAAATCCCATATGATTCAGAGTGGGCATCATAAAAGACCAGTCCACCCCGTCAAAGGCCTTTTCAGCGTCAGTGAAAAGGAGCATGGTCATGGTAGATGTGTGTTTTGCGAAGTTCATAAGCGAAAGAGCTCTAATAGTGCTGTCTCTAGCTTCACAGCCCGGGATGAAGCCCGTCTGGTCAGGGTGTACTAAAAAAGGCATGAAGGGTTTGATTCTGTTAGCAAGTATCTTGGTGAACAACTTCAAATCAGTGTTCAACAAGGATATGGGACGTTAGCTACTGCAGTGCTCGGGGTCCTTGCCCACCTTGGGGATCAGAGTGGCCGATAAAGTGTGTTTATGAATGCGACTGCCCTCCAAGATAGAATTCAAAGCATCTATGAAGTGAGGGGCCAGAAGGTCCTTGAACGCCGAGTAATAATGTAGGGGTAACCCGCCAGGGCCGGGGCATTTTCTGGATGGGGAGGACTTCAGGGCCATCATGAATTCTGGAAGAATGATCGGAGAATCAAGGAGAGCAGCCTCGTCCACAGTGAGTGTCCGACTAATCATTTTAGTTAGATACGTCAGCTGCTTTACTAGGAGAGGAGGGACCATGCGGACCCGGGCCAAGGTTATGAAGCTCTTCATAATAGTTCTTGAAGCAACAGGAAATATCAGGTGGATAGGATCATTGCGTACGTATGTGGGTTTCCGAACTGCGCGAAGAGCCCTGGCTAAGTACTTGCCAGGCTTATTTCCGTGCTCATAAAAGAGCACCTTAGTTTTTAAAAAGGTGCATTGCACCCTACTATTAAGAATCAAAGCTAATTCACCCCGGAGAGTCAGGAGGAGCTGTAGGTCACCTTCCGACAAGGAGGTCTTGTGTGCCCGTTCTGCCAAAACTATCTGGGTGTAGAGCCTGTCAACCTGCTCAGCCTCAAGCCATTTACGTTTAGAACCAACACTAAGAAAATGGCCCCTAACAACACACTTATGAGCCTCCCAGACAGTCAACTGATGTGAGATTATCTTCAAAATAACACTGGAGAACCCGGTACATCTCCGCACAGGACAACTCATCCAACAATAAGGACTCATTAAATCACCAAGAACCTCCCCGAGGAGCGGTGCAGAGAGGAGGCCAGGGAGACGGCATGGTCCGACCAGGTCGCCGACCCAATGTTAGAGCCACGCAGGAGCGTGGCAAAGTGGCAGGGGAGAAAGAAATCAATACAGGAATATGAACCATGCGCTGTAGAATAAAAAGTATAGTCCCTATCAACAGGGTGCAGAGCTCTCCAGCAATCAACCAGTTTGTGTGCCGCACGGGTGTCCGCACACTGCCTGCAGAGGTGTCTAACTCAGGGTACAAAGCCAAGTTAAAGTCTGCTCCCAACACCAGTAACCTCTCCTGGAAGTCAGCAAGTTTGCGGAGGACGGATCGCAGAACAATATGTTGGCCCTGATTAGGTAAATAAACATTCGCAAACGTATACATCTGTTCTAAAAGCATCCCTTTAACTAGCAAAAACCTCCCCTCTGGATCTACTTGCGTATCCATCACCCAAAAAGGCGCTCTGGCAGAAAAGAGTATCGCCACACCCTTGGTCTTAGCTAACGGGTTATTACTGAAGAAACCAGTGGGATATAATCAGCATGGCAACTTAGGAGCTCTATCCCCATGGAAGTGGGTTTCCTGTACGAACATCCACGCGGCCCCTTCGCAATTCTCGGAAAAGGGTGGAACGTTTTTCTGGGGCATTCAGGCCACGAGTGTTGATGGAAAGGAAGTTCATCGTACTTTGCGTTATCATGGGACCTGGACAACACCGATAATGCACCCACTATGCAGAGACGTATTCACAGCACGAAGAGTTCAGGAAATAAGTCCAAGGCAAACGAACGATACAGGGCCAGAGGCAGATAAACGTAGTCAGGAGGTTCCAAGGTCGGGGCAGGCAGCACGGGATCGAGGTCAGGAAACAAAGCCGAGGTCTGATACACAATGAAGGCAAACGGATAAAGAGTTCAGAAACACAAGCACCAAGAGCAACCTACAGAGACTCTTTGAACGGGCACTGCACTAATGGGACAGAAAGTTTAACCCCTTAATGACAATTGCCGGGTCTGGCAAGGCATCCAGTGACACCAAACACTTACCTCTTGATGGACTGTGACCGCTCCGGAGAGCGGTCACAGCCGCAGCTGCCGGTGATCTTCGCCATCAGCAAGATGGCGGCGGCCCGGGAAAAAAAATAATAAAGATGAAAAAGTTTGCTAGACGGTCTCCAGACCCACTAGAGAACTCTGGCTCCACTTGTAGGTTGAATACAGGTACTGCATTCAACCATGCAAGTCAATGGAGCCCAGCTTTCTAATCACAGTGTGATTAGTAAAAATAAATTAAAAAATAAAATAAAATTAATAATTAGAAAAAAAATAGTAAAAAAAAAACAGTAAAATGTAAAAATAATTTCTCTCTGATGTCAAGTTGAAAAAAATGTAAAATTTTTAAAAAAGGCAAAAAAAAAATAAAATATATATATAAAAAATATATTTTTGTGAGCAAGTCATAAAATTAGCACATTAGCTTAAAACAATTCTCGCATGGAAAGAGTTAAAATACTGGCATATTAAATGCCCATGGGGTGTCTACTTTTAAAAAATGTATGATTTGATGGGGTAAATTGAATTGGCCGGGTTCAACAATGTCCTAATTAAGACGGGGGAAGGATGGCCACACATCTTATTTCCAATTAGAAAAATGCACACGTACCAAATGTGGCCTTTTAGTTCCCCCAAAAAATGACAAACCCATGCATGTGGGGTATCACTGCGCTCAGGAGATGTTGCTGAACACATATTGGGGTGTCATGTGACAGAGGCATTTACCAGGAGCTGTAAATTCATACAAAACATAGGTGTGTGGGGGAAAAATACACACAAAAGAATACTACTGCAAACTTTGAAAAAATTCTGGTGGTAAAATGTGTGCATGCAAAGAGTTAAAATACCAGCATTTAAAATACCCTGGTGTGTCTAGTTTTCAAAAATATATGGGCACACTGAAATGGCCCGGCTCAAAGATGTACCAAATAGGGCATGGGCAGTAGATCCCCAAATGCCAAAGTTCAACATTGAAAAATGCACATGTCCCAAATGTGGCCCTTTTGCCCCCAAACAGCCAGGCAAAATCATTCATGTGAGGTATCGCTGTACTCAGGAGATGTTGCCGAACACATATTGGGGTGTTTTGTGATAGTGACATATACGAGAACCTTTTAATTCATACCTGAAGTAAAATGTGTGTGACAAAACAAATGCAAAAAAAATGACTACCACAAAGTTTGACAAAGACTGGTGGTAGATATGGTGCATGGAAAGAGTTAAAATACTAGCATTTGAAATACCCTGGGGTGTCTAGTTTTCAAAAATATATGGCTTTATTGGGCATACTGAAATGGCCCGGCTCAAAGATGTACCAAATAGGGCATGGGCAGTTGATCGCCGATCGCCAAAAGTTCAACATTGAAAATGCGCATGCCCCAAATGTGGCCCCTTTGCCCCAAACAGCCAGGCAAAATCATTCATGTGAGGTATCGCTGTACTCAGGAGATGTTGCTAAACACATATTGGGGTGTTTTATGATAGTGACATATACCAGAACCTGTTTATTCATACCTAAAGTAAAATGTGTGTGAAAAAACAAATGCAAAAAAAATTACTACCATAAAGTTGACAAAGGCTGATGGTAGAATTAGTGCTTGGAAAGGGTTAAAATACTAGCATTTGGAATACCCTGGGCTGTCTAGTTTTCAAAAATATCTGACTTGATGGGGTAAATTGCATTGGCCGGCTTCAAAGATACCCAAAATGGCACATGGGGGGAAGAATTACCAGATTTGGAAAAAATGGCTTTGAAATAGCAAAACGCTACCTGTACTTATTGCCCCATAATGTGTAGAAAAAAGCAAAAAAACATAAAAAAATTGGGTATTTCTAAACACAGGACAAATAGTAGAATCTATTTAGCAGGTTTTTTCATTACCTTTTATAGATGAGTAAAAGATTTTTCAACTAAAAGTTAGAAACATTCATTTTCAGAAGCGCGTTGTGGGCGTGCCACGGCGGATCGCATGTCGTCATGCGTCCGCCGTGAGAGTGCCGCGTCAACGCACACGTCTCTCTGTGTACGTGCCTTGCGCACGGTACACCGAGAGGACCTGTACGCGACACGTCTTCTCTGTGTCCGTGCCGCGCGCACAGTACACTGGGAGGACGTGCGTGTGTCACTGCACGAGCTCCGCCCACCAGTGGCAGACCGGCGAGGGACAGCGGCGGACACGGTAGGTACAACACTTTGGGCAGGGGAAGGCATTGGGCGAGAGAAAGTAAAGGAGGAACAGAGAGGAGAGAACAGTAAGAGGGGACAAAATAGACACTGACGGGCACTACTGACCTGACAACACCAGGGTGTCACAGTGTAGGGGGAGAGTCCACCACAACAGTAAGGGCAGATCTCAGAAGGAACAAAAATGTAACAAGGACAATAAAAGTGTGAACCAGAAGCGAGCCGCCGCCCGCAACACTTGATAACATGAGTCAAACACCGTAAGGAAAAAGTGCGAAGAAGACATAAGATAGAGATAAACATACATTGGGAACAAAGGCGGAGACTAGAAATCCAAAGGTGTGGCCATATCACATCAGAAGGGGCAAATAGGGCATGGGCAGCAAAAACCCCAGTATTAACCCGAGTGCAAGGAGCATTTATAAGGCACAAAAGAAAATTGACCATCACCAACCTTCCCCCACCCCCCCACATAGAAGAACCCCAGACGAATCAAAGAGGCTGCATGAACATCAAAGATATAGAAGTTAGGGAGGAGACAGTCCACACATTAAATCAGGAAGCCCATAGCGGGATGCATAGGGGCAGTCTGCATGCACGTCGCAAGTGCCGCCATGAGTGTGAAAGAATAAAATAAATAAAATAATACATCAAAAGGTACATCATGAACAGAGGCCAGCAGAAAAATGAGTAACCAAAAAGTAAGAATAACAATAATAGATTTGAAAGAACATAAGACAAAATCATTCCCAAACTGCTCCCCCCGTCCCTCAGGCCAAACAAGACCCCAGGTGTATTGGAGATGATAGCTGTGCGTAGCGCCGCTAAACCAGCAATGGTAGACGAACAAGTGGGCCGCCAGTCCTCATAGGCAACCAGAGAGCCCACGGAGAAGGCCCAGGGGTCAGCAAATAACAGCCCACGTGACACAATGGCCGCTAGCCGCCCCAAAGCATTTTAAGACAGGTGTGGGGGGGGATAAGTGTTATAGGGGGGGAGCAGAGGGCAGGGAGTGCGGCCACTTTGGAAGTGCTCCGCCTGGAGGACATGGGTCGATTACACCTGCGCGGAAGGAGCAGAGGATCAGGAACAGTGTCCATAACGGCCCAATCCGAAATCTGGACGTCCGGCAAGCCGAGAAGCTGAAGGACGTCTTGCACATCATGGTGATGTTTAATAGTGAGGGACCTGTTGTCATGTCAGATCACCAGGGCGAAGAGGTGACCCCAGTGGTACGTAATTTGTAGCCTCTGCAATTCCGATGTCAGGGTGCAAAGGGACCGTCTTGCTTGTAAAGTCAGGTCAGTTCATGAAAAAATGATATCTGGTGATCCTGCAACGGCCAGGTGCCTGCCTACCTCCCTCACGTGAGCCATGATGGCTTCCTTCAGATGGAAGTCTGACAGGTGGCGGATGATATCCCTCCGGGGGGGTCCCCAGGCCACCACGAGGACAAAGAGCCCAGTGCGCTCTATCCACTGATACGGGAGTATCAGGGGCACGGCCAAGGAGAGCGTTGAATAGACCTGTCAGAAGCGCCATGACATCTTCAGGCGCATCCGACTCAGGAACCCCTCGCACTCGAATATTCTGCCGCCAACCCCCATTATCTATGTCCTCGATCCGGCGGCGTAGCTCCCTCAGGTAGTGTGTATGGTGATCACGCACGTGCTGGACAGCAGTAGTAGTATTGTGCTGTTGGGTCTTCGCCTCTTCCAGGGCCTGAACCCGCTGTTCCAAGGAGGACAAATCATTCTGGAGTGTTGACACCTCATCTCGGACCACATGCTTAAATTCCGTGATGAGCAGGGAGAAATCCGACTTCCAGCGCGCCGAGAAGAGCAGTAAGACCTCAGGCAGATGGGATACAGAAGGTTAGTGCGCCAGCGCTGCCAGACCCTCCGCAGAGGATGTGCTGGCTGGATATGCGGCCTTGTGGTCGTCTGAGGCTTGTGAGGCCAGATTAGTACGGAAATACTCCTGGAGAGATGACGAGGATGACCGGGAACGATCCCTTGTAGTTGAGGGGTCGGCAACCGTCTTCTTGGAGCATCTCATGATGAAAATGCGGCTATTTAGCTATTAAAATGTGCGAGCGATGGCGAGCAACTAGCTCATGCGGCCATCTTACTTGGCAGCCAGACACGCTCCCCCTTTTTGTAGAATTTTTATGCTTATGGCTTAACGAGTTTGGGGGTTGTGAACGGGGGCAGGAGGGTTATACTGGATAGATGTTGTGCTAGGGCAATGGGATGTAACGTTTTTTTTAAAAAATTTATTATCTTTTTTATATATATATTTTTTTTTTTTAAATGGTTAGAGGTCCTCTTAGGGACCTCTTGATTATGTTATTAAAGCCACAATGACATCACTTAGCTCACTTTATTTTTTTATTATTACCGTATTTGCTCGATTATAAGACGAGGTTTTTTTCAGAGCAAATGCTCTGAAAAATACCCCTAGTCTTATAATCGGGGTCATCTTATAATCAGACCTTAAATAGGTCTGACTATGAGACGACTAAGATCCAGATCCCCCGCAGCTGCAGGGGACCTGGATCCTCCTGTCTCCCCCACCCCACTTACCGGTACTTCTGAGTCCCCGGTGTGTAGCCGGGGCAGCGTGTAGATGTCTATGCGATTCGCATAGACAACTTCCGCTGCAGCAGGAAGGAGGTGTGGCTAGCAGCGGGGGTTGTCTGCGTCCATCGCGCAGACCTTCCCCGGCTGTTAGAGATCAGAGTTCCCCGCACCGGTGCGGGGAACTCTGATCTCTGACAGTCGGGGAAGGTCTACGCGATGGACGCAGATAACCCCCGCTGCTAGCCACGCCTCTTTCTGGCTGCAGCGGAAGTGCGTGGGACCTACACGCTGCCCCGGCTACATGACAGGGAAGTCAGAAGCACCGGTAAGTTTGGGGGCGGGGCGGGATTGTGTTAAATGGGGGGCATAAGGCATTTCTGGAGGCAGAGTGCTCTGTGAAATGCCTTATAACCCCCTTAATGCCACTCTGCCTCCAGAAATGCCTTTTTAACCCTCTATACGCCACTCTGCCTCCTGAATGCCTTAAACCTCCCTATATGCCACTCTTCCCCATAATATGCCTTTTAACCCTCTAAATGCCAGAGTGGCATATAGGGGTATAAGGCATTTCTGGAGGCAGAGTGGCACATAGGGGGTCAAAAGGCATATCATGGGACACAGTGGCATATAGGGTTAAAAGGCATATCATGGGGCACAGTGGCATATAGGGAGTATAAGGCATTTCTGGGGCAGATGTGCATAACTGGGGGGCAGGTTGGAAAATAGAAGGAAATAAAACCAAAATATTTTTCACAACCATAGCTTTTATTAAAAAAAAATAGTTTAGATGAATTAACATTTACTGGTAAAACTTTTTTCCTATAGGGTCGTCTTATATTCAGGCTTTTTCTTTTTTTTCCTAAATTAATATTCAGATTTGGGGCGTCGTCTTATAATCAGGGTCGTCTTATAATCGAGCAAATACGGTATTTATGTTATTATTTTAATGATTTTTTATTATTATTTTTTAAAATGACTAACCGTTTTTTTTTTTCCCTTCGTTTTCTGTTTCAGCATGGGAGGAGGGTGAGAAACAGGGGGAGTCCAGGCTGTCAAACGACAGCCTGATCTCCCGTGCAGCGGCAGGGACACATCCCTGCCGCTGCAAGGGAGATCAGGCTAGAAGGGCTGGATGTACCGGTACATCCATAGGGGATTCTTGGGATGCGGTTTTTTTACGTACCGGTAGGGGTTGATTTGTTTGTTTTTATTGACCTTGTTGCCTCTGTAGTATGTTCTTATTCTAAGTTTATTTATGTTTTTTTATTTATCTCATCCTCCAGTTTCTTATCAATCTTTAATTGTATTTCTGCTAATAATTTAATATTACTTTCAGAAGGATACATTTTATTTTCAGCTGTTAATTTATAATAATATATAACATTTAAATCAGCCCCTTGTTTTTTTTTTCTTTACTCAATTTAATCAAGTATCCTCTGATAAACCGGTTGGATTAATATTAGGTAGATAAACATTCAAAAGAGTGAATAATTCATCATCAATTTTGCATACTATTATCATATACTGTGCTTCAGGGTCAATTTCTTGGTAAATAATTTCCACTCTTAGTATATTAAAAAACACAATAGCTACTCCCCTCTTTTTTTTTGTCTGATAAAGAGGCATGTATAATCTTGGAAACATTTCCATCTTGGTATAGATTTTTGAATCCAGTGGGTTTCTTGCAAAAATGCTAGATTCACTTTTGATTTGGTCAACAAATTATAAACCAATCCTCTCTTAATAGGGGAGTTCAGTCCCTGAACATTGAGTGATAAGATTGTAAGCATTCTACCCATATTTTTCTCCTGGACTCCAAAACCAAAAAGAACAAAAACAAACAAAAAAAGAGTATAAGAAAAATTAAATTATTTTTTATACATACTAAAAAAAATTGTATAGGCTCGGATTATGTATTACCAGACTCCGCTTCCTATAACAAACAAACACATTTGCAGCCACAGCTGCTGTAGTTATGCGACTACTCAAAATATATGAGGACTAATATTTGACAGGGGGTGAATCAAGCAGGTAAAAAAAAATAAATATATATATATATATATATATACACACACACACATAAAAATTTACATCAGTTTACATACTTACATATAGAATTTTCATAAACAAAGTAAAAATGACAATTGCTAACTGTAACGGGTTCACCGAGAGAGCTGTAGTAACTCCCAGAGATTACCCAGTAGCCTCCTGTTACGAACACACCTGGGCTGCATACTATCGCAAAGCCCTGTATCCGTCATCTCTGTTTGGACCAGCCCATCTAACTCGGACACCCATTCCTCCCTGGGCTGCTCTCCCAAAAACAGCATTCGTGCGTCCAGCTGGAACCAGTACATGTCCTCCCTGGTTGGGAGGCACTTACCCTGGTAGTCCTGTTCCCATTGAAGAGCCTCAAACCAGAGCTTCTGACGGATATGATCCCTCCACAGCAGCTCATCCTCAGCCGATACAGGTCCATCAGGTCGGGCCCATGCCGCCTCCTGCATACGTCATCCGAACTCCACCTCCAGCTGAGGATCCTGGCATAGCTCCTTCTCTGCCCGCAGGGTGATCAATCCCGGTGGTGGTTTGGCTGTTTGTCCTCATAGGCAACCAGAGAGCCCACGGAGAGGGCCCAGGGGTCAGCAAATAACAGCCCACGTGACACAATGGCCGCTAGCCGCCCCAAAGCATTTTAAGACAGGTGTGGGGGGGGATAAGTGTTATAGGGGGGGAGCAGAGGGCAGGGAGTGCGGCCACTTTGGAAGTGCTCCGCCTGGAGGACATGGGTCGATTACACCTGCGCGGAAGGAGCAGAGGATCAGGAACAGTGTCCATAACGGCCCAATCCGAAATCTGGACGTCCGGCAAGCCGAGAAGCTGAAGGACGTCTTGCACATCATGGTGATGTTAAATAGTGAGGGACCTGTTGTCATGTCAGATCACCAGGGCGAAGAGGTGACCCCAGTGGTACGTAATTTGTAGCCTCTGCAATTCCGATGTCAGGGTGCAAAGGGACCGTCTTGCTTGTAAAGTCAGGTCAGTTCATGAAAAAATGATATCTGGTGATCCTGCAACGGCCAGGTGCCTGCCTACCTCCCTCACGTGAGCCATGATGGCTTCCTTCAGATGGAAGTCTGACAGGTGGCGGATGATATCCCTCCGGGGGGGTCCCCAGGCCACCACGAGGACAAAGAGCCCAGTGCGCTCTATCCACTGATACGGGAGTATCAGGGGCACGGCCAAGGAGAGCGTTGAATAGACCTGTCAGAAGCGCCATGACATCTTCAGGCGCATCCGACTCAGGAACCCCTCGCACTCGAATATTCTGCCGCCAACCCCCATTATCTATGTCCTCGATCCGGCGGCGTAGCTCCCTCAGGTAGTGTGTATGGTGATCACGCACGTGCTGGACAGCAGTAGTAGTATTGTGCTGTTGGGTCTTCGCCTCTTCCAGGGCCTGAACCCGCTGTTCCAAGGAGGACAAATCATTCTGGAGTGTTGACACCTCATCTCGGACCACATGCTTAAATTCCGTGATGAGCAGGGAGAAATCCGACTTCCAGCGCGCCGAGAAGAGCAGTAAGACCTCAGGCAGATGGGATACAGAAGGTTAGTGCGCCAGCGCTGCCAGACCCTCCGCAGAGGATGTGCTGGCTGGATATGCGGCCTTGTGGTCGTCTGAGGCTTGTGAGGCCAGATTAGTACGGAAATACTCCTGGAGAGATGACGAGGATGACCGGGAACGATCCCTTGTAGTTGAGGGGTCGGCAACCGTCTTCTTGGAGCATCTCATGATGAAAATGCGGCTATTTAGCTATTAAAATGTGCGAGCGATGGCGAGCAACTAGCTCATGCGGCCATCTTACTTGGCAGCCAGACACGCTCCCCCTTTTTGTAGAATTTTTATGCTTATGGCTTAACGAGTTTGGGGGTTGTGAACGGGGGCAGGAGGGTTATACTGGATAGATGTTGTGCTAGGGCAATGGGATGTAACGTTTTTTTTAAAAAATTTATTATCTTTTTTATATATATATATTTTTTTTTTAAATGGTTAGAGGTCCTCTTAGGGACCTCTTGATTATGTTATTAAAGCCACAATGACATCACTTAGCTCACTTTATTTTTTTATTATTACCGTATTTGCTCGATTATAAGACGAGGTTTTTTTCAGAGCAAATGCTCTGAAAAATACCCCTAGTCTTATAATCGGGGTCATCTTATAATCAGACCTTAAATAGGTCTGACTATGAGACGACTAAGATCCAGATCCCCCGCAGCTGCAGGGGACCTGGATCCTCCTGTCTCCCCCACCCCACTTACCGGTACTTCTGAGTCCCCGGTGTGTAGCCGGGGCAGCGTGTAGATGTCTATGCGATTCGCATAGACAACTTCCGCTGCAGCAGGAAGGAGGTGTGGCTAGCAGCGGGGGTTGTCTGCGTCCATCGCGCAGACCTTCCCCGGCTGTTAGAGATCAGAGTTCCCCGCACCGGTGCGGGGAACTCTGATCTCTGACAGTCGGGGAAGGTCTACGCGATGGACGCAGATAACCCCCGCTGCTAGCCACGCCTCTTTCTGGCTGCAGCGGAAGTGCGTGGGACCTACACGCTGCCCCGGCTACATGACAGGGAAGTCAGAAGCACCGGTAAGTTTGGGGGCGGGGCGGGATTGTGTTAAATGGGGGGCATAAGGCATTTCTGGAGGCAGAGTGCTCTGTGAAATGCCTTATAACCCCCTTAATGCCACTCTGCCTCCAGAAATGCCTTTTTAACCCGCTATACGCCACTCTGCCTCCTGAATGCCTTAAACCTCCCTATATGCCACTCTTCCCCATAATATGCCTTTTAACCCTCTAAATGCCAGAGTGGCATATAGGGGTATAAGGCATTTCTGGAGGCAGAGTGGCACATAGGGGGTCAAAAGGCATATCATGGGACACAGTGGCATATAGGGTTAAAAGGCATATCATGGGGCACAGTGGCATATAGGGAGTATAAGGCATTTCTGGGGCAGATGTGCATAACTGGGGGGCAGGTTGGAAAATAGAAGGAAATAAAACCAAAATATTTTTCACAACCATAGCTTTTATTAAAAAAAAATAGTTTAGATGAATTAACATTTACTGGTAAAACTTTTTTCCTATAGGGTCGTCTTATATTCAGGCTTTTTCTTTTTTTTCCTAAATTAATATTCAGATTTGGGGCGTCGTCTTATAATCAGGGTCGTCTTATAATCGAGCAAATACGGTATTTATGTTATTATTTTAATGATTTTTTATTATTATTTTTTAAAATGACTAACCGTTTTTTTTTTCCCTTCGTTTTCTGTTTCAGCATGGGAGGAGGGTGAGAAACAGGGGGAGTCCAGGCTGTCAAACGACAGCCTGATCTCCCGTGCAGCGGCAGGGACACATCCCTGCCGCTGCAAGGGAGATCAGGCTAGAAGGGCTGGATGTACCGGTACATCCATAGGGGATTCTTGGGATGCGGTTTTTTTACGTACCGGTAGGGGTTGATTTGTTTGTTTTTATTGACCTTGTTGCCTCTGTAGTATGTTCTTATTCTAAGTTTATTTATGTTTTTTTATTTATCTCATCCTCCAGTTTCTTATCAATCTTTAATTGTATTTCTGCTAATAATTTAATATTACTTTCAGAAGGATACATTTTATTTTCAGCTGTTAATTTATAATAATATAAAACATTTAAATCAGCCCCTTGTTTTTTTTTCTTTACTCAATTTAATCAAGTATCCTCTGATAAACCGGTTGGATTAATATTAGGTAGATAAACATTCAAAAGAGTGAATAATTCATCATCAATTTTGCATACTATTATCATATACTGTGCTTCAGGGTCAATTTCTTGGTAAATAATTTCCACTCTTAGTATATTAAAAAACACAATAGCTACTCCCCTCTTTTTTTTTGTCTGATAAAGAGGCATGTATAATCTTGGAAACATTTCCATCTTGGTATAGATTTTTGAATCCAGTGGGTTTCTTGCAAAAATGCTAGATTCACTTTTGATTTGGTCAACAAATTATAAACCAATCCTCTCTTAATAGGGGAGTTCAGTCCCTGAACATTGAGTGATAAGATTGTAAGCATTCTACCCATATTTTTCTCCTGGACTCCAAAACCAAAAAGAACAAAAACAAACAAAAAAAGAGTATAAGAAAAATTAAATTATTTTTTATACATACTAAAAAAAATTGTATAGGCTCGGATTATGTATTACCAGACTCCGCTTCCTATAACAAACAAACACATTTGCAGCCACAGCTGCTGTAGTTATGCGACTACTCAAAATATATGAGGACTAATATTTGACAGGGGGTGAATCAAGCAGGTAAAAAAAAATAAATATATATATATATATATATATATACACACACACATAAAAATTTACATCAGTTTACATACTTACATATAGAATTTTCATAAACAAAGTAAAAATGACAATTGCTAACTGTAACGGGTTCACCGAGAGAGCTGTAGTAACTCCCAGAGATTACCCAGTAGCCTCCTGTTACGAACACACCTGGGCTGCATACTATCGCAAAGCCCTGTATCCGTCATCTCTGTTTGGACCAGCCCATCTAACTCGGACACCCATTCCTCCCTGGGCTGCTCTCCCAAAAACAGCATTCGTGCGTCCAGCTGGAACCAGTACATGTCCTCCCTGGTTGGGAGGCACTTACCCTGGTAGTCCTGTTCCCATTGAAGAGCCTCAAACCAGAGCTTCTGACGGATATGATCCCTCCACAGCAGCTCATCCTCAGCCGATACAGGTCCATCAGGTCGGGCCCATGCCGCCTCCTGCATACGTCATCCGAACTCCACCTCCAGCTGAGGATCCTGGCATAGCTCCTTCTCTGCCCGCAGGGTGATCAATCCCGGTGGTGGTTTGGCTGTTCCGCTTGGAAGGAAGCATCCCACCCCTGCCACCAATGTGAAGGGAACAACCAGATGATCCTTCCTTCTCCCCATAGCCACCGGGAACATGAAACTTCAACCGTCAGGCAGGACCAGCAACGGAGACAGCAAGAATCATAGCTCTTCAGGACCTCGGCGGCACCGTAGTATACAGAAGTACATCAATACAGTGCTTTACCGCCCTGACAAGAGCAGCACCGAGGCTTACTCCATTTTTTTTTAAGCCCCGCCTTGCTGTGAAGAAAAACAAAAAAGTGCCAGTGCCATGTGCCGCAAGGCCACAGTGGACACCAGGTCCCCTTCTTTGTTTTCTTCTGGGGTCACACTCCTGAAGGATATGTGACCCCTTCCTACCCTCCTCGGCCATAAGGCCTGCATGAGGGCCGGATCTTCTTGGTCCCTTCCCGTAAGGGTTGGCGCCACTGAAATCTTCGTTTGGAGGGGGGGGGCTGCTCAGAAGAGCTACCCGACACCCCTCCTCACCAGAAAAGCCGGACCTTTAGGGTACCCGGCTCCACCATGGCTTTTCAGTGTCTTGTCGTGTCCAGTCCATCACAGTTTCTATCAATAAACTTAAATACAAAAATATATCAAAAAGCAAAAACACACGTGTGCTGTGAAAAAAAACCAATGCAATCATGTGAGGAAAACTATATACAAAACGCTCCCAAAGGAAGCCCCAGCCTTGCCGGCTGGTGTGATAAAAAAAATTGTTCATATGCACCGCATAACGAGCCAGAAGGCTGGGGCTAGTGCATACAAAAATAAAAGTGCATGTAAGGGTCCAAGGTGCTAAAAGGTGCTTACCAGCATGTGACACGTGAAGGGGTACAGTGGGCTTAGAGCCACACTAACACCCGGTGCACAGCGCCTAGTCCGGGACCAAGGACTGGGGACTGCGGACCTAAAAATAACCTCGGGGCTTTATGCTTTCCCAGCCCTAAGGCCCGAGGACCAAGCTTTCCCCCTCTCACAGGTACTCACTTGATCTTAGCCAAAAGGCTGAGAAGCAATCAACACTCATGGACAGCTGTTTTGTCCTTCATGGGACTAGTCAACATGAGGCTTACTGCAATACCAAGACAGGACTTGTATTGAGGTAAAACAGGAACTAACTTGATTGAGGAAATAGTCACCACTAGCCTCCAAGAGCCTTTCAATATGCAGATTATATGCAAATTAGTTATAACAGCACTTAAAAAGCACATGAACACAATCCTGCCATCAGAACCAGTAATTTATTAATTTTTTTGGAGCCCGAGGGCGTGCTCCTGGGTGCACAACTGTGCACAAGGCAGCAGAAGCCAGACTACGATACCGAGTTCCCTCACGGAGAACTCGGACAAATTCCAACCCCCCCCCATGGGAGGGTCGGATCTTGAGTCTCACCCCGAAGAGTGAGACTCCTTGCTGGCCTTCTTGAAGAGAGGAAGTCCAGACTTCACTGCCTCTAAAAAGAAAAACAGTGTCCAAAAACGTGGTTACAAAAACGTGTGCCAAAGAATCGTGGGGGCCAAGCCATGAATTTCAAAAGCCGTGAATTCAAAAACGGGGAAATTAATAGGCAGTCGTGTAAAAACGACGTGAATTATATAAATTAAAGAAAAATAATTTAAGGACAAGCCATTTCTGGCCTGCCGGATTCAAAAATAAAATCAACCCCAAGACCAGAAGGTACATGGGGAAAAGGTAGTGCTGGTAGGCCGCCACTGAGAACGTGCGCTCACCGTGTGCAGTGGCGTGCAATACCACACACGGTGACTCCAGCATTTCTGCCGGGGCAATTCCACCTCAGGCTCCATTGCTTTCCCTAACCCTAAGGCCAGTGGACCAGTGTCACCACCCCCACCACAAGGGGAACTACACTTGATCTTAGCCAAAAGGCCGAGAAGCGAGAACCAGTAATACTGGTCAGACAGGCAGGAGGAAGGGTGAAACTGGGATCTAGAGAGCTCTGGCTCTCTCGCTGTCGCCATCCTGTACCCCTCAGATACAGGGTGACTTAAACATAAATCCAAGCAAAGGAACCAGATATTGCACTGTAATTAGTGTCCACTGTCACCTGCTGGAAGTATGTAATGCAATCCAGGGGTCCGCTGTCTATCATGGAAAATACAGCCTCCAGTCGCCGCCCAAGTCCCAAGTCACAGAGGCTTCTGTGACACTAACCATAATAACAAAAAAGATATTTTTCCTAAGTGCTCCCACATAGTAATATATACGTATGACTGTGCTCCTTAATAAGACAACGGTATATATTTATATACAGAGTTTTCTTAATCTTGAAATATGTTTACCAATAGATTTTAATTCAGTTCTATCCCTTAGCACCTTAATTATACTCTTCTGGTGATCTTCAAACAATTATCGGTAAATATATATTAATTAATTAATTTTAGGCTCATCAGTATAAATTACCGTATTTGCTCGATTATAAGACGAGGTTTTTTTCAGAGCAAATGCTCTGAAAAATACCCCTCGTTTTATAATCCGGGTCGTCTTATAATCAGACCTCAAATAGGTCTGACTATGAGACGACTAAGATCCAGATCCCCCGCAGCTGCAGGGGACCTGGATCCTACTGTCGGTTGGAAAATAGAAGGAAATAAAACCAAAATATTTTTCTCAATCATAGCTTTTATTAAAAAAAAATAGTTTAGATGAATTAACATTTACTGGTAAAACTTTTTTCCTATAGGGTCGTCTTATATTCAGGCTTTTTCTTTTTTTCCTAAGCTAATATTCAGATCGTCTTATAATCAGGGTCGTCTTATAATCGAGCAAATATGGTAGATTATATACTTAAATCCTTCAATTAATAAAAGAACAGTAACCCTTCAACAATAAGGTGCAATTTCAAAATACGAGAAAAAAAAGGGTTTCAGAGTTTACCCACATAAATGAACACTGTATGTAAGCATGTAAGTGATATTCCCATTTAAATTATAGTTAATTCTCTATTTTTTCTTTCTTTCTTCCTTCTTTCCGAAAGAAAATAATTTAAAAAATTACATAAAAAGTGCTTTTCTAAGGTGCTGTCACGTAAGGTAAAAGTGTATATTATATAAACCTTTGTCTTCATCTTAAAATGGTGCTAACTAATAACCCATTAATTACTTCTACTCTTGTGACAAACCAAGTAATTACTAATAAATAAAGTAAACTTCTAAATTAATCCCACGTGAAGTTTACCATTGTTATTAGAGTGAGAGAAAAATAAAAGAAAAGAAAATTTAAAAAATTATTTTAAAAAAGGCACATTGTACTGGGTAGTAAACACTGTAACTATATCAAATTTAATTTTTCGTTATCCAGTCGATAGCTTTTTCTGGATCATCAAAAGAGAGGAAAGTTTCTTCATATATGAAAGTAATCATAGTGGGGAAACCCCACTTAAATCTGATATTATGCTTCCACAATATCGAAGTATGTGGTAGAACTATTACTTCTTCATATTGACCTTCTGTAACTTTCTTCTCCCTACATGTTTTCACAATTAGATCTTTGAAGCTATATGACTAGAAAGTTGCAATGGAGGTAAGTTAGTAGGCCTGGGAAGCCTGTGAATAAGTTCTATATATTTAGAAAAGTCTTTATTATTATTATTATTTATTGTTTTATATAGCGCCATCAAATTCCATAGCGCTGTACAATGGGTAGACAGGACATAACAAGTAGTATGTAACATAAATTGACTAACAGAGACAACAGGTGAGGAGGGCCCTGCTCAAACGAGCTTACAGTCTAGAAGGAGTTGGGTTGTATTACACAAAAGGTAAAAGGGAAAAGTGCCACTGTTGGGGATAGACCAGCCACGCTAGTAAAAGTATTGCAGGGGAGGGAGTAGGAAGGGTAAGCTAAAGGAATATGGGAGGAAAGGGGTTAATGTGCTATGTTGTAAGCATCCTTAAAGAAGTGGGTCTTGAGGGATTTTTTTTAAGGAATAAAGGCAGGGGGAGAGACGGATAGACTGGGGGAGGACATTCCAGATGATAGGGGCAGCCCTTGAGAAATCTTGTAAGCGGGCATGAGAGCTAGAAATCAGAGGAGAGGACAGAAGGAGATCGTTGGATGAGCGGAGAGACCGGTTAGGAGTGTATTTAGAGAAGAGAGAGGAGATGTAGGGAGGGGAACCGCTGTGAAGGGCTTTGAAAGTAAGAGTGAGGATTTTGAAATGAACCCTGAAGCGCACAGGCAGCCAGTGAAGAGACAGACAGAGTGGAGAAACTTTAGTAAAGCGATGTGAGAGGAAGATAAGTCTGGTGGCAGCATTCATGGTGGATTGTAGAGGGATGAGACAGTTAAGAGGGAGACCAGCTAAGATAGAGTTACAGTAGTCAAGACGGGAGATAATCAGGGCATGGACAAGAGCCTTAGTGGCATCCTGTGTTAGGAAGGGACGGATGTGGGCAATGTTTTTAAGATGAAGGCGACAGTTTTTAGAGACAGACTGAATATGGGGTGTGAACGAAAGGTCAGAGTCAAGGGTGACACCAAGACAGCGTGCATGAGTAGATGGGGGGATGATAGCACCATTAACATTGAGGGAGATAGATGGGGAATCTTAGCATTGGAGGGAGGGAAGATGAGGAGTTCCGTTTGGAGAGGTTGAGTTTCAAGAAACGTTCAGACATCCAGGTAGAGACAGATGCAAGGCAGTTAGTTACACAATCTAAGACAGAGGGAGAGAGATCAGGGGAGGATAGATAGATCTGGGTGTCATCAGCGTACAGGTGGTATTGAAAGCCGAAGGATGAGATCAGTTTGTAAAGGGAGGAAGTGTAAAGAGAGAACAGAATGGGTCCTAAAACTGAGCATTGGGGTACCCCAACTGAGAGAGGGAGGGGAAGTGTTACTGGAGACAGAGACACTGAAGGTACGATCAGAGAGGTAGGAAGTGAGCCATGAGAGAGCAGTATCACGGAGGCCAAGATCATAAAGCTTTTGAAGGAGAAGAGGGGGGTCCACCGTGTCAAAAGCAGCAGAAAGGATTAGCATGGAGTAGCGGCCCTTGGATTTAGCAATGAGTAAGTCATTAGTAACTTTAGTAAGGGCGGTCTCAGTAGAGTGTCAAGGGCGAAAACCAGATTGAAGAGGGTCAAGCAGGAAGTTGGAGTCTAGAAACTTAGTTAGAGACCAATAGATGAAAAAGAATCTGATAGTATTTGTTTTAGATCTTCTGAGGTTGTTCTTTCCGAAAGATTTCTGAAACGTAAATTATTCCTTTGAGATCTGTTTTCTAAATTGTCCATTTTCATT
This sequence comes from Spea hammondii, assembly GCA_029215755.1. Taxonomy (NCBI): domain Eukaryota; kingdom Metazoa; phylum Chordata; class Amphibia; order Anura; family Pelobatidae; genus Spea; species Spea hammondii. The sequence goes on from JARDYJ010000002.1 coordinate 98,161,014, forward strand.
TCTAGCTGAAGAATCTTTTGATCTAGTTTGACCTTGTCATCCGTTAAGATCTTTATTTGTAATTCCAGGTCCTCGCTTCTATCTTCTATTTTTTTTTAAATTTTGGTTGCCAATTGGATAATTTCCGATTTAATATCTTTTGAAGATTTGGTCGTTTCTTGTTTTAGCTCTTCTACTAAAGATTAGCAGATTAGCATACCTGGGAACTTCCTGGCTCCAGCAACCCGGAGCCTTCCCTTGCGGGAGTTCCTGCTGACGTCGGTGGGGAACACCCCCATGTAAATGAAAAAAATGGAGGGGAGGGGAGCGGGGCGTGTCAAGACCCCGCTCCCGCGACCCGAAGGATTCGGGTCTTGACCCGGAGAATCTCCGGGTCAAACTCTGAGAGTTCCCAGGTATGCAGATTAGGGGTTGATATATCTGGCTCATTACTGTTTCTTTCATCCTCCTCATCTGGGTTGGGCGAGTGCCTGTTAATGGTTGATTGAAAGTTAGTTGATTGCGGTGAGAAAAAGGTGGATAGTCTCTTTTCCAGTTTATAATCCTTTTTTCCTCTTTTTTTTCCTTCTTTTTTGACAATGCTCTGGAGTCCTGTGTTCTCCTGGATGCCATAGCACATTCTAAGTTATATTTCAAGATTGCAGAAAGGATTTTTCGTGATAATAAATATCCACAATATCAGAGATTTCAAAGAATTGTGACAGGTCTATGTCTCCAAGATTTTCAAACGCTGAAATTTATAAACATATATTCACTTAATGTATTATGCGTTCAGGAAACCATTCTGAACAGTCTCGCCACAGTACCACTTCTCCCTTATATATATGAATCAATTTTAGACGATGGTAAAGTAATTTTTTTCCCTCTTCCCTCCATCTCTCCCTTTTCTTTACTTTACTCAAGCTATTGATCTATTAGAAATGTAATTTGAGATTCAGTCCAAATAATTGCAACTTCGTTCCCTCCAGTTAGAGGTTCACAAACACAGAAAGGGAGGGGGGCGGTGGTAATATTCTTGGCAAACTGAAAGCAGTCTGCTTCTTTTTAGATAAAATGCTCAAGACTCACCCCCGCCACCATAAATCAGCCTGTGTCTCCTGCCTCCACTCGCTCTGGCAGTTCATGTGTCTAGACCAGTCCGCTCTCACAAATCCCTCACGAATTTCTGTGCCGTTTACATCCTCCTGTGCCGAAGACCTGCAAGACTCACCTCTCAGTCTTACGTCATTGTACCCCACCTCCCTGGACACCTCCATCGAGAAAAAGTGTTGTTTTTTTTAAATTTTTCATCATATTATATTTTTCATGGGAAATTAGATAATATGATCAATAATTGTATCTGAAGAAAGCCCTTCTTGTCCTGAAAAAAGCAATACATAACTTGTGTGGGTACACAAAATGGGTGAGGAGAAAATCACATTTAAACACGAGAGTGTGTTATAACAGCCTCGGTCCCAAAGGGTACAAAAAGTAAAAAACAGCCTGGTCCTTAAGGGGTTATTGCTTAACCATTTTAATTTTAACCCCTTAATGACAATTGACGTGCCAGGACCATCATGACTTTAAATGTGACCTACGTTCGCTTTCTGCACCCAAACGGCGTTCCTGTATTGCCTGGGGGCTGTGTCTGGCCCCTCCCCGGGGCGTCAACGTTCGCTATACACTGTATGGCGGCGTATGCCCATTTTAAAAGTGTTTAGGAGGCAATCAACGATCACCTCCTAAACTTCAATGGTGTCGCTGAAATGCCTCGATCAGGAGGCATTCAGCAACACCAAGCACTCACCCCAGGATGCGCTGTGACCGCTCCGAAGAACGTTCAGAACCGCCACTGCGAGTCATTTCGCCAATCACAAGATGGCGGCCGTCCTATAAAAAAAAACAATGAAGTTAGAAAAGTTAGCCAGAGGGTCTCCAGACCCTCTAGAGAACTCTGGCTCCACTTGCAGGTTGAATAAAGGTACTGCATTCAACCATGCAAGTCAATGGAGCCCAGCTTTTTAATCACAGTGTGATTAGTAAAATAAATAAAAAAAAAACAAGAAGAAAAAAATTGTTTAAAAAAAACAGTAAAATGTAAAAATAATTTCCCACTGATGTCACCATTAGGAAAACTTTTAAGTTCCAAAAAATGTAAAAAAAAAAATGTATATATATAAAAAAAATATTTTTGTGAGCAAGTCCTAAAATTAGCACATTAGCTTAAAACAATTCTCGCATGGAAAGAGTTAAAATACTGGCACATTAAATGCCCATGGGGTGTCTACTTTTAAAAAATTTATGATTTGATGGGGTAAATTGAATTGGCCAGGTTCAACAATGTCCCAATTAACACGGGGGGGAGGATAGCCACACATCTAATTTCCAATTTAAAAAATGCACATGTCCCAAATGTGGCCTTTTAGTTCCCAAAAACCCGACAAACCCATGCATGTGGGGTACCACTGTACTCAGGAGATGTTGCTGAACACATATTGGGGTGTTGTGTAAAAACGACATAAGTTTGGGGAGGTGTTAGATGGGGGCATAAGGCATTTCTGTAGGCAGAGTACTCTATGATATGCCTTTTAACCCCTTTACTGCCACTCTGCCTCCAGAAATGCCTTTTAACCCTCAATATGCCACTCTGCCTCCTGAAATGCCTTATACCTCCCTATGCCTGATCTTTCGCTTTAAAAAAAAAAAAAAAAAAGGGCGGTTGCCCCACTCAGCGCCATTGTCGGGCTGGCCCTGATCATGAGCCCACTTTTGATTGGTTCTACAACAGTTTTTAACTTTCAGGTCAGTGCTGTTAGTTTTTAAATCAGGGCTTGACAAATTTGTTGTGAATCTAGGCGCCAGGTAAAAAAGTTAGGAGCCAGGATTTTTTTTAACTAACAGCTGGTCAGGAGTGATCTGATCATCATCAGCCCACTTACTAAAATCACAGCGTTTGACCTGGAAGCACCCTGGACTTTCAGGTCAGTGCTGGGTTTTTTTTTTTTATAATTTTTTTTTTTTTTTAAACTGTTTCGATACTGATGTTCCATTGGAGCACAGCATTGACTGATATTTAGTCCCCACAAGCTTGTGGGGACAAATGTTAACCCTTGCAATGCCACGAATGTGTCATACACAATTGTGGCATTGAAGGGGTTAACGCTGCACTGTCGCTCTCATGGAGCGATCAGGCAGCAGGGGGGTGTTGGGGCTGGTCTCCACACTCATGGGGAGACCAAAGAACCCTCTCCCCTGTCCCTGAAGCTGCCTCTGGCAGCTGGGACTCAATTGCTGGTCTATAGACCAGCCATTGCAGGGGGGAGTCTCTTTGATGGCGACTGTAGGCTTCCATGCCTACAGGAATCATCAAAGGGCTTGTGGGGGCTTGTTTTTGCTGTTGCTGGTCTGCCTGGGCTTCCAGGCAGACCACCAGCAGCAGAGTCCCGTACAAAACGGGAATTAACCCCTAAATGCCGCGATCGCGGCATTGAAGGGGTTAACGCTGCACTGTCGCTCTCATGGAGCGATCAGGCAGCAGGGGGGTGTTGGGTCAGGTCCCCACACTTGTGTGGGGGCCCAATCAACACACAACCCCCTTCCCTGAAGCTGCCTGTGGCAGCTGAAAACATGATTGCTGGTTTTCCAGCAACCGTGTTTTCAGCCTACAGGATCACTCCGTGATCTCAGGCTCGGGGGCGGGCTCTGTGTGGCTGTGCTGTCTGCCCAGACTCCTGGGCAGACAGCAGCAGCAGCGCCCCCGCGTGGTGACTCAGCCTCTTACATCCACAATTTTTTCGACCTGGCGCCTGGGATTTGTCGAGCCCTGTTTTAAATGATTTTTTTTTTTTAACTCTTTCAATGCAGATGCTCCATTGGAGTACAGCATTGACTGATATTTAGTCCCCACAAGCTTTTGGGGACAAATATTAACCCCTGCAATGCCGTGATGTTGTTAACACTGCATGATTGCTTTTAACAGAGCAATCGAGCAGCAGATGAGGGTGGGGGCTGATCTCCACTCCACCGAAAGAACCCTTTCTTCTGGTCCCTGCCTCTGGGATTGCAGGGAGGAGTCTCTTTGATCACTCCTGTAGGAATGATCAAAAGGCTTGTGGGGGTTTGTTTTTGGTGTTGCTGGTCTGTCTGGAAGCCCACAGCAGCAGAGCCCCATACAAAATGGGTATTAACCCCTAAAATGCAGTGATCGCGGCATTGAAGGGGTTTGCGGGAGAATGTTGTAACAATCAACAAACAATCCCCTTCCCTGAAGCTGCCAGCGGCAGCTGAAAACACAATCGCCAGTTTACCGGCGACTGCGTTTTGGGCCTATGGAATCACTCCGTGGGAGTGATCGTAGACTTAGGGGGGCTGTGCTGGTCTGCCCAGACACCTGGGCGGACAGCAGCAGCAGTTACCCCGCAATCCACGTGGGGCAATTTTTTTTGAATGTTGTACCTAGTACGTCCCAAGCCAAAGGTGATCATGAAGTACTAGGTTCGTCCCGGTCACGAAGGTCGTTAAGCATTCCTTTTGTTTTATATTTTTTCTTGTTTAGTGTATGTAATATGATTTATAACCTGTAACTGTGACCTAATTTAATACCAATATACATTTTTTTAAACATATTATAGAAACCATTTTCCTATACACTTGTCTTTGTGTTTTATTCAGCACACATTCCCTAAAGAATAACCCTTTAAGAGGGTCATAACTTCTAACAAACTGTTTAGTGAGGAGTTAGTTGCCATAAATGATTTTTAATTTACTTTTATTGCTGTAATTCTCTGACACACCGCTTGCTATTGTGGTGGGGAGAGTAAAGCTTTAGGAATTATAAAAAAGGGAAGGGGTGCTCAGATTGCTTGCCCATGACACTTGCACTCAAGCATTTTGTTTTTTTTTACGAAAATTGCCTGCTTTGTGTATTTGTACAAACCTCCATGAACCCCAACGTTTGGTGCTCCTTGATGAGGTAAAGTGGGAAGGGGCTGTGTGTAGGAGGGTACATAATAATGACTGATAGGAAGTATTAAAAAAACAGGGGGTGGTCTCATTGATGGTTATGGATGCTTATGGCTGTGATTGATATGAGTCCAACAACCTGTGGGTGTTTTTCCTTACTTTTTTCACTCTGGCCAATCAGAATTTTATAAGGGGAAGGGACAAGCATTTATATATAGATAAATAAATGTTCTGACGGCATTTCAACTCATCAGTAGCAGCAGTTACAGACTGATGAGAGTTGGGGTGTGAGACAGTGACAGTTAGCTTAGCAGAGGCTGAGATTCATTCTCATTGCTCATTTACAATACTGCAAGATAATTAAGTAATAGTTTATTTTAGTGTAGAAAATGTACTAGTGTGGGGTGGACTGGAGAAAGTGTAATGTATACAGGGACTGCAGCAGACATTTGTCCCCATTTACTTTAAGGCAGAACCTCTATTGTTTAATTAATACAAAAAATAATATTTGTGACAACACTAGCCATTTGATTGTACTTGCACACACTATGTTTCAGTTGCAGGGCCGGCCCTACCATGGAGCAGAGTGGGGCAATTGCCCCAGGCAGCACTGTTGAAGAGGCGGCACCCAAGCGCCTTTTTTTTTTTTTAAGCAGAGGAGAGAGAGGGGGGCGCCGAGTGGTTTTCGCTTACCCGCTCAGCGCTCCTCTCTCCTCTGCGAGCCCTCTAGCTCAGTCTCGGTGCCGGCTTGTAATGCTGAGCACCGGAAAATGACGTCAGCAGTAAAGCAGCGCGCACCGTGGGAGAGCAGGGAGACACGCCGCAGGACTGCTGAAAGGTAAGTACAAAGGGGGGATAGGGTAGATAATAGGGAGGAAGGGTAGAAAATAGGGAGGGAGAGGAAGGATAATGATAATGACCCCTGGCATCGGCGGGGGCATTTGAAATTTCGCCCCAGGCGGCATTATGTCTTGGGCCGGCCCTGTTCAGTTGTTTACTAAATTCTATTCCTAAATAGAATTTAGTTGATTAAGCCAGTTCCACATTTACACTACTAGCCAAACCTCTAATTTGGGGCACGTGCCTATAATCTACCATCTATGCGGAGGTGGTCTTGTGGCTGGATGTGTCTCTCAGCTGGTGTCTGTCCTGTTCTGCTCTGTTCCCTGCCCCTGGATCTTAATGTCCTTCCTTACTCTGGGGAATCAATTGTTTTTTTCTAATATGGTGAGGGTCAGTCTCATGGCTGTATGTGTCTGTCTGCCAGTGCCTGGCCTGGTCTGCACCTCAAAGCCCTTCCTTACTGGTGGAAAAATTCTTGTTCCTGTTTCTAATGTTAACCACTTCGAGACCGGGATGTACCTGGTACGCCATGGTTACATGGTAGCTGCAGACCGGGAAGTGATTTTGTCGGCTCAAAATACATTTTTCATAAAATTGAAGGGGTTAACGCTGCACTGACGCTCTCATGGAGAATACAGGCAGCTTCAGGTAAGTGTGGGGACCTGACATAACATTCCCCTACTGCCTGCTCGCTCCATGAGAGTGTCAGTGCAGCGTTAACCCCTTCAAAGCTGCAGCATTTTAGGGGTTAATACCCATTTTGTACAGGGCTCTGCTGCTGCGATCACACCAGCAACAGCTAAAACGAGCCCCCACAATCTCCGGTAGATGGGAGATTACAGGGAGGAGTCTCTTTGATCACTCCTGTATATTCAAGAATATATTTGATCTAATAATATCATCATTTGAATCAATGAAAAGGTGAGCAAAAATATAGATCGGTAAATTTCAGTATATGTGATTAGGACTTTACTAAAGCATTCTGCTTCCTCATAAAAGATTATTGTACAAAATAAAACATATAGGCTTAGCCAAAATGTTATACACCAGGGCTGACACCTGGTTTAAGGGTAGAGTTCAGAGAGTGTTTGTTTGAGAAAATTCTCCAAATGGAGAAAAGTGGTAAACAGAGTTCCTCAGGTTTGTCGTAGGTCTGGAGTTGTTGTTAATGATGTATAATAATAATCTTGCAACGGGTATGAAAAGCCATGTGTCGCAGATGACACAAAGTTAGGTAAGGTAATACCGTTTGAACTAGAAGTTCCCTTCCTCCAAGGAAATTTGGTCAAATTGGTGGGCTGGGCGACCACGGGGCAGGTGAGTGTTAATGATGAAAAACGCAATTTGAGAAAATTAATGATTTCCCTAACACAACCTCATTTAAGGTTTAAGATGATCGGGAATAACTGTATTTAGCAACAGCCTTCCATATCGGTCAGCTGCTGCAAGGGCCCTTAAGACATTGGCATGTATGCAGAGATGTAATGGAGGAAGAAAATATAATTTTGCCTCTGCATAAATCAATGGGCTTAAAAAGTGCAGAGCTGTGCTACAAAATGAATGAGATAAAGACAACACCTATGTTAAGAAAAAAGGCTAGGTAAGTTGAATTTGTTTACAGTAAAAAAGATTTATTTTTTTTAATTGAGCAGATATGATAACATTATAACACATATGTAAGGGGGCAATAACAGCTGCTCTCTAATGACCTGTTCATTAATAGGACTGTGCAAAGAACAATAGGTCATCCATTCACACTTAAAGCAGGGAAAAAGTTCTTTATCGTAAAAACAATAAAGATATGGAATTCATTACTCAGACTCAAATTTAATAGATACCTTTAAAAATAGGCAGAGGTGTTTTTATAAACCAAAGACGAATATACAAGGATATAATTGGTTATAAAGTCAGGTTTAATTATAGTTTGTTGATCCAGTTTAAAATTAGATTGCCATTTTGGAGTTTTCACCCTTTTTGAGAACAACAGGAACTTTCTTCAATGTGAGTTTTTTGCATTTTTTTAAAATTAACAGTAATGTTGAACTTATTGGACTTTGGTCTTTTCTTTCATCTAAATAACACATCAAAGCCACCTGAAGCCCAAGAAAGGACAAGGAGTTTTTTTTATGGCTTTCATGCGGTCAACCTATTTAAATATCTATGGGGAAGTTTGAAAAACAAGGACACTTCTAGACACTCACTGGGGTGGTGTCTATACTAGATATAGAGATTTTTTTTTATTTAGTACTAACAAAACATATTACACTATATGTGTTTATCTATACAAATGTATTTTTGAAATAAATCACACAAATACAGAATAAAAATTATAAAGAACTTACCATAACAGAGCAAACAATTCCAGTTACAAAACAAGCAATAAAGGCTTTTATTCTTGTACCGAAGCTTAGAGAGTTTGATTCTAGCACCTGCAAAACAGACATAACATCAAAACTTGTTACAAGTAAGTACACATGTTTCAAAATGTATTAATGCATGTTCCAGAGAAGGTTACATGATCATGGTGAATTTAAAATCCAAAACAACAGGTCAAATCAGCTACCCATTAAATTTTCCTATATTGATTGTTTCTATTATTGATTTTCATTATTATCTTTATTTTGCTGATATTATTATTGCAATTACATCACCTCAATTTGTTCACTGCAGAGACTCTGCTTTTAGGGCCCTAAACCCTCTTCTTGTGCATCTCCCGCTTTATTTTTCCTTTTATTTTTTTCTCTCTGTAACACGTTTTCCCTTACCTTTATCTCGATATCTCTACTTGTTCTTTATGTGGTAAAAAAAACCAAAACTGTTTGGTTTTTTTTCTCCCATTTTCTAGAGTGTAATTAGTTAAGGGTGGGGGTTTATAATCAATTAACTGTGTTGCTCTGTATAAAGGAAGTGGTTAAACTCACAGAGCTTGCTCATTATAAGGGGCTTGCATTTTCTAAGTGACTTGCTTTCTGTAAGAGACCAGTTTGTGCGCAGCAGCAGCAGCAGCAGCAGCAGCAGCAGCAGCAGCAGCAGCAGCAGCAGCAGCAGCAGCAGCAGCAGCAGCATTATAACTATACCAACAGTGGGTTTGTATCTCAACCAGCAACAAGAGGGTTGAAGGGTTTGTGGTAAAAAAACAAACAAAAAAAACTGTGTTTTGCATTAACTTTGGTTTTTTTCGTCCCATTTTCTAGAGTGTAATTAGTTAAGGGTGGGGTTTATAATCAATTAACTGTGTTGCTCTGTATAAAGGAAGTGGTTAAACTCACAGAGCTTGCTCATTATAAGGGGCTTGCATTTTCTAAGTGACTTGCTTTCTGTAAGTGACCAGTTTGTGCACCACAAGAGTGTAAGAGAAAGGAGGGTAAGTGACATAAAGCAATTGTTTCAATTCTGTAAGTGCTCACGTCCCTTCATAAAGTATGAGCAAGCTTGAAGATTTCACTCAGTGCGCATCATGCCATATGTATGCATGCTTGGAACAGCAGTTCCTGGGTCCATATCGCTGTGATAAGTGTGATGAATTGGTCTCTCTGGAAGCTGAGGTTGGTGCTCTGAAGAGGCTCACTGAGCAAAGTTTAGGTGGGGCCCCAAGCAATCAGGGAGGAGATCAGTCAGAAGGGAGTCGGGCACATAGTTGGGTAACAGTTAGTGATGGGAAGTTCGGATCATTAAAGTGAATCGGATCATTTCGACTCGTTCACTGAAATGATCCGATTCATGATCCGAATCACTCAGTGTGACTCACAGGAGTTACTGTTTTCCAGTAACTCCGTGCAGGCACACTAACGATTGGCCCCGCCCCTTTCATTACTCAACGAATCCTCCCACCTGCCTACTCCAGTGATGTCAATGAAGGCAGAGAGTCGTTCAAAGATTCGGATCTTACAGGGATCCGAATCTTACAGAATGCCTTCATTGGGATTCGAATCAGTCAGATATCACCATACTGTTATAAGTAAATACATTAATAATCACTGCCCCCAGGATTTACATTCCCCTTTACCTGCAACTGCACCTTAAGCTAACTTTATTAAATTAACCCTCACCATTAAATTAACCCTTAACACCCCATCAACCATGACTGCCCCTAAAATTAACCCTTAACACCCCATTAAGCATAACTGCCCCCAAATTAACCCTAAACACCCCGTTAAGCATAACTGCCCCCAATTAACCCTAAACACCCCATTAACCATAACTGCCCCTAAATTAACACTAAACCATCAACCATACCAATTTATTAGGTAATTTATCTGGAGTACATGCAATTAATTTAGGGGCAGTTATGGTTAATGGAGTATTTAGGGTTAATTTCAAGGGCCTGTCAGGACTCGGGTGATCAGGTCAGGTAGGAGCCCATGCGCAGGGGATACTTGGGGTTCAGTATGTAACCCACGGTGCATGATTATGCAAACAAAGACACCACAAACAGAAATCCAGGTAATGCAGTGTATTTCATGTATATAACAGGACCAGCAAATAAGGGTAATATAGTCTAAGCAAGTAACCGGACGTATGGCAAAATAAAATACAGGTAACAAGTCTTTTGGCAGGGAGCCCGCTTGGAAGGGCGCGACAGACAGAGAGCCCGCTTGGAAGGGCACGACAGACAGAGAGCCCGCTTGGAAGGGTACGAAAGGCACACAGCCCGCTTGGAAGGGTACGAAAGGCACACAGCCCGCTTGGAAGGGTACGAAAGGCACACAGCCCGCTTGGAAGGACACAAAGCAGGGAGTCCGCTTGGAAGGACACAAAGCAGGGAGTCCGCTTGGAAGGACACAAAGCAGGGAGTCCGCTTGGAAGGACACAAAGCAGGGAGTCCGCTTGGAAGGACACAAAGCAGGGAGTCCGCTTGGAAGGACACAAAGCAGGGAACCAGGAACAGTACAGGTGCAGAGCCACAGCAGGAAGGTCCATAGACTTCAATACAAAGGCCCTGACTGAAGGGCAGGGCAGGTTCATAAAGGCAGGGCAATCCAGGTAACAAGGCCCAGCTGGATGTAGACTAGGGCTCAACCCAGATAACAAGGCACACCTGAGTTCCTAGTGCTCCAGAGGTCGGAGGGTGGCCACTAGTGGTCGCAGATGTAAACGCCACAGGTATAAAAAAGCCATGGTTCAGGTAGCGAAATATTGGTTCCTGACAGTACCCCCTCCCTAAAGAGCAGTCACAGAACGCAAACAGTCTGAACAAAATCTGTACACCTTTAAAAAACTGAGCAGGAGGGTGTACTTAAAGTGATTTCTTCTTCTTCTTCTTCCTTTTTTTGCGGTAAAGCTTGTTCGCAGATCTCTAGGTCTTCCTTTCTGATTATATTGCCATTAGAGGTAATAACACAATCAAAGGAAAGGTTATCTGTGGTGCAATCGTAGGTCAAATTAGGACTGGATGCTGAAGAAGTTGATGAGAAGGTATGATTCAGTGCTTTCTCTTTCCATGTACCAGGGGTCACATAGCTGCCCTGTACCCAGGGCACTACTGGGGGCAGGGGGGTAGTACCAGAACTGCAATGGTTCAAAACGGGAGAAGCAGACTTGGTATGTGAAGCACTGATGGAAAGCCCCTTCTTCCTCAGAGATGGAATAGGGTCATGTATCTTTGCTATCAGTCCAGAGGAGATATTAGGGGCTATGGTAGTCTCTGGTGTATCACACTTTGCTGAGGTAGCAGTGATAGGAGTTGCAATCACAGCTGAACAGAAAGCAATAGGAAGTTCATCCATATGGGAGCAACCCACACTGCCACAGACTGTAGGATCACAGACGCTGCATTCCATCACAGAACAATCATCAGGCTTCAGCTGGACATCCACCGGAGTTTGAGAAGCACCAGGAATCACCAGGGTTGGTATATACTCCATGGGGTTTGCTGGGGAATAAAGCTACTTCCCCTTTTAGCAGAGCTCTGTGGTTGTGACGTAGACTGCTCAATCGGTACAGAGGGTTTAGGAGGTTTCAGAGGACATTGGGTGATCCAGTGTCCCTTTTTGCCACAGTAAAAGCAAGATTCCTCATCACGCCTTTGTTGTAATTCGGTTGTGGTAAGGGGTTCACGTTTCCTAGATTTCCTAGGAGATTCCTTTTTAATACTGGTAACAGGCTTGTTGGATTTCTCAGGTGATGTAGCAGGTGTAGGTGAATGGTCTTCATGAGAGTGATTGGAGTTGGAGTCCCAGATTTGCATTAATGATTTGCACAGTTCAAGCAAGCATTCTCCTATGACTTTGAAGACCGAAAGTAACCCCGCAGACTCCTTGTAATGGCCTTTGTATTCTGTCAGGACTCGGGTGATCAGGTCAGGTAGGAGCCCATGCGCAGGGGATACTTGGGGTTCAGTATGTAACCCACGGTGCATGATTATGCAAACAAAGACACCACAAACAGAAATCCAGGTAATGCAGTGTATTTCATGTATATAACAGGACCAGCAAATAAGGGTAATATAGTCTAAGCAAGTAACCGGACGTATGGCAAAATAAAATACAGGTAATAAGTCTTTTGGCAGGGAGCCCGCTTGGAAGGGCGCGACAGACAGAGAGCCCGCTTGGAAGGGCACGACAGACAGAGAGCCCGCTTGGAAGGGTACGAAAGGCACACAGCCCGCTTGGAAGGGTACGAAAGGCACACAGCCCGCTTGGAAGGGTACGAAAGGCACACAGCCCGCTTGGAAGGGTACGAAAGGCACACAGCCCGCTTGGAAGGGTACGAAAGGCACACAGCCTGCTTGGAAGGGTACGAAAGGCACACAGCCCGCTTGGAAGGACACAAAGCAGGGAGTCCGCTTGGAAGGACACAAAGCAGGGAGTCCGCTTGGAAGGACACAAAGCAGGGAGTCCGCTTGGAAGGACACAAAGCAGGGAGTCCGCTTGGAAGGACACAAAGCAGGGAGTCCGCTTGGAAGGACACAAAGCAGGGAGTCCGCTTGGAAGGACACAAAGCAGGGAACCAGGAACAGTACAGGTGCAGAGCCACAGCAGGAAGGTCCATAGACTTCAATACAAAGGCCCTGACTGAAGGGCAGGGCAGGTTCATAAAGGCAGGGCAATCCAGGTAACAAGGCCCAGCTGGATGTAGACTAGGGCTCAACCCAGGTAACAAGGCACACCTGAGTTCCTAGTGCTCCAGAGGGCGGAGGGTGGCCACTAGTGGTCGCAGATGTAAACGCCACAGGTATAAAAAAGCCATGGTTCAGGTAGCGAAATATTGGTTCCTGACAGGGCCGTTATGGTTAATGGGGTCTTTAGGGTTAATTTCAGGGGCCTTTATGGTTAATGAGATCTTTACGGTTAATTTCAGGGGCAGTTATGGTTGATGGGGTATAAGGGTTAATTTTATGCTGATAACTGAGGGTTAATTTAATTAATTTAATAAAGTTAACTGTAGGTGCAGTTATAGGTAAAGGGGGGGGCAAACTCAGGGGAATCAAAATCCTGGGGGCAGTGTGAACATTATTAATGTATTTATTTATAAAAGTATGGTATCAGTAATATTCTCTGAATGATTAGAATCTCTGTAACATTCGGATCCTTGTAAGATCCGGATCCCTGTAAGATTCGAATCATTTGAATCATTCGAATCTTCGGATCATTCGAATCTTTGAACGACTCTCTGACTCTGAGTCATCGTTCCTCTGTGAATTAATGAGCTGTAACCTGACCCCAGAGTCTGTGTCTGAGTGCTCTGCAGATGACTCACAGCTCTAGGATCAGGTTACAGCTGAATGATTCACAGACTGAACCGCTACAAATGAATCTTTCAGTCTACTGAACCGATTCATCCGGATCACTAAAAAGAATCAGATCAAATGAACGATTCGTTCATGATCCGGACATCACTAGTAACAGTAAGACGTGGTTGCAGTGGGGAATGGAAGAGGAAGAGGCAAGCCAGCCCAGAGTCTCTCCCTCCCAACAAATTTGCCCTTTTAAGTGAGCACGTTGGGGAGGCAGACTCAGAGGTAGGCTTTCCGGAAAAAGCTGTTCTCTCTAACAGCCGGGAGAGCAGCTCATCCAATGTGCAGGGGATCCGAAAGGAAGGAAAGCCCAGGCAGGCTGTGGTGGTAGAAGAATTCAATAATCAGGAAAACAGACATCTGTAGCTCTGATCACAGCAACCGAATGGTTTGCTGTCTCCCGGGTGCCCGGGTTCGGCATGTTGCGGACAGAGTGGATAGATTATTGGGAGGGGCTGGCGAGGATCCAGCTGTCTTGGTGCACATTGGCACCAATGACATAGTAAGAGGAAGATGGAGTGTCCTAAAAGGTAATTTTAGGGACTTGGGTAGTAAGATTAAGAAAAGGACCTCCAAGGTAGTATTCTCAGAGATACTACCTGTGCCATTCGCTACACCAGAAAGGCAGCGGGAGATTAGGCAGCTAAATGCATGGCTGAAGTCTTGGTGTAAGAAGGAGGGCTTTGGGTTTTTAGAGCACTGGGCTGATTTTGCTTTGGGGTACAATCTCTATAGTCGTGATGGATTGCACCTAAATGCAAGAGGGTCCAATGTGCTTGGGGAGAGAATGGCTAGACAGTTGGAGGAGATTTTAAACTAGGAATGGGGGGGGGAATAAATACCGGGCTAGACAGTATAGAAAGAGAAGGAGATTTACTTAGTAACCAGGTGGGTGGATCTGGGGGCTTGGTCTATACAGAGTATAGGGAGAAGCATATATTTTGCCCCCCAAAGCAAGGACAGAAATGGACGATTGCAGCATCGGTGTTAAATGACAAGCTAAAGGTCATGTTCACAAATGCTCGTAGTTTAGGGAATAAGATCCATGAACTTGTAACAGTTGTGGCAACTGAGAATGTTGATATAGTGGCTGTTACTGAGACATGGTATAATTAGAAAAACGACTGGGACATATCAATACCGGGGTACTCTTTATATAGAAAGGGGGAGGGGTGTGAAAAATAACATAAAATCTAACCTTAATACAAGTTGGTGAGGAGAATTTAGTCGGTTTAGGTTACAGTACAATTTGGCAAAAGTAAAGTAACTCGCATAGGTGTGATTTATAGACCCCCAGGACAAGTAGAAGAACTAGATAATCTGCTATTGGAGGAAATAGCTAAAATGACAGTGAAAGGGGATGTTATAATCATGGGTGACTTTAATCTTCCTGATGTGAACTGGAAAACGAAAATAGCTGGTTGTACCCGGAGTGCGGATATTCTAAACTCCTTACTGGGATTATTTTTAAAACAGGTAGTTGAGGAACCAACTCGTAAGGAGGCCATATTGGATTTAGTGTTCACAAATGGAGATTTGTTAACAGATATTTCTGTAGGTGAAAGTTTGGGATCTAGTGATCATCAGTCTGTGTGGTTTAATATACGAACAGTGACTGAGTCACACCACACAAAAGTTTTAGATTTTAGAAAAGCTGATTTTTCTAAAATGAGAATATGTATAGAGGAGTCATTACATAGTAACATAGTTCATAAGGTTGAAAAAAGACCAAAGTCCATCAAGTTCAACCTATATACATATTGTGTCCCTACTGTGTTGATCCAGAGGAAGGCAAAAAAACCCTTATGAAGCAGATGCCAATTGCCCCATACCAGGGGGAAAATTCCTTCCCGACTCCAAATATGGCAATCAGAATAAATCCTTGGATCAACGTTCTGTCCCTATTAATCTAATATCCATAACTTGTAATATTATTGCTTTCAAGAAACACGTCCAGGCTCCTTTTGAACTCTTTTATTGAGTTTGCCATAACCACTTCCTCTGGCAGAGAGTTCCATAATCTCACCGCTCTTACTGTAAAGAACCCCCGTCTGTGCTGGTGTAGAAACCTTCTTTCCTCCAACCGTAGATGATGTCCCCTTGTTATAGATACAGTCCTGGGTATAAATAGGTCCTGGGAGTGATCTCTGTACTGTCCCCTTATATATTTATACATAGTTATTAAATCCCCCCTAAGCCGTCTTTTTTCCAAACTAAATAACCCTAATTCTGATAATCTTTCTGGGTACTGTAGTCCTCCCATTCCCCTTATTACTCTGGTTGCCCGTCTTTGAACCCTCTCCAGCTCCACTATATCTTTCTTGTACACTGGTGCCCAGTACTGTACACAGTATTCCATGTGTGGTCTGACTAGTGATTTGTACAGTGGTAGAATTATTTCCTTGTCGTGGGCATCTATGCCCCTTTTGATGCACCCCATGATTTTATTTGCCTTAGCAGCAGCTGCCTGACACTGGTCGCTACAGGTAAATTTACTGTTAACTAAAACTCCTAAGTCCTTTTCCATGTCAGTCGTCCCCAGTGTTTTCCCATTTAATACATATTCCCAGCCTGGATTTTTCTTCCCCATGTGCATAACCTTACATTTATCTGTGTTGAACCTCATCTGCCACATCCCAGCCCAAGCCTCCAACCTATGCAGATCCATTTGTAATCGTGCACTGTCCTCTATTGTGTTAACCACGTTACAGAGCTTAGTATCGTCTGCAAAGATTGATACTTTACTATACAATCCCTCTACAAGGTCATTAATAAATATATTAAAAAGAATAGGACCCAAAACTGACCCCTGTGGTACCCCACTAGCAACAGTAACCCACTCAGAGTATGTACCATTAATAACCACCCTCTGTTTCCTATCACTGAGCCGGTTACTTACCCACATACACACATTCTCCCCCAGCCCAAGCATTCTCATTTTATGTACCAGCCTTTTATGTGGCACCGTATCAAATGTTTTGGAAAAATCAAGATATACGACATCCAGCGATTCACCCCGATCCAGTCTTGAGCTCACCTCCTCATAAAAGCTGATCAGGTTAGTTTGACAGGACCGATCCCTTGTAAACCCATGCTGATATGGAGTCATACACTTATTTTCATTGAGATACTCCAAAATAGCATCTCTTAGGAAACCCTCAAACAGTTTACACACAACAGAAGTTAAACTAACAGGCCTATAATTCCCCGGGTCACTTTTTGTCCCCTTTTTGAATATTGGCACAACATTTGCTATGCGCCAGTCCTGGGGAACAGACCCTGTCACTTTAGAGTCCTTGAATATTAGAAATAGGGGTCTGTCTATTACATTACTTAACTCCCTTAGAACGCGGGGGTGAATGCCATCTGGACCTGGTGATTTGTCTATTTTGATTTTTTTTAGGCGGCACTGCACTTCTTCCTGGGTTAGACAGGCGACATGTACTGGGGCAGTTATCTCATCCTGCTGTATATTACCTGGCATTTAATTTTCCTCTGTGAATACAGCAGAGAAGAATATATTTAATAGATTAGCTTTTTCCTGATCCCCGTCTATAACTTCTCCCTCATTACTTTTTTCATTACATTATCAGACTGGGACAATTTAAATGGCGTTCAGGAGAAATTGGATTTTGTAAAGGCTGTATTATTGAAGATAACAGAAAATTGTATTAGGCTGGTCAGTAAGAGTAAAAAATTTAAGAAACCGCTGTGGTACTCTGCAGAAGTGGCCAAAATCGTAAAAGACAAGAAGTTAGCCTTTCGTAGATACAAAAATACCCAAAGTGAGGAAGATAGACAGATCTATAAAATTAGGCAGAAAGAGGCAAAGAAAGTTATGAGAGCTGCCAAATCACATGCAGAAGAGCGAATTGCCCTCTCTGTAAAAAATGGAGATGAAACATTTTTTAGATATATAAATGAGAAAAGGAAAGTGAAACTAGGATTAGTTAGACTAAAAACAAAAGGAATATATGTAGAAGATGATAAAGGTTTAGCTGACTGCCTCAATGAATATTTCTGTTCAGTTTTTACAGATGAAAACGAAGGAATGGGACCTCAGTTGGGAAAAAAGACTGAATCATTTGAAATATGTGAGTTTATAGAGGCGGAGGTTCTACTTCAGCTGTCTAAGGTAAAGACAAATAAGTCGATGGGGCCTGATGGGATACACCCCAAGTTATTAAAAGAGCTCGGGGGTGAACTAGCAAAACCGTTAACTGATATATTTAACGAATCATTGGGAACGGGAGTTGTCCCTGGGGATTGGAAAGTAGCGAATGTTGTGCCCATTCACAAAAAAGGCAGTAGGGAGAAGTCGGGCAACTACAGGCCAGTTAGTCTTACATCTGTAGTGGAGAAATTAATGGAAACAATGTTAAAGGAAAGGATTGTTGAACATCTGAAGTCACATGGGTTTCAAGATCAAAAACAACATGGGTTTTCCTCAGGAAGATCATGCCAAACAAATCTTATTGATTTCTTTGATTGGGTGACTAAAGTAATTGATCAAGGTGGTGCAGTAGACATTGCGTATCTGGATTTCAGTAAGGCTTTTGACACTGTCCCACATAGAAGACTTATAAATAAACTGCAATCTCTGGGTTTAGATCCCAATGTTGTTGAATGGATTAAGGGGTGGCTGAGTGACAGACAACAGAGGGTTGTAGTCAATGGCGTATATTCAGAACGAGGTCTTGTTACCAGTGGGATTCCTCAGGGATCTGTACTTGGACCCATTCTCTTTAATATTTTTATTAGTGATATTGCAGATGGTCTTGATGGAAAGGTATGTTTATTTGCTGACGATACAAAAATTTGCAACAGGGTTGATGTTCCTGGAAGAAGGAGCCAAATGGCAAACGATCTAGGTAAACTGGGAAAAATGGTCAGAGCTGTGGCAATTGGCATTTAATGTAGATAAATGCAAAGTAATGCACCTGGGGCATAAAAACCCAAGGGCAGAGTATAGAATATTTGATACTGTCCTAACCTCAACGTGTGAGGAAAGGGATTTAGGGGTAATTATTTCTGAGGATTTAAAGGTAGGCAGACAATGCAGTAGAGCAGCAGGTAATGCTAGCAGAATGCTTGGTTGTATAGCAAGAGGTATTAGCAGTAGAAAGAGGGAAGTGCTCATGCTGTTGTACAGATCACTCTGGTGAGACCTCACTTGGAGTATTGTGTACAGTACTGGAGACCGTATCTCCAGAAGGATATAGAAATGTTGGAGAAAGTGCAGAGAAGGGCTACTAAAATGGTTTATGGATTGCAAGATAAACCCTACCAGGACAGGTTAAAGGATCTTAACCTATATAGCCTGGAAAAAAGACGTGACAGGGGGGATATGATAGAAACATTTAAATACTTAAAGGGAATCAACAAGGTAAAGGAAGATAGTTTATTTAAAAGGAGAAATACTACCACAACAAGAGGACACAACCATAAACTAGAGGGGCAAAGGTTTAATGGTAACATCAGAAAATATTACTTTACGGAAAGGGTAGTGGATGCATGGAACAGCCTTCCAGCAGAAGTGGTAGATGTTAATACAGTAAAGTCATTTAAGAAAGCATGGGATGGGCATAAGGCCAAGCTAGATATAGGATAAGGGCAAGTACTAAAGGAAAGTACTCAGAGGTTGGGCAGACTGGATGGGCCTACTGGTTCTTATCTGCCGTCACTTTCTATGTTTCTATGTTTCTATCTGTTCCCTTTGTCCCCATATATCCTCTAATTTATTATTTCTTTCCCTTTTCCCCATCACTAATCATATTTATTATTATATTTGGCATCTTTTTCCCTAGCTTTCTCTTGCCTTTCATCCAGTAACTTACATACGCAGTAACTTACATACACATTTTTTACAGACCTAGATTCTACATTTCAAAAATATATTGTTTAATGGGGTGAATGGAGTTGGCTAACTTCAAAGATGCCCCAAATATACCATGGGGCAGAATAAACAAATATGGGAAAAAATGGTTCTGAAATAGCAAAATGTTACTTGAGCTTATTGCCTTATAACATGCAAGAAAAGCAAAAACTAGGGATGCACCGATATATTGGTAGCCAAAATATATTGGCCGAAAAAAGGCATTATCAGCAAAATGCCTCAATGAGAAAAAAAAAAAGTGGCATATAGGGGGTTAAAAGACATATCATGCAGGCAGAGTGGCATATAGACAGGTATAAGGCATATCTGGGGAGCAGAGTGACATATAAAAGGTAATAAAAACGGAGGCGTGGCTACGCACGAGCGGCGGATGGCTGTGTGCTGACAGAGCTCCTCACACACGATACCGCAATCTTAAGCATCTGAACCCCGAGAGAGATCATGGGCAACAAAAAGAGAGACCTGGACCACAAGCACACTCCCAAGCTGTCGCAGGGGCTTAAATCGGCCGCCTTGACGGCTTTCTTTCGCGATCAACCGCCACCGCGGAGTGATGATACAGGCCCAAATATGGCGCCGGCGGCGTGCTCAGCTTCTTCCCGGGCGAGCAGTCCGGTCTCGGATTGCTCTCAAGCAGCCCCGGAACAGGACATACGAGAGATGCTCAAACGCTTACCTTCTAAGGCCGATATGGCGGCTATGATGTCCAAGCTGGAAACTTCCTTCCACGCCAAACTGAACGAGCTCTCGGCGGACATCACACAGATAGGGTCCCGCGTAGCGGACTTGGAATCTGATAAGGACCAGGTGTATGTCCAGTTGCAGACCATGAATCACCGGCTGGATCATATCACTGACCAGGTACATGCACAATATAGGCATCTTGAGGATCTAGACAACCGAAATCGGCGCAATAATTTGCGCATCCGGGGCTATCCGGAAGAGGGGGCTGAAGATCTTAATGTACTCATTACAGAATACTTCAATACCATACTGGGTCGGCCCCCCTCTACACCACTGCCATTTGATAGAATTCACAGGGCGCTTCGCCCGAAACCTAGTGACCAGGCACCTCCCAGAGACATAATCTGTCGTTTGCACTACTTTGTAGACAAGGAAGCCATCCTCAAAGCTTCCCGGAATGCTGACATACAAGCTCTTACGGGAGTGGACGCACGGATTTTCCAGGACTTGTCTTGGATTACTCTTCAAACACGTAGGCATCTTAAACCTCTGACAGATGAGTTGAGGGAACGCAACCTTAAGTATCGATGGGGCTTCCCTTTCTCCCTCACGGTGATCCACCAACAGCGCACTTATATGATAACCAAGGCACAGGAGATCCCGGCCTTCACCGAAGCTCTGGGCCTTCCGGATATTCTAATATCGGACTGGACGGACTTACCGCTACGACCACCTTCCCAGCTGCTGCCCCAGAGACAACGCTGGCAGACGGCACAACGAAAGCGCAAATCGCCGACTCCGCGTCTGGATCCTCTCTCGCTCACCCAATCCTCACGGGTTAAGATCTCTTGAAGGTAGCTTGCAGGCATTCATCTGGGTTCTGAATATGGGCCTTGTCTTCTAGACATTGGCTCTGCTACCTGACTGAACGTTTCCAGTAATATGGTTTTTCTTTTCTCTTCTTAATGTGTTATGTTTCTTTTACACGGGTTTTTTGAGATTTTACGCAATTACTTATTGCTTGACACGATAACTTTCTCTCTCTTGTTGCTACTTTGTATTAGAGGGGGTCACCTGATTCATATATATACTATACGGCACTCCTCTATGTAGTTGCGTGACCCCGTTGTCTTTTGCACTCATGGGTTCTATACATATCCACTCTCTGGCCTCGGGCCCATTTTTACTGTGTGGTATCCGAGGTCGAGAGGTTAGGATTTGTGACAACTTTGCTGAGGGGCATGTAGTATTTGGTGGTGACTGCAACTTCACTTTAGACGGACACTATACCGCCGCAAGCGATGTGACCCACCAACCTTCTTCTCTCACGACTAGGGCTGCGGACCTCCTACATAAAGCACAGCTGACGGACTGCTGGCGCGTAATGCACCCGACTGATACCGATTATACATTTTTTTCCGTCCCTCGACGGTCGTATTCCCGCATAGATATAGTAACATAGTAACATAGTAACATAGTTCATAAGGTTGAAAAAAGACCAAAGTCCATCAAGTTCAACCTATATACATATTGTGTCCCTACTGTGTTGATCCAGAGGAAGGCAAAAAACCCTTATGAAGCAGATGCCAATTGCCCCATACCAGGGGGAAAATTCCTTCCCGACTCCAAATATGGCAATCAGAATAAATCCCTGGATCAACGTTCTGTCCCTATTAATCTAATATCCATAACTTGTAATATTATTGCTTTCAAGAAACACGTCCAGGCTCCTTTTGAACTCTTTTATTGAGTTTACCATCACCACTTCCTCTGGCAGAGAGTTCCATAATCTCACCGCTCTTACTGTAAAGAACCCCCGTCTGTGCTGGTGTAGAAACCTTCTTTCCTCCAGCCGTAGAGGATGTCCCCTTGTTATAGATACAGTCCTGGGTATAAATAGGTCCTGGGAGTGATCTCTGTACTGTCCCCTTATATATTTATACATAGTTATTAAGTCCCCCCTAAGCCGTCTTTTTTCCAAACTAAATAACCCCAATTCTGATAATCTTTCTGGGTACTGTAGTCCTCCCATTCCCCTTATTACTCTGGTTGCCCGTCTTTGAACCCTCTCCAGCTCCACTATATCTTTCTTGTACACTGGTGCCCAGTACTGTACACAGTATTCCATGTGTGGTCTGACTAGTGACTTGTACAGGGGTAGAATTATTTCCTTGTCGTGGGCATCTATGCCCCTTTTGATGCACCCCATGATTTTATTTGCCTTAGCAGCAGCTGCCTGACACTGGTCGCTACAGGTAAATTTACTGTTAACTAAAACTCCTAAGTCCTTTTCCATGTCAGTCGTCCCCAGTGTTTTCCCATTTAATACATATTCCCAGCCTGGATTTTTCTTCCCCATGTGCATAACCTTACATTTATCTGTGTTGAACCTCATCTGCCACATCCCAGCCCAAGCCTCCAACCTATGCAGATCCATTTGTAATCGTGCGCTGTCCTCTATTGTGTTAACCACGTTACAGAGCTTAGTATCGTCTGCAAAGATTGATACTTTACTATGCAATCCCTCTACAAGGTCATTAATAAATATATTAAAAAGAATAGGACCCAAAACTGACCCCTGTGGTACCCCACTAGCAACAGTCACCCACTCAGAGTATGTACCATTAATAACCACCCTCTGTTTCCTATCACTGAGCCAGTTACTTACCCACATACACACATTCTCCCCCAGCCCAAGCATTCTCATTTTATGTACGAGCCTTTTATGTGGCACCGTATCAAATGCTTTGGAAAAATCAAGATATACGACATCCAGCGATTCACCCCGATCCAGTCTTGAGCTCACCTCCTCATAAAAGCTGATCAGGTTAGTTTGACAGGACCGATCCCTTGTAAACCCATGCTGATATGGAGTCATACACTTATTTTCATTGAGATACTCCAAAATAGCATCTCTTAGGAAACCCTCAAACAGTTTACACACAACAGAAGTTAAACTAACAGGCCTATAATTCCCCGGGTCACTTTTTGTCCCCTTTTTGAATATTGGCACAACATTTGCTATGCGCCAGTCCTGGGGAACAGACCCTGTCACTATAGAGTCCTTGAATATTAGAAATAGGGGTCTGTCTATTACATTACTTAACTCCCTTAGAACGCGGGGGTGAATGCCATCTGGACCTGGTGATTTGTCTATTTTGATTTTTTTTAGGCGGCACTGCACTTCTTCCTGCGTTAGACAGGCGACATGTACTGGGGCATTTATCTCATCCTGCTGTATATTACCTGGCATTTCATTTTCCTCTGTGAATACAGCAGAGAAGAATATATTTAATAGATTAGCTTTTTCCTGATCCCCGTCTATAACTTCTCCCTCATTACTTTTTAAGGGGCCAACGCTTTCATTGTTAACCTTTTTACTATTTATATAGTTAAAGAACATTTTGGGGTTTGTTTTACTCTCTTTGGCAATGAGTCTTTCTGTCTCCAATTTTGCTGCTTTTATCTGATTTTTACATATTTTATTTTTTTCCCGATAGCTTTTTAGTGCTTCCTCACTGCCTTCCTGTTTTAGTAGCTTAAATGCCTTTTTTTTGCCATTTATTGCCCCCTTTACATTTTTATTTATCCACATTGGTTTTCTCTTGTTCCTGACTCTTTTATTCCCATACGGTATGTACCTTTCACAGTGAGAATTTAAGATATTCTTAAAAATCTCCCATTGAGCGTCTGTACTCTTGTTTTTGAGGACATTTTCCCAATTTACAGTGTTAAGGGCTTCTCTTAGTTGATCAAACTTTGCCCTCCTAAAGTGCATAGTTCTTGTGGCTCCTCTAAGAGTTCCCTTATTGAAGGACAAGTTATAATGTATCATATTGTGATCACTATTTCCTAGATGTCCCCTGACCTGCACATTAGTTACTCTGTCAGGTCTGTTGGTTAATATTAAGTCCAGTAGGGCGCCCCCTCTGGTCGGGTCCTGTACCATTTGGGACAGATAATTATCCTTACTTATAGTCAGAAACCGGTTTCCTTTATGAGATTCACAGGTCTCGGTTTCCCAGTTTATGTCGGGATAGTTAAAGTCCCCCATAATAACCACCTCATTGTGATTAGCTGCCTTGTTTATTTGCTTTAATTGTTATTCCTTTCCCATTATGCTTTGCCCATGTTATCCGGGGCTGAGATTGGTAATATCACGTGGTCGGACCATGCCCCTATATTCCTTACTCTAAATGTGTCTGCGCTGTCGCGGCCTCCGAGACATTGGAGACTTGACGACACCTTATTAAACGAGGCTACTGTTATCACTTCAGTTTCTGAGGAGTTAGGCCATTACTTCCGCACTAATGCAACAGACGATGTTACCCCTATGACATGTTGGGAGGCACATAAGGCCGTTATCCGTGGGCGTTTGATTCAGCTGAACTCTAGGCTTTTGAAATGTAGGGCAAAGCGACTGAAAGACTTAGCGGATAGGATTCCTGTACTTGAGTGCGAACATAAGCACTCCCACTCTATAGATCATTATAAATTGCTGACGGCCGCTCGCATTGATTTACACATTTTGCTCTCTGACCGGGCCAAGCGTTCCCTGTTGCATAATAGACACACTTTCTACTTACATGGCAACAAGAGTGGCAAATTGCTCGCTAAAGCCCTTAAGGCGAAAAGACAATCCTCATATATAGCGAAGCTCAAAGCCCAAGACGGGTGTCTCAAACACTCTACGCCTGATATTGCCCAGGTTTTTCATAATTATTACCAAACCCTTTATAACTTATGGCCCACCCCGGCCCCGTTGCAACACACGCAGGATGTTGCGCTTTATTTGGAGAGACACCTGCACTCTACTGTCCCACCGAATGTCCGACACCATCTAGATTCTCCCATCTCCTTAGATGAATTTTACGCGGCACTCAAGGCCACTCCATTAGGGAAAAGCCCGGGCCCTGATGGCTTTACAGCCAAGTATTATAAACAATTTGCACAGGACTTAGCCCCTCACTTTTTACTAGCCTATAATTCCTTACGACTCCACCCCACTGCGCCTCAGTCTCTTACTGAAGCCGCAATCACAGTTATTCCTAAGCCTGGCGGGGACCCATTGTTCTGCGAAAATTATCGGCCCATATCGCTAATTAATGTTGACTTGAAAATATTCGCCAAGGTGTTGGCTCTCCGACTTCGGCCGTTTATGGGGGGACTGGTCCACCCTGATCAGTCGGGGTTTGTCCCTGCTAGAGAAGCCAAAGATAACACCACTAAACTCATTAACCTTATTCATGCATCTCACGCCCTAAAAGACCCAGCTCTGTTGATGGCTGTTGACGCTGAAAAGGCGTTTGACAGGGTGGGCTGGTCCTTCCTCTTTGGGGTTGTGCGGGCCATGGGCTTTGGGCCAGGCTGGCAATCATGGCTGCAGGCGCTTTACTCTAACCCCTCCGCGAAGGTGGTGGTTAATGGGGAACGCTCTTCTCCTTTTTCGATTCAAAATGGTACACGACAGGGATGTCCCCTCTCCCCTTTACTTTTTGTTTTGACTCTCGAACCCTTGCTCCAGGCTATCAGATCTAATGACTCCATTAAGGGGTTTCGCTTAGGACAATCTGAATACAAGACATCGGCCTTCGCTGATGACCTTTTATTTTCGTTATCTAGTCCCTTGCACTCTTTACCACCTCTTATGCGTGAATTGCATGAGTATGGTGTTCTTTCGGGTTTCAGGGTTAACATGGAGGAGACAGAAATCCTTAATCTGTCGGTCCCGAAGGATGAGGTGTCTCGGCTTAAATCTCTATACCCATTCACTTGGGCTAGTGCCTCGGTTAAATACCTGGGCGTCCAACTCCCTGCCGCTACACAATCATTGTTTGACTTAAACTTCCCTCCCTTACTTAATTCGATTAAGGCCGATCTCGTGAAATGGAATATGCCGCAATTTAATTTAATCGGCAGGATTCATATTATTAAAATGAATATATTGCCGCGGCTGCTGTATCTTTTACAGACGTTACCCATACATATTCCCCGTCTTTTTTGCCGAGGTCCGTGCAATCTTCACGAAATTTATATGGGCTCATAAACGCCCGAGGGTCCGCTATGACTTGTTAACTCGCCCCCTGCGATTGGGGGGTTTGAATCTGCCTGACCTGAAATGTTACCATATGGCTAGCCTGCTTACGAGACTGTATCTATGGGCTAGGACTGATACCTGCAAACAATGGCTAGATATAGAGGACTCTTTTTCCAAGGTTCCCAGACAGTCCCTTCCTTGGCAATCTGCCTCGTTAGCAGCTCTGGGGTTGGCCAATCACCCCACTATTACCCCTACTTTGCTGATGTGGAGGAAACATAAATTGGACATGAATTGGTCTTCGGCCAATTCCCCACTCACTCCGATCTCCCACAATCCCCTTTTTCTCCCTGGTGTAACGGGTCTGGGCTCCTTTCAGGATCCTACGACACCTTACGTTTCTCTGGATGATATTGTGGATGATGGGGGTATTAGGTCGCTGCCTTCCCTGTTGGGGGACAGGGGGAGCTCTGGTAATATTGCTTTCTTGTATCAACAGATGCGTCATTTTGTTATTCCTCTGCTCCAACACACAGATCCTGGCCTCCAATACACGTTCTTTGAAAAGCTGTGTACCACTCATAAAGGGGTTACTAGACCGTTCTCCACCTTTCATGATTTGATTCGTAAGGCCATGTACAGCTCGCCTCCCTTCTATATGAGAGCTTGGGAGCGAGACCTTGGCTGTGTACTTTCCCCTCAGCAGTGGCGTAGGGCAGCGTCTCTGATGTCCTCCTCGTCCCCTGACTCCTATCTCCGCCTCCTGAATTTTAAGCTGCTGTGTAGGTGGCATCTGACGCCCGATACACTTCATAAAATGATCCCTGCACAATCAGCTAACTGTTGGCGATGTGGTTTCTCACCCGCTACCCCTGCCCATATATGGTGGACATGTCCTAAAATCAAGACCTTCTGGTCTAGCGTGACACAGATGGTTAGGGTACTCACCTCTATTGACATATCTTGCACTCCTGAAACTGTCCTTTTTCATCTCACGCCATTGTCTTTTCGGAAATACAAATTTTCCCTTATACCGCACCTCCTTAATGCGGCGAAAACACTCATTCCCAGGCACTGGAGGCAACCTGAACCGCCTACTTTGCAGGAATGGATAGTAGAAGTTGAACGTATCCGGTGCTTGGAGGAACTTACCTTTAGCTTGGGTAAGAAGTATCACCTGTACCTCGCCACTTGGTCCCCTTGGCTGCGTTACACTTCGTCCACGAGTGATTCCACCAGATAGCTGACCTGTCGCCTCCCTGTGCTGGAAGTCCCTCCCCCTCACTGAGACATATACACTTGTACACCATTCGCTCAAGTTAGCGCTTACAGTGATTCTCATTCGTGATGATTTATATATTTCTTTTTTCTCACCGCTTTTTTTTTAATTTATTTTTATTTTTATGCTCTTGTTACACATCCGTGTGGGATCTCTTCATTTACTGATTCCATGCAGTGTTTTCCGTATCTGAGTTCTCGTAGGACTACTCGTCCCATCCTAGTTCATTATGGCTTGGGTATTGTGTCACGCTTCCCTGTTGTCTCTCTCCTCCTTCCTCTTCTCTTTTCTTGTACTTCTCTTCACTCTGGTAGTTCTCTTTCTCACCGGGTTTATTGTCTCTTCTTTATGCTCAGTACGATTTTACTGTTCTGGTGATCAAATGTAACGTGCACTGCCTTTACCACCTGCGAGTGGTTTATTGGAATGTATTGTTCTTCCCCCTTACCCTCTTTTCTTTTCTGTACCCCTATTTGAAAACCCTTGAATAAAAATTTAAAAAAAAAAAAAAAAAAAAAGGTAATAAAAACAAAAATATTTTTTCTCAGTAATAGTTTTTATTAAATATGAAAAATGTAAAAAAAAGTTTACATATGAATTAGTATTTACTAGTAAAACATTTTTCCTATAGGGTAGTCTTATAATCAGGCTTTTTCTTTTTTTCCTAAATTCATATTCAAATTTTGGGGGGTTGTCTTATAATTTGAGCAAGAATTAACCAATCACATTCAAACTCATGTTAAATAGAAGTCATTACACACCATCACTGTGACTGTGTTAATGTGACTCTGATTAATCACAAATAAAGTTCAGCTGTTCTAGTAGGATTTACCATTTTCTTAGTTGCATCTTTGAGCAAAAGCCATGGTCCGCAGAGAGCTTCCAAAGCATCAGAGGGATCTCATTGTTGAAAGATATCAGTCAGGAGAAGAGTACAAAAGAATTTCTAAAGCATAAAATATACCATGGAACACATCAAGTGGAGACAATACGGCACAAAAGAGACATTACCAAGTGTGATGGAACCCTCCATCACTGGGGCCCCTGGAGAGGCCTGACAGCCAGCCTCCTCCCTATTGACTATGGGCCCTGGCTTTGCAAAGACTTCTGTGTCTACCCCCATCATCATCCCATCACTTGCTGAGGGGGATTATCTGCAACCAGGAAGTGACCACTATTGTTTTAGTTTGTCACCCCCCCCCCATGGTGTACTAATATGTTGTATAAATCAGTCTCCTTCCCCCCAGTTCCACCACTACAGACATTTACCCCGGCCAAACCTTGGAACTGGTTTCGGCCAGGAAAAACCTCAGACTAAGGGGTATCCCAGAACAAATATCAAATGATCAATTGGAAGAATATGTGAAAAAACACAGCATCTACAAGGAAGCATGGCGAAGTCAAGAAATAGAAGACCCTTATAAGAGAGTAAAAATCTATGCAGACCTCTCTATCACAACAAGACAAGCAAGAAGAGAATTCTTCTTGCTTGTCTAAAATCCTGAGAGAAAAACAAATTAAGTACAGATGGGGATTTCCAACTTCTCTGAATATACAATATGACAATTCAACCTTACAACTGAAGGACCCTATACAAGCTTGAGACAAAATGGGCCTTATCAATTAGAAGCACAAGATTAATACAAATATTTTTTTTCTCTCTCTTCCCTCTCCCTATGATTATAAATCCAGACTAGAATCTAGTTTTAATGTTGCACAAACTTCACACATGTTACTACACGTATTTGTTGGATGAGTTTTATACATTTTCACAATATGGTCTATATTAAGGAAGGGTGGAGGTCCACAGGAGGGATATGGAAGAGTAGTAATAAACATATCTGCCACAAGGACCATTCTCCCCAGGGTTTCTGGTAAGTAGAATAATACCGTATTTGCTCGATTATAAGGCGACCCCCCAAAATCTGAATATTAATTTAGGAAAAAAAGAAAAAGCCTGAATATAAGATGACCCTATAGGAAAAAAGTTTTACCAGTAAATGTTAATTCATGTAAACTATTACATTTTTTAATAAAAGCTATGATTGAGAAAAATATTTTTTTGTTTTTATTTCCTTGTATTTTCCAACCTGCCCCCCAGTTACGCACATCCGCCCCCAGGCTTGCCACTCCAATATGGCACTGTGGCCCATGATATGCCTTTTAACCCTCTATATGCCACTGTGCCCCATGATATGCCTTTTAACCCCCTATGTGCCACTCTGCCTCCAGAAATGCCTCATACCCCTATATGCCACTCTGGCATTTAGGGGGTTAAAAGGCATATTATGGGGCAGAGTGGCATATAGGGAGGTATAAGGCATTTCAGGAGGCAGAGTGGCGTTCAGGGGGTTAAAAGGCATTTCATAGCGCACTCTGCCTCCAGAAATGCCCTATGCCCCCATTTAACACTCCCCCTCACCCCACACACACTTACCGGTGCTTCCAATTTCCTGCTGTATACCGGGGCATCAGTCTTCCTTCTGTCTCCCCCCCCATTTAACACTACCCCCCCACCCCACACACACTTACCGGTGCTTCCAATTTCCTGCTGTATACCAGGGCAGCAGTCTTCCTTCTGTCTCCCCCCCATTTAACACTCCCCCCCACCCCACACACACTTACCGGTGCTTCCAATTTCCTGCTGTATACCGGGGTAGCAGTCTTCCTTACGCTGCAGCTGGAAGGAGGTGTGGCTAGCAGCGGGGGTTGTCTGCGTCTATTGCGCAGACCTTCCCCGGCTGTCAGAGATCAGAGTTCCTGATCTCTGACAGTCGGGGAAGGTCTGCACGATGGACGCAGACAACCCCCGCTGCTAGCCACACCTCCATCCGGCTGCAGCGTAAGTTGTCTACACGGATCGCGTGGACGTCAATCCGCTGCCCCGGTATACAGCAGGAAATTGGAAGCACCGGTAAGTGTGTGTGGGGTGGGGGAGTGTTAAATGGGGGGAGACAGAAGGATCTAGGTCCCCTGCAGCGGTGCGGGGGATCTGGATCTTAGTCTCATAGTCAGACCTCTATTTGAGGTCTGATTATAAGACGACCCTGATTAGAAGACGAGGGGTATTTTTCAGAGCATTTGCTCTGGAAAAAACCGTCTTATAATCGAGCAAATACGGTACTCAATGGACAATGTTTTTAGAATGGAAATTTTAGGTATGGTTGTGATGAATGGACAAGGGGATGCTATGATTAACAAGTTAGGGAATATAAAAGCTACTGCAAATAAGGTGAAAGGACAAAAATGACATTACATTTTATGTCCCTAAACTGTCAGGGACTAAATTTTCCCCAGAAGAGAGGTTTTCTCTACAACTCCCTCATTGAAAACAAGATTGATGGCTTTAATTCAGGAGACACATTGGGTAACCTCCCCAATGAATCTCTGGAAATATACACGTTTCCCAACAATATTCCATGCCAATTTGGAAGGGCCGAAGAAAAAATGGGGAGTCGCACTAATTATTTCTAATAAAATAAAGTTCAAACTCATTTATGAGGAAAATGATAAGAACGGAAGATCAAATAATTTTAGCTAAGATAAATGATATAACATATTCTTTCTATAGTAAACATATTTGCTCCAGACAAATCCCCCCTGAAATTCCTAGAACAATTAACGAATAGATTTGAACAAGTTCAGATGGGCAGAACTATAATGGGCGGAGACCATTTTAACCCCTAAATTAGTGATTCTCACTAATGAAAAATGCACCATTGATCATAAGCTCGACAGAAACTCACTGAAATTAATTTAATACTCAGGGGAAAATCCTTCGGGTTTTCAGGCCTTTATTGATAAGAATTTGTTGTATGATAGCTGGTGGGTATTTAAACCAAAAATTGACAATACTATGTAAATCAGATGGGTGTGCTTTGTAAATTTACTTTATTGTGTTCAATACATTGTTATATATATATTGTAAAATGAAAATCCAAAATTTATATATTAAAAAAAAAAAAAAAAAAAGTGGAGGTTGGGATCCCATTGTATTGTTAATCCCTTTACTGACCCTGTTGTCTCTGGGAGGCAGATTAAGGGGGTGGTTGTATACCTATTGTATATCTATTATGTTAATGTTGCTTTGCTGGCTATATCCAGCCATGTGTGTGAAAAATAAAGTAGTTTTCGTTTTGGTTATACCCTACACCGAGTCTCGGCTAGTGACTGGGAAACCTGGGAAAGAGTGTTGACTTAGGTGGCCCGCAATTATTATGGTGTAGTCTTCAGCGGAGTGGCGGATTGAGGACATCTGGGATATCAGGGAGTTGGACCTCCCAGATACACTAGGAGTATTATTATTTGTTATTTATACAGCGCCAACAGTTTACGCAGCGCTTAATACAATACATAAATTCAAAGGGTATGACAAGACAAGATCTGACAGACTAAGACAAATCGATACATTAGGTGGAGAGAGCCCTGCTCGCAAGCTTACAATCTTGAGGGAATGGGGTGACAGACATATGGCACAAAGAAAGGGTGGGAGGTAGTGTGGTGGTTGTATCAATGACATTTAGCTAAGATGGTATGCTTCTCCGTAGAAGTGGATTTTGAGATGTTTCTTGAATGTTGGGAGGGAGGGTGAATGCTGAAGGTTCCTTGGGAGTAGATTCCAGAGATATGGGGCAGCTCGAGTGAAATCTTGTAGACAGGAAAAGGAAGAGGTGACAAGTGAAGAGGAGAGCCTGAGCCCGTAGGAAGAACATAGGGATTGAGTAGGAGAGTTTTCGCTTATGAGGGCAGAAATGTATGGAGAAACAGTATTATGGATGGCCTTATATGTCAGTACCAGGATTTTAAATTTCATTCTAAAGGTAATTGGGAGCCAGTGAAGGGTTTCACAAAGTGGGGAAGCATTAGAGGAGCAACATGCAAGGAAGATAAGCCTAGCAGCTGCATTTAGGACAGACTATAGAGGAGAGAGTCGAGACAGTGGAATGCCAACCAGAACAGCGTTGCAGTAGTCAAGACGGGAAATGATAAGTCAATGAACCAGAGTTGTTAGGTGCAAACGGCAGGATCTGGCGAGGGACTGAATGTGGATGAAGGAAAGGTTAGAGTCAAGGATGACCCCAAGGCATCGGGCCTGGTTAGTAGGAGAGATAGTCGTGTTGTTAATGGTGATAGAGAATTCAGGTAATGGAGAGGAGAAGGAGGGAGGGAAGATAATTAGTTCAGTTTTAAAAAGATTAAGTTTCAGGTAGCGTTGTGACATCCATGAAGAAATAGCAGACAAGCAATTGGTAATACGGGACATGAGAGATGGAGAGAGATCAGGAGAAGACAGGTAGATTTGGGTATCATCTGCATATAGATGATACTGGAGGCCAAATGAGTTGATTAGTTTGCCAAGAGATGAAGTATAAAGAGAGAACAGCATAGGGCCAAGGACTGAACCTTGGGGGACACCAAACGAAAGTGGAAGGGGCGATGATGTCTTGCCAGAGAAGTTGACAGAGAAGGAACGGTTAGACAGATATGAGGAGATCCAGGAGAGAGCTGTATCTAGAATGCCTACAGAAGCAAGTGAGTCTAGAAGAAGGTGGTGTATAAAAAGCAGAAGAGAGATCCAGTAATATTAGAATAGAGAAATGCCCTTTTGCTTTGGCAGAGAGCAAGTCATTGGAGACTTTTGTTAGAGCCGTTTCAGTAGAGTGAAGGGGTTTGAAACCAGACTGTAGAGGGTCAAGGAGGGAATTAGAGGAGAGGAAGTTAATAAGGTGATTGTACACTATCCGTTCAAGCAGCTTAGAGTTAAAAGGAAGCAGAGAGATAGGGCGGTAGTTAGTTAAACAGACGGGATGTGAGGAAGGATTTTTTAGAATGGGTGTGATTAGCGCATGCTTGAAGGCTGATGGTACAGTTCCAGATTAAATAGGTGGGTAAGTGATGGGTCTAGAGGACAAGTTGTTGGGTGAGAGGAAGAAAGAAGAGTGGCTATCTCTTCTTCGTTGTAGGGGAAAAGGCAGTTAGTATGGGAGGAGTGGAGAGAGTGGTGGTGGGTGATATAAGAGGAGGTTGTAAAGAAGAGGAGAGGTCTTGTCTAATAGTCTTGATCTTCTCTTTGAAGTGGGTAGCAAGATCTTGGGCAGTGAGAGAGGTTTGTGGTGTGGGTGTGGAGGGACAGAGAAGGGAGTTGAAAAAAGGCGTCGCGGGTTGGAAGAAAGGGAGGATATGAGAGTGGAGAAGTAGAGCTGTTTGACGAGACAAAGGGCAGAGTTGTAGGTGTGAAGCAGGAAGCACTTCTGGAAAAAAAACGTGTGGTTTTGGTATAACATGGTTGGCGTTTAAATTGTCGGGGGTAACATGTAGTAATTGGAGCTATGGTGTCGAAGGATGAAGCAAGTGTGTTGTTATAAAAAAAAAAAAAAGGTTGCTGTGTCTGGGCAGGTGTCACAGAGCTGGCTAGTCCGACTGACTACCTCCGCAGACTTGTGCTCCCTTAGCCTGGGACACCACACATTTTCCCCGGTTCCCCTGTCACTAGCCAAGACTCAGTATAGGGTAAAACCAAACAAACAAAGACTGATTTATTTCAGACACACAGGGCTGGATATATCCAGCAAAACACACATTAACATAAAACAAGACATTGGGATACAAACCGCCGACTTAACCTGCCTCCCAGTGATTAACAGTACAATATGGTCCCAACCTCCACTATGTATTACTGGCCGAAACCAGTGCCAGGGCTGGCCCGGGGTAAATGTCTCTAGTGGAGGAACTGGGGGGGGGGCACTGACTCATACAACACATTAATGCATCATGGGGTGAGGGGGTCTGATAATAAACTGAAACAATGGTGGTCACTCCCTGCTTGCAGATTCTGGCTGTCTGCCAGAGGTAATCCCCTCAGCAAGTGCTAGGATGATATACTGCTGGGGGTAGCCACAGAAGTCTTTATAAAGTCAGGGCCCATAGTCAATAGAGAGGAGGCTGGCTGTCAGGCCTCTCCAGTGGGCCCAGTGCTGGAGGTTTCCGTCACATTAGGAAAGGGTCAAAATGTATTTAAGGTTAAATTTTAGGGGCAGTTATGGTTGATGGGGTGTTAAGGGTTAATTTAGGTGCAGTTATGGTTAATGGGGTCTTTAGGGTTAATTTAATGCTGATGACTGAGGGTTAATTTAATTAATTTAATAAAGTTAAATTAAGGTGCAGTTATAGGTAAAGGGGGGCAAACTAAGGGGGGTCTAAATCCTGGGGGCAGTGAACATTATTAATGTATTTATTTATAAAAGTATTGTGTCAGTGATATTCTCTGAATGATTCAAATCTCTGTAAGATTTGAATCATTTGAATCTTTGAACGACTCTCTGAGTCTGTGAATTACCCCCTTAATGACAATACTGTTTCTTACTGGTAGTATATTGTGGGACAATGGCTCTTAACATTTTTCAGTGTTGCTGTTTAGCTGTGATTTTCTTCTCTCATTTTGTGCTCCCACACATATTACATATTGTCTTCTTCAGGACAAACAGGGCTTTCTTTAGATACCACATATCATATCATCTAATTTACTATAAAAAAATAAAATAAAATATGGGTATTTTTTGTAAAAAAAATTATTTTTCTCACTTTTTAAACAAAAAACTTTTACTCATCTGCAAAAACTAATGAAAAAACCTGCTAAATAGATTCTACTATTTGTCCTGAGTTTTTATGTTTTTTTGCTTTTTTCTGCACATTATGGGCCAATAAGTACAGGTGGCGTTTTGCTATTTCAAAACCATTTTTCCAAATCTGGCCATTCTCCCTCCCCCCCATGTGCCATTTCGGGTATCTCTGAAGCCGGCCAATTCAATTTACCCCATCAAATCATACATTTTTTTAAACTAGACACCCTGTGGGCATTTATAATGCCAATATTTTAACTCTTTCCATGTGGGAATTTTTGTTAAGCTATAGCATGAATTGTAAAAAAATATTTTTGTGGTGACTAAAAAAAAAATCAACAATAATATTCATTTATTATATATATATATATATATATATATATATATATATATATATATACACACGATGTCAAAAAATAGAGTATTGCAGAGTATGCGGTGATACCTCATTTATTGGACTAACATATTAAAAAGACAAGCTTTCGAGACTTATCCTCCCTTCATCAGGTCTGAAGCAATACTAATCAACATGATAGAGGTTACAACTTAAAACAAGTGATGGTATGGGGGGGGGGTTGAGTGGGGTGTCGTAATAGGTCTGGAGGTGAGAAATGCAGAGAGGTAGAGAGATAACCCAGGGACAGAACAAATAAACTTAGGGAACCAATAACCACAGTAAAACATCAAAGATAACAGCAATTAGACATTGGATGACTAGATGAAGTTCATATGAAGTTCTGGTAGTGTGTAAGGAAACCAGAATCCACATTAAGTCCCTCTTTTATGGTGTTAAAATGTGTAATCATTTTCATCTCAAATGTTTTTCTTTCCTGAGAGTCTTTGAAATTTCCTTTGAGTACTTTAATTTTTAGGTTTTGGATGGAGTGATTGTTCTGTGTGAAATGATGTCCTACCGGAGTGCAATATTTTTCTTCCTCATGGTTTTTGATGGAGCTTCGGTGCAGGTTCATTCTAAGGTGCAGCTTAAGCCCAGTTTCTCCAATGTAGCACCCTTTGTCACATGCAGAGCATTGTATCATGTACACCACGTTTGCCGATGTACATGAGTAAGAATCTTTGATGATGTATGTTTTGTTGTTGTGACTGGCTGTGTTGCTGTCACATATATGTTGGCAAAGTTTGCAGCGGGATTTGTTGCATGGTACAGTGCCATTCTGTGTATGCTCCTGTTGTGGGGCCAGTGTGCTGCGCACCAATCTTTTCCTCAGGTTTGGTGGTTGTTTGAATGCCAGTATTGGGGGCTGAGGGAATATTTTTTTCAGTATGGGGTCTTCTGAGAATATCGGCTGTAGGTCTTTAATAATTTTGCGGATTTCCTCAAGAGTTGGGTTGTAGGTAACTACCAGAGGGATCCTGCTTGTGTTATCCTTTTTTTTGTATTCTAGAAGCCTTTCCCGTGGTGTCCTTACAGCAGATTTAATTTTTTTGGATATAGTTTTTTCCTTGTAGCCCTTCTTCTGAAATGACTCTGCCAGCGCGCCCAGGTGTTTGTCTCGGTCCTGAGTGTCAGAGCAGATACGGTGGTATCTTATGGCTTGGCTGTAAATGACACCTTGTTTAGTGTGTTTGGGATGAAAGCTTGAATTGTGAAGGTAGCTGTACCTGTCTGTGGGTTTTCTATACACAGAGGAGTGAAGAAAGCCGGAGGTGACGGTGATGGAGGAATTTTTTAGAAGACTGAGGCTTAAGGAATTTTTCTTTGAGAAAGAAAACACCACATCCAGTCCTGTTAAAAATGAGAGAAAAAAGAACAAAGACTTTACACCTGCAACAGGACGTAATATGAAATTGGACAACTACATTGAAAGCTTCCGCACAAGAGCAGCATCCCTCGCTACCACACAACAGAAAAAAATGCTACACAACCTCCTACCTTCAGAAAGAAATGCCTTGAATAATTTAATGAATAATAAAAACATAATCATCAAGCCAGCTGACAAAGGCAGATCAGTAGTCATCATGAACACCCCGGACTACATGGCAGAAGGAAATAGACAATTGGCAGATGAATTCTACTACAAAAAATTGAACCAGGACCCCACCAGGGAATATACAGAAGATCTTATCAAACTTATCAGATCCTTCTCAAAACACATGCAACAAGAATTGGAAAATCTTGTGCCTTCAAATCCTCAAATAGGCACTTTCTACATGCTGCCCAAAATCCACAAGCCAGGCAACCCAGGACGGCCCATTATTACAGGTATGGGAACTCTTACCGAATCTATATCTGGCCTTATAGAAAACATTCTTAAGCCCCTAGTTATCAGAACTGAGAGCTTTATACAGGACACCACTGGTTTTCTCAATAAACTGAGCCAAGTTAGTAACCTTCCTGCCAATTCAATACTTGCAACCATGGATGTGGAGTCTTTTATATAGCAACATCACCCATAAAGATGGTATTGAGGCCTGCATCAAATTCCTCTCCTCCAGCAATGCCACACAAAAATATGATAGTGAAACCATCGCCAAGCTCATAGAATTTATACTGACACACAACTATTTCAAGTTCTATGACACTAACTACCTACAAATGACTGGGACAGCCATGGGCACCAAAATGTCACCGCAATATGCCAACCTTTTCATGGCTGACTTGGAACAGAGATTCCTAGCCACTCACCCCCACAAACCACATAATTATTACTGTTACATCGACAACATCTTCATAATATGGACAGAAGGAGAAGAAAACCTTTTAAAATTCCACAAATCTTTCAATTCATTCCACCCATCTATAAAACTCAAAATGAATTTCTCAAAACACAGTGTGAGCTTCCTGGACTGCGCCATCACCGTCACCTCCAGCTTTCTTCACTCTTCCGTGTATAGAAAACCCACAGACAGGTACAGCTACCTTCACAATTCAAGCTTTCATCCCAAACACACTAAACAAGGTGTCATTTACAGCCAAGCCATAAGATACCACCGTATCTGCTCTGACACTCAGGACCGAGACAAACACCTGGGCGCGCTGGCAGAATCATTTCAGAAGAAGGGCTACAAGGAAAAAACTATATCCAAAAAAATTAAATCTGCTGTAAGGACACCACGGGAAAGGCTTCTAGAATACAAAAAAAAGGATAACACAAGCAGGATCCCTCTGGTAGTTACCTACAACCCAACTCTTGAGGAAATCCGCAAAATTCGACCTACAGCCGATATTCTCAGAAGACCCCATACTGAAAAAAATATTCCCTCAGCCCCCAATACTGGCATTCAAACAACCACCAAACCTGAGGAAAAGATTGGTGAGCAGCACACTGGCCCCACAACAGGAGCATACACAGAATGGCACTGTACCATGCAACAAATCCCGCTGCAAACTTTGCCAACATATATGTGACAGCAACACAGCCAGTCACAACAACAAAACATACATCATCAAAGATTCTTACTCATGTACATCGGCAAACGTGGTGTACATGATACAATGCTCTGCATGTGACAAAGGGTGCTACATTGGAGAAACTGGGCTTAAGCTGCACCTTAGAATGAACCTGCACCGAAGCTCCATCAAAAACCATGAGGAAGAAAAATATTGCACCCCGGTAGGACATCATTTCACACAGAACAATCACTCCATCCAAAACCTAAAAATTAAAGTACTCAAAGGAAATTTCAGAGACTCTCAGGAAAGAAAAACATTTGAGATGAAAATGATTACACATTTTAACACCATAAAAGAGGGACTTAATGTGGATTCTGGTTTCCTTACACACTACCAGAACTTCATATGAACTTCATCTAGTCATCCAATGTCTAATTGCTGTTATTTTTGATGTTTTACTGTGGTTATTGGTTCCCTAAGTTTATTTGTTCTGTCCCTGGGTTATCTCTCTACCTCTCTGCATTTCTCACCTCCAGACCTATTATTTACGACACCCCACTCAACCCCCCCCCTTATACCATCACTTGTTTTAAGTTGTAACCTCTATCATGTTGATTAGTATTGCTTCAGACCTGATGAAGGGAGGATAACTCTCGAAAGCTTGTCTTTTTAATATTATGTTAGTCCAATAAAATAGGTATCACCTCATACTCTGCAATACTCTATCTTTTGACATCGTGTCTACTGGACTAATACGGCTTCACCCTTTTACATTATATATGTGTATATAGGCCGCACCCTAAAAGTTTGGTGCTTTTTTAAAGAAATTTTTTTTAATAGACATGCTGCCACTCTGCTCCCTCCCCCGAGATATGCTGCCACTGTCCCCCCCCCCCGAGATATGCTGCCACTGTCCTCCTCCTCCCCCCCCGACTTACCAGAGCAGACTCCCGGGTGTCTGCTCTGGTAAGTCTTGGGGGCAGAGGTAAAACGCATCGTGCGGACGTTTGCACGATGCGCTTAGACAACCTCCCGTGCCAGCACTCCCCCCATGGGAAGTGCTGGCAGGGGAGGCTGTCTGAACGCATCGGAGAGTAGGATGCAGGTCCCCTGCACCGCTGCGGGGGATCTGTATCCTAACCCTGCTGCCTGCCCGGCTCCCATACACCCCTCTGACTCCTCCCCCCTCCCATACATCACTCTGCCTCTCTACCCGGCTCCGTTACTGACTTCATAGAAGCCTCAGCGTAAGTGAAGGTGAGTAACGGAGGCTGTCTGTGCGATGCACACCCCCACCGGCTGACAGCCGGTGGGGGTCTGCACGATGCGCACAGACAGCCTCCGTTACTGCCCTTCACTTACGCTGAGGCTTCTATGAAGTCAGTAACGGAGCCGGGTAGAGAGGCAGAGTGATGTATGGGAGGGGGGAGGAGTCAGAGGGGTGTATGGGAGGGGGAGAGAGACGGAAGTGAGAGACCGGCCGACAGTGAGGGGAATCCAGGTCCCCTGCAGCGTTGCGGGGGATCTGGATTCTAGTGTTATAATCCGATCTCTGTTTGAGGTCGGATTATAATTTTTATAATCGATAAAAATCGATTCGATTAATCGATAATGAAAATCGTTGATTATTATCGATTTTATCGATTAGTTGTTTCAGCCCTACACTATAGGCTGGTTAACGTTAGTCCGCAACAAGACTTTAGGGAGGAAAGATAGTCTGAGATGCAGAACTGCTTTATCCTGATGAAAGAGAATGAACTCACTGGATGAAGAGAGCCTGAATTTCACCCGCTCTTCTAGCTGAAGTGATGGCGACCAAAAATGCAGTTTTTAGGGAGAGGAGTTTTTTTTTTTGTTTTTTTTTTAGGGCTGAAACAACTAATCGATATAATCGATAATCGTTGTCAACGATTTTCATTATCATTAGTCAAATCGATTTTTATCGATTATAAAGTTTTTTTTCCGAGCATTTGCTCCTTATATAATCCGACCTCAAACAGAGATCGGATTATAACACTAGAATCCAGATCCCCCGCAACGCTGCAGGGGACCTGGATTCCCCTCACTGTCAGCCGGTGGGTGTCCGTGCGATGTGGAGGCTGTCTGTGCACATCGTGCAGACCTCCACCGGCTGACAGAGAATCGAGGTCTCCTGCAGAGGATCATCCTTTCTGTCAGCTGGTGGGGGTCTGCGCGATGCGCACAGACAG
Organism: Spea hammondii; assembly: GCA_029215755.1. NCBI lineage: Eukaryota > Metazoa > Chordata > Amphibia > Anura > Pelobatidae > Spea > Spea hammondii. Next base: position 98,201,613 of record JARDYJ010000002.1, read on the forward strand.
CCTCCGTTACTGCCCTTCACTTACGCTGAGGCTTTTAAAAAAGCTGCAGTGAAAGTGCCTGTCAGCAACAGAGGTTCACAAAACACCAGGGAGTCGGGAGAGAGGCAGAGTGGTGTATGGGAGGGGGGAGGAGGCAGAGTGGTATATGGGTGAGTTATAGTGGTGTAAGGGGGTATAATGAATTTCAGGGTAGCAGAGTGGTGTATAGAGGGTATAATGAATTTCAGAGTGACATATCTGGGGGAGGCAGAGTGGTGAATCAGGGAGTATAATGAATTTCAGGGTGTTGCAGGGCATTTATGGGGGGTGGAGTGGCATATCAGGGGGCACAGTGGCATATAGGAGGTATAAGGCATATCGATATTGGGCATATCAGGGGGGCATAAGAAATTTCTGGGGTAAAAGGTATATCAGGGCGCTCAGTTGCATATCACTGGCATATAGGGAGTATAAGGCATATCGGGGGCACAGTGGCATATCAGGGGGCACAGTGGAGTCTCTGGCATATAGGAGGTATAAGGCATATATGGGGCAGAGTGGCAAGCTGGGGGTCAGATGTGCATAACTGGGGGCACTTTGGTAAATACAAGAAAATATAAACAAGGCTTTTTTCTGATAGTTTTTATTAAATATGAAAAATAGTTAACTTGGATCAACAGCAACAAATGAACAGATATAGGAAAGGCTGAACTTGATGGACGCATGTCTTTTTTCAGCCTATGTAACTATGTAACATATGAATTAATATTTACTAATAACTTTGTACGTGGTGGAACATAATCCAGGATTTGAACTCCTTTAGGGCTAGAAAACTGCATTCAGTTCCCTGAAATTGGATGACTGACTTGCCTCTTCTGGAGACTCTCTGCTTTGATCTCTGTGGAACCAAAGGTGAGCACCCCACCTTTGACGCGTCGGGTGTGACAATTGACCAGTCTGCTGGCTGAAAACAAAGCCACCAATTGAGCTGTTGGAGAACCACTCTTGACACCTGGATCTTAGACTCTAACTCCTCTTGAGACCTGGACCATCTGGAAAGGATCTGCCACTGAGGGGAGGAGTTTAACTTTTGATTAGGGCTGAAACAACGAATCGATAAAATCGATAATAATCGATAACGGAAATCGTTGTCGAATATTTCCGTTATCGATTAATCGAGTGATCTATTCGTTTTTGGAGCACTCGGCTCCTTTTACTTACCTCCGCGAGCGTTCCCCGCTTCTGCTACACGCTCTGCAGTCTCCGCCTTCTTTTAGCTACATGACGGATGTGACGCGCTTCAATCAAGAGTTCAATAAAGTTTTAAACTTGAAGGTTGGAAGTGGAACGAGTCCGTAGCGGAGGTAAGTATTCTTTATGTCTATGTGCGAATGTCTATGTGCGATTCGCTCTGTGCGAGTGGCTCTGTGCGAATGTGTGGGTGCACGGCAGAGTGGAGGTGGGGGTGCACGGCAGAGTGGAGGTGGGGGTCCACGGCAGAGTGGAGGTGGGGGTCCACGGCGGGGTGGGGTTTCAGGGGATGCAGGGCAGGGTGTGAGTGTGGGTGCAGGGCTGGGTGGGGGGGCGAGGCAGGGCAGAGTGGGGGTGGGGATGCAGGGTGTGAGTGTGGGTGCAGGGCAGAGTGGGGGTGGGGGGGGGATGCAGGGCAGGGTGTGAGTGTGGGTGCAGGGCAGAGTGGGGGCAGGGTGTGAGGGCAGGGCAGAATGTGGGGGCAGGGCTGGGTGCAGGGCAGAGTTGGAGACTGGGTGCAGGGGCACAGTGCAAAATGCTGGGGCACAGTGCAAAGTGCTGGGTGCAAAGTGCCAGGGCTGCGTGCAAAGTTCTGCGTGCAAAGTGCTGCGTGCAAAGTGCTGCGTGCAAAGTGCTGCGTGCAAAGTGTGTGGTTTAGGTATTAAAACTAGTTTGATAAATATTGTGTTTGGGTTCTCGTAACAAAATAAGAATGTTAATGTAAATTTTAAGTTGTTTTTTTAACATCCAGTTCATTAAATTTTAAATAAACGAAAAGTTTGCATATTGTTTTGTTTTTTTTATCCGATTAATCGAAAAAATAATCGGCCAACTAATCGAGTATTAAAATAATCATTAGGAGGGGGGCGTGTCTGACCGCCGAGAGAGATGGCCGCATGAGCTAGTTGCTCCGCCGCCGCTCGCCTACTATCCTACGACATCTGACCGCTACACCAGCATGGGACGAAATAAGAAGACGGTCTCTGACCCCTCACCAGCTGGGGATCGCCGCAGGTCCACTTCGGCCTCTCTCCGTGAATATTTCTGCACCCCGGCGGACTTGGCGTCGCAGGCCTCGGAGGCCTCGGGGGACCACGTGGCTGTTTCTCCCGCAAGCTCTTCCTCGGCTGAGGAATCGGCCTCCACCACGCGCCTACCTCCACCTTCCCACCCCCCAGAGGTTGTGCAGCTCTTCTCTTCGGCTCCGTGGAAGGCAGACTTTTCACTCCTAATTGCCGAACTCAAGCAGGTGGTCCGAGATGAGGTGTCGGCCCTGCGTACTGACCTGTCGGCCCTGGAGCAACGGGTCCTGGCCCTGGAGGGCTCGGAGACCCAGCATAAACTCGCCCTCGCTACTACACAACGCCTGGGTGACCGTCACACTCATTACCTCAGGGAGCTGCGTCGGCGAGTTGAGGATATCGACAACCGCAGCCGGAGGCAGAATGTGCGGATCAGAGGGGTCCCCGAACCGGACGCGTCGGAGGACGTCTTTGGCCACCCCCGTGCCTGCGGACAGGGCCCATCGCGCTCTGCGTCCTCGTGGGGACCCAGGGTCCCCTCCTCGGGACATCATTTGCCATCTCACAGACTTCCGCCTGAAAGAAAGCATCATGGCCCGTGCCAGGGAGGTTGGTGAGTGGTCCTTCCGAGGACACCCAATTTCCTTCTACCAGGATCTCTCTGACCTGACGCTTCAGGCGAGGCGGGCACTGCGTCCCTTGCTCACCGAGCTACGGCGGCTCCGCATCCCATACCGCTGGAGCTACCCGTTTGCCTTGGTTGTCAGGCATGGCAACCGGTCCCTGACTATCTCGCACCACCACGACATCCCTGAGGTGCTGCGCCTCTTGGCCCTGCCGGATCTCCAGATCTCTGACTGGGTGGATATGGATGCTTTTTCTGGTCGACCTCTCAACCCACCGTCCAGACCGCGCAGACCTCGGCGCCCTGACTCTGTGGGACGGAGATCTCCACCCGACCCTTCCACGCACTCTCCTGCTGTCCTGGCCTCTCGCCGCTTAGGCCCTATTGAGGAGTAGAGGACTTTGACGCGCATTGCCTGCTCCGCCGTTTTGGCAAAGCCGTTTATTATTTCGTTTTTTTTCTTGATTTGTCTCCTTTTGGCCTTGTTGTTTTTATTATTAGGGGCCTTACTTCCGCACTTTTCCGTCTTTATCTCCTCTGGGGGGGGTGGGGGGGGGTTGTTGGGTTTTTTGTTTTTTTTTGTTTGTTTTTTTTTTATACATGCACGCTCTTACACGAACACACGTAGGTCACTGTCGCTGCGGCCGGGGGGCGCCTTGCTCAGGCTATTATGTGCGCACTGGTTGCCTCATCCCATGCCTGTACCTATGGGCTCTGCCGCTGCGGCTGGGGGGCACCTTGCCTTCAGCACTACTATGTGCGCACTGTTTACCTCCTCCCTAACGCCTCTGAGCAGGTGCTGATTCGGCCTCATGCATGTACCTACGGGTCATACACGCGTCACATCACGTCTATGTACCTATACATTCTGTTTATGTTTATGTCTGACTGTCTACGCTCCCCCCCCCCCTTTTTTTTTTTTTTTTTTTTTATTATTTTATTATTATTTTTTGCACTGCGGCGGGGGGGCGCCCTGCTCCCAGCGCTACTGTGTGCGCACTGGTTGCCTCGTCCCTGCCGCCTCGGAGCGGGTGCTGATCCTACCCCAGGCCTGTACCTATGGGCCCTACACACCCCGCATCGCATTCATCTGTTTTACTTTATTTACTGTTTATGATTAACTTTATACGTACTTTATGTTTTGCACTGCTGATGCGGCTGGGGGGCACCTTGCTTTCAGTGCTGTTGGTCCCCCCATCCCTAACGCTTCTGAGCGGGCGACGACTCTGCCCCTCGCCTGGTTCTCCAGGCCATGCGCGCACCACATCATGTCTATCTGCATGCCTATATACACTGTTCATATACGTCCCCCCCCTTACGAAACGATTCTACCCCGTGCCTGTACCTACGGGCCATGCGCACACCACATCACACTTATCTCCCTACCTATGCATGATGTATGTATATATATATCTGTTTTATTTATTTTCTCCCCATGACGTTCGGCCTCTCTATCCTACACTGATGCCTTTAGAGGCATTTTGTTTCTTCTCAATTGTTGGGTTCTGACTCGCACAGCGGTCTTCCGATTGTCGACATTGCTATTAAGGTTTTATCTAGTAAAGAGTGGCGGGCGGCGGCCCGCACCTGGTTCACTCATTTTTGGTTTTGTGTTTCTTTTCTGTTCTGTTTTCACATTTGGTGGTTCCACCTTTCTCGTGGTCTCATCTGTTCCCCCACACAGAGACGCCCTGTTGTTGTCGGGTGTATAGTACCCGTCGGGCGTAGTTGGTGTTTTTCTTGTTTTGTCCCTCACCTTTCTAGGTCCCCCTGCTTTTCCTCCCTTTCTTCCTCTGTCTTGCTTCCGCTTCTTTTCTTCCCCTCCCTCTCTTTTCTCTTTCCCCCCCCTTCCCCCCTTTTTTTTTTTTTTAATTATTTTATTTCATTTTTTCTCTCCTCTTTTCTCTTTCCCATTAATCTCATGTCGTCTTCCCATACACGTGGGCTTAACCTTCTCTCGCTCAATGTAAAGGGTCTTAATACCCCTGAGAAACGCTCCTCCCTCTTCCGAGATCTCCGTAGGGGTCGGGTAGACATCGCCTTTATTCAGGAAACTCACTTCCTGGGGCCTCGTGCTCCTCGGCTCTCCTGCCGCTCCTACCCCACCAGTTTTCTCAGTAACAACCCGACGGCGAAGGCTAAGGGGGTAGCGATTATTTTTTCTGCCCAGGTTCCCTTCAATGCCTCAGACGTTGTAGCAGACCCCGAGGGGAGGTATTTATTGGTTAAGGGCACGATCGCGGATCAAACGTACACGTTGGTGAATGTCTACCTCCCTAACCGAGGCCAACATATCACTCTTCGTTCTGTCCTGCAAAAACTCACTGGCTTTCAGGAGGGGATCCTAGTCCTAGGGGGGGATTTTAATGTGGCGCTGTACTCGGCTTTCGACACCTCTTCCGGGACCACACGGACTCCTCGCCATGTCCTCCGCAGGATTCATTCCCTCCTTACTACGCACAGACTAGTCGATTGCTGGAGGGCTCTCCATCCTAATGTGAGGGACTACACTTTCTACTCCACACCCCATGACTCATATTCCCGCATTGATTTCTTCTTTCTTCCCTGTCACTTTGCCAATCTTCTTCGCCGTTCTGCCATTGGGTCGGCAACCTGGTCGGACCATGCCCCTTTATCTCTTTCCCTAGCTTCCCCCCTGCCCCGTCCCACTGGGGGCTCGTGGCGCCTCAATGAATCGGTTTTATCTGATGTGCTGGCCCGCTCTGAATCGCTCGAGGTCCTCCGCTGTTATTTTCGAGAAAACTTACTCCAAGGTACCTCTGAATTAATGGTCTGGGAGGCGCACAAATGTGTGATTAGGGGACATTTTATCAAGGAGTGCTCTCGGCGCAAACGCGCTGAGCGGGAGAAGATAGACAAGCTCTATACTGATATAGCCTTGGCAGAACAGGCACACAAATCTTCCATGTCGGGAAGTGACCTGCAGCTCCTTCTGTCTCTTCGGGGTGAGCTGGCCTCGATTCTCAACCGCAGACTGCACAACTCCTTTCTGAAAACCAAGGCACTATATTACGAGCATGGCAATAAGCCAGGTAAGCACCTGGCTCGGGCGCTGCGGGCTGTACGGAAACCCACCTATGTACCCAAGATCCGCTCCTCGAGTGGTCTCCTTCACTCGCATCCCTCTGATATCTCTCGTTGCTTTCAGAGCTACTATGAGGGCCTCTACAATCTCCGCACGACCCCTCCAGGCCCCTCCCTTCCTAGTCAGTCAGCAGACATTAGGTCATATTTGGCTAAGACTATTAAACGGACTATCTCGGCGGACGACGCAGCCACGCTAGACTCCCCAATCACACTACCTGAGTTTTTATTGGCCCTTAAGTCTTCTCCGGCTGGGAAATGCCCCGGCCCAGATGGGCTTCCTCTGCGTTATTACTCGGAATTCAAGGACGTTTTGGGTCCTCACTTTGTGAGTGCCTTTAACTCTATCTTAACTGGCACTAGTATTCCGGATCATACTCTGTCGGCCTCGATTACCCTGATCCCTAAAGAGGGTAAAGACCCAGAGCAATGCAGCAGCTATAGGCCAATCTCGCTTCTGAATGCAGATCTGAAACTGTTGGCCAAGATCCTGGCTAACCGTATTAAGCCCTTTATGTCCTCTCTGGTCCACCCGGACCAAACCGGCTTCATCCCTGGGCGTGAGGCTAGGGATAGCACTATTAGGGCCCTTACGCTTATGCACTACGCCAAGCACACCGCCACTCCGACTATATTGCTTTCCACGGACGCAGAGAAGGCTTTTGACAGGGTGGACTGGCCTTTTATGCTGTCCACCCTGATGCACATGGGTTTCGGTCCTGGTCTGCTGACCTGGATTCGGTCCCTGTATTCTACTCCCTCGGCTCGTGTCCGTGTTAACGGCTCTCTTTCGGGTTCCTTTGCTATTCGGAACGGGACCCGGCAGGGCTGCCCACTGTCCCCCCTGCTTTTCGTGCTTTCTGTTGAGCCCCTTCTCCAAGCTGTCCGGATGAACCCTGATATCTGTGGGTTAGGGGTCGGGGGTACTAATCATAAGATTTTGGGTTACGCAGATGACCTCCTCTTCGTTATCACCCGCCCTCATATCACTCTCCCGAACATCCTCCGGGAGTTTTCCATATACGGTGCCCTCACCAATTTCAAACTCAACGCCTCCAAGTCCGAAATACTGAATGTGAACCTGCCTCTGGAGGTGGTCTGTCCCCTGAAGGCCTCCTTCCCTTTTGCCTGGTGTAGCTCTAAGCTCAAGTACCTGGGGACCTGGTTGACGTCTGACTTCTCCCAACTGTTCCACTATAATTTCTCCCCTTTGCTGACCACTATCCGGTCTGATCTGTTGTCCTGGAAGTCGTTGACGATCTCCTGGTTGGGTCGTATCAATGTGCTTAAAATGAACATCATGCCGCGTATTTTATACCTGTTTCAGACCCTCCCTGTTGCTATCCCTCCCTCTTTCTTTGCCTCTCTGCGTGCGGCTTTTCTGCGGTTTGTCTGGGGCTCTCGGGCTCCTAGGGTATGCCTGGCTACGCTGATTCTCCCCAAATCTAAAGGCGGTTTGGCGTTGCCCTGTCCCCGCACTTATTACAGGGCATGCCATTTGTTGCGTGTGATGGAATGGTCCCATAGCCCTGCACATAAACAATGGGTGGCCGTGGATTCCGCTTTACTAGGCCTTCCTGTGTCCTCTTTACCATGGCTCCTGTCTCCCACTGCTCGGGAAGTGGCTTTGCCTCATCCCTTCATACGGGCTACCCTTGCGGTCTGGTCTCAGGTTCTTAGGAGGACACGGCTATCCTCTGTGCCCTCGCCTCTGACACCAGTTAGGTATAACCCTGACTTCCCTCCTGGGATGAGTGGTGCCTTCCTTTCGCCTGTGTCTGGGGACGGGAGGTCGGAGATCCGCGCTTACCTCTCTGGGGCTGGCCTTAAGCCTCTGGATCAACTTTCTCGCCACACACCCCCTTCTCTTCTGGACATGTTCCGTTATGCCCAACTCCGCAACTTTGTGCGGTCGTTACCCCGGAGGCACACTCTGTCGCGTGCACTCACTGTGTTTGAGGACCTTTGTGTTGCTGCTGCGCTCCCGCCCCATGGCGTCTCGCGGCTCTACGGTCTACTTCTTGAGGCGTCTAACCCGGTGCCTCCTACGTTCATGGGACGGTGGGAATCTGAGCTGCAGGTTGCCTTTACGGCGGAGCAATGGGAGAAGATATGCGTCCTTACCCACTGTTGTTCCGTGAGTACTGCTGACCGGGAAATGTCTTACAAGCTCCTAGCTTTGTGGTACCGACCCCCGGCATTAACATCCTTGTACCGCCCTGACGTGCCGAACAGGTGTTGGAGATGTGACGCCTCCCCCGGCTCTCTCCTGCACCTGTGGTGGCAGTGTCCTCGCATAGCTCCCTTCTGGAGATCCGTTCACGCCCAGTTGCGACGCCTCACAGACAGCGAGGTTCCATTCACTCCGGAGTTCTGCCTCCTTCTTCATACCTCCCTCTCGGAACGATGGTTCCGCAGGTCTATTACGCGCCATCTTCTCACGGCGGCTAAGGCACTCATCCCATTGCACTGGGGTGACCCTGCTCCGCCTACCTTCAAGGAGTGGGTCCTCCGGGTTGAGCAAACGAGGGTCTTGGAGGAATTACGTTTACTCGCCACAGGTGCGGAGGCAAGATACCAGAAGACCTGGTTTTATTGGCTGGAGTTCGTCTCCGGCCCTGCTATTTGCCCCCTGTTGGATTAGTTGCACCGAGACGCTTTTCCCTGGGTTGGGTCGGGGTGGTTGAGAGGCGTGTATTTTCTCTCCCTTGTCCCTCCCCCCTTCATTTTTTTTTTTTTTTTTTTCTCTCTTCTTCTTTTCCTGAGTTCCTACCTCCTCCGCCTAGCGCTTCCTCCCCCCCCTGTACCTCTTCTTCCCCTCTTCCCTTTTAGCCTCCATACCCTTCCCCCCCCTCTTTTCTCTTACTCGTCCTTGTCATTTTCCTCCCCTTGGGTGGCATTTACATGAGGGCTTCTTCCATAGCCACACTGTGGGGTTTGCTGTACCATGTGGATCCAACAGTTATGTCTTACTGCATGTATTTCATTGCCCCTTGACGTGAAGCTCTTCACTGTACCTATGTGAGCTGTTGTTATGCAACATGTCCTTCATATGATGCGATGTGTTTCCTCAGATCTCCCACAGCGCTGCTCTCTTTTTGTTTTTGCCTCATATTCCCCCTTTTCCTTCTGTACCCTCCCCCCCCCTTCTTGTTATGTACTGAAAAATCAAAAATAAAGAATTTTGATTTACCCTAAAATAATCATTAGTTGATTGGTCTTTCAGAAGCTTGTCCTGAGGGGAAAGAACAACCCATACGTACTGCCACTATACGCAGGAAACAAATACCACTGCAAACTTTGACAAAGGCTGGTGGTAAAATGTCTGCATTAAAAGAGTTAACATACAAGGATTTCAAAATACACTGGGGTGTCTAGTTCTCAAAGATGTACCAAATAGGGCATGGGCAGTGGATCACCAAATGTCAATGTCCAACATTGCAAATGTGGCCCTTTTGCCCCCAAACAGACATGCAAACCCATGCATGAGTGGTATTACTGTACTTGGAAGATGCTGCTGCTGAACACATATTGTATGACAGTGACATATACCAGGATCTGTAAATTCATACCTGAATTAAAATGCGTGAGGGGGGGGGAAATAAAACAACAAATACAAAAACAATTACTGCCACAAAGTTTGACAAAGACAGGTTGTAGAATTATTGCGTGGAAATAGTTAAACTACTAGCATTTGAAATACCCCGGGGTGTCTAGTCTTCAAAAATATAGTTTGATGGGGTAAATTACAATGGCCAGCTTCAAAGATACAGAAATAGCACATGGGCCAGAAATACCAAATTGGGAAAAATGGTTTTGAAAACGCTTATTGTACTTATTGCCCCATAACATGCAAAAAAAAAAGCCATAAAAACATTTGGTATTTCTAGCCTCAGAACAAATAGTAGAATCTTTTTAGCAGGTTTTTTCATTCGTTTTTTATAGAGAAGTAAAAGTCAGAGTCCTTTTTTTTTATTTTTTTTTTATTTTCTTAAACATTTATTTGAAAACAAATAAATCCAACATGCGTAAAGCGGTACAATACTCATCGCGGTACAGAGACAACGATACATATAATAGCTTGAAAATACTGAGATATATAATTTGTGTCATAGTATTGCATAGAAACAATAAAAAAAAACAAAAAAAAACAAAACAGAACCGCCGTCTCTGAGTCAATGCGAGCCCCTCCCAGGTGGGTAAAGGGTCGTTGCAAGGTATGGAAGAAATAAAAAGGAATAACACATAACAAAATACACGGTACTTGCCATGCAAAAGAAAAAAAAAAAAAACACGTATAATGCCCTCTGCTTTATCGCAAAAGACGCCCACCGCGAAACATCAGTTCCCCCCACCCCCCACATTGTCACGGAGCCACCACATACTCCACACTTTAACATGGGAATCCAAATGATTCGAGGCCTCGTGAGCTGCATACTCATATTGTTCATTCTCTTCAATGAGAGAGATCAAGTCCTCCTTGGAAGGAATACGAGCCGATCTCCACAGTCTAGCTATCAGCGTTTTAGCCGCTATAAGCACGTGCATAACAAGCTTACGAGTCAATTTCCCGATACATTTGGGAAGCATATCTAACAAAGCTATTTTCGGATGAGGTAATACTTTGTAAGGGAGCGAGCTATTAATGACATTGAAGATTATGGACGAGAAAGGCCGAAGTTTGACACAATCCCACCAGACATGGAGCATGTAACCAGGAGAGTTGTGGCAGCGCCAACACAAGGCGGAGGCATCTGAAAAGATGCGACCCAAACGGGAAGGAACCAGGTACCAGCGGTAGAGAACCTTCCTATTCACTTCCCAGTGCGATACACAGCGAGATACACCCTGTAAATTACGAAGGGCTTTGTTCCAGTCCTCCAGATCTAACGGCATGCCCAGCTCCTTTTCCCACTTTACCATATAAGATAGTTTGGATCCTGGGCCAAAAAACGTACGGTAACATACGGAGATGGTATGTCTCAGATAAGGGGAGGTAGAACAGTGCTTCATTAAGGGGTGAGTTTGAAGCACAGGTATACCAGTGGGCAACAGTTGAACTAGAATATGTTTGACTCAAAGATAAAGAAACAAATCGCTGGGCGGTAGAGCATATTGGGCCTGGAGAACAGCGAAGGGGCGTAAATTTAATTTGTCATACAGATTATCAACTGAAACTATCCCCTTGTCCTTCCAACGGTTCAGAGACAGATTAGGTCAGAAGAAATGGAGAGAAGTGATCGGCATACGGCGCCTAACCCAGGGTGCATGTAAAACAGGCAACAATTTCCTGTCCCAAATACCGAAGGTATGTTGGAGAACAGGTCCTGGACAGGGAAGCTTAGGCCTCTCTCGCTTGTAACACCACAAGAGTTGACGATAATTATAAGGCAAAAGAAGGTCATTTTCCAAATCAACCCATTTTGGGGCGGGGTTCGCAAACACCGTCTGTAGGGCCTGGGTCAGTCTAGCGGCATCATGATAATATAGCAAATTAGAGAGTGCGCCTCGCAAATCTGGGCGGACGGTTCAACCAAATGTGTGCATTGAAGGTTCTCTGATACAGTAACAGAAGATGTCGCGGAACCGGCAGCGGGATAGCACAAAACAAATAAAGGAGTTTGGGAAGACACATCATTTTAAGGGAGACAATACGCCCCCACCACGAGACCTCAAATTTGCCCCACCTGTGTATATCTTTCGTTATAGTGGCCCATAGTTTATTATAGTTATATTGTACTAAAGAGTGGACAGATTTTGTCAGATAAATGCCCAGACACAGGATCGAATCGGTACGCCAATCAAAGGAGAAGGCCTCTTTAAGGGAGGCAATCACATCATGGGGGAAGCCTATAGTTAGCGCTTGCGTTTTAGTAGTATTGTTTTTATAATAAGAGCATCGACCATAGTCGTCTAACAGGTTCTGAAGGTGGGGGAGGGCTGCAGTTGGATTTGAAATGGCCAAAAGAATATCATCGGCAAACAACCCCAGTTTGTGCTCGAGAGATGAAGAACAAAAGCCACGAATATCCGGGGAGTTCCTAATGGCTATGGCCAGGGGTTCCAGGGCAAGCACAAAAATCAAAGGAGACAGCGGGCACCCCTGTCTTGTACCATTAGTAATGGGGAAAGGGGCAGAGTGGAACCCGGCATATGACACCTTAGCACGAGGAGAAGAGTAGAGGGCCAAGACAGCTCGAATAAAGGCTATAGGGAGTTTGTAGCGAAGGAGAACTTCCCGCATGTATGCCCAATTCAGGTGGTCGAAAGCCTTTTCGGCATCAAGGGAAAGTAATAGCATTGCGGCTTTGGATTGTTGTACTTGTGAAAGAATGTTAATGAATCTACGAGTATTGTCCGGGGCCTGCCTCCCCATAACAAAGCCCACTTGGTCTGGGTCGATTATGGACGGTAAGACCTGATTTAACCGGTTCGCTAATATTTTTGAATACAATTTAATGTCAGAATTAAGCAAAGAAATTGGCCGAAAGTTTTCACATTTCGTCGGTGATTTGCCTGGTTTGGGAATCGTTATAAAATGGGCCTCTAAAAGCTCGGTTCGTACCGTGCCGTGAGAGAAAATAAAGTTAAATAAGCAGGTAAGGTAAGGCGCTAATTGTGGACAAAGGCTCTTAAAGAAGATATTAGACAAGCCATCAGTACCTGGAGCCTTGCCAGCCCTGAGGGCTTTAATTGCAGTTTGAATCTCATCTAACGTTATCGGCTGTGATAAGAGATTTTGTTGGGCCTCCACCATATGGCGCACCTTATGGGTATCTAAAAAGTTATTAAATGTCTTCCCCCCTAGGTTGGTGCGTATCAGCATCCTGATTAAGGATATATAGCGCGTGGTAATATTCAGCAAATTCCTCTACTATGGCTTTTGGATTGGCAACCTTATGTCCTGATTTATTGAAAACATAGGATATTGCGGATCGTGCTGCTTGGGCGCGGAGTTTGCGAGCCAGCAGAGTATCAGTCTTATTACTTTTACGGTAAAATAGCGGTTTAGATTTCCGCAAGTTAAAAGCAGTGTGTTGTAGAGGATGCGCCCGTAGTTCCGAGCGAGCCTTGTGCAGAGCCTGCGCAGAAACAGTGGTAGGTTTGGCCTTATGCTGGGATTCCAGAGAGGTCAACGTATGCAACAACGAGAGGTAAGACTCCCTGCGCAAACACCTAAGTCGGGAGGTATGTTGTAGGAAACGGCCCCGAATAAATGCCTTATAAGCAGACCAAACCGTCGGAACGTCTACCTCAGGGGTATAATTAATAGCGAAAAAATCCTTAGTCGCCGTGACGAGGGTGGAGACAAGTTCCTTGTCATTAAGCAAAGATTAGTTTAAACGCCACGTTCCATATCCCCTAACCGCTGCCACCGAGGGCAAGTCCATGAGCATTGGAGCGTGGTCCGACCACGTGATATCACCCACAACGACCAATTTGACATCTTGTAAAGTGAGCTTATCTACAAATATAAAATCGATCCTGGAATAACTATTATGGGCCTCAGAACAAAACAACGTGTAGTCCCTCTCTGTACCATGTAGGATGCGCCAAGAATCATATAACCCATGCTGTAACAAGAGGTCCTGAAAACCCGAACATAATCTACGTAGGGGCGCACTTCGAGCCCTGGGAGCCGAAGAGGATGTATCCCACACTGGGTCAAAGGGGAGGTTAAAATCCCCACGGACCAAGATGCGACCCTGTTGGACCTTAGATAATTTCTCAAAGCACATTGACAGGAACGGGAGTTGGTCAGCATTAGGCGCATATATACACGCCACGGTAACAACCTGTTGATTCAAGCGTCCCACAATAAAAATAAATCTCCCTTGTGAGTCGGAAACCTTTTTAATCAATTCAAAGGGCCAATCTTTGTGGATAAGTATCGATACCCCTTTCGTTTTAGTAGAGGCCATGGCTGAGTAGTGCGTAGGGTATTGGCGAGAAGAAAAGGTCGGCGGGTGAGTATTTGAGAAGTGAGTTTCCTGCAGGCATACGACAGTGGCGCGGGCCTTGCGGGCCTCAGATAGTGCCAGCCGACGCTTATGAGGGCTATTTAGGCCTTTTACATTCATAGACATCAGGGGCGTACCTAGAGTATTTGGCACCTGGGGCGGATCCTGTATGTGGCACCCCCCCCACACACACACTTTAAAACTGCATAGCTTCTACCGTTATATACCGGCGCAGACACTGAAGGTGGTACAGCATAACACTTACTGTTATTATATACTGAGGCAGACATTGACGGTGGTACAGCATAACACTTATCACTATATACTGAGGCAGAAATTGACGGTTGTACAGCATAACACCTATCACTATATACTGAGGCAGACATTGACGGTTGTACAGCATAACACCTATCACTACTAAGCCAAACACTGATGTGGTGTAGGCCTACCACTTCATTAGTAGTAGGGATGCACCGAAACGAATTCTGGACTGAAACCGAAAATGCAGCATTTACCTGGCCGAAACCGAATATGACCCCCCCCACACCATAAAAAAAAATCTAACACTTTTATTTAAAGTAAGTAACACACCAAAACAATTAAATAACAATATTAATATATATATATATATATAATTGTTAACAGCAATCAAATTCCTATCATGCCCAGGCATACCCAGATTACAGGATGTACTCGCAGACTTGGCATGATAGGAGTATGATTGCCCTATCTACCCCCTTCTCACTCCCTTTTGTCCTACCTACCCCTTCTCACTCCCTTCTCCCTATCTATCCCCTATCCCCCATCTCACTCCCTTCTCCCTATCTACCCCCTCCTAACTATCTACCCTCTCCCCCTTTGAAGTTCACTTACCTTTCAGGAGTCCTGCGGTGGGGGTGCAAGGCCTCTGCCTCCCAGCTCTGCCACTGTATAACAGTATAGAGTGATAGGAGTTATGATGTACTAGAGCATAATTATATAATGAAAAATACATTGGAAATGGTACAGCATAACACCCATCACTCTCACACACTTACCAATCCGCACACATACCAATCCACACACATACCAATCCACACACACATACCAATCAACACACACACCAATCCACACATATACCAATCCACACATATACCAATCCACTCTCACTCACTGAATGCTTTCCTACCTTTCCTCTTTTCTCCTTACAGCTTCTTTTCTTCCTCTTCGCTCCTCTTCTTCAGTTCTTCTGTCTTCTTCCGGTTCAGTGGGCGCGGCTTCAGTGTTGTGCGCCGGGATCTGACAACAAATCCCGGCGCACAGCAGCTGTTGCCGCGCGGATCGCAAGGGAGCGATATCGGAGGTCTTTAACAGACCTCCGGCTCCCTTGAGTGATTTTAACCCGGGTTCAAGGGTTGAATCCGGCTTAAAATCCCTTGCGAGCCTGCTCCTCCAGAGGCGGACATTACTGTCCGTCTCTGGAAGGGTGCCGGCAAGTTGGCATCCCCCTGATGAGCGGCACCCGGTGCGGACCGCCCCCCGCTAGGTACGCTACTGATAGACATAACCTTAAGAGTATCCGGAGCCATAATAGTGAACACTGAAGGGACAGCGAATTATGTGTAATAGAAACATAAGAACAGGAGCTGGGAGCGGGGCATAACCGCAGGCACCGTGTAGAACAGAACATAGAAAATAAAAAAACAAGAAAACCAGAACAACCAAACCAAAGCAGGTGGTAGCCACCTATGTGTTCTCCATACAGCCCCCGTCACCGGAGAACAGGGCACTAGCCCCGGAGCGTGGCAGCCCATAATAGACGAGCACTAAGAGTGCAGACGTCGTTCTATAACCCCCGAAGCAGACAGGGTGTATGTAACATATTGGACACAAGAGGTACAAGAGGTACAAAATGAAAAGGTAACAAAAAGTTTGGTAAACTCCGTGCCCACCTGCACAGCATAGAAAATAACTCACAATCGCATTAGAGAAGAACTGTCCCAGTCCAATCAGGTGACCCATAGGAACCAATGGAAGTAGCAGAAGTCCCGTGAGTTGCAGCAACGGTCGGCGGTAAGAAAAAGGGCAGGGTGGGCGACCTATGGAGCCCATTAACGCCGCATCTTGACCAGGCGTTTCTTGGCTGGAGGGATCGGCACGCAGCTTCTCATGACAGTCAGAAGGAGAATGAATCGTATGCGTAGCGCCGTCGATAGTAACCAATAATTTTGTGGGATAACCCCACCTGCAAGGGATCTTATTCTTCTGTAGACACTCCAAGATCAGTTTGAAGCTTCGCCTCCTGGCAAGCGTGTATGCAGAGAGATCAGCAAACAAAGTGATGTGCTGAAATTCCTCCGGAATTTTCGGTTTCTGTCTCACGGCCCCCATGATGGCTTCCTTTGTTTTAAAAAATTGCAGCCGAACTATTGCATCTCTAGGGACTGAAGCTGGGAGGTCCCGAGGTTTGGGCAACCTATGGCAGCGGTCGATCGTGAAATCCAAAGCAGCATGCGTGAGAGGGAGAGCTTTGAAGTAAGAGAGCACATAAGGCTCCAGGTCAGACGGTTGTATTGATTCAGTAATGCCTCTAAGCCTGATATTATTCCTGCGGGAACGATCTTCTAAATCTGCCACTTTTAAGATGAGTTGGGTATGGTCATCTTCAATGGCACTATATTTATCAATCAAATCATTATGGCTTGTGCAAAATTCCTCCATTTTCTGCTCTACATGAGCAGTTCTCTCTCCCAGCTCCTGCACATCCCTCCTAATCTCTTTAACAGCATTCGTAAGGTCAGCATGTAAGGATTTACGGAGTTCTTGAAGCAGCTGTTGCATGCCTCTCATCGTCACAGGGGCCTCCACAGGGGCCTTCACTATCTGAACTGCGATCACGAGACGGAGACGCAGAGCGGTGGACGCCGCCATCTTGGGTCGGCATGCCGTGTTTCCCAACTAGCGGGGAAAAGAAGTGTGCCGGCTTGTCCTGCCCTTGTTTGGGCTTCTGAGACGCCATGGTCACCTCACCGCACCGTTGGCAAGGTATAGTGGAGCTTTAGAGCCTCCCCAAAGCTGCGTTCAGCCGCTTAAACACCCCGTTTCAGCGGAGCTAACCCGCCATGCGTCCGCTCTCCTCTGTCGTTCGGCCACCCAAGCCTTTTCCTCAATTTTACATCATATTTTATACTTTTTTTTTATAGTAAACAATGACATCTGTCATTTCATTACATAATGTCATGAAAAAAATATAAATCTTGCGTGGGTTCGGTAAACGGGAAAGAAAATTACAGCTAACCATGAGCACCACAGAAATTTCAACAGCCATTGTCACAAAGGGTCCAAAAAATAATAAGCCGTTAAAATGTTTACTTGCACTTGTATGTGCGCATGGAGAAGAAGAACTGTGAGGAGCTCCTCACAGTTCTTCTTCTCCATGCGCACATACAACTGCAAGTAAACATTTTAACGGCTTATTTTATTTTTTGGACCCTTTGTGACAATGGCTGTTGAAATTTCTGCGGTATAATAGTAATAAAACAAGAAAGGCATGGGGAGAAAGGAAACGTGATTGGCTAAACTTGGAAGGAATGTACAAGCCTCGGTGCCTCGATGCGCTGCCATCCAGAATTGTTTTCTTAGTTTGAAGTAGACCTCTCAATAGCAAACTCTGGTTAGCTGCAAAGCGTGTTCTGACCCATGTTTATAAATATCTTATTTCAGTGCTTCTGGTGAGGTTTTTCAGTTACTTAACAATTGGGGATGTAGAGGTATAGGAACTTCATACCTATATCACCTTCTCAAGGCAATAGTATGTCCTGCATCTTTACAGAACGTTCTGTCGGGATCTTATATTCTATCTTGAGGTGTCTAGTTTTTAAAAATATATGGTTTGATTGGGTAAATTGCATTGACCGGCTTCAAAGATACCTGAAATAGCACATGGGACAGAATGACCAGCTTTGGGGAAATAGCAACACGCTACTACCCCATAACGTGCAGGGAAAAAAAAGCAAAAAAAAATTATTTTATATATATATATATATATATATATATATATATATATATATATAAAAGCAGTGGATATTTCTCAGGACAAATAGTAGAATCTATTTAGCAGGTTTTTTCATTCGTTTTTGCAGATGAGTAAAAGATGTTTTTTTTAAAAAAAAATAAGTGTGAAAGTCTTATCAAAAAATCTCCATATTTAATTTTTTATAGTAAATTAGATATAAAAATAATGGTATCTAAGGAAAGCCCTGTTTGTCCTGACAAAAAAAAGTGTGGGTGAACAAAGTGAGAAAGAAGAAAATTACAGTAGTCCCAAAATGTACTACAAGTAAGAAACAGTCATTAAGGGGTTAAAAGGAAGCAACAGTCAGGATAGTAAAGAGCTTCTAATGGTCTATACAGATCCTGCAGATTTCGCTGATGAGCCATCAGGCCAATAAAAGCAGGGCTTTCCATAGTAAAATCAGTGATCACAAGTTACCATAAATCTTCTTTTAAAACAAAAGAAAAGAGACTTCTAAGGCACTTCTTTTGGACAGCACAATGAAAACTGGTTTTAGTAAAATTGTAAAAAAAAAAAAATAAAGATGTACTGCCCACCAACCCAAACATATAGATTTTATAATAAAAAAATATTACTGTAAAGGGTGATGCATAAGAGATCATATGTGCATTTTAATCTCCAATGAAATTTTTTTTTTACACTTTTGCAAACTTTGCACTTGGATTCTCCATCACCCAAACGGTGCACAGTTCTATTTCTTGCCACACACTTTAAAAGATAGCATTGGAGAAGCAGCTGCATGAAAAGAGGTAGATGACCCAGCGTGGCAAATAGCATTGGCTGCCTGTGCTTCAATAGCATATCGTTTTTTTTTGTTTGTTCATAGGTGAGTGCTATTAAAAGTTTTTATTGATTCCCTTTAAAATAAACAAATTTGGTCCAAGGCCACCCTTAACGAACCACATCATAAATCAAAAAAAGTTATGTAGCTCCCTATATACATGGTATCTCTCATGTCTTAACAATGATTGCTACATTCATCACTATCTGGAGCGTCAATTAAAAAGACAAGGTCACTAAAATACCTCCCTTTATATGAATTCAAAAATGCTACATTTGTTATTTGGATCTTCCAGATAATGAATCTGGATGCTATTACATATAGTTTTAAATTGACAGGTATACACGGGAGTTTACATCATCTGCCTTCCTAATAAAACTAACATCGAGCGTTTTAAAAATACATTTCCGCATATGCCAAGGCAGAATTTACAAACAGGTAAATACGTGCTCAGATTACAGAAACCCAGATACGTGGCTCGCCAACATGAGCTTCTTTAACCCCTTGATGACAATTGCCGGTCCGGGCACGTCACGGAAATTCAAGTCGATAACGACAAATGACCTGCCAGGACCGGCACGTCATTAAACGGGTGCAGAAAGCGATCTATCGCAGAAAGGGGCCATCTCTGGACGCCCGTTTTAAAAGCGTTTAGGAGGCGATCAACTTAAATGGTGTCGCTGGAATGCCTCGATCAGGAGGCATCCAGCGACACCAAACACTTACCTCTTGATGGACTGTGACCGCTCCGGAGAGCGGTCACAGCCGCAGCTGCCGGTGATCTTCGCCATCAGCAAGATGGCGGCGGCCCGGGGAAAAAAATAATAAAGATGAAAAGGTGCGCTAGACGGTCTCCTGACCCTCTAGAGAACTCTGGCTCCACTTGCAGGTTGAATATAGGTACTGCATTCAACCATGCAAGTCAATGGAGCTCAGCTTTCTTTTTTATTTTTAATTTATTTTTTCTAATCACACTGTGATAGTGTGATTAGAAAAAATAAATTAAAAATAAAATAAAATTAATAATAATTAGAAAAAAAATAGTAAAAAAACAATGTAAAAATAATTTCCCACTGATGTCACTATCAGGGGAACCTTCAAGTTGAAAAAAAAATGTTAAAAAAATAAAAAGGCAAAAAAAATATATATATATATAAAAAATATATTTTTGTGAGCAAGTCCTAAAATTAGCATATTAGCTTAAAACAATTCTCGCATGGAAAGAGTTAAAATACTGGCATATTAAATGCCCATGGGGTGTCTACTTTTAAAAAATGTATGATTTGATGGGGTAAATTGAATTGGCCGGGTTCAACAAGGTCCCAATTAACACGGGGGGAAGGATGGCCACACATCTAATTTCCAATTAGAAAAATGCACACGTACCAAATGTGGCCTTTTAGTTCCCCCCAAAAATGACAAACCCATGCATGTGGGGTATCACTGTACTCAGGAGATGTTGCTGAACACATATTGGGGTGTCGTGTGACAGCGGCATATACCAGGAGCTGTAAATTCATACATAAAATAGGTGTGTGTGGGAAAAATACACATAAAAGAATACTACTGCAAACTTTGAAAAGATGCTGGTGGTAAAATGTGTGCATGCAAAGAGTTAAAATACCAGCATTTAAAATACCCTGGGGTGTCTAGTTTTCAAAAATATATAGCTTTATTGGGCACACTGAAATGGCCCGGCTCAAAGATGTACCAAATAGGGCATGGGCAGTGGATCCCCAAATGCCAAAGTTCAACATTGAAAAATGTGCATGCCCCAAATGTGGCCCTTTTGCCCCCAAACAGCCAGGCAAAATCATTCATGTGAGGTATCGCTGTACTCAGGAGATGTTGCTAAACACATATTGGGGTGTTTTATGATAGTGACATATACCAGAACCTGTTTATTCATACCTAAAGTAAAATGTGTGTGAAAAAACAAATGCAAAAAAATTACTACCATAAAGTTTGACAAAGGCTGATGGTAGAATAAGTGCTTGGAAAGGGTTAAAATACCAGCATTTGGAATACCCTGGGCTGTCTAGTTTTCAAAAATATATGATTTGATGGGGTAAATTGCATTGGCCGACTTCAAAGATACCCGAAATGGCACATGGAGGGAAGAATTACCAGATTTGGAAAAAATGGCTTTGAAATAGCAAAACGCTACCTGTACTTATTGCTCCATAACGTGCAGAAAAAAGCAAAAAAACATAAAAACATTGGGTATTTCTAAACTCAGGACAAATAGTAGAATCTATTTAGCAGGTTTTTTTATTACCTTTTATAGATGAGTAAAAGATTTTTCAACTAAAAGTTAGAAACAGTCATGTTTTTCTAAATTTTTCACCATATTTTATACTTTTTTTAATAGTAAATAATATGATACAATCAAAACAATGTCATCTAAAGAAAGCCCTTCTTGTCCTGAAAAAAACAATATATAATGTGTGTGGGTTCAGTCAACGGGAAAGAAGAAAATTACAGCTAAACACGAGCAGCGCAGAAATGTTAAAACGGCCATTGTCACGAAGGGTACAAAAAGTAAAATCAGCCTTTGTCACGAAGGGGTTAAGGGTCCAAATTACCTTTTGGCAGGCGTTTTAAATAGGAATTCTCTCTCCACCCACCGTGTATTTAGTAGGCGTGTCTAAACTCATTTGCGCGAGTAAAGTAAACGACAGAGGCGTTAATGCTGAATAAAGACAACGTAAATATGTTATAACTGCCAGCTTCCTAAAATTATTTAAAAGGAAAGCATTTGCAAAGGGATGTTTTTTTCATATACAATTTTAAAACATGTATGCTTAGCATTCCATCCCACTTTTTATGCAACAAAGGAACTCTCTGAGACAATGTTTTTCAGTACCTGTTCGAAGTCATTTCTCTCCTCATTATCCTGTCCACTTAAGACTTTCTTCAGTTTATCCATGTTTATGTATTTTCTGGGAGTGTTAATTCTTGTCTCTTAGTCTCAATAAAAAAAAAAAATCTTGAGTTTGAGCTACCAGGTACCAGGAAATTGTTCAATAAGGAAAACCTTTTTACCTACGTACACGCTAGGTTCTGTCGCCTGACATCAGTTAGTCATGTGACCGCTAGTGGTCACATGGTACTAGAGCTGCAGGAAGCCACTACTTTGCAGGAAAAATGAACGAATATGATTCAACTGATACCTGCAGGGCCCAGAAAGATCAATGTTGAGTTTTTACTAATCGTCATGGCATTTTTCAAACTGCGTGAGCACTGATGTGGAGAAGCAGCGTTGGGACAGGCTCAAGAAGGAAAGGACAGTGACGGCGAATTTAACCCCTTCGACACCAGACACTTGGTTTCAGATTAGCATAAGGTATATAAAATAAAGATCTAAAAATACAATTATGACTGAATTAGGCAGAGTTCTCACACATTGGTTCCGTGACACCAAAATTGTGGTGATCGCTGGGGCTTTGCTGATTTGCTGCTTCTGTCTGCACTCTGCAGGCGTCTGGGTCGACCAGCACAGCCATCCTAATCCTAATCGCGCACCCCTTAACCTTTGATCAGGAGCAACCTAAATATCAGCAATAATCAGCCCATTGGTTAGACAGTGAGATCAGGAGACTATATGGGATAATTGTAATCCACCATTGCACCAATATATTTACACTGCATATACCTCACACACACAACCCTCTATATTATAATATTTTATAATCTGGAAAGAGTTAAAAAGGCTCTAAGTAAAGAAATATAATTTCAGCCTGCCCCAGTAATTATCTGAAGCGGGGATTTTTTTTTTTGGCTCTAGGGCTATTTAACCCCTTTCGTGACAATGGCTGGTTTTATTTTTTTGTACCCTTTGTGACAAAGTGCTCCTGTTTAGCTGTAATTTTCTTCTTTTCCCATTTACTGAAAGCAAACAGTGTATGTTTTTTTTTCAGGATAAGAAGGGGATACGATGTCATTATTTTGATCGGATCATATCTTTGCAATAAAAAAAGTATAAAATACAGTGAACATTTTTTTAGAAAAAAGGACATTTTTTTACCCCATATAGAACATTAAAAATTGTCAGTTTCTAACCAATGGGCTGATATTTGGGTCACTATATCTTAAAATCTTTTCATATTGTAAGATATTATAGAGGGTGGTATATGTAATACTATTGCACTGTTAATATTTTGGTCCATTGGGGGAATTTTATTTTTACCCTCTATAGACTATTGAAAAATGCCACCGTCTAACCAATGAGCTGATATTTGGTGGGCTATAGCTTTACATTTTGTAAGATATTATAGAGGGGGTATATGTGAGACTACTTCACTGTTAATATATTGGTCCAATGGGGTTTTTTAATTCTTTCCTTGCACACATTTTACCACCAGCCTTTGTCAAAGTTTGCAGTGGTATTTTTTTGTGTGTTTTTCCCATACACATTTTAATCCAGGTATGAATTTAGCTCCTGGTATATATGACTGCCAAATAACGTCTCAATATGTGTTCATCAACACTGAACACTGATAAAGTGATACCACCCATGCATGGGTTTGTCAGATTAGTTGGGGAGTAATAGGAGCATTTGAGGCATGCGCAATTCAGTTTTTTTAACTTGGACCTTTGATATGTTGAAAATTCTGCCCTAGATTTACAAATTGTTACTACAAGACTTTCAGGCATATCCTCATACCACATTTACTACCTCTATTTAATTATTTTAAGGACTTGAGTAGGATCCCAGGGGAGATACTAGAGACATTCATTATCACTCTTCCAAGGCCTGGGAAGACACCTCATGTTCCTGCAAATTTCGGACCTATCTCTTTGCTAAATATTGATACTAAAATGTATACATGACTGTTGACCAACCATCTGAACATCATTCTCCCGTCTCTGCTAGATCCTGATCAAGTTAGATTCGCTACTGGGTGGCAAGCTTCCGATAGCACTAGGTGGCTTATAGATCTCACACATAATCAAACAAAGGAGATGTCCAAGTGTGCTGATATCCCTGACAGGCTTCATTCGTTAAGTTACAACTGAACAAAAATCACCACAATCTGCTCAGTGACAATTTCCCTAAACTGCAGTCAGAGATCAGTAAAGACAGAGACATGGAAACAGACTGCTGCTCTTAAAATAATGGTGTTTCCTTGTATCATTTATCTATTCAGATTTCAGAGCGCTCCTTATTCATATACCAAGGTTAATCTTAAGCTTCTATCAAAAGCAGATACCAACCTCCATATGGGGTGACAAGAAGCCTAGGGTAAGGAGACTCTACCTACCAAAGCCTTGTCTGGTCTCAGGATGCCAGATATAGACAGATACTTTATGGCGGCTTCATTGTCACAAACATTGTCACAAACATTGTCAACATTCTACAAAACGTCCATCCCCAAATGAGTCTCCATGGAAAACCAGTTCTGTCATCAATCAACTTCCATCAACTTATTTGGATATCGGCAAGAAGATCAAAATTCTCTCACTTGCTTCCTACCATGTGCCTGTACCCTACAGGTCAGTAGCCACAGCCACCACCGGCACATGGGCTGACCATGTGATGGTGCCCAGTTTTGCTGTTTGCACAGTCTGTAGCAAGGTTGCTTCGATGAAAATAAAGCATATTCTCGAAAAGCATTTGTAAGGGCTAGAATACAATGTTAACAGTAGCTGGTGGACAGCTGCGGACATGTCTACTTTATAATTTACTTTTAAATTTAAGTCCCCCGTTGTGATTATGGGGCTATCCTTAAAGGCCTGCCATGTGCAGGGAATGAATTCTTGTTCCTGTTTAATAATATGGGGCAGGAATCAGTCATATACAATCCAGATGTCATTGGCAGAGCTTGCCTTGTGAAAGATGGATGTATTCCTTTTTATCGCTACAGATATCTCCCTACAGTTCCCCTCTTGCTGTATCCACTCCTGGATTTCCTTATGCAATTTACTTATGATTCTTTGATTTCAGTCCTGCACCTGGCTTCAGCTTCTGTTTCCTTTATAAGGTGTGCCCCACCCATTTGTTATGTTTGTCTCAGTCTGCAGTTTCTAGGTGTGCTTTGTCTCTGTTCTGTGTTTGGCTTTAATGTTTGGTTTCAGCTTTGGTGGTTCAGTGGGCAGGATTTAGAGCTAGGACCCACCGAATATTGGAGTACTTTGACTTAGTGGTGGGCTAAGCAGACTATGGCTATATGATGTGACTGAATCTTCAATTGTTTTCATATAGTCCTAGGCTAGTCCTGTATTTGTAAACCGGGAAAATAAAAAATGTTGGTGCGCTAAACTAGTCTCAGGCTCAAATAATACGAGGCGTACCAAACAGGTGTAAGCATGCTGCAAAAACAGTGTTTTGGCTGTACAATCTATACAAAAAAACAAAAACTGCGCTTCTTACCCTAATAAAGTTGGCAACAAATATATAAACATAATATAAATGAGAGGTTTGGGTTATATGAATTGGCCAAAGCATAATTAAGCTCACCCGCGACATCAAGGCACACTCTCAATAGGGTGAGAACCTACTCTCATCTCCTACATAGTTGCCTAGCCAGTCTCCAGACCTTAATCCCATAGAAAATCTGTGGAGGGAGCTGAAGGTTCGAGTTGCCAAACGTCAGCCTTAAAACCTTAATGATGTGGAGGAGATCTGCAAAGAGGAGTGGGACAAATTTCCTCCTGAGATGTGTGCAGACCTGGTGGCCAATTACAATAAATGTCTGATCTCTGATTTGCCAACAAGGGTTTTGCCTTAAAGTCATGTTTTGCAAAGGGGTCAAATACTTATTTCACTGAGTAAAATGCAAATCAATGTCGAACTTATTTGAAATGTGTTATTGTGGATTTTTTGTTATTCTGTCTCTCATTGTTCAAATACACCTACTATTAAAATTATAGACTGATCATGTCTGTGTCAGTGGGCAAACATACCAAGTCAGCAGGGGATCAAATATTTTTTTTCATTCATGGTATATAGTGACCTGTTTGCATTACAGTTTACTAGGGCTGAAACAACGAATCGATAAAATCGATAATAATCGATAACGGAAATCGTTGTCGACGATTTCCGTTATCGATTAATCGAGTGATCGATTCGTTGTTGGCTCCTTTTACTTACCTCCGCGAGCGTTCCCTGCTTCCGCTACACGCTCTGCACTGCGTGACGGATGTGACGCGTTCCGGAGGTAAGTATTCTTCATGTCTGTGCGAATCGCTCTGTGCGAGTGGCTCCGTTCGCACAGAGCGGTTCGCTCTGTGCGAGTGGCTCCGTTCGCACAGAGCGGTTCGCTCTGTGCGAGTGGTCCGTTCGCACAGAGCGGTTCGCTCTGTGCGAGTGGCTCCGTTCGCACAGAGCGATTCGCGGGGGTGGGGTTTCAGGGGATGCAGGGCAGAGTGGGGGTGGGGGGGCAGGCCAGGGTAGGAGACTGAGTGCAGGGCAGAGTGGGGGTGGGGATGCAGGGCAGGGTGTGAGTGTGGGGGCAGGGCAGGAGACTGGGTGCAGGGCAGAGTGGGGGTGGGGGTGCAGGGCAGAGTGGGAGACTGGGTGCAGGGCAGAGTGGGGGTGTGGATGCAGGGCAGGGTGTGAGTGTGGGTGCAGGGCAGAGTGGGTGCAGGGTGTGAGTGTGGGGGCAGGGCAGAATGTGGGGGCAGGGCTGGGTGCAGGGCAGAGTTGGAGACTGGGTGCAGGGGCACAGTGCAAAGTGCTGGGTGCAAAGTGCCAGGGCTGGGTGCAAAGTGCCAGGGCTGGGTGCAAAGTGCCAGGGCTGGGTGCAAAGTGCTGAGTGCAAAGTGCTGGGTGCAAAGTGCCAGGGCTGGGGCAAAGTGCCAGGGCTGGGTGCAAAGTGCCGGGTGCAAAGTGCTGGGTGCAAAGTGCCAGGGGTGGGGCAAAGTGCTGGGTGCAAAGTGCCAGGGCTGGGTGCAAAGTGCCGGGTGCAAAGTGCCAGGGGTGGGGCAAAGTGCTGGGTGCAAAGTGCCAGGGCTGGGTGCAAAGTGCTGGGTGCAAAGTACCAGGGCTGGGGCAAAGTTTCTTGAACAGTAATAGTCCACCTCTTTTCAGAATGTTTGGGGTTATTTTGTTTCATAAATATTGTGTTTGGGTTTTTGTACTTTGAAAATATTGTTTTTTTATTACATCATAACAAAATAAGAATGTTAATGTAAATTTTAAGTTGTTTTTTAACATCCAGTTCATTAAATTATTTTAAATAAACTAAAAATTTGCATATTGGTTTTTTTTTATCCGATTAATCGATTAATCGAAAAAATAATCGGCCAACTAATCGATTATTAAAATAATCGTTAGTTGCAGCCCTACAGTTTACTATAAGTTGCACTTCCAGTCCTTCTAAAGGTTCTACAGTTGTATGAATTGTTTGAATTCTATGGTTTAACATACCAGGATATAATAATAATCTGTTCCTTAGCAGGTCTAAAAATTAGGTAAATACAATCTCAGATGAATGACAACACAGAAAAATTAAGTACACCTTATGATTCAATAGCTTGTAGAACCACCTTTAGCAGCAATAACTTCAAGTAATCGTTTTCTGTATGACTTTATCAGCCTCTCACATTGTTGTGGAGGATTTTTGTCCCACTCTTCTTTACAACATTGGTTCAGTTCTTTGAGGTTTCCTCTTAAGGTCCCATTACAGCACTTCAAGTTGAACACTTCAAAATCAAGTTGAGGTCTGGACTTTGATTGGGTCATTAACCCCTTAATGACAATTGCCGGTCCTGGCACGGCACGGAAAAGCATGTGCTTTACGACAATTGACGTGCCAGGACCGGCACGTCTTTAAACGGGTGCAGAAAGCGATCTACTATCGCTTTCTGCACCCAAAAAGCGTTGCTGAATGCCTCGACCTCGAGGCATTCAGCAACGCCGCGATCGGCACGAAGGGGCCATCTCTGGCCCCTCCACGGGGCGTCAACATCCGCCATACTTTGTATGGCGGCGGACGCCCGTTTTAAAAGCGTTTAGGAGGCGATCGACGATCGCCTCCTAAACTTAAATGGTGTCGCTGGAATGCCTCGATCAGGAGGCATCCAGCGACACCAAACACTAACCTTTTGATGGGCTGTGACCGCTCCGGAGAGCGGTCACAGCCGCAGCTGCCGGCAATCTTCGCCATCAAGGAAGATGGCCGCCGTCCTGTAACAGGAACCACAAATTTTAAAAGTTCGCTAGATAGTCCAGACCATCTAGAGAACTTTGGCTCCACTTGCAGGTTGAATACAGGTACTGCATTCACCATGCAAGTCAATGGAGCCCAGCTTTCTAATCACAGTGTGATTAGTAAAAATAAATTAAAAAATAAAATAAAATTAATAATAATTAGAAAAAAATAGTAAAAAAACAGTAAAATGTAAAAATCATTTCCCACTGATGTCACTATCAGGGGAACCTCCAAGTTGAAAAAAAATGTTACATTTTTTTTAAAAAAAAATAAAAAAAAAATATATATATATATATAAAAAATATATTTTTGTGAGCAAGTCCTAAAATTAGCATATTAGCTTAAAACAATTCTCGCATGGAAAGAGTTAAAATACTGGCATATTAAATGCCCGTGGGGTGTCTACTTTTAAAAAATGTATGATTTGATGGGGTAAATTGAATGGGCCAGGTTCAACAACGTCCCAATTAACACGGGGGGAAGGATGGCCACCCATCTAATTTCCAATTAGAAAAATGCACACGTACCAAATGTGGCCTTTTAGTTCCCCCAAAAAATGACACACCCATGCATGTGGGGTATCACTGCACTCAGGAGATGTTGCTGAACACATTATGGGGTGTCGTGTGACAGCGGCATATACCAGGAGCTGTAAATTCATACATAAAGTAGGTGTGTGTGGGAAAAATACACACACAAAAATATTACTGCAAACTTTGAAAAAATGCTGGTGGTAAAATATGTGCATGCAAAGAGTTAAAATACCAGCATTTAAAATACCCTGTGGTGTCTAGTTTTGAAAAATATATGGTTTTGTTGGGCACACTGAAATGGCCCGGCTCAAAGATGTACCAAATAGGGCATGGGCAGTGGATCCCAAATGCCAAAGTTCAACATTGAAAAAAGCGCATGCCCCAAATGTGGCCCTTTTGCCCCAAAACAGCCAGGCAAAATCATTCATGTGAGGTATCGCTGTACTCAGGAGATGTTGCTGAACACATATTGGGGTGTTTTGTGATAGTGACATATACGAGAACATTTTAATTCATACCTGAATTAAAATGTGTGTGGAAAACCAAATGCAAAAAAATGACTACCACAAAGTTTGACAAAGACTGGTGGTAGATATGGTGCATGGAAAGAGTTAAAATACTAGCATTTGAAATACCCTGGGGTGTCTAGTTTTCAAAAATATATGGGTTTATTGGGCACACTGAAATGGCCCGGCTCAAAGATGTACCAAATAGGGCATGGGCAGTGGATCCCCAAATGCCAAAGTTCAACATTGAAAAATGCGCATGCCCCAAATGTGGCCCTTTTGCCCCCAAACAGCCAGGCAAAATCATTCATGTGGGGTATCGCTGCGCTCAGGAGATGTTGCTGAACACATATTGGGGTGTTTTGTGATAGTGACATAAACTAGAACATTTTAATTCATACCTGAAGTAAAATGTGTATGACAAAACAAATGCAAAAAAATGACTACCATAAAGTTTGACAAAGACTGGTGGTAGATATGGTGCATGGAAAGAGTTAAAATACTAGCATTTGGAATACCCTGGGCTGTCTAGTTTTCAAAAATATATGACTTGATGGGGTAAATTGCATTGGCCGGGTTCAAAGATACCCGAAATGGCACATGGGGGGAAGAATTACCAGATTTGGAAAAAATGGCTTTGAAATAGCAAAACGCTACCTGTACTTATTGCCCCATAATGGGTAGAAAAAAGCAAAAAAACATAAAAACATTGGGTATTTCTAAACTCAGGACAAATAGTAGAATCTATTTAGCAGGTTTTTTCATTACCTTTTATAGATGAGTAAAAGATTTTTCAACTAAAAGTTAGAAACAGTCATTTTTTTCTAAATTTTTCACCATATTTTATAATTTTTTTAATAGTAAATAATATGATACAATCAAAACAATGTCATCTAAAGAAAGCCCTTCTTGTCCTGAAAAAAACAATATCTAATGTGTGTGGGTTCAGTAAACGGGAAAGAAGAAAATTACAGCTAAACACAAGCAGCGCAGAAATGTTAAAAAGGCCATTGTCACAAAGGGTACAAAAAGTAAAATCAGCCTTTGTCTCGAAGGGGTTAAACACCTCATACCAACTGTCAAGCACAGTGGTGGAAGTGTGATGATTTGGGCTTTTTTTGCAGCCACTGGACCTGGGAACCTTGCAGTCACTGAGTTGGCCTCTTTATAGGTATTATAGAGTCAAATGTGAGGCCATCTATCCGACAGCTAAAGCTTTTGGGTCATGCAACAGGACAATGATCCCAAGCACATCAGCAAATCTACAACAGAATGGTATGTTGTGTTTGGTTTTCTCCAAATGTAGCGCTGTGCATTATGGCTAAACATCTTCACTTTAGTCTCGTCTGTCCAAAGGACATTGTTCCAGAAGCCTTGTGGTTTGTTCAGATGCAACTTTGCAAACCTAAGCCCAGCTGCCATATTCTTTTTAGAGAGCAGAGGCTTTGTCCTTGCAAGCCTTTGGAATAAACTATACATGTTCATATATACTGTCATGAACTTTAACATACTGAGGACTTTAGAGTTTGAGATGTAACTCTCTGGTTTTCTTGCAATTTCTCGGAGCATCGCAAGGTCTGAAATTGCTGGAAAGTCTATTCTTGGAAAGATTGGGAACTGTCTTGAATGTTTTCCACTTTTGAATAATCTTTCTCACTGTAGAATGATGGAATGACTTTATAACCCCTCCCAGATTAATGGGGAGCAACAATTGCTTCTCTAATATCATTGCTGATGTCTTTCCTCCTTGGCATTATGTTAACACACATCTGTTTGTTCCAGTCCTTTGTCTTTTATAGAGGTGGTCACACTTGCTTATGAGCAATTCATCAAGGGCATTTGATTAGCAGCACCTGTCTGCAGGGCCCTCCTCGCCTGTTGTTTTTGTAAGTCAAATTGTTATGTTATGTACTACTTGTTATGTCCTGTCTACTCATTGTATAGTGCTACGGAATTTGATGGTGCTATATAAAACAATAAATAATAATAGTAATAATAATAATTCCTAAGGAAGCAGTATGGGTATACTTAATTTTCACACATGGTGTCTTCATTTTGGCTTTTTGTTGAATAAATCATGACTGGAATATGTAATGTGACTGCTCTGGAGAGTGGTCACAAGCACCACTGCAAGAGATTTTGACACTCACAAGATGGCGGCGTACTTTAAAAAAATAATAAAGTTTCCAAGAGGGTCTCTCCAGCTAGGAGATAGGGCACAGACTGACCAAAGTGGCCTGTTAGTCCCCAAACAACCAAAGCCACTGTACTCAGGAGATGTTGCTGAGCACATATTGAGGTGACATATACCAGGAGCTGTGGATCCATACCTGAAGCTTGCTTGGAAGCTGCTCTGGCCTCTTCATAAGAGCCTGGTCTCCCGTGCAGCGGCAGGGATGTGTCCCTGACGCTGCACGAAGGGCTGGACGTACTGGGACGTCCATAGGGGTTTCTTTGTGGGCGTTTTTTGGACGTCCCGGTACGTCTATAGGGGATTGAAGGGGTTAATATGCTTTTGTCTTATTTTTGTTTTTACATTGTTAGATGGGTTAACATGTTACAAGTCAGTGGTTCTCAGTTTGGACTGATAAATCACCTACGTTTGTTTAAATAACTTACTCGGAAGCAATAAAGGGAATAGAAGATTTCTTTCTGTAGAAACATTGTGAACAAATGTTTGCCAAGTCACTGCATTAACCCCTTCAGGTCCGGGACGTACCTGGTACTTCCTGGTTAGAGGTCACCGGTAGACCGGGACGTACCAGGTACGTCTCCTCCAAAAACCGCCCCCACATCGCCACAATCA
The DNA here is from genome assembly GCA_029215755.1 of Spea hammondii. NCBI lineage: Eukaryota > Metazoa > Chordata > Amphibia > Anura > Pelobatidae > Spea > Spea hammondii. The sequence continues at coordinate 98,233,391 of JARDYJ010000002.1, forward strand.
TGGTGATCGTGGGGGCGCTGCTGCTGCTGTCTGCCCAGGAGTCTGGGCAGACAGCACAGCCTCTCTAAACCCGCCCCCAAGCCCACGATCACTCCCACGGAGTGATTCTCTAGGCAGAAACCGCGATTGCAGCAAATAATTTTGGGGGGATAATCAGTATCTGTGACAACTATTGCAGTTATTAGACTACCATGCCAAATTTGAAAAAAAATTACATTTCAAAAACGTGATGCATGCCTTGCAATATTTGCCCTATACTGGTCAAAATAGATAAAAATCCTGGCCATGTTGGGTGGTTTCCAAATCAGGACAACTTAATGAATATATTTGGGATAATTTTTTCCCATTGGTTCAATGTGTGTACAATTTGTATGTATACAAAACTGTTAAAAAATGCGTTTTTTTCCTTTTTCCCCACTTTTTCCAGTTTATTTCAAACAAAACAATGTACTACCCAGCTTAATATGGTTTCAAATGAAAGCCCTACTTGTGCTGAAAAAAACAATATATGATTTGTGTGGGTGCACCAATTGATAAGAGAGAAATTACAGTTGAAGAAAGACATGGCAAAAAACACAAAAACGGCTCCGGTCCTTTAGCGACACCCTAGTTTAAAAATCCCGGTCCTGAAGGGGTTAATATTGCACTAATAAACTCACTTTTCCCTTCTGTATTATCATTGAACCTTGTGTAAAATGTGATGTGCTAATCACTGACAATGTTTTCTTTTCTGTACAATTAAAATGTCATTAAGAAATTCTAATAAAAAGAATGTTGAACAAATCCAAATCCGTGCCGAAAATCAGTGTCAATGTCCATTATCCGTTTTCAGTTCAGCCGTGAGATCAAAAGAAAAATCGCACACATTTATTTACAAAAGGAAAAAACTCATAGTCACACGTGCACATAAACAAAGTTCCCAGCCATTTAGCTTTGGCTGTATTAATAAAAAAATCTTCACACACAACCCTGTAACGGTCAAGGAGTGATGGGGTGCCGTGCAGCTAGCTATGGTGCTCTTCATGCATTTATTTGCAAGGTTGCCCAGGACTATTCCGGAGGCTCGAATAAGACATCTCGGGCTTCAAGCTGTCTTGAATAAGACATCTCGGGCCCTAAGGCCAGCGGACCAAGTTTTTCCCCACCTGTCCAAGGGTACTACACTTGATCTTAGCCAAAAAGCCGAGAAGCATTAGGTTTCTGACCTAATATCCCAGTAGAGGGCCTGTTTGCTGTAGACGGGAGCACTGCACACAACATAAAAAGGTACAGATGAATATGAACTAACGTTAGTAGCATAGGAACTAGATCTCTCAGTGTAAACCAGTTAGTTTCCGGATTTGTAACGTACGAGTTATTTTTTCTTCTTCTATCGTATTGCAGGACCTGACCACTAGGCGGCACAACAGTCCCTTTAGAAAAGGCACTTACTCAATTATGCAAAGTACCCCAGTCATAAAAACATTCATATAGAGCTCTAAACGCAAGAGACAAAAAATATAAAAAATAAGGCGTGCCCATACCACAGAGTAACACAGTGGGTGAACCGCTGGAAGACCAACAATTATTTCACACAAAAGAAAACGATTTCGCCAAAATGTAGCGTACATCGCGGCATTGTTTTGTCTCTATAATTTAAACATATACGAAAGACGTTACGCCCGAACACGTTAACGTATTACTGAAGGGAGTGTGACGTGGCCAATCAAGTAATGCTTTCCAAAGATTGTGTTGCACAGTGTCTGCGCAATATCCGGGTTTGTCTGTGGCGATGGAGCAGAGTCTATTATCCGAGGACGGGAGAAATGCTCGAGCAGTGGTTTGTCAGCGCTGCAGGTGTAGAGTTCTCTCGGCTGGGGTGGCTACGCTGGCGAGAAAAGAGGTGAATTTGTATCCGATGCTACTTCCCACGCATCCTACTCTGACGCTTCATTTTTAATCGGCACACTTTACCAGTACAAATTCTAATCACGGTTTGTTAGTTGAAGGCCCCATTGTGTATCGTTTATTTATACACCCCGATTCTATCGTTCTCCGAATGTTTTAATCAATTACAATTTGTGACAAAATTGCTGATATGTATTCATCTATACAGGTTCTCTTGCCGCTGATGAGAATGAAGACTTTACTGGCTGAGGCCTCTGCTCCGGAATGCGAGGTCCTGGTTGAGCACTGGCTAGTACATGATATGTTCACATTTGAAAACGTCGGCTTCAGCAAGGATGTTGGGTCAGTGAAATACCTGGTATGTGCAGACTGTGAAGTGGGTCCTATCGGATGGCACAGTCTGGAAGAGCGGAACAGCTTTTATGTGGCTTTGGAGAGAGTGCAGCACGAGTGATGACTCGTGATGGAAGAACAAGTAACATTGACTTGTGAAATAATGTACTGGCCAAGTTAATGCGGATCTCACTGGGCTATCAATCTCTAATTGTAGATTTTTCTATATAGTAAGTACAAATAGGATCCTTAATGTTATTTCCTCTGGGGTTTGTAGTGAACCTGTCACATGCTTGACATGATTGATGCAATCTGTGTTGTATTCAATTTATTACAGTAATTATACAGTTGTTAATCTTTGGTTAGAATACCATTTTATAAAGTTACACTAAAATCCAACTTTCTTGTATAGTTTGTCACAATATGCTGTTTTAGGTTACCAATATATCCCTGGCTGCATTAATCCATCTGAAGGCAAACAAAAAACCTCTCCGATGCGCCGAGACAGCCTCCCCTGCCAGCACTTCCCACGGGGGTAGTGCCGGCAGCGGAGGTTGTTTACGCGCATCGCCGCTGCCGGTGAACGTCTGCGCGATGCGCTTAGACAATCTCCTGTGTCGGCACTCCCCCCGTGGGAAGTGCTGGCAGGGGAGGCTGTCTCGGCGCATCGGAGAGTAGGATGCAGGTCCCCTGCACCGCTGCGGGGGATCTGTATCCTAACCCTGCTGCCTGCACGGCGCACGGAACTGCATGTCCCAGGCGTCGGGCTATACGAATTGCACATTCCTGCGCTAAACCCCGAATATAGGCCGCACCCCCGCTTAAAGACTTAAAGTGGAGGGAAAAAGTGCGCCCTATATTCGGGCAAATACGGAATCAATCAATCATGAAACAGACATTATGAGGCTTTTTTGTCTGCAGGTGGAAGACAATCTGGCAGCAAACGCAGTGAGTTTCAATCTGATCCTGCACCGCCGCCCACAAGAAATGGTGCGGGCGCGCGCCATTGGCTGGGACCAGGGGCGTACCTAGAGTATTTGTCACCTGGGGCGGATCTCCGGCAGCCGGTGGACGCCTACACGAGTAGTATCCCAACAGTATCCCACAGCAGGGCTAAATGAAAAAGAAAAAAAAAACACCCGCCCGGAACTGCGACACACCTCTAGCGGTACAAACAATATATCGAAAAAGGTTACCATAACAAAGTTACAGACAGTCAACAATTATATTCTAATAACATTGTAATAACATATGTACTTAACTTCAGAGAGTATCAGCATATCAAATGACTCCTTTGGTGTTCAGTTTCCAAAATGGCTCTAGATACCAGGATCATATAGAAGACTTTAAAGGATTCTTTCAGTAGTTGTTTTCTAATTCTTAGTTACAATACTAGGCACGAAACTAGTCCTAGCTTCTTGGCACTTAACTAGCCCAAGATGGAAGAGCAGCTTTCTATTTCATACTTTTTTGCATACTTTCACAGCTCCCTTAGCTTCTGCCATGCTGCTTCCTTCCAGTCTCCTCTGCTCCTCCCCCTTCTTCCTGGAGTTCCTGATATCCCATTGTTCTTGGTATAGCCCACATGGCTTTTCATGTAGGTAGCCATTATCTATGGTCTTAGATAAACAATAGATGTACAATTCACTCACTCTATAGTGCTACCTGGTGGTAGAGGTAATGCACTTCTTAAACAATAGAAGTATAAACAATAGAACTAATTGATATTGTAATATATGCCACAGTTAGGGGAGTGGTTTATCCAAAGGTAGATACAGATATTGCGTCTGTGACGTGAATCACTAATAATGGACGACGCAATCCATGTCCACAACAACCGCATACTTATTTTTAAATCTTACCATATTTTTATTTTATTTATTTTGTAACTTTTTTTGTGATTTAAAAAAAAATTGTTTTAAATAGGCGCCCTTATGAGAGGCAACATCTCTTGCAGTGTGGCTTGTGCCCAGTCTCTGGAGCAGTCACAGTGAGTCACAATGGGCCCTCCTAAGCTCTTTTAATTCAGACGATGTCCCGGGGAGGGGCCACACAGCTCCCCTGCTGCGGATCTCAGTGTTGCTGAATGCCTTAGACTACACACTTGGTTAGACTACACACTTTAAGATTTTGAAATGTGCCAATAAACAAGGCAGACATCGCATAATAGGCTGGAAACATCCCCCATAAAGCTTTTCATGAACACTTTTCAAAACTACAGTATATACTATATGTGATGATTTTTGGGGGATGGAACTGCTTCAAAAGGCAGTCATACACAAACTAAACCCGAGACATGAGATGCATTCTAGAAAGAAGACATTTTAGAGGCTAAGATCCAGTCCGCTTTACCTACTCTACACAATAAAAAAAAAGTCCTAACCCTGATGGCTGCCCAGCCGAATTTTACAAAATACTGAAATCACCCATAACAGGTACACTCACATCACTATATAATCTTTCCAACATTGGGAACTTAACAACAGCCAGAACTATCTTGATAAAACAAACCTGACAAAAAAGGGATTTGATTCATCCATAAAGAAAGAGACACAAACCCTTTTTTTTCCCAAAATGGAAAACGTTTACTAAGACAGAGGACAATTGATTTAAACAATAAACAAACATTTCAAGACACATCCTTGTTCAGCACAAAATTGATTCAGGGTGCAATACCCTGACAGCTGGACAACGCACAGAGTGACGTGATAAGATATCCAAATGGATTTCTAATCCAATTCAGTTCCCGGGGTTCTGAAAACAATACAACCCTCTTCCACAAAGCAAACATCAATGTTTCATTTCTTTACATCAACCCATACTCTGACATCCTCTTCAAGCCAAATTCCCACACTATAATATTTTGTAGTCAGTACTTTACTAAAGAATAATGGTTGCAAACCCTTTCCCACTCTCTATCACTACTGGGGACAGTACTCGAATGAGCTCTCCTAAAAACTCTTTGCACCTTTGTAATTTTCTCCTCAGTGTAGCCACATAAGTTATATATTGTTTTTTTCAGGACAAGATGGGCTTTCTTCAGATACCGTTATTTTGATCGTATCATCTTATTTACTATAAAAAAAATAAAAAAAAAACGTGAAAAATTGAAAAAAAACACATTTTATGACTTTTATTTGAAGACTCTTTTACTCACCTAAAAAAGCAAGTAAAAAAACTAGCTAAATAGATTCTACTACTTGTCCTGAGTTTAGAAATACTCAATGTTTTTATGTTTTTTTGCTGTTTTTTGTAAGTTATAGGGCAATAAGTACAAGCAGCGTTTTATGATTTCCAAATCTTTTTTAACAAATCTGGTCAGTCTGCCTCCATCTCCTCTTTGGAATATCTTTGAAGCCGGTTAACTCAATTTAACCCATTCAAACCATATATTTTTGAAAACTAGACACCCCAGGGTAATTCCAAATGCTGTTATTTTAACCCTTTCCATGCACCAATTATAGAACTACACTTTGTCAAACTTTGTAATAGTAATTTTTTTTATTTTTTTTTCCACACAAATTGTACTTTAGTTATAGATATACAGGTTCTGGTATATGTCACTGTCAAACAACACCCCAATGTGTGTTCAGGAACATCTCCTGAGTGCAGTGATACCCGACATGCATGGGTTTGTCGGGTTGTTTGAGATTTAAAATGCCACATTTGGGAAGTGCGCTTTTTTTCTCCATTTTGGTCAGTCTGTACCTATGCCCTATCTTTGAGCTCGGCCACTCCAATTTACCCCATCAGCCATTTTTTTTATATATTAGACACCCCTTGGGTATTTGAAGTGCTTTTATTTTAACTCTTTGTTGAGATTTTTGAGAAATTTTAGCACTTGCTCAAAATAATAAACTTTATTTTTTTATTTTATTTTATTTTTTTAATACTTTTTTTATATTTTTTTTTTACACATTTTGCTGGTAATGGATGGTTCATCAAGTGACATCACTGCATAATTATTTTTCCATTTTTTATTTTTATATATATTTTTTTTTTTATATTTTACTAATCACATAGTGATTAGAAAGCTGGGTTCCATTGACTTGCTTGGTTGAATACCTGTATTCAACCTGCAAGTGGAGCCAGAGTTCTCTAGAGGGTCTGGAGACCATCTAGCGAACTCTTTCTTCTTTATTGTTTTTTTTCTGGGCCGCCGCCATCTTGCTGATGGCGAAGATCACCGGCAGCTGCGGCTGTGACCGCTCTCCGGAGCGGTCACAGCCCATCCAAAGGTAAGTGTTTGGTGTCGCTGGATGCCTCCTGATCGAGGCATTCCAGCGACACCATTTAAGTTTAGGAGGCGATCGTTGATCGCATCCTAAACGCTTTTAAAACGGGCGTCCGCCCCGGGGAGGGGCCAGACATGGCCCCCGATGCCGATCTCGGCGTTACTGAATGCCTCGACATCGAGGCATTACAGTAACGCCGTTTAAGCGAAGAAAGTGATCTTCTTGTCATGACGGTCCTGAACCGGCAAAGGTCGCGAAGGGGTTAAACGTTGTCGCTGAAATGTATTGATAGCTAGGCATTCAGCAACACCGAAATCCCACCTCAGGACGCAGGGTGACCGCTCCGGAAACCAGTCACAAGCGCCACTGTGTGAGATTTTCTCTCGCAAGACGGCAGCATCCTTTGCAAAAATTCTCCTGAGTACTCTGGGCTCCCCTTGCAGGTATTCAACCATGCAAGTCGATAGAGCCCAGCTCACTAATCACAATGTGATTTAATAAAAAAAAAAAGTAAAAATTATTCCCCACTGATGTCACAAAAAAGCCCATATATATAAAAACGTTTTTAGTCCTAAAAGTAGCGCTATATGTTCTCTTAAAATCTTGCATGGAAAGAGATAAAATACTAGCATTTTAAATGCCCATGGGGTGTCTTTTTTTATTTTTAATAAAAAGATTGTTATTGATACGAACTATAGAAGCATAAGAATTCGTAATTGACAATATGACAAAGTAACTCAGAGTCAAATGTAACATTTTTCAATCGTCAATATGGCTGAGCTGCTTAACAAAATATGCAACAGCAGTGGATTAAAATAAAACCTATTAGCTGAATATTCATATAAGGTAGCAACTTTTACATAGCAAAAAGTGTACACGAGGACAGCTTTCATAATAACTCTCGTCCACTCATAATGAGCCGACAAGTACGTCATGTTTCTTGTCTTAGACAACTTCCGCTGCAGCGGGGGTTGTCTACGTCCATCGCGCAGACCTTCCCCGGCTGTCAGAGATCAGAGTTCCCCTCACCGGGGAATTCTCTCTGACAGCCGGGGAAGGTCTGCGCGATGGACGCAGACAACCCCCGCTGCTAACCACACCTCCTTCCGGCTGCAGCGGAAGTTGTCTACGCGAATCGCGTAGACGTCTACACGCTGCCCGGACAACACACCGGGAGTCAGAAGCACCGGTACGTTTTTTGGGTGGGGGGGTGTTAAATGGGGTGCATAAGGCATTTCTGTAGGCAGAGTGCTCTGTGAAATGCGTCTTAATGCCACTCTGCCTCCAGAAATGCATTTTAACCCTCTATAAGCCACTCTTCCTCCTGAAATGCCTTATACCTCCCTACCTGCCCCATAATATGCCTTTAAACCGCTAAATGCCTAAGTGGCATATAGAGGTATAAGGCATTTCTGGAGGCAGAGTCAAAAGGCATATCATGGGGCACAGTGGCATTCAGAGGGTTAAAAGGCATATCATGGGGCACAGTGGCATATATGGGATTTAAGGCATTTATGGGGCAGAGTGACAAGCCTGGGGGCAGATGTGCATAACTGGGGCAGGTTGAAAATAAAAGGAATTAAAAACAAAATATTTTTCTCAATCATAGCTTTTATTAAAAAAAATAGTTTACATAGTTTACATGAATTAACATTTACTGGTAAAACGTTTTTCCTATAGGGTCGTCTTATATTTAGGCTTTTTCTTTTTTTCCTAAATTAATATTCAGATTTTGGGGGGTCGTCTTATAATCGAGCAAATACGGTATGTTAACATTTTATGTTATGTTAACACCCGTCAATTCTTTGTTGCTTCCTCCCGGAACCACAAGGGTTAACCACTTCCAGCTGTAGCCTATACTAGCGGGGAAGGGACCAGGAATGTGGCTTGGATTCTTGGGTGAACGAGCACTGTAGCTCGCCGAAGCGTAGCTGAATCCGGTGCTGTAACTGTACTGAGAACGTGTGATCCAGCAAGCCCCTGAAGCATTAGACGAGACTAATGTGCAGTGTGGGACACACTTTATTGGGAAACACACAGGCGTATATACAGGTTAGGTGATAAAAAGGTCATAAATCAGGACACATCTTCCCGCCCTACCCAGACAATTCTGGCGCCGCGCTTAGGCTACCGAGCCCCGCAATGCCTGTATACTTTGGTCATCGTTCTCGGGGTGATCCCGACGGAGCAGCAGCGATCTTAGGGCTGCCGAGGGGGCGGTCGGGGACCAGGAAGATCTGGTCCAAAAAGTGACGTAATCGGTCAACTGGGGCCTGAGCAACAACAGTTTAAAGGTTCCCCGGGACGAACCGCGAGATAGCCGGCACGCGTTCGGCAGCCGTGCCGGCCGTTTTCCGCTCCTCCGGAAGTCCCGGCGACCAGGCATCCAGGGGAGGCTTTTCCCCCCAAATTGGTCTTGCTCCGTACCCCACTCCTTTGTGGGTTAATAGCAAGGTAAATGGTGCGGTAGGTGAAGGCTGATGGCGTCCGGGATACGAGGGGTTAAAGTGGCATGTGGAATATGGACAGGGGCGGCACGGGAGGGAGAACAAAGGCAAAGAAGCCATATACACAGATAGATATACATAACTATCACAACAATGATATTAAACAGCACTTTTCAACCCAGGGTTGTGACACCAACCCCCCCAACCCATAGTCCGGCAGACCCGGCTAGATCCTCCACGGGTCGGCCTGGGGCTGTCCGGGGAAGGTAGGTGGGCATGAGATCGGTTTGCCGCGAGAGCCCATCCGCGTTCCCGTTCTGTTTTCCTGGACGATACTGAAACGTGAAGTTGTAGGGTTGTAGGGCTAGGCTCCATCGTAGCAGGCGTCCATTGTCCCTGGAGACACGGTTCAGCCAAATGAGGGGATTGTGGTCGGTAAGCACTGTAAAGGATTGCCCGTACAGGTAGGGTTGGAGTTTCTTTAGAGCCCACACCAGCGCTAGGCATTCCTTTTCCACGGCGGCGTACCCGACTTCCCTGGGTAGCAGCTTTCGGCTGATGTAGGCTACGAGGTGCTCACTGCCATCGGTTCCTACTTGGCTTAGAACTGCTCCCAGCCTGAATGTGGAGGCATCTGTGTGGACAGAAAAACGTTTGGACAGGTCAGGCGCGGCTAGTACTGGCATGGAGGTCAAGGCACTCTTTCACTGCTGGAAGGCGGCTTCGCACTCTGGAGACCACAGGACCTGTTATTTTTGTTATTTTGTTAGGTCCGTCAGGGTTTGGCAATGGCGCTGTAGTTGGGGATGAACCGTCGGTAGTAACCCGCTGTGCCCCTTGGTTGTAGGGGTGGGCCAGTTAGCCACTGCCTCTATCTTCGCAGGTTCAGGTCGTTGTCGCCCGCTGCCCACCCGGTGGCCTAGATAAGATACCTTGGAAACCCCTATCGTACACTTGTCTGGTTTCAAGGTGACACCCGCAGCCCTGATGCGGTCTAATACAACCCCAGGTGAACGAGGTGTTCGTCCCAGTTGTCGCTGTATATCGTCCAGGTATGCACACGCACAGTCCTGGAGGCCATTGAGTAGCCGGTCAATCATCCGCTGGAAAGTCGCTGGGGCGTTCTTCATCCCAAACGGCATAACCTTAAACTGGTATAAGCCGAAAGGGGTGATGAAGGCCGACTTCGGAATGGCTTCTGGGGCCAGCGGGATCTGCCAGTAGCCCTTACACAGGTCTAGGGTAGTGAGAAAATTTCCCCTAGCAATGCGGTCCAAGAGTTCGTCTACTCGGGGCATGGGGTAAGCGTCGGTCGTAGTCCGGTCGTTTAACTTACGGTAGTCCACGCTGAAGCAGGTTGTGCCGTCCCGCTTCGGCACTAGCACTACCGGGGAAGCCCAAGGGCTGCTGGAGGGCTCGATAACTCCTAGATCAAGCATTTCCCGTATTTCAGACCGCATACCTTCCCGTACGGTCTCGGGCACCCCGGTAAGCTGCTTGCCGCATGGGCGGCTGCCCCGGGGTCTCCACCTGGTGCACTGCTACAGTAGTGTATCCAGGGGCAGTGGAGAACATTTGATGGCGCTTACAGTACCCGCCGGGCCTGTTCCCGCTGGGTCGCCCCTAATTGATCAGCGAGTCGGATAGCCTCTATGCCCGCTTGCCCTGAGCCCCGTCGGGGTAACTCTGGTAGCGGAAGATCCTCTGAATCCTCTGCGGCAGGGGCACAGATAGCGGCCACCTCTTCGGGCCGTTCCTGGTAAGCCTGGTGTTTACATGGAAGGCTCGTTGAATCCTCCTATTGGAGCATTTGGTTACCAGGTAGGTAGTGTCACACAGTTGTTTCACTACCTCGTAGGGACCCTGCCAGGCATCTTGTAATTTATCGGACTTAGCCGGCTTGAGGGCAAGAACTTTTTGCCCAACTTGCAGAGTGCGGTCTCGGGCGGTGCGATCGTACCGTTTTTGCCGCCCCTGCGCGGCTTGAAGGTTCTCCCAAACCATTCCGGCGAGTGCCCTCAGCTGCTCCCGGAACTTTAACACATACTGTATGACCGGGGTGCCCTCGGTGGTTACTCCGATGGCTCCGGATCAACTCTAAGGGGCCCCGTACCTGCCTCCCGTACACCATTTCGAAAGGAGAATACCCGGTGGACTCTTAGGGCACCTCCCGGTACGCGAACAGGAGGTGTGGTAGGTACTTTTTCCAGTCCCGGTGAGAGGTAGCGAACATTCGAAGCAGTTGCTTCAGTGTTCCATCGAACATCTCGCATAACCCATTCGTCTGGGGGTGGTAAGGAGCACTATACACAGGCTTAATCCCGCACAACCTCCACAGCTGCTGGGTAATCTCCGCTGTAAATTGGGTCACCCTGACGAATTGTGGTTACTCCAATGGCTCCGGATCAACTCTAAGGGGCCCCGTACCTGCCTCCCGTACACCAACTCGAAAGGAGAATACCCGGTGGACTCTTGGGGCACCTCCCTGTACGCGAACAGGAGGTGTGGTAGGTACTTTTCCCAGTACCGGTGAGAGGTAGCGAACGTCCGAAGCAGTTGCTTCAGTGTTCCATTGAACCTCTCGCATAACCCGTTCGTCTGGGGGTGGTAAAGGGCACTATACACAGGCTTAATCCCGCACAACCTCCACAGCTGCTGGGTAATCTCCGCTGTAAATTGGGTCACCCTGACGAAGACCCGTAGTAGGGCATCAGCTACAGTCTCTGCATGTATATTGGACAGGGGGACGGCCTCGGGATACCGGGTAGCATAATCTACCACGGTCAGTATGTATCTTTTCCCCGAAGGGCTAAGTCGGGGTAGGGGCCCTACTAGATCCACCGCTATCCGACTGAAGGGTTCATCTATGATGGGTAGCAGGCGTAATGTGGCTTTTGTCTGGCCACGCCCCTTCCCTATTCGCTGGCAGGTGTCGCAGGTGCTACAGTACTGCTGGATATCCTTGGACAGCCCTGGCCAAAAAAGGACCGGGTGACTCGGTGACGGGTCCGTCGCCTGCCAGGGGAATGTCGTGTCCAATACGCATGATCTCTTGCCGATAGTTTTGTGGCACGACCAGCTGGCGTTTGGGCACATGGGTCTCTCCCTGCCCATCCGTAAATCGGTATAATAGCCCCTGGCTCCATTCAATTCTGTCTTCCTCGTCCCCACCCGGTTCCCCTTCTGCCCAGTCCCTATAGCCCTGTAAGGTTGGGTCGTGCAAGGTCTCCTGGGCAAAGTCAGCGGGGGAGGTCCAGGGCAAAGTAGGGGCCGTCGGGGAACAGTCGGGAGTGATGTCAGGGTTAACACTACTTACCCGGGTCTCGTCCTCGAGTGCATGGTCCGCCTTCCGTGCCTGCTGGTGAGTGATGGCTCCACACTGCTCGGCGGTGTTATCCGGGTGAAACGCGGTAGTTAGGTGACCCAGATCGTTGCCCAGTAGAACTTCCGCGGGTAGGTTCTTCATGACACCTACTACTACTTCGCGAGCGCCAGCTCCCCAATCCAAGTGCACCCGGGCGGTGAGGATTTGGAGTACCTTTCCTCCCGCCACCCGTACAGCGACCGAGTGGCAGGACTACAGGACCATCTGTGGCTGTACCAAGGTAATGGTAGCCCCACTGTCCCATAATCCTTGAGCCGGGCGACCGTTAAGCCATACGACTTGCCGGTGATGATGTTGATTGTCCGGGGCGGCGGCCTGCACCGGGTCGGCCTCGTATAGTACCCCGAAATCCTCTTCGACCCAGTCGTGGCGTGAGGGGGGATGGTGGAGCCTCCAGGCAATGAGCAGCTGCCCGGATGGGCCCGGCTGCTGGGTGCCCTCACGGTCGAGCAGCGTGGTTAGCGGGGCATTCCCTATGTATGTGACAGACTTGATTGCATACGTAGCACCGGACACCCGAGGATCGACTGTCCCAGAAGGTAGTGGGCCGCTGTTGTGCCGGGGGTCGAGGTGCGGTGCGGAGGGCCTGAGGTGGCCGAAGTGGGGGTGGTACATAGTGGGCCCCTGATCGGTGCTGCGGTGGGGTAGACCTCCGGGAGTCAATATACTGGTCAGCTAGAACTGCTACCTGGTCTGCGGTGTGGGGTCGTCGGTCACGTACCCAGTCTCTTACTGCAGGGGGGGCCAGTAAGAGGCTCCAGTATGATCAGCTGGAGGACATCTGGGACGGAGGAGGCTTGGCACCCATCGATCCACCCTTCGGCTACCCGGGTCATGCGATGCACCCATTCGGTGAAGGGCTGCCCATCTGCGCGTTGGAGGCTCCGAAATTACAGCCTGTGGGCCTCGGGGGTGATACCATATCCAGCTAGTAAGCGTTCCTTTACCCAAGAGTAATTGGTACTGTCCGCATCTGGGGTGGTCTCATAGGCCTCTAAGGCTCGTCCCGACAGCCGGCTCACCAGCAGTGTCACTCAGTCTGCCGCTTCCACTCCCTGAAAATCGCATTGTTGCTCAAAGATCTGAAGGTATCTATCTATCTCATCTACGCCATCTTGAAATCGGGGAATGGCGTCGTAGGGTAGTTTAGCTTTGGTCGAGGGGTCGCTCCGATCTGTCGTGGGCACCCATTCTTTATCTCTCTGGAGCTCTGTGATGCGAAGCTGGGTGGCCTCGCTGACTATCTGGGCGATGAGCGCCTGTGGCGGTTCTGATCCCAGGAGGCCGATACGCCACCGGATTTCTCGCTGGAGCTCTAAAGTTTCAGTGCCCTCCGATGAGGCGAGGCTGTTCCGGTCTCCCGATCAAGGTAGCCTTTGACTTGTTGCTGGCCGTCTGCCCATGGGCTTCCAATAAGTCTTTCAGCGTCTGCCTCTTCAAGCCCTCGTAACGATGCTCCATTCACTGGAATGTAGTCCCGGTGGTGGTTTGGATCTCCCGGTGCTGAGAAGGCACCCCACCGCTGCCATTAAATGTGACCCCGGCTGGGTACACCCGTCAATTCTTTGTTGCTTCCTCCCGGAACCACAAGGGTTAACCACTTCGAGCTGTAGCCTATATTAGCTCGCCGAAGCGTAGCTGAATCCGGAGCTGTAACTGTCCTGAGAAGGACAGTGAGTGATCCAGCAAGCCCCTGAAGCATTAGACGAGACTAATGTCCAGGGAAGTGACACACTTTATTGGGAAACACACAGGCTTATATACAGGTTAGGTGATAAAAAGGTCATAAATCAGGACACATCTTCCCGCCCTACCCAGACAGTCCGGTGCCGCACTTAGGCTACCGAGCCCCGCAATGCCTGTATATTTTGGTCATCGTTCTCGGGGTGATCCCGACGGAGCAGCAGCGATCTTAGGGGGGCGGTCGGGGACCAGGAAGATCTGGTCCAAAAAGCGACGTTATCGGTCAACTGGGGCCCAAGCGACAACAGTTTAAAATTTCCCCGAGACGAAACGCGAGATAGCCGGCACGCTTTCGGCAGCCGCGCCGGCCGTTTTCCGCTCCTCCGGAAGTCCCCGCGACCAGGCATCCAGGGGAAGCTTTCCCCCCCCGAATTGGTCTTGCTCCATACCCCACCCCCGGTGGGTTAATAGCAAGGTAAATGGGTGAGGGCTGATGGCGTCCGGGATACGAGGGGTTAAAGTATGTGGGAAGGGCATGTGGAATATGGACAGGGGCGGCACGGGAGGGAGAACAAAGGCAAAGAAGCCATACACACAGATAGATATACATAACTATCACAACAATGATATTAAACAGCACTTTTCAACCCAGGGTTGTGACAGTCTTCGTCCTTGTATCCCTGACAAGGTGGCGGTCACCCCAGAATTTGACCCCAACGTGGTTGCCCTGTTGTCAGTTTACAAGCGTGACCCCAGAAAGGGCCTAGAGCAAGGTCATAAATCTGCCCAGGATAAGCTCCTGGATCTGGTGGGGCCTGTAACCCAGATTCTATCTCTGGACTCTCGACTGGCGGAACTGGGCTCCAAAGATTTAGGGGCAGCCGCCAACGGCTTAATTTTTGGAGACGCCTTTGTAATGGAACTTAACCAGCACGTCTCCCTCATGACCTCGTGGAATAAAGCCAAACCCTCCACAGGTTGCTGGCAGGATCTCCCGTTTTTTCCACAACTGGGTGCGGATTACGTCAGACCCCTGGATCCTCCAAACTGTACGTGGGTATTGGATAGACTTCGTCTCCCCTCCTCAACAGGTAAGGAGACCCCCCCTCCGGTGTCCAGGTCTGTTTCCGACCAGCAGTTGGTAAAGGGGGCTATCCATCTTTCTAGTCCGGAAACGCTCCGGGGAGTTTCACCCAGTGATAAACCTACGGTCCCTCAACGCGTTTGTGGTGTACCGCCACTTCAAGATGGAGGGTATCCATCTTCTGCGGGACCTTATGTCCGAAGGGGACTGGTTCACAAGACTGGACCTCAAGGACGCTTACCAGGCGGTTCCTTCGGTTCTGTTGGGGCAAGCAAATTTGGCAGTTCAAATCTCTACCGTTCGGCCTCAGTTCAGCCCCTTGGTGCTTCACGAAGCTCCTCAAGCCGGTTATGGCTTTCTTTCAATCTCGGGGGATCAGGTGCATCACTTACCTCGACGGCATCCTTCTCTTTTCCAGGTGTCGGGGTATTCTCCAGGGCCAGACAGATTTTGTGGTGCAGATGTTACATCAGCTGGGTTTCGTCGTCAACATGCTCAAGTCCGAGTTATACCCACGTCAGCAAATTCGCGGGTTCGAAATAGACTCGAAGGCGGCTATGTTATGTCTACCGATGTCCAAGATCGTGGCCATTCAGAAGGAGATTCGTTCCCTCCTGCAGAAGGATGTTTGCTCACTTCGCATGCTGGCACTTGTGGTGGGACTCCTCGCTTTGTCCATTTAAGCCATTTTTCCGGGTCCATTGCACTACCGGGCTCTCCAATGCCTCAAGGCTCAACACCTCCGCTCACTCCCTTCTTATGAGCAACCGGTCCATCTCAGGCAAGAGGTTCGTCAGGAGTTGGGATGGTGTCTTCGCCACATGGAGGCCTGGAACGGCTGAGCCATCTTCGGCTCTCAACCAGATCTCGTCCTGGAATCTGACGCCCAGCTTGCTGGGCTGGGGCGCAGCTTCCCTCATCGAAGGGAGGGGAGGACGATGGTCGCCGGAGGAACACTCCCTCGGATTGCTGTCTACTCCTCCGAATGGACAATGTCTCGGCTGTAAGATACATCAACCGTCTAGGGGGCACTCGATCCAAACTCCGTACAGAGCTGACGAAGGACATCTTCAACTTTTGTCTAGCTCACAACATCACATTGCAGGCGGAATACCTCCCGTGAGTGGAGAACCTGTTAGCGGACTGGTTCTCGAGGCATTGGAGGGATGAGAGCGATTGGAGACTTCACCATCAGGTCTTTCAGGACATTCTTCATCTCAGAGGGCCTCTTCACTCTCTTTGCTCCCCAGACGAACCGCCAGGTGACAGATTTCTTCAGCTGGCTCCCAGACCCGGAGGCTCTGGCGACGGACGCCTTCACCTGGATTTGGCCAGTGTCCGGTGCCTATGCTTTTCCCCCCTTCGTGCTCATCCCAAGGGTCATTCATTATCTTCGGTGTGCCGGGGGATCCTTGGTCTTGGTGGCCCCGCTCTGGCACGCGCAGCCCTGGTTCCCTGCACTGCAGGAAATGTCGATTCTGGATCCATTGGCCCTTCATTCTTTCCCGTCTCTCCTTGTGGGCCTGGAGGGCCACGCTCATCCGCTCCTCCTGGAGGGGCGGCTGGCTCTGGTACTATGGACGATCTCGGGGAACCCCGAACTGTCTCGGATTTATCGGAGGTCGCTCAGTCCCTGCTCAGGGAATCTTGGGCTCCGGGCATCCGGAAGTCTTACCAGTCAGCTTGGGGACAATGGGCTTCTTGGTGTTTGGGGCAACAGATGGATCCCCATTCGGCCCCTCTTACATGTGTCCTCAACTTTTTGGCCAGCCTGTTCCAAGAGGGTAAGTCTTATCGGACCATTAGCCTTTTCCATTCGGCTATTTCCGTTGGCCATGTGGGTTTCTCTGGTGAACCTGTGGGGGAAGGCCCCCCTGATTTGCCGTTTGCTGCGGGGCATTCGGTTGTCCAGGCCTCCGGCCCCTAGATATGAATCCCTGTGGGATGTGGTGGTGGTCCTGGATTTCCTGCGGTCCTGGCCGGATAACGAATCTCTCTCATTGCGTCAATTGTCGGCTAAGCTTACCTTGCTCCTTTGTCTTTTTTCGTTTCACAGGGTTTCGGATGTTCGGGCTTTCGATGCCTCGGCTGTCACCTTCTCTCCTGACGGGATCCTCTTCTCCATCCATAGGAGTCTCTGTCCTCCTCCGTCTCTTATCCTTACCTGTTGGATGATCCTAAGCTTTGCGTTGCCAGATGCGTGCGTGCACACTTGCCTCGCACGGTGGCGGTTCTGCCTTCTTCTGCAACCCAGTTGCTCATTTCTTATGTTAAGCCATTTCGGGCTGTATCGGCCCCCACCTTGGCCAGGTGGGTTCGCTGGCTCCTTTCTCCTGCTGGTGTTGCAGCTTCTTTCGGGGCCCATTCGGTCAGGGGTGCGGCGGCCTCTGGTGCCCTCCGGGCTGGTGGGGCCCTGAGCGATTATTCTGCGGGCTGCGGATTGGTCTCGTGCTTCCACTTTTCACACCTTTTACTTTCCACCTTGGTGGCTTCTGCGTTGGTGTCGGGCGTTAAAACTGCAAAATAGGAAGCCTCCTGTCTTGCCTTAAAATTGGAAATTATTCTAGCCTTGGTGCCCAAATAATTATAATTTTAATAAAGACAGGAGGCGAGTATTTTCCCTCCCTTCGGCGTCTAGCTCCTCGGGTGAGTAAGTTACGCTATGTTTGGATTTTCTCCTGTCTATGTATGATATTTTGGTTTGTTTTCTGTGATAACCACCTATGTGATTATGTTTTGTCATCCCTTTACCTGTGGCTGGGATGTGGTCCTGTTGCGTTCTCTCTTTTCTTTCCAGCTTGAGTGCATCTCCGTGATGTAGTGGAGGTGGTCTTTCTGGTCGCGGTGCCTCGCGCTTGCTCGTGAGGATGCTCATCCTGGTTCCAATTTCCAGTTGGAGTTCTAGTTCGGTTTCCAGTTCCTTGTTGCCAGATGTTGGCTGATGTTCTTCGGCTCCGGTTCTCAGTGGTCGAAAGAGGAAGAGGGGGATTGGCTAAGGGTTTATATACCTTCTGTGCGCTGTTTTTTTTTTGTTTTTGTTTTTTTCCCACAATACATACAAACAAATTAAACATCAAATATAAAAATACATCAAAGAATGAAGAAAATTAACAATTAAGAGGTCAAGATATCATCCTTAGGTGTAAGTTGTATAATACACCATTTGATATCTTAAAAAAAAAAAAAAAAAAAAAAAGACGGGAATATGTGTTGATTCTTATATTACTCATATATTATTTAGTTTAATAATCCAGTCCTCATATATAGTTGTTTTTCTTTTCTGTTTTGGACTAGTCCAATGTAAGCCTTTCTCCATTTGTAGTTGAAATAACACTTGGTTTCTCAATTGTAGATATAAGAAAGGTTTGCTTTCTTTCCAATTTCTTGCTATCACTACTTTTGTGGCTGCCAATATATGGATAGTTATTATTATTATTCTAATAGCATAGTGTTACTCACCTGCCCTTGGCTCCCATGTTGCCGCAGCAGCCACCATGAAGGAGAGGGAGACCCCCCTCCACCGCACAGCCACCTCCGCAGCAGCCTCCACGAGGGAGAGGGAGACCTCCCTCCACCGCACGGCCACCTCCGCAGCAGCCGCCACGAAGGAGAGGGAGACCCCCCTCCACCGCACGTCCACCTCCGCAGCAGCCGCCACGAGGGAGAGGGAGACCTCCCTCCACCGCAAGGCCGCTTCCACTACCGTCCTCTGAAGTGCCGCGCAGGAGAGGCAGACCTCCTGGTACACGGCGTCCTGCTGCTGCACGCGCCCTCTAGTCGGGAACTCGCATTCTGCGGGAATTTATGAAGGGAGATTACGCCATCCACAAGATGGCCGCGATTTACTGACACCGGAAGTGATGTCATGAGGGGCTGATGGGAGATTCAGACTCTCTGCGGTTCTCCACTTAAACCCCTCAGACCAGTTTCACCTTGCCTTCTGATGGTCGTCTATGCCTTGTGCTAGCACCCAGATAGCGTTTACCTTCTTGATTCCTGTGTTTGACCTCGACTTGCCTGACTACGTTGTTATCCTGTATCCTGACCTCGGCTTGTTTATCGTTTATCCTGATCTCCCTAATCCTGACCTCGGCTACGTATACCGGCTATCCTGTTCTCCGGAATCCTGACCTTGGCTTGTCTGAACTGCTCTGTCCTGGAGTCCTACCTGACCACGGTGTCTCCAAACTACTTGTACGTGACAGAATCAGAAGGCCTCACAACGAGAGACTTCAGTTCCTAGTTATCTGCTCTCCCTCTACTCCAGTCGTTTTGGGTTTCCCGTGGTTGCAGACTCACAATCCTACCATCGATTGGACGACAGGAGAAATCACTTCTTGGAGTCGAACCTGTGGGGAACACTGCACCGAACCCATTAGACTGGCCATGGTGTCTACTACGCCGGAGATTGTCGCGACAGCCCTTCCCAGTCAATACCGAGACTTTGCGGATGTGTTTGACAAGAAGGAGGCTGAAAAGTTGCCCCCGCACAGACCTTACGATTATCCCATTGATCTCCTTCCGGGTACCATGCCACCCAGGGGCCAAGTCTACCCCTTGTCTGTTCCTGAGACTAAGACCATGGAGACATACATCGAGGAGAATCTGAAGCGGGGTTTCATCCGTCGGTCAACCTCCCCGGCGGGCGCTGGTTTTTTTTTTTTGTCAAGAAGAAGAACGGGGAGCTGAGGCCATGTATTGACTACAGGGGCCTGAATAGGATTACGAGACGCAATTCGTATCCTATTCCCCTCATCTCCGAACTCTTCGATAGGTTACGTGGGGCCCAGATCTTTACCAAGTTGGATCTTCGTGGGGCCTATAACTTGGTTTGTATCCGTGCCGGCCATGAATGGAGAACAGCATTCAACACACGTTCCGGACACTACGAGTACCTAGTCATGCCGTTCGGTCTGTGCAATGCTCCGGCGGTGTTTCAGGAGTTTATCAACGACTGTCTTCGGGACTTCCTTCAACAATTTGTCGTTGTTTATCTGGACGACATCCTCATTTACTCTGCGGACTTACCCACCCATCGCGAACAGGTTCGTCAAGTATTGAGTCGTCTGTGACATCACGGCCTGTTTGCCAAATTGGACAAGTGCGTCTTTGAGACCCGCAAAGTGACTTTCCTGGGATACGTTATCACTCCTGAGGGGTTCGATATGGACCCCTCTAAGGTACTGGCGATTAAGGACTGGCCACGGCCTATAGGCCTCAAGGCACTTCAGTGTTTCCTTGGTTTCGCCAACTACTACAGACGCTTTATCCGTAATTACTCAAGGATTGTTGCACCTCTCACAGACTTAACCAAGAAAGGGGCCAATGTCTCAGAGTGGTCCTCCGAGGCCATCTCTGCGTTTGCTCTTCTCAAAGAGAAGTTCACGTCAGCCCCGGTGTTACGGCATCCCAATCCTCTTCTGCCGTTTGTTCTAGAGGTGAGTTGGAGCTATACTCTCCCAACGGGCTTCCTACAGCGGACCACTGCATCCGTGTGGCTACTTCTTCAGGCACTTTTCCGCAGCTGAACGGAATTACGATATCGGGAACAAGGAACTGTTGGCGGTTATCCTGGCCTTGGAGGAGTGGCGTCACCTGCTGGAGGGGGCTTCTGTACCTACGTTGATCCTGACTGATCATAAGAATCTCCAATATATGGAGTCGGCCAAGTGTCTCAACCCTCGTCAGGCCAGGTGGGCTCTCTTCCTCTCCCGCTTTCCCTTTGTGCTGACTTACCGTCCCGGTTCAAAGAACGCTAAAGCGGATGCGCTATCCCGCATGTATACACGACCAGACGAGGAGAATAGAGAACCGGAACCCATTGTCCCCTCTACCAAGGTCGTTGCCGTCATTCGGTTGCGCGGGTATGCTCCCCTGCTGGATCGCATCACCCGCTCTCAAGGTCAAGCTCCGGATTCCTTGCCTCCAGGGAGATTGTATGTTCCTCCCAGTTTGCGGCTCCCTATCCTACGCACGCTTCATGGTGCCAGAACCTCGGGACATGCGGGAGTGGCGCGCACCAAGGACTTACTTTCTCGGACCTTTTGGTGGCCTCACTGGGGCAGGGATGTTACAGCTTTCGTCCAGTCCTGTACTAGGTGCGCAGCCAACAAGTCCTCTTGTACTCGTCCTGCTGGTCTCCTTTGACCTCTTCCTTGTCCCTCGGTTCCCTGGACTCATGTGGCCATGGACTTTATTGTTGAGTTGCCTCCGTCCAGGGGACATACTGTGATCCTCGTGGTGGTGGACCGTTTCTCGAAGATGGCGCACTTCATTCCACTACGGAAGTTACCCAACGCCTCCACCATGGCTGATATCTTCATCCGAGAGATTGTTCGGCTCCACGGAGTGCCGTCTGAAATCGTGTCGGACAGAGGCACCGAATTCGTAGCAAGGTTCTGGCGTGAATTTACTAAGTCTTTGGGCATCACCTTGGCCTTCTCCTCGGCTTATCACCCTCAGACGAACGGTCTAGTGGAGAGAGCGAATCAACATCTGGAGCAGTACCTGTGTCTCTTCATCAATGACCATCAGGATAATTGGGTCAATCTGCTGCCGTTCGCAGAATTCGCACGGAATAACACGTTCCAGGAGTCTACCAGGATCTCTCCGTTTTTTTGCCTGTATGGTCTCCATCCACAGTCTCTCCCAGAGACGTTGCCAGTTTCTCCTGTTCCGGATCTGGAAGAGAGGCTTGCTTCCATCCGTGCCACCTGGGCTTCGGTTCACTCTGCACTGGAACGCACCGCTCAGCTCCAGCAACGTCAGGCCAACAAAAAAACGTTCTCCCAACCCCTCGTATCGGCCTGGCGATAGGGTTTGGCTGTCTACGCGGTTCCTGAGACTCCGGGTCCCTTCCATGAAGTTGGCTCCACGGTTTATTGGGCCATTTCCAGTTTTACGTCGGATTAATCCAATGGTTTACGAGCTCTCGCTACCCAGAACGCTTTGCATTCCTCGGGTATTTCACGCCTCGCTATTGAAACCTCTGGTCTGCAACCAGTTTACCCGAGGTGCACGTTCCACGGCTGAGACAGCCAGAAGGGCTTCGGAGGGGCGCACTCCTCAGGTCATCCTCGATTCCCGGCGGCAGCAAGGCAGCCTACAGTATTTGGTGCAATGGAGAGGTCTCGGTCCTTAGGAGCGTTCCTGGATACCAGCGGCACGACTCTGTTCCGCCATTGATATGCGCATTTCACGCTAGACGCCCTTCTCGCCCTGGTGGTCGCCCTGAGGGCGCCCTTTTGAGAGGGGGTACTGTTACTCACCTGCCCTCGGCTCCCATGTTGCCGCAGCAGCCTCCACGCAGGAGAGGGAGACCCCCCTCCCACGCACGGCCACCTCCGCAGCAGCCACCACGAAGGAGAGGGAGACCCCCCTCCACCGCACAGCCACCTCCGCAGCAGCCTCCACGAGGGAGAGGGAGAGCTCCCTCCACCGCACGGCCACCTCCGCAGCAGCCGCCACGAAGGAGAGGGAGACCCCCCTCCACCGCACGTCCACCTCCGCAGCAGACCACTTCCCCTACCTTCCTCTGAAGTGCCGCGCAGGAGAGGCAGACCTCCTGGTACACGGCGTCCTGCTGCTGCGCGCGTGCGCCCTCTAGTCGGGAACTCGCATACTGCGGGAATTTATGAAGGGAGATTACGCCATCCACAAGATGGCCGCTATTCACTGACACCGGAAGTGATGTCATGAGGGGCTGAGGGGAGATTCAGACTTCCTCGGCGGTTCTCCATTTAAACCCCTCAGACCAGTTTCACCTTGCCTTCTGATGGTCGTCTATGCCTTGTGCTAGCACCCAGATAGCGTTTACCTTCTTGATTCCTGTGTTTGACCTCAGCTTGCCTGACTACGTTGTTATCCTGTATCCTGACCTCGGCTTGTTTATCGTTTATCCTGATCTCCTTAATCCTGACCTCGGCTACGTATACCGGCTATCCTGTTCTCCGGAATCCTGACCTTGGCTTGTCTGAACTGCTCTGTCCTGGAGTCCTACCTGACCACGGTGTCTCCAAACTACTTGTACGTGACACATAGAACATAAAGTCCGGTCAAAGGCTTTCTCGGCGTCTAACGCCAAAAGACAGAGCGTTTTTTTTTGTATATTTGTTACATCAAGTATATCAATAATTCTTCTGAAATTATTATTATTTGTCTATTCGGAATAAAGCCTATTTGATCTAAATGAATTATCTCCGATATTACTTGCTTCAGCCGATTCGCTAGTGTTGTCCCATAAATTTTAATATCCTCATTAATAAGAGAAATAGGTCTATAATTCCTTATCTCTTTTCTTAGGTTTACGAATTGGTAATATATTTGCGCTTAGAAGCTCTTCCGGAGCTTCTCCCTTCCTACTTATTTCGTTAAAGATTGCTGTTAAGGCTTTAGTTATATTCTTTTTAAATATTTTATAGAATTCTCCACAAAACCCATCAGGACCTGGACTTTTTTGATTTTTAAGATTTTAAATTGCCTTTATTACTTCTTTTTCCTCAATTGGTCTATTTAATTCTTTTAGTTGATCTATGGATATCTTAGGAATGGGTAAATCAGAAAAAAAATTTAATTTCTTCTGGGTGTATATCGTTTTTTAGATTATAAAGAGATGCATAATATTGATTAAATATACTCCCGATTCCTTCTGGAGTCATATATACCTTATTATCTTCCACTATTTTATATATTCGATCTTTTGCTTGGTTTTTTTTTATCAGTTAGTATTTTATCAACTCTATTGTTTTTATAATACCAATGCTGTTTTAATCTTTCTAAATTTTTATTTATTTTTTCTGTTTCTAATTCATTTATTCTTTTTTTAATTTTAAAAGAGTTATTTTATTAGATCTAATTTTGGTTGGGGATTTTTTATTTATCGTATCTAGTTCATATAAATTTATATATAATGTAGAAAGATCAGAGCCTCTTTTTCTGTTTTCTAAACTACCTTATTTAATCAAATGACCTCTTATTACGCTCTTATAAGCACACCACAATGTAGACCGAGATACGTTTTCATTATCATTTTCTTTAAAATATAGATTAGTATTAATTTCTAAGTTTTCTAAATGTGTTTTTTGTTTCAATAAATTGAGGTTCAATCTCCATTCCCTATGTATATTTTGGTTAATTTTTGAATAGGTTTCCCAGATATTAGCATTATGATCGGACCATGTTATATTTTTAATTAACACTTTCTTAACTCGATCTACTAAAAGTTTATTTCCCATAATTAGGTCTATTCTTGCATATGACACATGCGGGGCTGAGAAGTGTGTATATTCCCTAGCACAGGGATTAAAGACTCTCCAAATGTCAAAAAGTTAGTTTTTTTTAATAAAATTTGTCAATAATCTAGCAGATCTAATTATTTCTTTCCCAGGTGATTCACCTCTTTTTAGCATCTTATCCATTATAATATCTGATATACAATTGAAATCTCCCGCCATTATCAATATTCCCTTAGCAAATCGTTCAGCCCTATTAAATAAATTTTCTATAAACTTTACTGAATTAATATTTGGAGCATATAAATTAACTATAGTATATATTTCGTTTTGTATTTTACAGATTACTATTATAAATCTGGCTTCTGGGTCCGTCTCTTGATATATTATTTCAACCTTTATTCTATTAGTAAATATCATGGCTACTCCTCTTTTTTTTTCCCTGACATAGAGGAAGATAGAATTTTAGTTATATATTTATTCTTAATTTGGTTATCCGTTGAATTGAGCCAATGAGTCTCTTGAAGTAGACAAATATCTATTTTTTCTTTTTTTTGTAAATTAACCAATGTAAAAATCGCTTTTGAGGACTGTTTAATCCTTGTACGTTTTAATGATAGAAAACGTACCATCTAGCTTTAAATCTTATTTTCAACATCATATATACCCGGCTAAGGCAGAGAAAATTATTAA